>CM077165.1:13848694-14448694 GCA_039583875.1 Platanthera guangdongensis
AAGGGTCGAACTCCACAGGAGACTGGATTCCGGTTTCAACAGGGAAGGCTGATGATCAGCGGAGAAGGTTGATGATCAGTGGAGGATGTTGATTTGAGCTGTCGAGCAGACGGTTAATTTTGACGGTTGTGCTTGCACGTTGACGCCAGAGAGTTAGGCTGATTTGAGAAGAAGAAAGGGGGCCACTAGCAGCGACAACATTAGACTTCACTCGCCGCGGCTTAAATGCCACTCTTGTGACGAGCTTTCCTTTGATTATTATTGTGTTATTACAGCTTGTATTACACCTTTACAAGAAAGCAAATAAAGGGTGCACTGGGGAGGCTGGCGGCTAAGGAAGAAGTGCCAGAAGGGAGGCCGCACGGACTGAAGAGCAAGGTCGGCAGGCCGCGCAACTAAGGCAGAGGAGGTCGTGCGGACTGGCAAGTGAGGCCGGCAGGCCGCGCAGTACAAGAAGAGGAGATGCGGACTGTGAAAATGATTCCGCGGAGGTTGAAGAGTCAAATATGTCGTCGGGAGTCCATCGAGCGCGAGAGTGATGAGACTGTCCAGACTGTCTAGAGTGTCCCCTAAATGAGAGTCATATGGGTCTATTTATAGGCCCGAGGAGGTATGGCTTGCGTGACCCTACCCCCCCCCCCCCGTGACACGGTAACTGGTGAGAGAAGAGGATGAAGTCCGCCGAGTCCGCGAGTCCGCATGAGGCCGCGCAGACTGGAACTGGCTTTTGGAAGAGGTTTGCTGCCTGAGGACTGGGAAGAGTCCACGCCTGCTGATTGAGCCCGTGCCAAGACTGCGGGCTGAGGAGGAACAAGTGTTGGAGGCTGAGTGGCAGATTGCGAGAAGAATCCGCGGAGTCCGCCGCTGCTGAATTGAGCAAGCGCCAAGGGTGCGAGTTGAAGGATATCCGCTGAGTCCGCACTAGGTCGCGCGTTCTGGGACTGCCTGCTGCTGCTGGGGGAGAAGCGGATGCTGGAGGTTGAGTGGCAGATTGCGAGAAGAATCCGCGGAGCCCGTGGCAGATCAACTGAGTCCATCCTTCCTGCGAACGAAGAGGCTGGCTGCTGAAGCTGGAGCAGAGGTTCATCAGCGTAGCAGACTGGAAGGTTTGACTGCAACCTCGAGTCCGCCCAGCTCACGATGAACTTGACATGCCCGCTGATCTTTGTCGGTAGCCGGAGAGCTGGAGCATCCGTGCTCCTTAGTCGGACTGAAGAAGAAGGTTGCCCATGCTGCCAGAGTCCGCCACTTTGTTGGATGGAACTTGCCGCATTGTTAGGTGACAAGGGATTCGCGACCTGCCGGACAAACGAGGCAGGCCGCGCGTGTTCGCGAGGTGGAAACTGGTGTAGCTCTGGCTGGCGGCCTAGGGTCAGGTCACCAATCTGCTATGCGGCGAGATGGAGGTTTGTCGATGCTGCTGAAGGTGTGCAGCCTAGAGGCAGGACGCTTGACGTTGTGGCGGTCTGGGCGGATAGACATCCAAGTCCGGCGAAGGGCAACTGTTTGAGACAAGCTTGCAGTTTAGCTGATAAGGGGCGCAACCTGCAGGGGCGAACTATAGAAGCAGTCCATGGCCCCTGCTGACCAAAGGAACAACGCGCGTCCTGAGTGGTCAGACCGCTGTGATCGCCCAAGCCATGCGGCCTGAGAGGACAGAAAAACCTGTTCGTCCATCCTAAGATGACGCGACCTCTAGGAGGAACCTGGAGCAGGCCGCGACTAGCGAGCTGGCTGCCTTGGGAAGAATCGCCAATTTCAGGGTTAACACCGAGAAGCGTTGAATGGCGATGGAGTTGAGTTGTGATGGCGTCGAGTGGCTGGCGTTGAGTGGTTGGCTGGTGTTAAGTGTTAGCCCTGAGTGGAGATGGCGTCGAGTGCTGCTTGACGAATCGGATTTGACACGGCGTGTCGGGCGAGTCAGGTGTGTCCAGCAATCGTCGAGCGCCGATCGTCGAGTTGAGATTGACGAATGTCGAGGGCGTGACACAGGTCGTGTTCAGAAATCATCGAACACAGATCGTTGAGTTGAGATTCCGAATGTCGATGGCGTGACACTCGCGTATCACGGGATGAACACGGGCGTGTAGGGCAGTTCAACAAACATAGAAGATGTTCATCATGCTGGCGGGACTTCGGATGGAATCATAGCAACAAGCCCAGGTCACGGGCGTGACCGAGAAGTACATAGGCATGTACTTTGAAATTTTTTGACTTTTTCTGAAACAATTCTGAAAAATAAAATAAAATATGTTAAACAATATTTACAAAAAATAAACATTCTATTAATGAAAATAAAGTAAAACGACTTAAATAACGTGCATAAAAATACTTATTTTTATAACTTATCAGGAGGGGAGAAGTCTCAGGTCCCATTGTTGCCCCTTCTCTCCTCTTCACTGGAAGTAGAACCTTCATCCATCTCACCACAAAGCTGGGGACCAGGTCGCGGGCGGTGACCGTCTCGACATCTTCTTTAACAACGCCCAGCTCCTTCATCATCTTCAGAACGCGCTCGGTCGTCTTGATATTGTCATCTCGGCAAAGGTCGTCGACCTCGTCTAAAAGAATAATGAGTAGGGGGGTCCTTGGAGCGGAGCCAGATGAGAGTGAAGCTGGGTGCTATCTATAAGGCGGGCGTTCTGAGACTTTAAATTTTTGTTCTCCTCCTCCAAAGCTCTATGTGCGAATGTATCCGATCGGCCGCGTCTCGGCATCCTGCGAGAAGGTTATCAGTTAACAAAAATTTACGCGAGAGTGAAACTAGCAAGGAATGAAACTGGCAAAGGATAATTAAAAGGCCTACCATGCCGCCGTGGCTTTTCTCGAGAAGACTGTCGCGACCGCCAGCCTCTTCTCGAGATCATCCGACCTCTCTTGCTTGCAACTAGGCCGTCTCAGCTTCCTTCCCACTTCTTTTTGTTGAAAACGAGGCAGCGCTGAGAGCTCCAGGGCGCGAAATTGGGCTTGGGCAATCTTCAATACGAGGTCTCGCGACGACTCGTTGTCAAAGGGATCCGTCCAAAGGCTGCCGTAGATCCCATAACCGAGAGAGAAGGCGTGGCTAGTGGGATCATCCCGCTCCTTCCAGGAGAAGGGAAGGAGAGGGACACCGACACTCGGTTCGAGTCCTTTTCCCATTGAAGGACTGGGTCGCCGACATCGTCTTTTACCACAGGCCAAATTGTAGTATTGATGTGAGGAGGGGCCTGGGCGACTGGAAGAGCCCCATTTCGCGAGGAGGAAGCACGGCGGATTGAGCTGAAGTGGTGGCAGTTCGTTCGAGTAGTGCCGTCTCGTGAGAGGGCGAGACGGCTCGGGGGAGAGGCGATGCGATTCTTCCACAGAGATGGGGGTCAGAGATCCCGACATCTCTTTCCCTTTCTTTTCGAGCAGTCCTCGTTTTCCCTTTTGGAGAGCGACACAACATTCTTGATCTTTTTCTTGGGACTGTGCCGAGAAGGAGCGTCCTCATCTCCATATCTTTTCTTGGGGGCGGGGGTCAGCGATTCCTTCGCTGCCTCTGCTGCCATGCTGGCGAGGGCGAGACCTTTGGACGGCCCAACGTTGCTGATGGGCCCGCGAACAGACTTTACTGTGGTTGGTTCGTTGAGGTCGATCGCCGCGGGCTTGCTCGGTAGGCAAGTGCACCTATCGCAAGTAGTACTCGATATTCGGGGGAATACCGAGGTCGTATTGTTCTCGGGGTCGCGTTTGACTATTCTTACTCCTCCGGGAGGAACTATATTTTACTGAAAATAAGGTGGATTTTTTTTTTACTTTTTTAAGAGAGAAAATCTAACATTTTTATTAAAATTTTCAAGCTATTACAAGCTAAAAGATAAAGCAAAACAAAACATGAAAAAAAGGGAGAAATCTCCTTACATAGCACTAGTATCCACGGATTAAGCCACACAAAAAGACACTAACTTGGCCCAAAAATCTGAACCCTTGGACCTTACAGAACTGGGCTATTTATAGGAAAAAATTTCTAAGTACACGCCCTCGGTCACGGGCGTGACATGGGGGCGTGACAGTACTATTCATGAAGGCGGCTGGCGATTGGACAGCAAAGTTGACTTCGGGCTGAGTTCGCAGCAGTCACGCCCCAGGTCACGGGGCTGACCTAGGGCGTGTCGGGGAGGTAGAACCGGGCGCGGGTTGCGTCAAATGTCCTCGGCAGCGTCTTGTCGGGCCAGCTGGAAAGGTCACGCCCCATGTCACGGGCGTGACTATGGGCGTGACAGTCGGGTCGACACTCGCCGAATGTCGAGCGGAAAGTGTCGAGTCGGAATCGTTGAGCTGAAATTGGGTCACGCCCCAGGTCACGGGCGTGACACTGGGCGTGACAGTTGGTGTCGACACTCGACGATCGTCGAGTGGAATTCGTCGAGAGGAGCGGACACGGGCTGGGTCACGCCCGTGTCGGGTGACACGGGCGTGTCGCCAGGCGTGTCAACCCTTTTCTTCAGAAATTTTCCGATTTCACGGGAAATGCACAGGCACGGCTGGTCAGGGCGTGACCCATGTGTCACGGGCGTGTACTTCCCAAAATTTGGCAGATTCTGGAATTTTTCTGCAAAATAAAATAAAATAAGTTAGGAGAAAAATTTTCAGAATAGGAACATTTTATTGAACAAAAATAAGTAAAAACGACGAAATAAATGAAAATGACTAAATTAATGTGCATAAAAATACGCATATTTACAGTTCATCAAATACCCCATACTTAGGCTTTTGCTATTCCAGAGCAAAAGTTTGAGGTGAATCTATAAGGAATAAAAAAAACTCTAAGTTTGGGCTATCGCTTAATCAATTATAAGAGAGATCGAAATAAATATACAGGGTGTAAGAGTTAAGTCCTAAAATTATGTAGATGATTTAAATAGCGCAAAAGTTTTGGCAAAAGACTTCTTGATGTAATCAAATAGAAGGCAACATTGTAATGGTTAGATTAACGAAAATAGTTTGGAATTATAAGAATTCTAGCTTTATACGAGTGCTATCGGAAATAATACAATTTACTAATATGCTCTCAAAAAGATTTTTGAATTAATTCTAGAATCGTGTAATTGGCTAAGGGGGTAGTGTGGTTTATGAAGAGGTTTTTGATATTTGAGGTGAGGTAATTTTTTCTCGAACCTCCATTTTTTTTCTTTTGGATTATTAGGAAAACGAAATCTTTATTTTCCTAATATGATTTTTGTTTTTCAACTTCATAATATAAAATAACCCAATGTATATTTGTGGGAGTAATGAATTTTATCCTCTTACTCCCTATATAATCTTTTAAAATTATTGGGTGCCTATGTTTACGGAACGAAATTTTGTTACCATGACATAAGATCTTTTAAGGATAAAATTTTCATGCCAAGTAGGTCATGAAAAGTGAGGGGAGAAAGGAAAACTAGATTGTAATCCTAAAAATTTTTGAGAGCAACCTTAATAATTTGTACGTTCCAATATTTTTCAGAAAGCTAAAAGTAAGTATAATTGAATTCTATAGTCGTTATTTCCTAACATAATATACGTGCTCCTATTAATGAAAAATTAGAAGTAGTGCCTAAAACGAGTCCGCTAATTTTAACAAAGCATAAAGAATTCTTTAAAACTTAACCCCGGCTATTTAAATGTTTCAATCTAATTAACAAACGGGTTGCAAACAGAGAATTAATAGTATTCACATATAAATAAACTCATAACAGAATTTTTGGATAGCAGAAAAGTTAAGTATGGAATATTTGATTTATTTGTTGCAAAACATTTTTTTTTTGATTTTTATTAGTTTTGTTATCATTTTTTTTTGTTTGTTTTTCATTTATTATCTTTTTTGTGTGTTTGTTTTTCTCAATTTTTTTATATTTTTTTTGTATTTTATAAATCATTTCATAATATGTACAAAAATAAGGGAGAAAAAAAAAAAAAGTTTGTACAAGAAGGAGAGAGAAAAGAGTATGTACGAAAAAATATGTACAAAGTGAAACAAAAAAAAAAATTTTTTGTTTTGAGTTTTTTTTTTTTTTTGGAAAAAAGAAAGAGAAGAAAACAAAAAATTTTTTTTGGAATTTTTTTTTTTTTTTTTTTCATTTCAAATTTTTTTTTTGTTTTACTTTTTTTTTTTGTGTTTTATTTTAAGATGTTTTTATTTTTTTGTTTTTGTTTTGTTGTTATATGTATTTTTGTATTTTTCTTTTTTTTTTGAGATGCAGAAAAATTGAAGTGCAGAAATAAAGCACGAAAATACCCCATACTTAAGTCCAACATTGTCCCCAATGTTGTATCGTAAGTATGGGAACAGAAATGAAAGACAATATGTACAACGAAAAGAAAGGGAAGGGGGTAGAAGCTTCCCTGAAACGCGGAGGGGGAGGCCGATCAGAAACCCTGCGTTTATTAGAAAAAATAACAAAGATAATAAGGAAAGAGCGAAAAAGATAAGCGAGGGGTGCCTCCCAGGAGCGCTTTTGTTTATAGTCGTGTAGCTTGACTATTTTGGCGGATTTATAAATCTAGGAGGGTTATGGTTTCGTAATGCCGATCACTGGGTCGCCCGCGATGTAGAACTTAAGCCGATGACCGTTTACTTTGAACGAACCTCTTTCCGGGTGGGAGACGAGTACGGTCCCATAGGAAAGACTTCTTCAACTAAGAAGGGACCGGACCATCTAGATTTTAGTTTACCTGGAAAAAGCTTAAGGCGTGAATTGTAAAGAAGGACAAGATCGCCCGGAGAAAATATTTTTGGGGACTTTAAATGTTGATCGTGATATAACTTAGAGCGCTCCTTATAGAATTTATTGCTCTCGTAAGCGTTCGCACGCCATTCATCGAGCTCGTTTAGTTGCAGTTTTCTATTCTGAGCGGCTAAGTTGGAGTCGAGGTTTAAGAGTTTTAAAGCCCAAAGTGCGCGATGTTCTATTCTACGGGTAAATGGCACGCTTTGCCGTAGACTAACCGGAACAGCGTACATCCAATAGCGGTTTTGTATGCCGTCCGATACGCCCACAACGCATCGTCGAGTTTAACGGACCAATCTTTCCTATTTAGCGAAACGGTTTTTTCTAAAATTCGCTTAATCTCTCGATTTACTACCTCGACTTGGCCACTTGTTTGCGGGTGGTAGGGGGTGGCAAGCTTGTGCGTGACTCCGTATTTAGCTAACGTCTTAGCCATAAGAGCGTTACAGAAATGCGTTCCCTCTATCACTAACAATTGCGCGAGGCGTGCCGAAGCGAGAAAATAATTTTTTAAGAAATGTAACGACGACTCGCGCATCGTTGGTGGGGAGAGCTTGCGCTTCCGCCCACCTCTACGTAGTCGACCGCCACTAAAATATACATATTTTTGAAAGACGGAGGTAGGGGGCCAACGAAATCTATGCCCCACAAATCGAAGACTTCGCATTCTAAAAACATATTTTGGGGCATCTCGTCACGACGAGAGATGTTACCCGACCGCTGACAGCTATCGCATGCGCGCACAAAATTATGCGCGTCTTTGAAGAGAGTGGGCCAAAAGTAGCCCGCCTCTAGCGCCTTCCGAGCGGTCCGGTTGGCTTGATAATGCCCACCGGCTGGACCCTCGTGGCAGTGCTAAGAATTGCAAGCACTCCACACCCGCAACGCATCTTCGGACCGCTTGGTCCGCGCAGATACGAAAAAGAAATGGGTCCTCCCAAAAGAAATTTTTCAAGTCAGAAAGAATTCTCTTTTTGGTGACGGGAAAATTCTTTTGGAAGGACCCGCGCTACTAAAAAATTTGCAAAATCTGCGAACCAAGGCGAAGATGACGAAGATTTTTATTAATGGCAAGAAGGCGTTCCTCGGGGAATCTGTCATTATTTCAGATTCGACGAGCGCTTCCGCACCCGGATTTTCTAAACGGAGAGGTGGTCGGCCGCTGCAGCTAGAGTTTCCGCTCCCCGCTTATCTCGGATCTCCAAATCAAACTCTTGTAGGAGGAGAATCCATCGAAGAAGGCGGGGCTTCGCATCATTTTTAGCTAATAAATATTTAATCGCGGAGTGATCGGTAAAAACGATAACTTTAGATAGCGTTATATACGAGCGAAACTTATCGAAAGCGAAAACGCGGCTAAGAGTTCCTTTTCCGTTGTCGTGTAATTTACTTGTGCGGAAGTGAGCGTCTTGCTAGCGTAATAAATAGGATGAAAAAATGTTTTCTACGCGTTGGCCAAGAACGGCACCTAAGGCAATATCACTAGCGTCGCACATTATTTCGAACGGAAGGGACCAATTAGGGGCCACTAATATTGGTGAAGAGATAAGTTTTTGTTTTATCAAATTAAATGCGGACTCGCATTCGCTACTAAAGATGAAGCGTGATTCCTTTTCCAGAGGTGAGTTAGCGGCTTTGTTATTTTTGAAAAATCTTGAATAAAGCGTCGATAAAAAGCCCGCATGGCCTAAGAAACTCCTAATAGATTTTACGTTTGTTGGATGCGGAAGTTTTTCTATAATTTCTATCTTGGCCTTATCCCACCTCTATCCCCTTAGACGAACTCATATGGCGAGGACCAAACCTCCTCGAACCATAAAGTTGCATTTTTCCCAATTTAAAACAAGGCTTGTGTCCTCGCACCGTTGAAGGACACGATCTAAATTGTTAAGGCAATCGGGGAAAAGAGCGTCCGAAAACAGGAAGTCATCCATAAAGACTTCCATAATGTCTTCTACTAGCTCGCCAAAGATCGCTAGCATACATCTTTGGAATGTAGCTGGCGCGTTGCAGAGTCCAAATGGCATTCTTCGATAGGCGAAGGTGCCGAACGGGCAAGTAAAAGTTGTTTTCTCTTGATCATCGGGGGAAATGGGGATTTGGAAAAACCCCGATAAACCATCAAGAAAACAATAATACGGATGACCGGATAAACGCTCTAGAATCTGGTCTAGAAATGGCAGAGGGAAATGGATCCTTGCGGGTGGCGTCGTTAAGTTTCCTATAGTCGATGCACACTCGCCAACCCGTAACAGTACGAGTTGGGACAAGCTCGTTTGCTCATTCGCCACTACGGTAAGACCGCCCTTCTTGGGCACGACATGCACGGGACTAACCCATGCACTGTCCGAAATAGGGTAGATAATCCCTGCATCTAATAACTTAATGATTTCGGCTTTAACGACGTCTTTCATGTTGGGTTAAGACGACGCTGCGGCTGTATCGTTTTGCGGCAATTATCGTTTAGAAAATCTTATGGGTGCAAAAGGAGGGCTAATCCCTTTAGGCAGAGATTTGCCACGCAATTGCGTGGCGATGTTTAAATAAAACTTCCAATAAATCGGAAGTCTCGAATCACTCAAGTCCGAAGAAATGATAACGGGGGCGTATCACCTTTTTCCAAAAAGCGTACTTGAGCGAGGCGGGTAAGGGTTTGAGGTCTAGGATGGGCGTTCTTCTAGGGAGGTTTTAATTCCTATGTCTTTCTTACCAATTGGTTCGAAAGGCAAGTCTATAGACGTATCCTCATCGCAGTTTAAAATTTTCGAGCGCATAAATATCGTATTTTAAAATACGGACTCGAAAATGGGAGAAGAACGATCTCCGAAAAAAGTATTTAAAGAATAGCAGAAATCGTCGCTCGATGACAAATTGTCCATCGAGGGATTAATAGAGAAAGTAACCTGGTCATCGCCTACTCGGAGGAGAAGGCTACCATTACTAACATCTATTAGTGCGCGGGAGGTGGCGAGAAAAGGGCGACCGAGAGTATTATTGGTACCTCGGCGTCCTCCTCGATATCTAAGATGACGAAGTCTACCGGGAAGGTAAACTTGTCGACTCGGACAAGGACGTCCTCCACTACCCCGATAGGGAACTTAACCGAGCGATCCGCTAATTGGATGCGCATATTCGTAGGACTAGGAGTACCCAAACCTAAACGCGAAAAGAGCGAGAACGGCATCAGATTAATGCTAGCTCCTAAATCAGCTAAGGCGTACTTTACTAATATATCGCCAAAAAGGCACGGGATGGAAAACGTCCCGGGTCATTTGTTTTGCGGGCAATTTATTAGTAAGGGCCGCCGAGCAGACAGCGTTGAGAGATACATGCGAAATATCCTCTAATTTGCGTTTATTAGAAAGTAGTTCTTTTAAAAATTTCGCATATTTGGGCATTGTGAGATAGCCTCGCAAAAAGGAACATTAATGTGAATTTGTTTTAATAATAAATAAATTTTTCATATTGCGCGTCCTTACGCTCGTTTTCTAACTTATGCGGATACGGAAGAGCCTTGTTTAAAATAATTTTTTCTTTTATAATAGGTAAAGGTGCGTGAGCGAAGAAAGGGGAAGAGGGGTCGGAGGTGAAATATGTACCTGAGGGTCGGTCCGTTTTGGATCGACCACCTCCTTTCCGCTACGGAGGGTTATAGCGTTGGCGTTCTCCCGCGGATTCGGCTCCGTGTTTCCCGGCAGTGCCCCGACGCGCTCCGCGCTCGGACATCATCCTCGCCAGCTGTCCAACCTGTTGTTCGAGTGTTTTTAGCGATCCGGTGATGTTCCGGATATTTGACTCGTTGGACGCAATATACTTCGAAAAATTTTCCTCCATCGGGGAGGGTTTCGGAAGAGGAGGGGGAGGAAGAAATCCGGGCGCATAAGAAATAGGGGGGCGCTGTGAGCATTATTCGGGTTGCTCCACGAGAAGTTTGGGGTGATTCCTCCAACCGGATTATAGTTATTACTATAAGGGTTGTTGTTGGGGTTGAAGGGAGACGACCCGAATTTCCCATGAAGTCCACGAACTCTTCAGCTACGCAGACGTTGGGGGAATAAAACAAGGCGGAGTGGAGGAGGCAGCAGACATCTCCGCCACCTGCTTTGTTAACCTTTCAACTTGAAGGGTCAAGAGAGCAGTGGCATCTACTTCAAAAAGACCAGCCGCCGGCTTTGGCCGTCCCCGCGGGACGTTCCATTGATAGGCGTTCATAGCCATCTCTTCGAATAAAGCCTGGGCGGCCTCGGGGGTTTGTTGTTAAGCGTACCCCCGGCAGCCGCGTCAATCATTTGACGCGTCTGAAAATTCAGCCCATTATAAAAAATTTGAACTTGCAACCACGTTGGCAGCGCGTGGTGCGGGCAACGGCGGAGGAATTCCTTAAATCGTTCCCAAGTCTCGTATAGAGACTCGGATCGTTCTGCAACAAACGAAGAAATGTCCGCCGCAACTTTGCAGTTTTCGGGCGGGCGGAAAGTACTTCGTTAGGAAACCGTTCGTCAACCTCAGCCCACGTGGGATACATCCTCGCGGGAGGGCATTCAACCACGCCTTGGCTTTGGACTAAGGGAAAAAGGAAATAAGCGCAAACGAATGGCGTCATCAGTGACGCCATTGATCTTGAAGGTGTCGCATATCTCCAAGAAATTGGACAAGTGGACATTCGGGTCCTCATCCGGCAGTCCATCGAACTGCACGGCGTTTTGGACCATCTGAATGACACTTGACTTTATTTCAAAATATTATTGGCCACCGCAGGGCGAACAATACTCGACCTGAATCATCCAGGTTAGGCCGGGGCGTAATAGACATAGTACGCTCGGCCGCCGGGGGAAGGTTAGGGGCGTCCATAACTACAGCAGTGGGTTCTCGATAGATTCCTCGGGATCTAAAGAAGGATTTCGGCGATGAGATCGGATACGCGCAAGAGAGCGTTCGATCTCAGGGTCGAAGTCTAAATCTTCAGACTCTGAGGGTTGTCCTCGGGTCATACACCCAAACAAAAATAAAAACAAAATAAACTCTTTTTTTTTTTGTTGCTTTTAAAATAAAGTTTTTAGTTTTTTTGTTTTTTAGAAAATAAGTAAAATTAATAGACTCCGGAATTCGAAATAGCAACTCGAAAAGAGACTCCCCGGCAACGGCGCCAAAACTTGATGGGCCCGCGAACAGACTCTTAGTGGTGGTTCGTTGAGTCGATCGCCGCGGGCTTGCTCGGGTAGGCAAGTGCACCTATCGCAAGTAGTACTCGATATTCGGGGGAATACCGAGGTCGTATTGTTCTCGGGGTCGCGTTGACTATTCTTACTCCTCCGGGAGGACTATTATTTTACTGAAAATAAGGTGGATTTTTTTTTTACTTTTTTAAGAGAGAAAAATCTAACATTTTTATTAAAATTTCAAGCTATTACAAAGCTAAAGATAAAGCAAAACAAAACATGAAATAAAAGGGGAGAAATTCTCCTTACATAGCACTAGTATCCACGGAATTAAGCCCACAAAAAGACACTAACTTGGCCCAAAAATCTGAACCCTTGGACCTTACAGAACTGGGCTATTTATAGGAAAAAATTTCTAAGTACACGCCCTCGGTCACGGGCGTGACATGGGGCGTGACAGTACTATTCATGAAGGCGGCTGGCGATTGGACAGCAAAGTTGACTTCGGGCTGAGTTCGCAGCAGTCACGCCCCAGGTCACGGGCGTGACCTAGGGCGTGTCGGGGAGGTAGAACCGGCGCGGGTTGCGTCAAATGTCCTCGGCAGCGTCTTGTCGGGCAGCTGGAAAGGTCACGCCCCATGTCACGGGCGTGACTATGGGCGTGACAGTCGGGGTCGACACTCGACGAATGTCGAGCGGAAAGTGTCGAGTCGGAATCGTTGAGCTGAAATTGGGTCACGCCCCAGTCACGGGCGTGACACTGGGGGCGTACAGTTGGTGTCGACACTCGACGATCGTCGAGTGGAATTCGTCGAGAGGAGCGGACACGGGCTGGGGTCACGCCCCGTGTCGGGTGACACGGGCGTGTCGCCAGGCGTGTCAACCCTTTTCTTCAGAATTTTCCGATTTCACGGGAAATGCACAGGCACGGCTTGGTCACGGGCGTGACCCATGTGTCACGGGCGTGTACTTCCCAAAATTTGGCAGATTCTGGAATTTTTCTGCAAAATAAAAATAAAATAAGTTAGGAGAAAATTTTCAAGAATAGGAACATTTTATTGAACAAAAATAAGTAAAAACGACGAAACAATAAATGAAAATGACTAAATTAATGTGCATAAAAATACGCATATTTACAGTTCATCAGTGCTCAAGAAGGGGGGAGGACGGGGATAGTCCTCGCTCCTGAACCAGAAAACAGTTAGAACAAAACAAGTGACTAAGGGAGCGCGAGTGTACCTTCACCGGGAATGACGGGAAGGAGCGATTTGAGATCTTGCCTTCGGAAGTTGACTTCAAAATTATTCCTCGCGAAGAAATCGCAGAGGGATTTTTCCTTGCCCCCAACCTTATGGGTCTCGTAATATATCTCGACAGGCGATACTGGGGCGACTGGAACGCCTCCCAGATTCCCGCGGATGAAGATGAAGCGGGCGAGCCAGTGGTGGTTTTTGTTGGGGGTCTCGCATACCTTTAAGCCCTGGCCGGTGAAGTACGAGACGCCGTCCTCTTTGGTGTGGTAGATGAATAGTTTGCAGAAGACGGTGAGGGTAAACTCGATGTGCTCACAACGCATGTAACTAGCGAATGCGACCAACACGGGATGGCGTTCGGGTTGAGCTGCGCGGGGACGGCCCTAAAATATTTTAAAACCTATTTTACCTCTGGCTAGAGGGGGAGTCTCAGCCCTGACTGGAAGTACGAGATGGGGAAGGCGAGTTCGTCGGGATAGAAAGTATTGATCGACTCGCCGACCTTCGGCGGTCGAGACTGAAACCCCTCCACCAGGAACTCGCGAGTAAAGTGGATATAGTACTCCTCTGAGATTTTGCAAGGTGGAAATTCATGGTCGACGAATCTCCTGCCGCAACGGCTGCGACCCTCACCCTCTTCTGTTTTGTTCTTTCCCATGGCAGGCAAGATGGCAAAAGCAGAGGGAGGTAGAAAAAGGGGGAGACGAGAGTAAAACGCGAGAAGAAGTAGGAGAGAGAAAGCATGCGAGAATCCTAGATCTAAGATGCAGCAGGAAGAGACAGCGCAGGCGTGAAAACATTTTGATATAGAGGGGTGGGGGGGTATTTATAGCGGATGGAGAGTGAAAAAAAAATGGGCGGGAAAATGTGAAGGGGGAGGTCGAAGGGACATCCCGACGTTTCGTTTTTCCCTCTCTCTCTCCTGACCTTGAGGCGCGGCATTCCGCGGTGATCTTTCCAATGAGCCAAAATAAAAATAAAAAGGTAGCAATTAACGCAACTATAATAAAAGCCCAACATGAAAGAGGTTAATAGAATATCATCATTAATTATTTCGTTCCGCACAAGGCGGGCATCATATTCACGGGACTTAAAATAATAAGCTTTAATACACAAACGGGACAATAAATTGGTAGAAGCCACAAAATTATAAAATATAATTAAATAAGCGGGATGATTGAATAAGCAATACGGGGTGGAGGGTATTCAGTTCTTGTGCCACCTCCAATGACCACAACGGGACCCCGTGTATGGGGGCCGACCAGGGATGTGAAAGCCTCGAACAACATCCAGACCATGGCGTGCGAGACAGAGGTGTTGGGCCGCCTCGTTTATGATGGCCTGGGAGTCAGTCTCATCTATTTCAACCCCATCATCGATCTCGGAGGAGAGGTGGGCGCACTCAATTTCCAGCCAGTCAATGCGCCGGTTGGTGGCTTGCTTCTCTCATTCCATCTCACGAATAATGTGCGTATACTTTCGAAGCATCCCAGCCGTCCTGCGCTTCATCTCCAGTGGATCCATGGGATCACCCAGATAGTCTTCGATCTCATCTGGGTGAGGAAGAGGCGAGAGGGCGGGCGGCCTGGAGAAGTCCTCAGTGGCCGAGTCGAGCTTGATACCTATACGAGAAAAGTCGAAGATCAGAATGTAGGATGGCCTCACAAGAAGGCTTGGAGGCCACGAGCTGTATGGATGAAAGGGAAAGGTTAGTTCATTTACTCGGGATGTGAGAGTTACCCACAAGACGCGAGAGGTTGTCATTCTTCACGAAAGGGGGCGTCGATGGCTGAGGCGAGTCGGAGTCTTGATATTGTTTGTCAGTGGCATTAGGGGGATTCGCAGGCAGGGGGGATAGGGATAGGCAAGGTTTCCTTACAAAAGCTCGAAGTTAGTAGGCGAGATGATAATAAGAAAAGGAAAAGATGGAGAGCAAAGGAGGAATCAAAAATCACCTGTCTCTTTCGAGAGGACGCGGGAGGAGGTGCATTGATTCCCAAGGGTGCTGAAGTAGTTGCATCGACCAAAAAGGGGGGCCCTCGGTTTTTACCTTCTTCAGCCGAGTCGATGAAGGTATAGAAGCGGGCGTGTGAACCAGAGCAGGGGCCATGGCATCCACATTGGCCTTATTTTGCTTGCGGAGCATCGCGAGACGCTTGTGGAAACTCTGATTGTGAGACATGTTGACGATATAAGGGAGAAGGAAATGAGAGAGGCGGCAATCTCCACGATGAGATGGGGTCGCATATTTATAGGCTCTAGTGGGAGGGGGGCCCGCCGATGATTCTCTCATAAATGAATCTCAACGCCGTGAGCCTCGGTTGGACTTTCTTTCCGAGCTTGAGGCAACCTCGAAAAGAGCGGGGATTGTGTATAACCTTGGGCTTGCGGGAGGCGGCTCAAATAGCAGTGTTGAGAAGGTGGCGAGAGGAACTGCATAGGCGAGTGGGACCATGGGGTCCACTCGCCAGAGGCGAGACAGGGAGCATCAGAGTAGGCGAGGTGGCTCTCGCCTCGCGGGCTGGTTTATGTGGCTAGACCACTCACGCAGGGCAGGAGACTCACGAGACGAGTAGATATGCTCGTCTCGCCCACCGACAATTCTCACTGGCCATATGGGAAAAGGTGTTTTACCCCGAAGGGGGGATTTTACACTTTCACCCCAGGTAATTTTACCCTTTTACCCTTTGTGGTCTGCATATAACCCTTCAGAACAGTGGAGTTTGGCTGTTGGCAGACCCAACCCAGGGTATTTTGGTAATTTTAGGTCGGTTCGGTTTGGTTATTGGCAGGTCAAACTCAGAGGCCTATAAATAGACCGATAAGGTGCCTTGAAAAGGTTGTTGACCCATCTATCTTCTTCCTCAAAGGCACCTAGCTCAGCACTGGATAGGGAGGGGGAGAACTTCTGATTCTTCCGGGAAAGAGGTGGGACCTCCGAGCTGATACCCGTGGTCTGTTTACGGTTCTGTGACTCACGTTGGGAGGGTAGTTCAAGAAGAATAGGTGTGAATTGCAACTTCAGGTCCGGACTCTAGGTGTAGTCGGGTTACTGGCTTCAACATATAAATGTTGAAACTAGGCTAGAAACGATTTTAACCCTGGGAGTAGATCTATCAGACTAATTTGTTGATTTTGATGAATATATAGTTTTTTTCATAATCTTTACACCACCACAACCAGCGACAACCTTCTTTGCTAACCAACCCCTTCTGCAAAGATCCACATTTTCATAGGAAAATGGGATAAACCTATTTTGTTAATAGCATTCTTTGATACTATAGTCGCATCCTCCATCATGAAGCCAAACACATTACCGAAGGAGTGCTGAAATTCATGTTACAGATCATTCTGTGCAGCCAACGACGACCTCTTCATGATCACTATGATCAGTAAACCCGTCGATATCCAAATCTTTCCAGGATATATTATTCGACATCAAGTTTATGGATCAAAAATCTCTGTCAAAGATCTTCTTATTGGGTTTGACATTTTGCGCTTGTTGAAAAGAATTATATGGAACAAAGAAGGATTAAGATTTTAAAATCTTCTACTGCTGTGGACAAAGACTTTGCATCTTTACCCAATCAAAATTCTAAGCCTCATTAGGGATGACAATGCCCGCACCTCATGCGTCGAATCACACGCAGAATTCCTACAAAAGTGCAATCACCCTCTTTGGGAGAATCCTCAAATTTTTTTTCTCTCCCCACCATTTAAGAGGAATGAAGACATCAACCCCCACAAAGGCAAGTCACAAAGATATGAAACCAGATCATTATGCACTTTCTATAAAATAAGTTGACTAACTACAACATGCAGGGTTAATCAAATCCCCAAAATCACAATGGGCTTGTGATGCCTTTTACGTGAACAAAAGGACCAAGCAGGGTAAAGGAAAGATGAGATTATTAATTAACTATCAGTCTCTCAACCATTTTCTTGAAGATGATAAATTCCCTTTATTAGAGAGAGAAGTCCTATTCAAAAACTCCCACAAGCAAAAATATTTTCCATGTTCGATCATAAAACTGGTTTTGGGCAGCTAGGATTTCACCCTAATGACAGACAGAAGACTGATTTCTACATCCCAGAAAGACACTACCATTAGGCCTTCGTAGCCTTCAGACTAAAACCGGCCCCTTCATTATTCTAGAAGGTGATGTCTGATGTGCTTACAGCAAGTGTACCGCTCACATAAGTAATATAAAATGGGGAGGCTTTCCCAAGTATCGAATCTCACAAGGAACACCGCAAGGTGGTGTTGTATTTCAAGGAGGACTTGATATTGAAGTCCTTAGGTCTAGGTCATGAATGGGTTTGGTTTTCGAAACAAGAAAATAAAATCTAATTAAGTCTAATCCTATGCAGGCCGCTATGCGCTGCTTCGCTTAACAGGCTGGAGGAGTAGGTGGGAATAGGGAATGAGTAGGACAACAGATTGATGGTCGCAAAAACCTCATCGCAACGCGCTCCTCTAGTGATCGCTAAAGCGGAAATACCAACAATGGTGGCAGGTGAAAATATGGGCGCTACACAAACAACTAAAGCAGTAAAACGATAAAAATTCACATAGACATGAAACTAATAACGCTACAGCTAAAGCGCCACATTAACTACATATAAAGATTTATCCACGCATATATATCAATAAAGCAAGAACAAGACAAGAAATCGACCGAATCCGAAGGCTCATCGAGGAGTCGCGGAAGGAATCGTCGGGTTGTCAATCCGCATCCAAGCGCGGTCCCCAACTACGTCCGTGGTAGAGAAGGTTGTCACTACCATCCAATGGACCCATCTTCTTCGTGTCACGATCCGAAAGAAGGTTGCAAACTTCCCTTTGCTTGATGGATACGGAATCAAAACTTGCAATAGAGCTAGGAAGTGAAGGAGCAGGCCGAGAGCAAGCACCGACGAGAGGTAAGCTTCACGAGCATGGCCATAGCTTCTCTCCTTGGTGGAAGATGAAGGGCGAAGGAGAAACGAAAGAGTTTTGCCCTAAAACAGCGGCATGAATGGCAGAAAAGCGGATCCTTTTTTGATTGGAAGAAAACATGTGCTTAAATAGAAGCAGGTCAGAAAAATGGTCACACATGGTTTGGCGCACGACCGTGAGTTTTTCACGCGCAGAAAATAGCCTGCGAGCAAGAAGCGTTGACCAGTGTGTTTTACTCACGGACGGGCGCGTATGCCCGTGCGTGAAGGAAAATGCACGGGTAACCACAGAGCATTGGAAAACAAGATAACAAAGAGGAACCGTGCGTTTTACTCACGCACGGGCGCGTATGCCTGTGCGTGAAGGAAAACACACGATTAACCCCAGAGAGCAGGAAATCCCGGTAAGCAAGTGGAACCGTGCGCTTTACTCGCGCACGGGCACTTCTTCCCGTGCGTGAACAAATCACACGATTAATCACATAGCGCAGGAATTCAGAGAACAATATGCAGACCGTGCGATTCCTTCTCGCACGGTTAGGCCGAAACCGTGCGGGAACAAAACGTACAGGTAACCACAGACGTCCCCAGGATTGCTGTGTATAACGCACGATTATACTGAAACAGTGCACGAAGAAATTCGCACGACCGTGCGTTTTATAAAGGAGCTAGAATTGGAATTCCGGACATCTCAACCACCGGCACAACAATAAATCCACACAAACAATCATATATGTCAGAACAAACAAGTGTGAAGAGCACAAAAAACTTACCCTCAATAGAAGAGTGCGCAATCACAAAACACATTGGGCCAAAACAATGCACTATTGGCTAAGTGAAGACCTAAACAAAAAAATGACTTTTCTAACTGAAAAAGTAGTGCACATGCAAGAAAATAAGCTCAGATGAGTGCGAAAAATCCTATATAAAGCAGACTCATCAATGTAAAAAATTTACAAACCCATCATGGATAATATTTTGGTCTATATTGACGACATCTCATTGTTCTCTTTAGATATTGACTCTCATCATGCCTTGCTCTCTCAGTTTCATGATTTGGTCAAATTATATAACATTATGTTATCCGAAATAAAGATGATTATCAAAAAATATGACATTGACTTCTTGGGTATGCATATATTAGATAGTTAATATCATCTCTAACTATACATTGCAACTAAATTAGATCATTTTCCGAAAGAAAACTTAACATTCAAACAGGTTCAATAATTTTTAGGCATTGTAAATTATATGACAAAATTTATTCATGATCTTGTCAAACTTAGGACTCCTCTCACTAATCTACTTAGGAAAGAAGTGCTGCCGTGGAATGAGGCGTGCATTAAAGCAGTTAAAAAAATTAAAGTATCTAACAAATGACTTGCCCCCACTCCAACTTCCATCAACGGGCAGGTGAATCCTTCAAACTGATGCTAGCGATAGGTTTTAGGGAGCTATACTACTTGAAGAATTAATGGGAAGCGCCAAATCTGCAGATACAAAAGTGGCGCTTTCAAGAATGAAGAACTTCATCATCACTCCACTTATACGAAAATCTAGCGGTCAAGAGGGGTATTGAGAAGTTTCAATTTCATCTTATCAGTCAGCACTTTCTCATCGAAATGGATATCTCGGCATATCCAAAAATGCTACAATTTCAAAAAAAAGATATTGCCTCAAGCCCAACTTCTGCAATGGTCAAATTGGTTCTCTCAGTGGAAATTTGAAGCCCAACACATCATGAGAAAACATAATTTTCTCCCGGATTTTTTGTCCCGAACTCAAAAAACGATATCTGTGATGTTTATAGTCATCTACCATTTTTAGCTGACGGACCTTCCAGTACACATTAGAGCCAAATTACTACATTCCGTCCTCCACAAAAGATCTCTACATTGTCTGCTCATTTTCCTTAAATATATATCAGGTAATACGGCCTAAGTGAAGGTCCTCTTGCCAGTTTTCACTTATATCGCAGCTTCCCTTTTTACCATACTCAAATGTAGGAAAAAAATTTATTATGATTTTCCTAAAGAAGCCTACATTATCCTATGACACTTTATCAAAACCTGCCCATTCAACATCATATTTGACAAAGGAAGGCTACTTCAATATATCACCCGAGTTGATACCCACCCATGCTAGCAGAACCAAAAACAACTCCATAAGTGGCTCAACTTATTTGGCAACACCAACTTTTGGCGTAAAAAAACTACGGCCTGAAGGAAATAGTCTTAACGGAGTCTGCGAACAGAAACATATCCATATCCATTTCCAATGCCAACAAACTTTAAATATTCTGGATAACCTACTCCACATTCATAAACAATATTCTTGTGCTTTTTGGCATGACCACGAATACAGCAGCCCGGTTCCGACTCCTGCCCCCAAAGTACTCCTCTATACTATTAATGGTGTGTCCATCACTGATGTCCCACTGGACCTGCCTCCGACTTACTAACAAGATTCCATCATCCTTCCCCTTCAGTATATTGAAGAGATCTAGCATTGACACAGCTGGTTCAAAGGCTCTAGACCATCAAGATTCTAGGCTCCACCAAAAGCCCGCCCAAAACAATCCTCCTGCACCACCAATGATTAAGATACTGTGGAGCAATCCATTTTTTCATCAGGGGTAAAATAAAGCCTCTTGAATAGAGGATAAGAATATGCATGTGATGGTGTAATATAAAGTTATGAGTGTGGTGTGATATGATATAAATGTATTATGACATATCGCCGAAGTCAAGACTGTTATAACTTAATGAAGGAATCTTATCTTATTAGATAAAGTTATTCTAGCTTATTAAAGTTATTCTTATCTTATCTCATGGGTTAAAGTTATTCTGACATGATGTATAAGCATGGAATAACTTGTAAGGGTAAGGGTGATAATTGTCTAATACTGGACAAATATAAATAAGGGTCCATTGTAATGGTATGATCATCCTAGTCTGGTTCAGAATTTCTAAGCAATAAAATTTGAAGTGTTCTTCGAGTATTCTAATATCTTGTGTTTTTTTCTCTTGTTAATCTTATATCCCTCCCGTGTGGTTGTACCTCTTTCTGTGAGTTGGAAATTAGTTTTGAACATAAAAGTGGTTGAAGTTCCATAGGTGAGGCCAGGTGGTCATAAATGATGGTTCATAACTACTGTGTTCATGATTGCCACCACGTGGCAAAAGGAGTTGATGTACTATCTAGGAAGGCCATGCAGTACAGAATGACATGGAAAATGAAAACAAAAAGAAAAATGACAATATGATTTCATCAAACAAGCTCTGAAGCAAGTCTTTGATATTGAAGGCTCAATTTTAATAGAATTTATATTAGCACCCAATTGTGGTTATTAGCACTTAATAAAAACCCAAAAATAACACATAAATTTTATGAATATTTGCACACCATCAAAACATCAAATAACAAAAAAATTAATACCCCACTTGTATACTCTCATTCTAGCACTAACCCTCGCACCCATGCTCCCCGCTCCTCGTTCAACGCTCATCCCCATTGTCCCCGACATTGCATCCATTTCTCCCAATAGTGTTAAAAGCTCCAGTAATTCTTTCATGACATAAGTTTGCATAACCTCAAGCGTCAGCCTCATAACCGACAGAGGTGCTAGGGTAAGCTTATATTTTTCTCCTTTAAATACTTCATTCCTTTTCTTTGTTAGCCTATCTTCTAATATGTTATGATTTTACTTATCAAAGTTTTGTTAGGTTGTAGCTATAGATTTTTTGATTTAAAATGAATTGAGAAATTTATCTAATTATTTGGTGGTATGCTAAGAGCATGTTGGTGTGTAAAACTAATTTTAAAGTGCCAATATAATATGGCGATTAATAACGAATTTTAGGATTCTAATAATATTGCTCTTTTTTGTTGCACCAAATAATCTGTATGATACATTTGGGGATCTTCAATGATACATTTCCGAAAAAACATCTACATGACTATCAATTTCTGATAAACTAATGCTACATGAAATGAAATAGCCCAACCTAGTTTAACATGAAATCAGCAGTCCGGTCGGGCCCGCGATAAAAAGTAAATTAAGTAATGTTATAAAAACTTGTATAAAACTGGTAATAATAAAAGTGCTAAAAATAAATTTACAGCAGAAGAAGAGTAAAAAAATCTATGGATAAAAGTGTACCTCACAATGCTGAATTCACAGAGCCAATTAGAATTGAATACAACACTATGAGACTGAAATACTGACAATTTGTAATAAACTACTACATTAAATATAGCTAGAGTACAGTAACACATAATGTCTGCAATTAAAATGAGTACAATACACAAAATAGTACAATTGAAATGACTAACAACAGCGACAACTGCACCGTAAATCCTAAGCAAATCCCCTAACTTGAGCCCCTTGTAAAAATAAGTTCCAAATGAGTCAAGCCTACTAGAGAGTAAGAAAGAATACTCCCTCTAGCAACACTTAAAGAAAAATATAAATGAATAATACATGAATTTTTTTAAAAAAGATATGCATAATTTGTCTAACATTAAACTTGACACTTCCGTTCATGATCTGATATAGAATCAACCTACCATGTGATATGACACACACTTTTCTTAATTGTATATACATTGTTGATTTCTGAAATTTTGGAAATGTGACAATTGTAAGTTTCAATAAGTTTCATTATTATCTTATTAAATCTTTTTGCTAATGGCGATAGTGTCCAAACAAGTAACAACAGTCTGACTCGCAAACCTGATGGTGCCCTAAACTGGATGTCCCCCAAGTGGAACACAGACTCCTATCTGAGGAGTTCTATATCTATAACAAGGGTCATCAACCCCTTAGGATTGATGAGTCAAACATGAGATAGCTTTCTAATTAAATACACCAGGCTTAGGATTTTCATGAAACTGAATCTTCTAAATTTAGACCAAGCGTAGCTACCCATGTTGACTTGGTTTTGACTATAGGAACTTGCAACTTTTAAATGCATATACTGACATAATTAAAATATGAATTTAAAAGGTTTGAAATGTTCAACTAAAAGGAGTCAAATTTTTACTGCGGTGTTTCAACGCTCATACATGTGGCGGGGTGACATGGTGCTCCTTACCAAAAAAATCCGACCACTAAGAACTTCTCCAACTAGAGGTAAAAAAATACCTTTTTCCAAATGCTAGGAAATCATAAACACAAAATCCATACAATAATTATAGTTAGGAGCGATTCCCAATAAGGTATATTATGTTGGCTAAAATCAAAACAACTTGAAGAGAAAAAATAGGAGACCAAAAGTCTCACCTTGAGTCAGAGTAAACAACGTAATCTTCTAATCCTTTGCTCCAACGACCACAAAATATCTGAATTCCAACGGTAAACCTAACTTAAGTGTTTTGCCCCTTAGGGTTTTGGTGGTAATCACTCAAAATGTGCCATGGAACTAATTTCACAAATTATGAATAAGGTAAACAGTGCATTACCTCGATCTAACCATAGTTAGATCAAAATGCATAGTTGATTTCGGATTGGGGAAGATCGAGATCTTCGATTCTTGAAATTGTAGTGAGAGGAACGTGTAATCAAAGTTGGGCATCTAACATCACGTTTTTCACAAAAGAGAAGGAAAAGAAGAGAGACGACACTCATCGAAGTCATTGGCACTCAAAGAATTTTTCCTGTCGGCTAGGGTTGAAAACAAAACTTCCTCTACTTTGGAAAAGGAGGATGGAGGGCCGCCGGTGTCTGTAGTTGAAAAAGGAGTGGCCGACGCCAGATTACAGCGAAGAAGAATAGGTCGACGAGGCTTCACAAGCGTCGAAGCTGCAATTTTCTAGAGTATGTGTAAAGAACATGCAGAAAGTTGCAGGAGAAATGCCTCTCAACACGAAGCGATGCACGATAATAAAGTGGGGTTGTGGTTTATATTACAGTTATAATAACCATGAACTGGCTATTAGATGAGGAAAACCCTTTTAAAATTTATATTTAGTTGTAATATTACCAATTGTCTTAAGTCCATGAAGACGAATTCCTTTCAACAGATAACACACATGAAAAATTAAATCGTCGTGATCACTACAAATTATCGACAAATACGTGTCAATTCATTTAAATAACTGTTCAACATGCATAATAAGATAATTAAAATTGATTATAACCTCCATAAATTGCTGACTCGATTAATTTTACACTTGTTCGGTCCCTGAAATTTAATTTAACGCGACATCAATATTTGTGATGATACAAATCTTCCCACTTAATAAAGTTTTGTTCTAAAAAAATTACAAACATACCTGAATCAAAGAGAAACACATAATTTTTATTGCCACAGAGTTCTTCTGCTCTTTCCCAATTATACTTTGGTCGACCACAATTCATCCAAAAGACCATAACCATACAGATCTCTCTGTTTCTGAGCTTCTGAATCTTCTAGTCCACAATCCTGACTAGCAAAATACTGATACTTAGATTTGATTCAATCAGCGCATCCTTAGTACCGATCACCTTACCAAGATCTCTGACTGCTCTCCTCAAATAGGAGACATGGAATACATCATGCAATCCACTCATATCCTTGGGTAAGGCCATCTTGTAAGCAATCTCACCTATGCTCTCTAGTACCTTGAAATGTCTAACAAATCTGAGACTCAACTTCTTCATCTGCTTTATCCTAGAGACCCCTTTGACTGCTTTAACCTTCAGATAAACGTAGTCTCCAACATTGAATTCTATCGCCCTATGTCGCTGATCTTTGTACTTGGCTTGTTTGTCTTGAACAATCCACATGCGCTCCTGAATGAGTCTGACTCGGTCCATGATCTTATTCATCCATGATTCCTTACTAGAAGCTCTCAATTCACTTTCTGTCCAACATAAAGGTGTCCGACAACGTCTGCCATACAAAGCTTCGAATGATGTCATGCTGATACTCGCCTAAAAGCTATTATTATAGGAGAATTCCACCAAAGTAACATACTTCTCCCACTTGCCGCCGAAATCCAATATACACATGCAAAACATGTCTTCCATGATTCTATTTGTACGCTCTGTCTATCTGTTGGGTATTGTATCCACAATAACCTAGATTTTGTTGATTATGACCATTAGGGAGATCTTATATAAGGTCTTGTCAATTAGACTAATCCTAACAAGCGCTGAAAAGAAATATTCTAAGAACTCTGAATCCATTTTTCTCTTTCCAAAACGGAAGCCGCCGTCGATCCTCATCGTGCAAATCGCCTAGGGCTTTTGTTCAAGAAGATTCAGATCAGTTGACTTACAGATCGAGATTATTCTTCAACTCTTCATTTTCTCTCTGATCGTGTAAGTCAAGAAGTTTCAGATCAGAATCTAGCCGAGTATCTTCTTCAAATTATTCTGACTGTGCCGCAAAGTTCAAAGGAAGAAGACCTTGGCCGACATCTCCAGATCAGAGAAATATTGTTGTTTGTATTTCATATTCTCAATTTATTCTTGTAGGAGATTACTCTCCGAGTGTAGGAGTTTTATTCTCCAAGTTGTAGGAAGTTTTCATCTTCTGAGTGTAGATCCGTATTGTTTATCGAGTTGTAGGAACTTTGTTCCGAGGCGTAGGATTGGTTTCAATCCGAGATAGTGGAGTAGCCGAGTCTAGTGGTTTACTAGATCGGTGAGTGGAAAGTGGATGTACCCAAGGTTGGGGAACCACTATAAATCTTTGTGTCCTCTGTGATTGATTGATTATTTTTTGTGCATAGATCGCTAATTTTTTATTCTGCAAAAAGATGCACAACTCACCTATTCACCCCCCTCTAGGTGATTTAGGTAGACAACTGAACTCTTTCAATTGGTATCAGAGGGAGGTTGATCATTAAAAGGTTAACACCTTGATCAGATCTGCCTCAAGTTGTCTTCTGAGTTATTCAAGTATGGACAAGGCCAAAGATTTTACCAAGCTTCCCTTGTGTACAAAGAACAACTTTCCCATGTGGAAAGAGGGGATTAAATTTTTCATGGAAGCTGGTATTCAAGGATCTTCATGATCGTTGAAGAAGGTCCTTACGTTCCTATGACTGTCTCCAATATAGATCCAACAAAGAAAGTTCCTAAGAAGTTGATGGATCTGGACAAAGATGAGATTGCACTTGTCTCTTTAGACAAGATGGCCAAAAATATTATTGCAACTGCAGTTGATGACTCGATGCTACAGAACCTGATGTAACAGCCCAAAGTTCGGAAAAAGGAATTTTTGGGTGACACGGCCTGGGACACGGGCGTGTCCCAGGGCGTGTCAGTTGACATGGCCTGCGACCCGGGCGTGTCGAGGTTGTGTCGACGATCGGCCGTTGTCTCGACGATTTTTCTCTCAACGATGCGTCGAGAGGAGGCACACGGCCCAGGACACGGGCGTGTCCAAGGCCGTGTCGCATGCTCGATGATTTTTCTCGACGATCGTCGAGTGTCGAGAAGTGAGTGTCGAGTGTTGAACACGGCCTGTGACACGGGCGCGTCACAGGGCGTGTCAAATCAGGCGACGAACTCAGCCCGCCGAAGGTTTCGACAGGGCGTGTCTTTGTGCCGTGTCTGGGCACACGGCCTGGGACACGGGCGTGTCACAGGCCGTGTGAAGTCTCGGGATGATTTGGGATTTTTTTTTCATCCAGGTACACGGCCACAGACACGGGCGTGTCTGAAGGCGTGTTGGTGACACGGCCCATGACACGGGCGTGTCCCGTGGGCGTGTCACTGGTTTGGATAAGTCGGTTGACCACCGCTTGAGGCACACGGCCTGGCACACGGCCGTGTTCGAGGCCGTGTCGGGTCAAAATATGTGTTTTTGGCAGAATCGTGGCCGTCCATTCCTTCAGTCTAGATCCAAGGGCTGAAGCTTCTTCTTCTTTTTCCTTAAGGGCCGAAATCAGAGAAAGATTTCTCATTTTCTTTGGCCTTGAACTTTCTTCAAGTGAAGAGAGAAAGAGAGAGAGAAAGGAGGAGGAAGAAGGAAAGGGGGCTGCTGTTGGTGGTGCTGCGGTTTACCGACGAGAGATCCGAAGCCAGCGTTGCGGAGGAAACGCTCTTGCGAGTCTTGCAAGCTAGCTTGGAGTCCATGGCACCGAAGCGATCGTCAAGGGTAACGACTTTTCTTCCTAGCCATGTGAAGGCTTCCTTTTTGGCATATTTTGTGATTTCCCCCACCAAGAGGTGGCTGGTTTTGGAAATCTTTGGGTGGATGCTTGAAATCCCCTTTGTTAGCATATAGATCCGGAAATGGAGTACGGAATAGGCATCCTGTGTGAAGCCTATCTGGACAGGTTAGTCTGGATTCGTGATGTTGCATACGAACCGGAGAAGACTCCGTGATAAACGTGTAGTGTAAGGAGTCTACGGGTTATGCCTGCGAAAAGGAGTAGCAGGAAGTACTGGGGTGGTAGCCCAGGAAAATAGCCATGGGATGTTTTTGGGTCCAACCTGTGAATGAGGCATAGGAAGTACTGGTGGGACCAGGAAAGGCCCTTTTGTGATGCTTGATGTCATAGGGTGTCCACCTATGAAGCGAGTCACAGGAAGTACTGGTATGCCCAGGAAAGACCCCTGACATTTGTGCTTGTGCGGTGTCCACCTGTGGAGAGAGTCACAGGAAGTACTGGTGTGCCCAGGAAAGACCCGCTGTTGCTGTGAGGAAATGGGTATAGAGAAATACCCAGGCTTGAATGCCAAGAACAGGATTGGTGAGACCGACCCGCACCTTTGATATAGCCATGAGTCCGCTGTACTCGGAGAAGGCAAGGCGATTTGAGCAACGGGGGGTGGAGGATCCGACCTGCGCTATGTCCGTCCGACGTGAGACCAAAAAGTGCGGTCTGTTGGAGCGCATAGCAAGAGTCTTCGGCCTGCGCGCCATGACACAACGGGGGGCTACGGGCCATCCCGGTGTCCGAAGACTAACTCCGGCTGCACGCCATGGAGGAAATGCTCAAGAGAGTTACCGTTGGGTTGTAACCCTGATACGGTGGTGGGCAAGAGGTTGCCAGAACACCAAGAATGTGCCCTGAGTGCACGGACCGTTGGGCCGGGCGGCGAACGGTTGTGATGGCTTGTGTGCGTGACAGCACATTTTGATGATATAGCTTGCCATACTTGTGATCTAATATGCCTGCAGGGAAGAATACCGCTGCCCCGAGAGAAGGGGTAGGGTCGTTATAATTTGGTCAGCTGAACGCTGACCGTTGCTTTTGTTTGCCACCGGTGGGTGGATTGTCCCTTTCCAGGTGCTGGAGAGCCGAGCGGATCGCATAGAGGCTGATGTTCCTGCGGGTGTTGTTGCTGCTGCTGCTAGCCCTCGAAGGCTAGCTGTGTTCTTTTGTGTGTTTTCTTTTATTGTGGCCGGCCTGCGCGCCAATCTGTTTTAGGCCACTGTGTGAAAGCCATGTAAGGCCATAAGGCCAACTCTTTGTATATATTGTACGACATTCCTATATGATATAAAATGTGGAGTTTTATGTTTGGACATTCATGAGGAGTTCAAGTTGTAGTCTAGGCTTCCGCTAGAATGCTTTGTGTTAGGTGCGATGCGCGACTCTGGTATCATCATGTACCTTCACCGACTATTTTATGATATATCCTGTGGGGCCCCGGCCAGACCTTCTAGAATATATCATATGAACGGATGGGGTTGTTACATTTTTGGTATCGGTTGTCTTGGTCTTTCCCTCTCGACGTCGTGGCCGACTTCTTTTGTGGGGTGGCGAGCACGTGTTTGTGCACACCAAAGTCTACGAATGAACTCCTGAATGTCCATGATAGGAATGCATATTTGTGTGTTTGAGGAACCTGTGTGTTCTTCTTTTGTGTTGATTGCTTGGGTACGACCGCTAATGTGTGTGTCTTCTCCACCTTTAGGTGACACGAAGTGGAGCTGGGCTGTCTGAGTCCCTGCGTTCTGATGAAAGTACGGCACCAGCCGCGGTACCTACACCTCCACCGTCTGAGGAACATGTGCATTTAGTTGCGGAGGCCTTATTTACCATAATCCACGGTCAGCCACTTAGGCAGGAACAAGCGGCTGTGAGGCCAGAACAGGTCGCGGCAAGGCCTGAAACTGTTGTGGATGTGGCTCCTCGCGCGGCTGAGAAGCAGCTAACGCGGTTTATGAGTTTCCATCCGCCTACGTTCTCGGGAGCGGGAACCCCGACGCAGGCTGAGGATTGGTTATCGCGCGTCAAGCGAGTGATGACGACGATAGGAACGGCGGAGCATCAGAAAGTTACCTTATCCACCTTCTTGCTTGAAGGAGAAGCTCGGTTATGGTGGGATGAGATGGAGTTGCATCATTTGGCGGGTCGTCCGTTAACCCAAGTGTCGATGGAAGAATTCTCCCGGCTCTTCCTTGCGAAGCACCTTCCTGTGGCTCAACGGATAGCCATGGAAAATGAATTCCAACGGTTAACTCAAGGTGATGGCAGTGTTGACGCGTACCTGCATGAGTTTACTCGCTTGGGGCGGTATGCGGGTTCGATATTTGCGGATGAGCAGAGGAAGACGAATCGGTTCTATGAAGGGCTGAGGGACGAGTTAAGGTTCCTTGTGTCCAGTTCTGTGAACCAAGGCTTCCAAGCGTTGGTTGACACCGCGACCGCGTTGGAAAAGGATATGAAGAGGGTGCAAGGGAAGAGAGCTTTGGCTGTGACACAACCGGAGTGGAAGGCGCCCCGATCAGGAAAACCATTTTATAAGAAGAGATGGGGTAAGAAGTCCAAGCC
Source organism: Platanthera guangdongensis (assembly GCA_039583875.1). NCBI lineage: Eukaryota > Viridiplantae > Streptophyta > Magnoliopsida > Asparagales > Orchidaceae > Platanthera > Platanthera guangdongensis. The sequence goes on from CM077165.1 coordinate 13,878,503, forward strand.
TAGTGGACAAGCTCCTTCATCAGTTGCAACGGGAGCAACATCAGGGGCGACCTCAAAGCCAGACACTCGGATCTGCTTCAATTGTGGCCGGATGGGACATATTGCGCGAGATTGTCGGATGCCGCCAAAGAGTGAAAAGAAGGCGGGTGCATCTTATGCGGAGAAAGGAAAGGCGGTGGTGGATTCCTCTGCCTCGCAGGCGCAACCCCGGGTCTACAATCTTGGACTGCAAGAGGCCATCAAGCAGAGTGACGTGGTCACAGGTATGAGTTAGTTTTGCTTATGCTAATGTTTGTATGCTTAGCTTAGTCCCCCTATGTTTGTGGTTTGTGTGTGTGACATGTTTGTCATAGGCTTTGTGATGATTCGGGACACGCTGGCGCGAGCACTGTTTAATATAGGTGCATCGCATTCCTTTCTGTCTCGTGAGTTTCTTACGCGGCTTGGGATACCCAGTCGTCCAAAGGCAGATAGCGTCAGAGTGGTGTTGCTGAATGGTTGTTGGATGCTTGCGGATCAAGCTTGCGATGTGGCGGTTCAGTTAGGAAGTCGGGATTTTCGTTTAACCGCATTTGTTTTGCCAATATCGGAGTTTGATGTGATTTTTGGGATGGATTGGCTTGCGGAGCAGCATGCTATGATTGATTGCCAGTCCAAAGAAATCACGTTGGGCCAGAATACCGAACAGAAGACCAAGTTTGCGGGTATGCGAGGAGTGGGCGGGACGTTGATGTCTGCACTCCAGGTAGTCAAAGCTGTTCGGAAGGGTGCGGAGTGTTACTTTGCACTAATTCAGGCTGTTGAGCCTAAGGCCACTTTGTGCGAGGTTCCGATTGTGGCAGACTTTACAGATGTGTTTCCCGCGGATCTCCCTGGGCTACCACCCCGGCGGGAGATTGACTTCACAATTGAGTTGGTGCCAGGTGCGAAACCTGTAGCCCGCTCGCCATATCGCGTTGCGCCAAAAGAGATGGCTGAATTGAAGGTTCAACTCCAAGAAATGCTAGAGCAAGGTTTTATTCGCCCAAGTATGTCACCTTGGAGCGCGCCTGTGCTCTTTGTAAAGAAGAAAGATGGTGGGTTACGGTTGTGTATCGATTACCGTGAATTGAATAAGCTGACCGAGAAGAATAAGTATCCTATACCTCGGATTGATGAGTTATTCGATCAGCTAGTGGGCTCGACCGTCTATTCGAAGTTGGACCTGAAGTCTGGTTATTACCAGTTAAGAATTCGGGAAGGTGACATTCCCAAAACCGCATTTGGAACGCGTTATGGGCACTATGAGTTCACAGTCATGCCCTTTGGATTGTGCAATGCGCCTTCGGTGTTTATGGATATGATGCACCGTATTTTTCGTGAGTATCTGGATCTGTTTGTGATAGTGTTCATTGATGATATCCTGGTATACTCGAAGTCCAAAGCGGAGCATGAGAGTCACTTGTGGTTGGTGTTGAACACGTTGAGGCAAAATCAGCTATATGCCAAGTTCTCGAAGTGCGAGTTTTGGCTATCGTCAGTGGCATTTTTAGGCCATGTGGTGAGTGGAGCGGGCATTGCAGTGGATCCAGCGAAGATAAGAGCCATACAAGAGTGGCCAAGATTGTCTTCCGTAGCCGAGGTCAGGAGTTTCCTTGGACTTGCGGGCTACTATAGACGATTTATGGAGAACTTCTCACGGATCGCTTTGCCGCTAACCACACTGACGCGAAAAGATCAGAAGTTCGTTTGGACGCCAGAGTGCGCACGAGCTTTTGAAGAGCTGAAGATTCGGTTGACCACGGCGCCGGTGTTGTCTTCGCCACGCGGAACCGACGGATTTGTGATTTATAGTGATGCCTCAGGAAGCGGCTTAGGTTGTGTTCTTCTGCAGAGCAGAAAAGTGATTGCTTATGGCTCACACCAGCTGAAGGTGCATGAGCGAAATTATCCCGTCCATGATTTGGAACTAGCGGCGGTGATTTTTGCACTCAAGTTGTGGCGACACTACCTTTATGGAGTAAAGGTGGAGATCTATACCGATCATAACAGCCTAAAGTATCTTTTGGAGCAGAAAGACTTAAACATGCGACAACGAAGGTGGTTGGAGTTCCTTGGGGACTACACTTTCGAGATTCACTATACGCCCGGGAAGGGGAATGTTGTCGCGGATGCCTTGAGTCGACGGATTCCGGCTAGAGCAAATTGGTTACAAAGGCATGATAATCGCCTTATCCAGGAATTGGAGGCGTTAGAGATCTATTGTTTTGACAAGAATTCCACTGCCACTGCATGTTTGAACTGGGTCGAGGTGCAATATGACCTTGCAGACCGAATTCGACGGGCAACGGAGTTGGATTACGATCTCTTACGCTATGTGAATGAAGGGCCAGTGGGCAAATTCACTTGGATTGACGGTCTTGTACGGAAAGAGGGCCGTTTGTGCGTCCCAAATGTGGGGAAGCTGAGGGAAGAACTGATGTATGAAGCGCATTATACAAAGTATTCTATTCACCCCGGGAGCACAAAGATGTTCAACGATATGAAGAAGCTTTTCTAGTGGTCAGGGCTCAAGAAAGATGTTGCCCTTTATGTGGCCAAATGTCAAACATGTGCGATGGTGAAGGCGGAATGCCAAAAGCCGGGCGGTTATTTGAAGTCACTGCCGATCCCAGAGTGGAAATTTGATGATATTTCCATGGATTTTGTGCATGGGTTGCCAAGATCGCAGCGAGAAAATGATTCCATTTGGGTGATTGTTGACCGGCTAACGAAAGTAGCACATTTTCTCCCGAACAGGAGGGATGATTCAGTTGAAAGTTTGGCAAAATTATATGTTGATCAGATTGTGCGGCTTCACGGTGTTCCTCGGAGCATCGTAAGTGATCGAGATGGGCGATTCACTTCAAATGATTGGAGGTTAGTTCACCGACTGTTGGGCACGAAGTTGACTTTCAGTACGGCCTTTCACCCCCAAACGGATGGCCAAACTGAACGTACCAACAGAACAATGGAGGACATGCTCCGAATGTGCGCCCTTGATTTCGGAAAGAGATGGGAAGATCATCTCTATATGGTCGAGTTTGCATATAATAACAGCTACCAAGCAAGCATTGGGATGACACCATATGAAGCCCTATATGGAAGGAAGTGTCGTACCCCCTTGGCTTGGGTAGAAGCGAGTGAAGCCCGGGTTGTTAAACCAAATGAGGTGGATGAAGCAAACTCAACCATTCGGACTATTCGAGAGAGATTGCTTATTGCTCAAGATCGACAAGCGAAGTACTACAACGCCAAGCACCGGAACGTAGAATTTGTGGTTGGCGATTGGGTCTACTTGAAGATCAAGCCATTCAAAGGTGTCTCCAGGATTCGACGATTGAAAAAGTTGAGTCCAAGATATTTGTGTCCGTTTGAAGTGGTTGAGCGAGTTGGCGAAGCGGCTTATCGGCTAGCTCTGTCGGCGGACTTGGGTGGGTTACATGATGTCTTTCACATCTCGGTGCTTCGGAAGGCCGTGAAAGATCAAGCTCAAGTGATCGCGGATGATCGTGTGCCGGTGGAGTATGGGCTAACAACGAGAGTTCGACCCATTCAGATCGAAGATCGAGCCGAAAAATAGTTGCGGAACAAGACGGTCGGTATGGTAAAAGTCCGGTGGGACAACTGCGGCCGTGAAGAACTGACATGGGAACGCGAGCAGACCATGTGAGCAGAGTTCCCTGAGCTGTTTTTGTAATCTGTAGCGAGAGTGTTGTAACATGACATTTTATACGTTGTTACATATTTCTTGCTGCTTTCTGTTGCTTTCCTATCTCTAAATTTCGAGGACGAAATTTCTTGTAGGAGGGGAGGATTGTAACAGCCCAAAGTTCGGAAAAAGGAATTTTTGGGTGACACGGCCTGGGACACGGGCGTGTCCCAGGGCGTGTCAGTTGACACGGCCTGCGCCACGGGCGTGTCGCAGGGCGTGTCGAGGTTTTGTCGACGATCGGCCGTTGTCTCGACGATTTTTCTCTCAACGATGCGTCGAGAGGAGGCACACGGCCAAGGACACGGGCGTGTCCAAGGCCGTGTCGCATGCTCGACGATTTTTCTCGACGATCGTCGAGTGTCGAGAAGTGAGTGTCGAGTGTTGAACACGGCCTGTGACACGGGCGTGTCACAGGGCGTGTCAAATCAGGCGACGAACTCAGCCCGCCGAAGGTTTCGACAGGGCGTGTCTTTGTGCCGTGTCTGGGCACACGGCCTGGGACACGGGCGTGTCACAGGCCGTGTGAAGTCTCGGGATGATTTGGGATTTTTTTTCATCCAGGTACACGGCCACAGACACGGGCGTGTCTGAAGGCGTGTTGGTGACACGACCCATGACACGGGCGTGTCCCGTGGGCGTGTCACTGGTTTGGATAAGTCGGTTGACCACCGCTTGAGGCACACGGCCGTGTTCGAGGCCGTGTCGGGTCAAAATATGTGTTTTTGGCAGAATCGTGGCCGTCCATTCCTTCAGTCTAGATCCAAGGGCTGAAGCTTCTTCTTCTTTTTCCTTAAGGGCCGAAATCAGAGAAAGATTTCTCATTTTCTTTGGCCTTGAACTTTCTTCAAGTGAAGAGAGAAAGAGAGAGAGAAAGGAGGAGGAAGAAGGAAAGGGGGCTGCTGTTGGTGGTGCTGCGGTTTACCGACGAGAGATCCGAAGCCAGCGTTGCGGAGGAAACGCTCTTGCGAGTCTTGCAAGCTAGCTTGGAGTCCATGGCACCGAAGCGATCGTCAAGGGTAATGACGTTTCTTCCTAGCCATGTGAAGGCTTCCTTTTTGGCATATTTTGTGATTTCCCCCACCAAGAGGTGGCTGGTTTTGGAAATCTTTGGGTGGATGCTTGAAATCCCCTTTGTTAGCATATAGATCCGGAAATGGAGTACGGAATAGGCATCCTGTGTGAAGCCCATCTGGACAGGTTAGTCTGGATTGGTGATGTTGCATACGAACCGGAGAAGACTCCGTGATAAACGTGTAGTGTAAGGAGTCTACGGGTTATGCCTGCGAAAAGGAGTAGCAGGAAGTACTGGGGTGGTAGCCCAGGAAAATAGCCATGGGATGTTTTTGGGTCCAACCTGTGAATGAGGCACAGGAAGTACTGGTGGGACCAGGAAAGGCCCTTTTGTGATGCTTGATGTCATAGGGTGTCCACCTGTTAAGCGAGTCACAGGAAGTACTGGTATGCCCAGGAAAGACCCCTGACATTTGTGCTTGTGCGGTGTCCACCTGTGGAGAGAGTCACAGGAAGTACTGGTGTGCCCAGGAAAGACCCGCTGTTGCTGTGAGGAAATGGGTATAGAGAAATACCCAGGCTTGAATGCCAAGAACAGGATTGGTGAGACCGACCCGCGCCTTTGATATAGCCATGAGTCCGCTGTACTCGGAGAAGGCAAGGCGATTTGAGCAACGGGGGGTGGAGGATCCGACCTGCGCTATGTCCGTCCGACGTGAGACCAAAAAGTGCGGTCTGTTGGAGCGCATAGCAAGAGTCTTCGGCCTGCGCGCCATGACACAACGGGGGGCTACGGGCCATCCCGGTGTCCGAAGACTAACTCCGGCTGCACGCCATGGAGGAAATGCTCAAGAGAGTTACCGTTGGGTTGTAACCCTGATACGGTGGTGGGCAAGAGGTTGCCAGAACACCAAGAATGTGCCCTGAGTGCACGGACCGTTGGGCCGGGCGGCGAACGGTTGTGATGGCTTGTGTGCGTGACAGCACATTTTGATGATATAGCTTGCCATACTTGTGATCTAATATGCCTGCAGGGAAGAATACCACTGCCCCGAGAGAAGGGGTAGGGTCGTTATAATTTGGTCAGCTGAACGCTGACCGTTGCTTTTGTTTGCCACCGGTGGGTGGATTGTCCCTTTCCAGGTGCTGGAGAGCCGAGTGGATCGCATAGAGGCTGATGTTCCTGTGGGTGTTGCTGCTGCTGCTGCTAGCCCTAGAAGGCTAGCTGTGTTCTTTTGTGTGTTTTATTTTATTGTGGCCGGCCTGCGCGCCAATCTGTTTTAGGCCACCGTGTGAAAGCCATGTAAGGCCATAAGGCCAACTCTTTGTATATGTTGTACGACATTCCTATATGATATAAAATGTGGAGTTTTATGTTTGGACATTCATGAGGAGTTCAAGTTGTAGTCTAGGCTTCCGCTAGAATGCTTTGTGTTAGGTGCGATGCGCGACTCTGGTATCATCCTGTACCTTCATCGACTGTTTTGTGATATATCCTGTGGGGCCCCGGCCGGACCTTCTAGAATATATCATATGAACGGATGGGGTTGTTACACCTGATCCACTGCCAGTCCGCTAAGGAAATGTGGCAGTCCATCATCACCTTGATGGAAGGCACAAAAGAAGTTGGGATGATAGAACATCTCTTCTTAATCAGAAATATGAAGCCTTCCGATAAGGATCCAAGGACACCATTGCAGACACTTTTGAAAACTTCTTCAAGATAGTTAATGATCCAAGAGTCTACGGTCGAGCCTTCACCAACGGAGAAATGAATGATAAGTTCTTGAGATCCCTAACTAAGGAATGAGATAACAAGGTTTGTGCCATTCGGAAATTTGGAAAGCTAGCTGAGATGGACCCGCAAAATCTCTTCGGAAAGCATATGTCATATGAGCTACAAATTAATTCAAGAAAAGCTGAAAAAGAGAAGAACAAGTCTTCATCCAAGGAGAAGTCTATAGGTCTCAAGGCAGACACCTCAAGGAAGTCCAAGGCTGCGTCTCCTGCCCCAACACAAGAAGTAAGTGAGAAAGAAACCTCAGAGCCAAGTACCTCAGGCTCAGAACTATCTGAAGGAGAGTTCTCACTACTCTCGAGACAGTTCAAGAAATTCTTGAACAAGAAGAAGCAATGGAAAGACAAGGATGCCTCTTACAGAAGATCACGTCATGATAGTGATCGACACAGAAAAGGCTCAAGCAGCCATGACAGGTATACTACTAAACAGAACAAACATATTTCTACTGACATTGTTTGTTATTGCTGCAATAAGTCAGGTCACGTTATTGCTGACTGTCGCCACAAGAAGAAGCAGGGTGGAAAAAGAGACGAGAAGAAATCTTCTTACAATAAGAAGAGAACAGAAAAAAGCCTACTAGTAAAGAAGGGCAAGACTCTTAGCGACTCTGACTCATCTGAGTCGAGTGAAGAAGAGGAAGCCTACTTTGGGCATAAAGATAGTGCGTCTCTTGGTGACCAATGGCACAAGAGACTAGTACATATTAATTTCAAAACTATTAATAAGTTATTTTCACTCAATTTAGTACGTGATGCCCCAAATGTCAAGTACGTTAAAGATAAACCTTATTATGTATATGTAAAAGGCAAGCAAATAAGTGCTACCTTTAAAAGCGTTATTGACAAAGATTCTAATCGAGGTTTACATCTACTTCATATAGACTTGTTCGGTCTACTGCAAGTTAGAAGTTTGGGAGGTAAGGATTATATATTGGTTATTATCGATGATTACTCACGCTTTGTGTGGGTGTTCTTTTTAAAACACAAGTCAGATATCTTTGACATCTTTACTAATTTTGTCAGGCATGTATAGAATGAATACAACTGTTCCGTAGTCAAAATCAAAAGTGACAATGGAACAGAGTTCATGTCTGGGGCCATGATAGAATTTTGTGAAAGCTTAGGTATCTTTCATGAGTTTTCCTCTCCTCGTACTCCTCAACAGAACAGAGTAGCTGAGAGAAGGAATAGAACACTCATAGAGGCCTGCATGACCATGTTGAGTGATGCTTCACTTCCAGAATACTTCTGGGCTGAAGCCGTCAACACTTCATGTCACGTGCAAAATCGAGCACTCATAAACAGGAACCACAATAAGACACCATACGAACTTCTAAAGGGAGGGAAACTGACTGTTTCGTATTTTAGAATTTTTGGCTGTAAGTGCTTCGTCCTTAATAATGACAAGTATCATACTAACAAATTTAGCGAAAAGTATTTTGCAGGTATTTTCGTATGGTATAGTAGCCATAATAAGGCAAATAGGATATTTAATAGAAAAACTCTGGTTGTAGAAGAATCCATTCATGTTGTATTTGATGAGACAAACTTGCTGCAAAGCAACTCTTCTAGTGTGTTCATTGAAGATGCAGGTTCCAAGATGAAAGAACTAAACATGGATGAGCCTACTGAAGAAAAAGGTGAAAAGTTCATCAAGATCACCACTCCAACCCTGATTGGAGAGGTTGATTATCAAGATGAAGAAATCATCCAGGTTGATGAAGTCACTCCGGTGATTGAAGAAGCTCTAGATGCAAGGACCGTAGAGCTCAGACACTTGAAAGATCATCTAATGGACCAAATCATAGGAGATCCCAGGAACGGTGTCAGAACTCGTAGAGGTACAACTAACGAGAATCTATATTTAAGTTTTCTCTCACAGGTTGAACCAAAGAAGTTTGAAGAAACAAACTCAGACGCGTCATGGATAATGACAATGGAAGAAAAATTAAATCAGTTCAAGCATTATGAAGTCTGGAAACTTGTTCCAAGATCCAAAGGTAAGAATTCCATTGGGACAAAGTGGGTCTACAGGAACAAGATGGACGAGGATGAAATAATCATAAAGAACAAGGACAGACTCATCGCCAAAGGATATCGCCAAGAAGAAAGAATCGACTTTGACCAGACGTACGCTCTAGTGGCAAGGCTGGAGGGAATCAGGTTGTTCCTAGCATATGCTGCTCTTAAGGGCTTCATTGTCTATCAGATGGACGTGAAGTCTGCCTTCCTTAATGGTGACATAAAGGAAGAGGTGTATGTTGAACAACCTCCAGGTTTCGTTGACTCTAACTTTCTTGATTATGTTTATCTGTTATCTAAAGATTTATATGGTTTGAAACAAGCTCCTCGAGCTTGGTATGAGACGCTGTCTAGCTTTCTTCTTGAGAACAAGTTCACAAGGGGAAAGATAGATAAGACATTATTTCTTTGGGAAATAAAAGACATGATTTTGCTAGTGGAAATCTATGTCGATGACATTATTTTTGGCTCTATTAACAACAACCTCTGTAAGAAGTTTTCTCAACTTATGCAAGGGAAGTTTGAAATGAGCAGTATGTGAGAGCTGAAGTATTTCTTAGGGCTTCAGGTGAAACAATCTGAAGATGGAATTTTCATCTCGTAGACAAAGTTCACCAAAGAGCTAATTAAGAAATTCGGAATGGAGAACGCAACCTCTATGAGGACTCCAATGGGTTCAACAGTGTCTTTGGATAAGGATGAAAAAGGGAAATCTTTTGATGAAACCAAGTACAGAAGCATAATTGGATCCTTGCACTACCTAAATGCCAGTAGACTAGACATAATGTTCTCAACATGTGTATGCGCTAGATTTTAAGTGAACTCTAAGGAATCTCACTATGCAGCTGCAAAACGGATTTTGAGATACCTTAAAGGTACACCAAATCTTGGCTTATGGTACCCAAGAAGTAATGATAGCGAACTAATTAGTTTCTCAGATGCAGATTTTGCAGGTACCAAAGATGACAGGAAGAGCACTTCCGGGACTTGCCAATTCTTCGGAAGAAGATTCATTTCCTGGAGTAGTAAGAAGCAGAACTGTGTTGCAATCTCAACAGCCGAGTCAGAGTATATCTCTGCAGGCAGTTGTTGTGCACAGTTTCTATGGATAAAGAATCAGCTGGAAGAATACAATCTCAAAGTCCAAGACATCCCTTTATTTTGCGACTCATCCAGCGCGATTGCAATAGCCAACAACCCAGTCTCTCACAGCCGTACAAAGCACATAAAGCTGTGTTACCACTTCATCCGGGAGCATGTGGAGTATGGGGACATCGATATACAATATGTCTCAACTGACAGGCAGATTGCAGACATATTCACGAAGCTGTTGGACGAGGTCAAGTTCTCGTTTTTCAAAACAGAACTTGAAATGCTCAACAAACAAGATTAGAGAAGAAGGACTCACAACATAGCTCAGAGATCAAGGAATACATCAAAAGTTGAACTTCTCAAAATTCTGACTTAATGACTCGAGTAAGAAGAAAGTCACTCAAGTACTTCTGTAAACTACTCAAGTACTCCGCAAGTCACTCGAGTAACACTACTCGAGTACTCCGCAAGTCACTCGAGTAACACTACTCGAGTACTCCGCAAGTCACTCGAGTAACACTACTCGAGTAATGAGTTCCCACTCGGGAAGTATGAAGATATCACTCGAGTACCTTCATTATCTCACTCGAGTACTACCGGTCCACTCGAGTATCAGGAAGACATTTTCTCAACTTCTATTCAAATTTCTTTATTCACAACCCGAAGCTTATACCGCCACTTTCAAAGGTATGTTAGATTAATTTTCTTTCTTAATCATCAATAATTAGGGTTATATAAATAAAAAATTTGGATTTCATTTTCTACACGAATTCAAATCCCTCTTACTCGAGAAAAGAGAAAGCCCTTTTGCCTTCCACCGACTGTCGTAGAGCTTGCACCGTCATCTTCTTCCCCGCAGTGAATTTCTCACAACTCTCTCGATCATGGCACCGCCTTCAAGATTGGGATTGGTTCTGAACTTGTCAACGCAGGTATTGTCGAACTGTCAGACGATTTCAGAAATCTCCTCATTCTTCTCGACACCGCCGGCTTGACATTCGTTCTCTAGCAACCATGCAAAATCCTATTTCTAGAAGTTGAAGAATTCTTTAAGAACATCAAAGTAAGGAGAAATGGCAAGGTCCTCAAGTTTACAGTCAAGGGAACCAAGATAAAACTTACCAAGACCTATGTCTCTGATCTTCTTCGGCTAACTGTAGTTGATGAAGAAGAACATCTAAGTCATGAAGACTCTGACAGAGCTTGCATGTTCTGTGGACTATCACCAGAAGTACTTACCATTCGTCGATCAGACCTCAACCCAAAAAGCAAATTCCTGGTGGACATCATTGGAAAAATTCTCCTATGTAAGACTAGTTCTATAAGAGGCATCTCACTTAATATGTTTGATATAATGACAACCATCATCTGCAGAAAGAGATTTCAGTTTGGTATGTTGATTCTTGATAAGATCAGGGAGAGCATCAAGGCTCCTAACTATGACAGGATCATCTATTTGATGCTATATGAGATCAATCCTGAAGTATTTGATTTGTCTAAAGGAACAACCCTTCACCACATGAAGAAAGTATCCATCTCTTCCATTCAGAGATGGGAATTAAAGTTGCTGAATCTTGCCCAGGCAGCTATAGCCCATGAACATCCAGCTGTAGAGGACAAGACCCCATCTCCCTCTCCAACTCATAGTGCTGGCACATCTAGTGCAACTGCTGAGGGGGAGCCTGCTCCTTCTGTACAAGAAGATAGAGTACCTACTCCACCTGCAGTTGCTTCTCTCCCTCCAACCACTCCAGAAGAAACTCCCTCAGATGCTCAGGTACAAGACACCATTCTCTCTACAAAAGAAGCCATCAATCAGATGATTGAAGAATTAAGTTCTGAAGAGCCTCTTCCTCCCATCCAGAAAGAACCAACAGAACCAACCAAGGAACCCACTCCAGTACCATCACCCTCTCCTGTTCCATCTCTAGGTCCCCTGTTCACCACTCTCATACTGCTAACAAAGAGCAGGTTGAGACTATGGGCCTGTTTGGGATACCGGTGTCGTTTTAAAAGGGAGCAGTTCAAAAGGGAGATTCTAAACTGTATTTTCAAAACTGTATTTTCAAAACTGAGGTTGTGTTTGGGTAACCTCCGTTTGCAGTCAGGTTCAAAACTGTGTAATAATTGTTCTGTTTGGGAAAACACAGTTCTGGTGGCGGTTCATAATAAAACACATACAACTTAAATAAAACGACACAAAATAGTTTTACAAAAATGGAGAGCAAAATAAAAATGTAACAAGTTTAGCTTCAATTTTCGACGGCTTCATAGAGTTGCTCGGCAATAGAGTCACGTAGTGTCGCCATTTGACTTGATCCACCCCTTCCACCCCTACCAATTTCGTTGTTCTCCCTCCTTATGTTCCTTGTCATTTGGACCCCTTGTCTAATCAGACGCGCATGAGGGTATACAAAATTCTCATCATTATCACATCTGTAGAAATGACTGTCTGCATTAGAATGATGTCTGCGTATAAAATTATGCAGTGTCATTGTGGAGATCACAATATTCCGCTGTTTTTTGAAGCCGTATTGCGGCATATCACGAAGAATACGCCATTTCTTCTTCCACACTCCGAAAGTTCGTTCTATCACACTACGCAACGATGAGTGCGCCTGGTTGAATATTTCCTTTCGTCCTTGTATCGGACGTCGGCCGCGTGCAAAGTCTGGTAAATGATATCTTGTTTCTGGGTATGGTTTTATATATCCTAACTGTAATGGGTAGCCAGCATCCACCAAGTAGTATTTCCCTGTGTTCAAAATTGTATTAACAAATAATAAAGTACGGTTTTAGTAATCAAAAAAAGTTTATTACACATTACCTGGTGGTGGATGAGGGAAATTCCAACGTCGATCAGTAATTGCACTATGAAAAATACGGCTGTCATGTGCAGAACCCTCCCATCCAGCCATGACAAAGGTGAATGTCATATCAAAATCACATACAGCCATAATATTCTGAGAGGTATAACCATGACGTCCAATGTAGGGAACCTGTTCGTCTACTGGGATGCGGGCATCAACATGTGTCCCGTCGATTGCTCCAATGCAATCTTTGAAGTAGGGCATGTATCGATCATCGTTTAAAATCTTTGCAGGGATATTTGTAAATTGTCCGTCTACCGGAGCAATAAGGTCTTGTGATAGCTTTATTATAGCTGCCAAACATTGTGAAAAATATCGACTTATTGTTTCTGTCGAATGCTGAAAACGCTCACTGCAATCCCTCATTGTCATATTATGCGCCATAATATTTATTGTGATCGCAAGTACTTCTCTTGCAGTAGTACTCCTTGACCCTTTTAGACCATGCGATTCTACTAATTGTTGAAGTAGATCTACAAAAATTTCCTTCGACATTCTGAAGTTATCATAAAATCGGACAGGATGACCATCCAATAGTTCTCCAACCCATTTATCTCCTGTGTTAGTTGACGTCATTCGAGGAGTCTTGTCTTGATAATCATAGCTGCGATTGAGAACAATACAGACACTAGTGTTCACCATCATAATATAATAAGCTCTTTTCCGACGTCTTTCATTCAGAGTATTCAAATTCGTGTCAGTGAGCTCTGCATCATTTTCAGAATCCATCTGGCACGATAACAGTTAATTAACCATATTAGATGTGAAACTTATGAAAAAAAACTTTGCCATGAACACATCTCAAATCTCAAATCATCTTATCAGGTGATTTGATACAGAATGAATGAAAATATGCAAATTGGATGCATCTGATATGGTATTTTGTACTTCAAATCACATATCTCAAAGCAAGTATAACAAATAAGAAATCCCAAAGCAGCCGGGAGGTTCAAGCAGTGTTGAATTAAAGATGCCTTTGCAGTACTTTTGGCATGAAAGCTCACATTTAGTTGTAAGTCCATCTCTGTTAACATGATAATGATTATGTGTGGCAGTCATTTATAGAAATGTGTTGCATTTTCCACCACAGAAATGGTCCATCACAATGAGTGATATTCACAAAAACAGAAATGTGTTGCATTTTAGGCTTCACACGTCAATTTCTGCTTCAACCAAAAATTGGCCAACCAAAGCAGACTACATGAGTGATATTCACAAAAACACCGCCCAAAAAATGCATAAACAGTGAAGAAGAGCGCATATAACACATACATTAATCATTTATTGGAAGCATTAAGGTACACCATCACATTAATCTTAAACCCATTAATCATTAACTGCCACATAATTTTCCAGCTTAGCATACATAAATAAACTGCAGGACACATAAAATGCATAATATTCCAAACTCACACCGTACGTAACAGGCGGCAAAAGTAGAAGCACAAAAAGATAGTAATAGAAGTTCAACACCATACATAACAACTACAAAAGTAGGAGCGCACAAAACATAATATTAAAGACCACCCGAATGCATGTTCGTGTATTGACGGTTTTTTAGCCACCACCCTTTTTTGGAGTTCGGTAGGCTCAGAAATAATTCTCTGTTCTTGTTGTCCATCAAAAAAATGGTTGCAAAGTCATACAATGCTGGATCATTGCAGATATCTAGATGTTTCTCCAACTCTTCAACTGCTTCGTGAATAGTATATGAAGGAATGAACGTTTGGGGTGGCTGTGATATAATATCTCCTACTCTAATAGTTGACTCAACCAATTGTTCGATGCTATATCTGCCACGACGGTTTTTATGAATTCCCCTTCGGCCTCTTTCAATCCTTCTTTTACTTCCCTGTGAAGATCCACCTCTTTCAAATATCCTCCCATCATCCCTTTGATCATCACTCATGCCCGCAGGTGTCCCCAGGTCTTCTGCCACATCATCCTCGTGCTCAGACAATACATGTTCAGGACTTGATGGGTCAACCCTTGAGTTAGGAGCCCATGCATGCTCTCCAGTAGCAACAACCTCATTAAACATTGTGTACAATTTCTCTTCCAATTCTGGTGCAATGCCTGCATAACGAAACTTCTTCGCAGCTGGAAGAACCTAAATATCATGTTGAAAAATAAGCTAACGACTATAACTAGCAATTTAAAAACTACAAAAAATATGTTCACCTCGAGTCTCTCCTTCCACCAATCATCTGATGCATCAACTGTTCTGCTTGTAGAATCCCAGCCTAAACCTGTTGCCCCATGCTTGAGTTCTTTCCATAATTTCCAATCTTTTTTCAATTGATCCCATTTATTTTTAAACTGCGCGCAGACATACATTTTTGATGTTTGTTCCTGAAACTTAGCAGTTACATTTTTCCAACCCTCCTTAGATAGGTGGGTCGTCGGTCTATTGCCTAGGACAATCTCTGCTATACATAAATCACAGAATAACAGAACCTCAGTTGACTCCCACAGTGCTGCAATTCCTCCTTCTTTAGTTTTAACCATCGTGGCAACTAATAACAAGCAAATGAGCAATTGAACAATTAGGAGTTGAACAAATTATGAGTGAAAGTTTGTAAAAAAAATTGAGTGAAATTTGCCAAAAAAATTCATAAGCTCATAAGATCTTATAAGCACATAAGATTGTTATTTTCTATGTAAGGAAAAAAACCAATCAAACAATTCTATAACTCCAGCATAATAAATATACTGATCAAGCAATTCTACAATTGCAGCATAACAAGGCTTATGAAATAAAGGAGATGTTGTAAACAACTTATCGAGCAACGCCGGAATTAGAGATGCGTAACAGAGTTGCTGTAAACAGAAGAATGTGAAAGCAATTCTATTTTGGTGGTTGGTCCAAAATTCTGAAGTGATTGGTCCTAAATTCTGGAGTGATTGGCTAATGTGAAAGCAGCTCATTTTGATTCTCAATCATTTCTTTTACAGGAAAAAATGCATACCCATGGCATAAGCTCTCATTTATTTCCAGTATATTAACAGATCTAAAGGTAATCTTGTTATAACAACTAAAATTGATACCAATAGATCGTAGAATTATTTGAATGCAGTTTTAACAACCTGATTTTAGTGGAAGTCTTATTCAGTAAATGTGCTTAAAAAATAATCATGAAGCTATTACAACATAATTCTAGTGTTGCAAATGAAATAATGTAAAAGAGGCCATTGTTAAAGTACATCGAATCGCGAGGAAGTATGGATCATGCATTTCTGAAACCATCGCAGTGCAGTAGAACATCAAAAATCTAGTCAATAGAACAAATATAATGGAAATATTATAAAAATATAAGCAATCAAAATCAGAAAAATAATAACATGGAGAGATGAAAAGATTACAATTGAGAGAGGTGGTATACTATGGAAAGCAGAGTGAATCCAAAAGCCCCCCCAATGCTGACATATCCAAACTCCAAGGACATTCATATTTGATTCTAGTTCACACCCAATGGATGTAATATCATTTACAGTTGGGTAATTCTGATATCTACGATTCCAGTTCGGTAATCTAATTGATACCAATCTAAAGGTAATCTTATCATTTACAGTACATTCAGAAATTAAAAATGGTTTCCCAAACAGATCCATAATCAGCACATTCAGAAATTCATGCCAAAGCTAAGGAGAGATGCTGGTAGATCAAAAAAATTCATGATCTTGTAAAAAAAGTAAAAATCTGTAAGTTAAAATCATACCAAAGCTAAGGAGGAGTCAAAAATATGTGGGTTAAAATCATACCAAAATCTGTAGATCGAACAGATCTGGAGGAAGAACGACGCTAGGGTTATGAAGACCGGCGTTTGATTCACCGCGAGGAAGGAAGATCGGCTCTGAATATCTGCGCGAAGGGGGAAGACCTACGTGATGCTGGTAGATCAGACCTGGGGAAGATCTGTTCGGCCCTAGGGAAGATCTGAAGATTTGCGCGACGCGAAGCAGGAAGATCGGGGTGCAAGATCTGCGCGGCTCAGGAGAACACCGACGCTGGTTGCGGACGGGAGAAGGTGGAAGCACTGCGCGAAGGAGGAAGAGTTTAGCTATCGGAGGAGGAGTGGAAAAGAAGAACGGCGGGTTGGAGACGAGCGCGCTGGTGCTCTTTCCGCCAGCCTCAAAACGACGGGATTATTCCCTTTTCAGCCGGCCGGTCTAAACTGGCTCCAAGCAAACAGATATCGCAAATACTGTACAGGTGCGTTTTAAACGAAATGAGTTCAAAACGGTATCCCAAACAGACCCTATATTGATTTCTAATGAGAAAGAGCAGACCCCAGAACTAGTTGAAGCTCCTCTGAAGAGCTTGTACTTCTCTATCCCCACCTTCATTGATGAAGGAGATGTTTTGATTCACATAACCAGAGCTAAGAGCTCAGTAATCATTGAAGAGATTACTCCATGGACTGTTACTCCTCCTCCTCCATCTCCTCAGTCTGCAACTCCACCTCCTGCTACAAATGATGTTTTTAGTAAGATTGAACAGATGGTGTTCGACCAAAGAAAATATTTTGAAGACTCTCTCAAAGTTATTTAAGAGAAAGTTTCTGCTCTTGAAAAAGAGATGAGCAGAGGATTTGCTAAAATTCAGCATAATACAGATGAGCTCAGAGAGTTATTAAGGATAGGTGGAAAAGCATTGGATCACACCATCACCAGTGTTGGCAAAGTGATGGAATAATCTATTACTCTTGCTAATAATCAGATTCAGTTAGAAAAGCTGGCCTAAGAGCACACCTTCAAAATCTGTGATGAAGTGGGTACCTTCAAAGAAGCTGTCATAGATGAACTCTCTGTACAAGTCAGAAAGGGGGAGACATTGGTCAAAGGATATCTAGAAGCTTCAGATACTGCCAAGCAAACTCTTTGGGAAGCAAAGCTAAAGGAAATTCATGATGATGTGCAGAATCAGATCCACAGTGTAAAATTTCATACCTATGATACAGCGTTGTGGATGCACAACCAGATATTCCTAGATTTTCAAGCAGATCCAAATATTATTCCTCATCATTCTAATCCCCTAGCTCCTCTAGCTCCAGTTCCAGTCCCTCAGCCTACATTTTCTCCAAGACCTGAAGGCTCTGAAGCCCCTCCTCCAGAATCTTATACTCAGGTTTGTGAATCAGATCCAACAGATATATTTCTTCAAGCTCCTCCTGAAATTCACATTCCAAAGAAAAGGAAGTATGGTGATGGAGCTTCTGCCAGCAGATCCATTCCAATTACAGAAATAGAGAAAAGGAAAGCTCCTAAATTGTTAGAGATCTGGAGTCCTACATCAAAGTCACTTATTCTTGATACTCTCAAGTTAGTCTTGGACTTCAATGAGAATAGACATGATCATTACAACTCGCAAGAGTGGGACTTGTATGAGAAATCTATGACCAAAAGAAGATTCTATGATAGAGAACATGGAAGGAACAATCCTGCTGCTCCTCCAAAACCTCCCAAGTACTACCAAAGTCATATAGTTATCAAAGGAGACAACAAGAAAAGAAAGATAGACAACAACAACAACAACATCAAGCCTAAGGATGAAGAAAGTTATAAGGGTGTGGATGAGAATTTTGTAGAGATGATTTTTTGGAAAATTCTATTTATATACATCCTTAATTTTGTTAATCTATTCTTTATTTATAATCCTTGTGCATGTTACTTTGTTTTTTCTCTTGTATATCTAGCTCTTTATTTATTTATATAATTCACCTTAGTGTAGAGCGCTCTGAATTCTACAAATAGGGGAAGATTGTTGGATATTGTATCCACAATAACCTAGATTTGCATGAAGTCACCCTTGAACTAAGATGAATTAAGTTGTATTTTATGTATTGTTTGAGTTATGTGTTTGTAGGACTTAATTGCCAAGTGTAGACCAATGGTAGTCTACAATGGGTCACCAAACACAGGACCATACAATGTAATCTCTCATTGTGTAATTAATCGTGTTGACTCCTGTGTACCCTCTCTATTGGGGTACACTTCATTTTTCAAGCACTAGGATTGTTAGAGAAAGACATGTTGCTGATTCTATAGAAGAGAGGAAAATTTTCAGGAAACATTTTTATTCTAAGTATTTTACTCGAGAAGAACTTAAGTGCTCGAGTAGATTTTCTGATAGCACTCGAGTAAGTTAAGTCTGACTTTCGAGTAAGGGAATGGTTCACGAGAAGTCTGAACATAGTTCTCGAGTGGCCAGTTCCATTACTCGAGTAGACCCCTTCTTGTTCTCGAGTTAACAGATTTTCTATCTCAGAATTTTTCTAAGTCTAATACTCGAGTAGTCAAGTTAACCACTCGAGTAGATGAGCCCTTTGTCTCGAGTTATAGAAGGTATGTTCTCATGTTGAATCTACCCTACTCGAGTAGTAAAGTTTATGTACTCGAATAGTCTGCTTACTTCTCGAGTAGTCTAGTTCCAGTACTCGAGTGATCAGCATTATCTTCCAGAATTTTTTCTAAGCCTTTTTCTTGAGTAGTTCATCTCCACCTCTCGAGTGACCTTTCTAGCACTCGAGTAATTCTTATTCCACTCGAGTGATTATAGATTTTGTTCTGAATTTTTTGAAGGACTCCTTCTCGAGTAGTCTAACATTGTATCCTCAAGAACTCAACATAAGACTCGAGTAGTTCTTATTTTACTCGAGTAATTCAGTCAGTTTTCCAGAAAATTCGCTATGTCCTAAACTGACAGGATTTTCAAATGACTTGACATTATTGGTCCACGTGGATGTTATTAATGCTGATTATGACCATTAGAGAGATCTTATATAAGATCTTGTCAATTCAACTAACCATAACAAGCGCTGAAAAGAAATATTCTAAGAACTCTGAATCCATTTTTCTCTTTCCAAAACGGAAGCTGCTGTCGATCCTCATCGTGCAAATCGCCTAGGGCTTTCGTTCAATAAGATTCAGATCAGTCAACTTACAGATCGAGATTATTCTTCAACTTTTCATTTTCTCTCTAATCGTATGAGTCAAGAAGTTTCAGATCAGGATCTAGCCGAGTATCTTCTTTAAATTATTCTGATTGTGCCACAAAGTTCAAAGGAAGAAGACATTGGCCGACATCTCCAGATCTGAGAAATATTGTTGTATGTATTTCATATTCTCAATTTATTCTTGTAGGAGATTATTCTCCGAGTGTAGGAGCTTTGTTCTCCGAGTTGTAGGAAGTTTTCATCTTCCGAGTGTAGATCTGTATTGTGGATCGAGTTGTAGGAACTTTGTTCTGAGGCATAGGATTGGTTTCGATCCGAGATAGTGGAGTAGTCGAGTCTAGTGCTTTGCTAGATTGGTGAGTGGAAGGTGGATGTACCCAAGGTTGGGGAACCACTATAAATCTTTGTGTCATCTGTGATTGCTTGATTATTTTCTGTGCATAGATCGCTAATTTTTTTATTCCGCAAAAAGACACAGAACTCACCTATTTACCCCCTCTAGGTGATTTAGGTAGACAACTGAACTCTTTTACTGTCCATCAGTCAGGAGATGAAAAGTTGTGCTAAACTTCAACTGAGTGCCCAGATGCTCCTGAACGTACCTCCAATCCTTGGCGGTAAATCTGTCATCACTATCTGACACAATAGACTTTGACACACCATAAATTCAGACAATATCATCCACATACAGCTGATCCAACTTTGGCCCCTAGTCAGTCCTCTTATTGCGAATAGAATGTGCAGCCTCGGATAGTCGATCCACAATTACCCAAACCAAGTCATTCCCACTATGGGATCTAACGAGGTCATACCCAAAATCCACGGAGATGTCTTCAAAGTTCCACTCTGGAATAGGAAGAGGTTGCAGCTTGCCTCCTGGCCTCTAACACTCTGCCTTGACCAACTTGCAAGTCTCTCACTTTCCTACATAATAAGTGACATCACCTTTGAGCTCTGGCCGCCAAAATGACTTCTTGAGGTCTGCAAACATCTTTGTGCTGCCCGAATATATGAAATACTTGTAGTTATGAGTCTCAACTAAAATATCCTCCCAAAGATGACCAACACAAGCAATGCACACTGCCCTTAAATAACAACAACCCATCATGGACTATGAAAACATCTCTCTGACCTGCCCAAGCCAAATCAAAAATCTCTGTCATCTTTGAATCTAAGGGCAAAGCATCACAGGTCCTCTCCTTGATGTCATACTTAATCTCAATCCAACTCAAACTGACAAGGCCAAAACTAGTGCATGATACTACACTGATCTCTAGCCTTTCCAAGGCTCGCACGAACTCTTTATATTGAGTGATGAGAGAATAACTAGAACTCCTTCTATAGAGAGCATCCGCTACTACATTAGTTTTTCTCGAATGGTACTAAATAGTCACGTCATAGTCTGCTAAAAACTCGAGCCACCTACACTGCCTCATGTTGAGCTCCTACTGATTAAAGATGTACTTGAGGCTCTTGTGATATATAAAGACCTCATACCGTACAATGTAGATGTATTGTCTCCAAATGTTCACTGCATGGATGATAACTTCTAACTCCAAATCGTGCACATGATAATTCCTCTCATGATTCTTCAATTGTCCAGACGCAAAAGCTATAACCTTCCCATGTTGCATGAGAACACATCCCAGAACCTGTCATGAAGCATCACTATAAATCTGAAAGCCATCCACGCCCGAAGGAAGACATAGTACTAGTACTTCTGACAACCTGGTCTTCAACTCCTCAAAAGCAGACTCATACTCTAAGGTCCAACTAAATGTTCTTGCCTTCCTTGTATGCGAAGTCAACGAGAGGGCTATGTTCGAAAAATCTTTAATAAATCTCCTATAGTAGCCTGCCAAACCCAGAAAACTACAGACCTCTGGAACTGTCTTCGAACTTGGCCAATCTCTAATCGCCTCAATTTTCTTTGGGTTAACAACAAGTCCATCTCTACTAACCACATAACCCAAAAATGTCATCTCTGAGAGCCAAAACTCGAACTTAAAAAATTTAACGTATAAGTGATTCTTCCTAAGAGTACAGAATACTGTCCTAAGGTGCGTTGCATGCCCCTCATTGCTCCTGGAATATACTAAGATATCACAAATAAAAATAATCACGAATTGGTCCAAGAATTCTCTAAACACCCTGTTCATAAGGTCCATAAATGCAGATAGGGCATTGGTCAACCCAAGCAGCATGAACACAAACTTGAAGTGCACGTATCTTGTACTAAATATTGTCTTCTGGATATCCTCATCTCGAATCCTCAACTGATGGCATCCCGACCTTAGATCAAACTTGGAGTATGTGCAAAACCACTCAAGTTGACCAAACAAGTCATCTATCCGAGGTAGAGGATACTTATTCTTAATAGCAAGTTTATTCGACTCACGGTAGTCAACGCACAACCTCAAACTGCGATTCTTCTTCACAAAGCGGACTAGAGATCTCCATGATGAAGTATTGGGTCTATTGAATCCTAAATAAAACAAATCCTGCAATTGGATCTTAAACTCAGCCAACTCTCTGGGAGCCATGCAATAAGGAGCCATGACCACTGGTGCAGATCCAGGAATAAGATCAATATGAAAGTCAATCTCTCTGAAGGGAGGGGCACTATGTAGCTCCTCAGGAAAGACATAGGGAAACTCACACACCACTGGTACCTCTTGCAAAATGGCTTTCACTTCCGCATACAACATTACCAAGAAGGCGGGACACCCTTTACAGACACGCCTCATAGCTTTTACAGACAATATGATCAACTTGGAAACTCCTCTCAAGCCTCGAAAGGTAATGAGAGACTGATTAAGTCCTTCTAACTGAATCTCCTTACCATTGCAATCTATCTTGGCATTCACGTCAGTCAGCCAATCCATGCCCAAAATAAGATCAAATTTAGCAATAGGTAAAAGGGACGCATCCACTACGATTTCTGCTTCTCCAAAAAATACATGTGCCCTACACTTACAACTAGTCTGCATCACTGAACCGTTAGACATCATGACATCTAACGGAGTTGGGTCAGTGATGACTTCTTGGCCAAACTTACGTGCAAATGATTCTTCTATGAACGAGTGTGATGCACCCATATCAAAGAGACCTTAAAAGGTATGCCATGAACTATGAGGATACCTATATGCAAACTTATATTATTTTAATTAAGTGTTGTTGGGAGATGGAGAAATAAATATTTTAAAAACTAAAGTTCCAAACCTATCACCACATCCTCCTACTCCTTGGCCTCCTGCTGTAGAGACCATAAGCTCAAGGCTGAACCAAACTATTGAGAATATTGCCTTCAATGTTCTCTAGACTTGATTTGAAGAGGCATCAGAATCAACACTAAGAGCATAGTTGTTTTTGATTTTTCTTAAGCTCATCATATGCATGATGTTCTTTGTAACAAGGTTAGACATGTTGTCTAAGTGATGGTGACAGGTGGTAGTAAGATAGAGAGATGGAGAGACAGAAAATTAGTCGAAGTCCACAGACATTGAGTGAGGACAACTCACTCAATGCCAGATGCAAAGAAATGTGTCTAAGTCCACAGGTATTGAGTGAGGAGAGCTCACTCAACGCTAGATGCAAAGTAATGTGGTTAAGTCCACAAGCGTTGAGTGAAGTAAGCTCACTCAACGCCAGATGCAAAGAAATGTGGTTAAGTTCACATATGTTGAGTGAAGCAAGCTCACTCAACGCCATATGCCAAAAAGCGCTGAGAGAAGACAAGTCAGTCAAAGCCTGACTATTTACAAGGCAAAAAAGTAGCTAAGTCCACAGGCGTTAAGTGAAGATAGTTCACTCAACGCCATACTGCAAAAAACATTGAGTAAAGCTCAGATAGTAAAAACTTTATCTTTGACAGTAAAGAAATCTGGCTAAGTTCAGAAGCGTCGAGTGATGAAGGCTCACTTGATGCCTAAGTAGTTAAAACTACAAAAGTCTAGATGACGTTGAGTGATTAAGACACACTCAACGCCTAAGCTGACAGAAAATTTGTCTAAGTATAGAAGCGTTGAGTGAAGGCTATTCACTCAACACTTCATCAAGATAATAGGTTAAAGTAGAAAGCGTTGAGAGAAGAAGCTACAACCAACGCTTTCATTCAGGAATGCGACTAAGGGTTTTGGCATTGAGTGATGAAGGCTCACTCAATGCCTAGTGACAGAAAAATATGTAAGTACTTTGGCGTTGACTGATGAAGGCTCAATCAACGCCTACTGGTACAGAAAGATTGGCTAAGGCCAAAAGTGTTGAGTGAAGCGTGTTCACTCAACGCTCTTAATGCCTGAGTAAGACAAAAATCTGTCTAAGTGTTTTGGCGATCGGTGAAGCTTGTTCACTCAATGCATATACTACAGAGCTTGAATTTGACAAAGTTCACAGATGTTAACGTCAGCAAGAGTCAACAAAAGTCAACAGAATTCAAAATATCGCGGGATGACTACGGTTCGCGACAAACGATACCATAGTCATACTGTACGACTTTTGACTGTTAAAGTAAAGTTGCAGCTATCAATTTCAGTGGGGCCCACTGGTCAAAAATAGCTATTGATCGGCGGAATAAAAAAGATGGAAATTAGATCCAAGAAATTAGTTTTTTGAGAAAGAGTTGGACTTTATCTTCTTCCTCGGCCATTATTGCAGAGCTTTGAAGAACAAGTTCTAGCCATTTGATCTGAAAGTTCAAGAGTTAGCTGTTGACATTCTCATAGTCAACAAGTTCAGAGACATTTCTCTGAAGAAGAAGCAGCAAGGTCTAACATAGCTGAAGCTGATCTGAAAGCCGATCCAAGTTGATGTAGCTATCTTCACATGCCATAGCAAGTTCAGAAGATATTTCTGAGGTAAAAGAAGGAGCAGTAAAGTTTACCCCTAATGCAGCAACTAGAAGCAAACAAGAGTCAGTTGTTGACATTCTCACCATCAACAACATGTTCAGGGACATCTCTTTGAGAAAGAAGTAGCAGAAAGGGATAACCCTAACTGCAGTTACTTCAGGTTCCAGCAAGTAATTTTCTAAAGAACTTTTTCTAGAAGCTGTGAAGTAGAAGTCAACACCGAGTTTGCTTAGGAAAGGAGGAAGAAGAGCCTGTTCTCAAGTGGTCTGTGATTCACAGACAGTAAGCTAGTTGAAGCAACATGATACATCTTGTCTTCAACATCAAGATCAAAAAATTCCCTTTATGAGGAAGAAGAAGAAGTTAGAACTGAGCCCCTTTCTCAGTTCAGTAATAAGCAGTTCACTGCAAAATACTTCCAGCAAAAGCAACTGTTCATTGAAGATCTATTCTTGTTGCTGTGAAGAAGGTAGGGCTGAGTTAATCTCATTTCAAGAAGGAATGCTTAGAGAACATTTTCTCTGGAGTCAAATATCAACAACTAATTCTTTCTACTGTAGGATCCTTATATGGATCTAAGAAGTAGGGCTTTGGCCTGAGTGGTAGGATTCTATAGAGAATCTGAGGTAGGGATTTGGCCTAAGTGTAGGATCCTTTGGATCTGAGGTAGGGCTTTTGAGCCTGACGTAGGAGAGTCATTCTCTCTGAGTTGTAGGGAACTTGTGTCTGAGCTGTAGGATGCTTTGGATCTGAGGTATGGCCTTTTTGCCTGAGCTGTAGGAGAGTCATTCTCTCTGAGGTAGAGCTATCCTCCCAGCCTGAGTTGTAGGGCATTTGGGCCTGAGGTAGGTGATCTTTGAATCACTGAGTTGTAGGGCTTTATGCCCGAGCTGTAAGTCTTGGAGGAGACTGATTTGTCATGCAGGATCGTGTTGTAATCTATTAGGAGCCGAGATTGGAGAAGTGTCTTGTCTAACAAGCTGTTAGAATGGTGGGAGAGAAAGTGGACATACCCATAATCTGGGGAACCACTATAAACATTGTGTGTTGTGTTGTGTTCTTTAAAGCAAGCTAACTAAGCTAACTCAACACACCTAAAACACAAAGAAAATTAAAGATAGTCACAAGAGACTAAGAAACCTATTCACTCCCTCTAGGTGATTTAGCTATCCTTGAAACTAAAGACTTTCACAAACCATGTCCTGGAGTTGGTTTCGGGTCAGTGACTGCCACTGCCTTCCATTTATTGATCCCACTCGAACCACCATGCTCGCATTTTGACTGAAAATCATGATACAGTACATGTGTTAAATTTACAAGGAAAGATCCTGATTAAAAGAAAATGACCAAGAATAAGGTCAAATTAGCTGATTACTCACAGGCTCTGGGCAATTCCACGCAATGTGTCCTGCTCTCTGATACTTGTAACAAACAGCTGATACATCCAAACATTCTCCATAATGATGATGATTGTATTTAGGACAAATGGAGTAGTCTCTAGGCTTGCTCCTAGACTGATTGCTCTACTTAAAATCTATCTTTTGATTTTTTACTCTAGCAGTCCTTGACTGATTCTTATCCTGCTGAAACGGTGACCCGCCATAAGGCCGCTTGGGGAGGAAACTATCGAGCCTTTGAACTCACTGCTGGTGGGCCTCTAATCTTCTTGTCGTATCCACCAGATTTCTATAATTGACGTTGACCATGGTCATCAATGACTGTCTCAAAGAGTCTCGCAGGCCATCAATATAACAGTTGCACTTCTCGACTTCATCTCCTTGCATCGAGCCCGTATAACTAGATAAGTAAGTTCACGTTCGTACTCGGTAACAGTCTTATCCCCTTGGAAGTTCCTGGGATACTTCTCTTAGATATCTCGACGAGCGGAAGGGGCACAAACCAGTTTGCAAGAGTCCTAAAAAGTCTCCCCAAGTAAACATATTTGTTGTATGACCTGACAAGGTAAATGTCACATTACGCCACACTAATGATAATAGTTTATAATAAAAAGAGGGAATTTAACTTGATGTCTTACCGACGGGATCATCAACTAGATACTTAGTCCACCAAATTTTTGCCTCACCCCAAAGGAGTAATGGTGCCTCGGTGGAACCTTTTTATTTTCTGGACACTACATAATATTAAGTAAATCTCTAGTGTTTGCAATCTAATAATCTGTATCCATCATGGTTCCATCTCCACTGTAGTTGAAAAGGTGGAGATCTCTAAAATCCCTTAAGTAACGATCCATACCGCCGTCCACGACTACCGGTGCAGGGACTGGTGTTGGGACAAAAGCTGGGATCCCTGCAGACTGTCCTTTCTGAAACTCCAATAAAGCTACAACTATTTTCTTGGCAATCTGGGCTGCCAAATCAGTCAGTTCCAATGCTTCTGGTCCGGGTAGCGCATGTGGCTCATCAACATCACTCATGCAGATATCAAGAGTAGGGTTCTAACGTGACTGTTCCCCCGCTTCATTGGTTCGAGGTGGTGAAAGGACAAAAAATAAACTATTACTACGAACAACATATCTGAAAAAGAACCCATTACTAATAATATTTTCGTATAACTATGAAATTAAGAGTAGGACAAACTCGATGACTCTACTGACAAGAATTTGATTCTAACACAACTAATGGCTTTGTGAATTTTCTGGGTTTAGGGGTCCTAAATCTCTCTTTGATACCAATTGAAACACCCAAACAAAGTTTAACATGAAATCAACAGACCGACTGAGCTTGCGATAAAAAGTAAACTAAGTAACAATATAAAAACTAGTTTAAAACATGTAATAATAAAAGTGATAAAATGAAACTTACAGCGGAAGAAGAGTAAGAAAATCTGTGTAAAAGTGTACCTCACAATACTAAATTCATAGAGTCAACTAGAACTGAATACAACACTACAAGACTAAAATACAAACAATTTGCAATAAACTGGTACATCAAATATAACTGAAGTACAATAACACATAATGTATAGATGTAAAATGAATACAATACACAAAATAGTACAACTGAAATGACTGACAACAACGACAACTGCACTGACTATCCTAAGCCGATCCCCTGACCTGAGCCCCATGTAAAAACAAGTTCCAAAAAGTGTCAGGCCCACTGGAAAGTAAGATACACTACTCCCTACATCAACACTTAAAGAAAAATATAAAGGAATTATACTTGATTTTTTTTAAAAAAAAGATATGCATATTTTGTCTAACATTAAACTTGACACTTGAGTTCATGAACTAACATAGTATCGACCTAATATGTGATTTGACACACACTTTTCTTAATATATATATATATATATATATATATATATATATATATATATATATATATATATATATATATATATATATATATATATATATATATCGTTGATTTCTGATGTTTTGGAATTGCGACCGAGGTAAGTTTCAATAAGTTTTATTATTATCTTATTAAATCTTATCACTAATGCCAATAGTCCACAAACTAATAACTGCAGTCTGAGTGACAAACCAGATGTTGCCCAAAATTGGATGTCCCCCAAGTGTAACACAGACTCCTATCTGAAGAGTTCCATATCTGTAATAAGGGTCATCAACCGTAAGCTTGAAACTCGAGTGGTGGCCTACTGACCCTGAGAACACAGTAGTATGCCTCCACCAGAAACACGAGGGTAAATCTTTCTCATCACCTATTTGAATTAATCTAGGCTAGTGTTCAGTAGTCAAACACGAGATAACATTCTAATTAAATACACTAGGCTTAGAATTTTCATGAAACTGAATATGCTAAATTTAGCCTATGTGGACCTACCGCACATGTTGTCTTGATCTTGACTATAGGAATTTGCAACTTTTAAATGTGTACATTAGTATAATTAAAACATAAATTTAAATAATCTAAAATGTTCAACTAAAAGGAGTCGAATTTCTTACTGCGGTGTTTTAATGCTCATACACGCGGCAGGGTGACATGATGCTCCTTCCCAAACGATCTGACCACTAAAAACTCCTGATACTAGAGGTGAAAAACACCCTTTTCTGAATGGTAGGAAATCCTTAACATGAAATCCATATAATACTTATAATTATGAGTGATTCTCAATAAAGTATATTATGTTGACAGAAATCAAAACAACTTGAAGAGAAAAAGGAGACCAAAAGTCTCACTTTGAATCAGAGTAAAGAGCATAATTCTCCAATCCTTTGCTCCAACGACCACCAAATATCTGAAATCCAATGGTAACCCTAACTGAAGTGTTTTCCCCCTCAGAGTTTTGATGGTAATCACTCAAAATGTGACAAGGAACTAATTTAACAAACTATGAACAAGGTAAACAGTGCATTACACCGATCTAACCACAGTTAAATCAAAAATGCATGAATGATTTCAGATTGGTGAAGATTGGTGAAGATCGAGATCTCTGATTCCTGATATTGGAGTGAGAGGACTGCAGAGTAATCAAAGTTGTGCATCTAACATGACATTTTTCACAAAAAAGGAAAAGAAGAGAGTTGGCATTCACCAAAGTTGAATCGACACTCCAGGAAACTTTCCCGTCAGGAGGTTTGAAAAAAGAACTTCCTCTACGCTGGGAAAGGAGGGAGGGCCACCGATGTTTGAGGTGGAAAAAGGAGTGGCCGACACCGGATTCCAGCAAAGGAGGGGTCGGTGGTGCTTCACTAGCGTAGACGTTGCGGTTTTCGAGAGCCGACGTGAAGAACTGGCAGAAAGTTACGGCAGGGAGCGACACATGAGAATAAAGGGGGGTTGTTGTTTATATTACGGTTATAATAATCGTGAACCTGTTATTAGAGGACTTAAACGATTTTTTTTAAAATTTACTCAAACAAATTTTCTTTTAACGTATAACACAGATGAAAATTAAATCATCACAATCACTACAAATTATCAACAAATACGTGTCGACTCATTAATAACTACTCCACATGCATAATAAGAAAATTAAAATCGATTATTACTTGTAAAAATCGTCGACTCGATTAATTTTGCTCGTGCTCGTCCCCTGAAATTTAATTTAACACGACATCAATATTGGGATGTTACATGTAAAAGGGTCGGACTCATTCCGCAAAAATAAATTGTGTAAAATTAAGCTACTGCGTTGATATCCACACTGCAGATTTAGCTAGCCGCACTCAAAAGACTATTTTGTGGGCTTTTCAAATTACAATTAGCACGGCTAGTATCGTCACTAAAGAGGCGAAGTCCTTCCCATTTCAATTAAAACGAGCTTCCGCCTAGAATGGAACATTTCATACGCACAGGAAACATGGGTTGCTTTGTCCTTGCTTAAGCCGTTGTCGGGCTTGTCACAAACAGAAGAAACATGGATTGCTCTGTCCCCGAATGGCCAGATCATCGGCTCTGCCAGGGAGAAACCTGGCCAGCAGATTCTCAACATGAATTCTATCTCATTCTATCTCACAGGAGCTGGATGTTGTGTATAGGGAAACTCACACACCACTGGTAACTCCTGCAAAATGGCTTTCACTTCTGCATACAACATTACCAAGAAGGCAGGACACCCTTTACAGACATGCCTCATAGCTTTTACAGACAAGATGATCAACTTGGAAACTCCTCTCAAGCCTCAAAAGGTACTGAGAGACTGATTAAGTCCTTCTAACTGAATCTCCTTACCACTGTAATCTATCTTGGTATTCACGTCAGTCAGCCAATCCATGCCCAAAATAAGATCAAATTTAGCAATAGGTAAAAGGGACACATCCACTACGATTTCTGCTTCTCCAAAAAAGACATGCGCCCTACACTTACAACTAGTCTGCATCACTTAACCGTTAGACATCATGACATCTAACGGAGTTGGGTCAGTGATGACTTCTTGGCCAAACTTACGTGCAAAAGATTCTGCTATGAACGAGTGTGATGCACCCATATGAAAGAGACCTTAAAAGGTATGCCATGAACTATGAGGATACCTATATGCAAACTTATATTATTTTAATTAAGTGTTGTTGGGAGATGGAGAAATAAATATTTTAAATACTAAAGTTCCACACCTATCACCACATCCTCTTACTCCTTGGCCTCCTGCTGCAGAGACCATAAGCTCAAGGCGGAACCAAACTATTGAGAATATTGCCTTCAATGTTCCCTAGACTTGATTTGAAGAGGCATCACATCAACACTAAGAGCATAGTTGTATTTGATTTTTCTTAAGCTCATCATATGCATGATGTTCTTTGTAACAAGGTTAGACATGTTGTCTAAGTGATGGTGACAGGTGGTGGCAAGATAGACAGATGGAGAGACAGAAAATCTGTCTAAGTCCACAGACATTGAGTGAGGACAACTCACTCAATGCCAGATGCAAAGAAATGCGTCTAAGTCCACAGGTATCGAGTGGGGAGAGCTCACTCAATGCTAGATGCAAAGTAATGTGGTTAAGTCCACAAGCGTTGAGTTAAGTAAGCTCACTCAATGCCAGATGCAAAGAAATGTGGTTAAGTCCACATATGTTGAGTGAAGCAAGCTCACTCAACGCCAGATGCCAAAAAGCGCTGAGAGAAGACAAGTCAGTCAAAGCCTGACTATTTACAAGGCAAAAAAGTGGCTAAGTCCACATGCGTTAAGTGAAGGCAGTTCACTCAACGCCATACTGCAAAAAACATTGAGTAAAGCTCAGATAGTCAAAATTTTATCTTTGACAGTAAAGAAATATGGCTAAGTTCAGAAGCGTCGAGTGATGAAGGCTCACTCGATACCTAAGCAGTTAAAACTACAAAAGTCTAGATGACGTTGAGTGATTAAGACACACTCAACGCCTAAGCTGACAAAAAAATAGTCTAAGTATAGAAGCATTGAGTGAAGGCTATTCACTCAACGCTTCATCAAGATAATAGGCTAAAGCAGAAAGCGTTGAGTGAAGAAGCTACACCCAACGCTTTCATTCAGGAATGCGACTATGGGTTTTGGCATTGAGTGATGAAGGCTCACTCAATGCCTAGTGACAGAAAACTATGTAAGTACTTTGGCATTGACTGATGAAGGCTCAATCAACGCCTACTAGTACAAAAAGATTGGCTAAGGCCAAAAGTGTTGAGTGAAGCGTGTTCACTCAACGCTCTTAACGCCTGAGTAAGACAAAAATCTGTCTAAGTGTTTTGGCGATCGGTGAAGCTTGTTCACTCAACGCATATACTACAGAGCTTGAATTTGACAAAGTCCACAGATGCTAACGTCAGCAAGAGTCAACAAAAGTCAACAAAATTCAAAATGTCGCGGGATGACTACGGTACGTGACAAACGACACCATAGTCATACTGTACAACTTTTGACTGTTAAAGTAAAGTTGCAGCTATCAATTTCAGTAGGGCCCACTGGTTAAAAATAGTCGTTGATCGGCGGAATAAAAAAGGCGGAAATTAGATCGAAGAAATTAGTTTTTCGAGAAAGAGTTGGACTTCATCTTCTTCCTCGGCCATTATTGCAGAGCTTTGAAGAACAAGTTCTAGCCATTTGATCTGAAAGTTCAAGAGTTAGCGGTTAACATTCTCATAGTCAACAACAAGTTCAGAGACATTTCTCTGAAGAAGAAGAAGCAGCAAGGTCTAACATGGCTGAAGCTGATCTGAAAGCCGATCCAAGTTGATGTAGTTATCTTCACATGCCATAGCAAGTTCAGAAGATATTTCTGAGGTAAAAGGAGCAGTAAGGTTTACCCCTGCTGCAACAACTAGAAGCAAACAAGAGTCAGTTGTTGACATCCTCACCATCAACAGCAAGTTCAGGGACATCTCTTTGAGAAAGAAGTAGCAGAAAGGGATAACCCTAACTGCAGTTACTTCACGGTTCTAGTAAGTAATTTTCTGAAGAACGTTTTCTAGAAGCTGTGAAGTAGAAGTCAACACCGAGTTTGCTCAGGAAAGGAGGAAGAAGAACCTATTCTAAAGCAGTCTGTGATTCACAGACAGTAAGCTAGTTGAAGCAACATGATACATCTTGTCTTCAACAGCAAGATCAAAAAATTCCCTTTTTGAGGAAGAAGAAGAAGAAGTTAGAACTGAGCCTCATTCTCAGTTCAGTAAGAAGCAGTTCACTGCAAAGTACTTCCAGCACAAGCAACTGCTCATTGAAGATCTATTCTTATTGCTGTGAAGAAGGTAGGGCTGAGTTAATCTCATTTCAAGAAGGCATGCTTAGAGAACATTTTCTCTAGAGTCAAATATCAACAACAAATTCTTTCTACTGTAGGATCCTTGTGTGGATCTAAGAAGTAGGGCTTTGGCTCGAGTGGTAGGATTCTATAGAGAATCTGTGGTAGGGCTTTGGCCTGAGTGTAGGATCCTTTGGATCTGAGGTAGGGCTTTTGAGCCTGACGTAGGAGAGTCATTCTCTCTGAGTTGTAGGAAACTTGTGCCTGAGTTGTAGGATCCTTTGGATCTGAGGTAGGGCCTTTGTGCCTGAGCTGTAGGAGAGCCATTCTCTCTGAGGTAGGGCTATCCTCCCAGCATGAGTTGTAGGACCTTTGGGCCTGAGGTAGGTGATCTTTTAATCACTGAGTTGTAGGGCTTTATGTCGGAGCTGTAAGTCTTGGAGGAGACTGATTGGTCATGCGGATCGTGTTGTAAGCTCTTAGGAGCCGAGATTGGAGAAGTGTCTTGTCTAACAAGCTGTTAGAAAGGTGGGAGAGAAAGTGGACATACCCATAATCTGGGGAACCACTATAAAATGTAACAACCCCATCCGTTCATATGATATATTCTAGAAGGTCCGGCCGGGGCCCCACGTGATATATCACAAAACAGTCGGTGAAGGTACAGGATGATACCAGAGTCGCGCATTTCACCTAACACAAAGCATTCTAGCGGAAGCCTAGACTACAACTTGAACTCATCATGAATGTCCAAACATAAAACTCCACATTTTATAAATTATAGGAATGTCTTACATCAAGCACAAAACGTTGGCATTATGGCCTTACATGGCTTTCACACAGTGGGCTAAACAAATTGGCGCGCAGGCCGGCCACAAGAAAAGAAAACACTCAAAAGAACATATTTAGCCTTCGAGGGCTAACAGCAGCAGCAACACCAGCAGGAGCATCAACCTCTATGCGTCCCGCTCGGTTCTCCCGTACCTGGAAAGGGGCAATCCACCCACCGGTGGCAAACAAAAGCAACGGTCAGCGTTCAGCTAACCAAATTATAACGACCCTACCCCTTCTCTCGGGGCAGCGGTAATCTTTCCCTGCAGGCATATCATATCACAAGTATGGCAAGCTATATCATCAAAATGTGCTTTCACGCACACAAGCCATCACAACCGTTCGCCCCCCGGCCCAACGGTCCGTGCACTCAGGGCACATTCTTGGTGTTCTGGCAACCTCTTGCCCACCACCGTATCAGGGTATCACCCAACGGTAAATCTATTGAGCATTTACTCCATGGCGTGCAGCCGGAGTTAGTCTTCGGACACCGAGATGGCCCGTAGCCCCCCGTTGTGTCATGGCGCGCAGGCCGAAGACTCTCGCTATGCGCTCCAACAGACCGCACTTTTTGGTCTCACGTCGGACGGACATAGCGCAGGTCGGATCCTCCACCCCCCGTTGCTCAAATCGCCTTGCCTTCTCCGAGTACAGCGTACTCATGGCTATATCAAAGGCGCGGGTCGGTCTCACCAATCCTGTTCTTGGCATTCAAGCCTGGGTATTTCACTATACCCATTTCCTCACAGCAACAGCGGGTCTTTCCTGGGCACACCAGTACTTCCTGTGACTCTCTCCATAGGTGGACACCGCACAAGCACAAATGTCAGGGGTCTTTCCTGGGCACACCAGTACTTCCTGTGACTCGCTTCACAGGTGGACACCCTATGACATCAAGCATCACAAAAGGGCCTTTCCTGGTCCCACCAGTACTTCCTGTGCCTCAATCACAGGTTGGACCCAAAAACATCCCATGGCTATTTTCCTGGGCTACCACCCCAGTACTTCCTGCTACTGCTTTTCGCAGGCATAACCCGTAGACTCCTTACACTACACGTTTATCACGGAGTCTTCTCCGGTTCGTATGCAACATCACCAATCCAGACTAACCTGTCCAGATGAGCTTCACACAGGATGCCTATTCCGTACTCCATTTCCGGATCTATATGCTAACAAAGGGGATTTCAAGCATCCACCCAAAGATTTCCAAAACCAGCCACCTCTTGGTGGGGGAAATCACAAAATATGCCAAAAAGAAAGCCTTCACATGGCTAGTAAGAAAAGTCATTACCCTTGACGATCGCTTCGGTGCCATGGACTCCAATCTAGCTTGCAAGACTCGCAAGAGCGTTTCCTCCGCAACGCTGGCTTCGGATCTCTCGTCGGGAAACCACAGCACCACCAACAGCAGCCCCCTTTCCTTCTTCCTCCTCCTTTCTCTCTCTCTTTCTCTCTTCACTTGAATAAAGTTGAAGGCCAAAGAAATGAGAATTCTTTCTCTGATTTCGTCCCTTAAGGAAAAAGAAGAAGAAGCTTCAGCCCTTGGATCTAGACTGAAGGAATGGATGACCACGATTCTGCCAAAAACACATATTTTGACCCGACACGGCCTCGAACACGGCCGTGTGCCAGGCCGTGTGCCTCAAGCGGTGGTCAACCGACTTATCAAAACCAGTGACACGCCCACGGGACACGCCCGTGTCATGTACCGTGTCACCAACACGCCTTCAGACACGCCCGTGTCTGTGGCCGTGTACCTGGATGAAAAAAATCCCAAATCATCCCGAGACTTCACACGGCCCGTGACACGCCCGTGTCCCAGGCCGTGTGCCCAGACACGGCACAAAGACATGCCCTGTCGAAATCCTTCGGCGGGCTGAGTTCGTCGCCTGATTTGACACGCCCTGTGACACGCCCGTGTCACAGGCCGTGTTCAACACTCGACACTCACTTCTCGACACTCGACGATCATCGAATAAAACTCGTCGAGCATGCGACACGGCCTTGGACACGCCCGTGTCCTGGGCCGTGTGCCTCCCTCTCGACGCATCGTCGAGAGAAAAATCGTCGAGACAAAGCCCAATCGTCGACACAACCTCGACACGCCCTGCGACACGCCCGTGTCGCAGGCCGTGTCAACTGACACGCCCTGGGACATGCCCGTGTCACAGGCCGTGTCACTCAAAATTTCCTGTTTCTGCACTTTGGGCTGTTACAATCCTCCCCTCCTACAAAAAATTTCGTCCTCGAAATTGAGAGATAGGAAAGCAACAGAAAGCAGCAAGAAATATGTAACAACGTATAAAATGTTATGTTACAACACTCTCGCTACAGATTACAAAAACAGCTCAGGGAACTCTTCTCGCATGGTCTGCTCGCGCTCCCATGTCAGTTCTTCATGGCCGCAGTTGTCCCACCGGACTTTTACCATACCGACCGTCTTGTTCCGCAACTGTTTCTCGGCTCGATCTTCGATCTGAATGGGTCTAACTCTCGTTGTTAGCCCATACTCCACCGGCACATGATCATCCGCGATCACTTGAGCTGGATCTTTCACGGCCTTCCGAAGCACCGAGATGTGAAAGACATCATGTAACCCACCCAAGTCCGCCGACAGAGCTAGCCGATAAGCCGCTTCGCCAATTCGCTCAACCACTTCAAAAGGACCCAGATATCTTGGACTCAACTTTTTCAATCGTCGAATCCTGGAGACACCTTTGAATGGTTTGATCTTCAAGTAGACCCAATCGCCAACCACAAATTCCACGTTCCGGTGCTTGGCGTTGTAGTACTTCGCTTGTCGATCTTGAGCAATAAGCAATCTCTCTCGAATCGTCCGTATGGTTGAGTTTGCTTCATCCACCTCATTTTGTTTAACAATCCGGGCTTCACCCGCTTCTACCCAAGCCAAGGGAGTACGACACTTCCTTCCATATAGGGCTTCATATGGTGTCATCCCAATGCTTGCTTGGTAGCTGTTATTATATGCAAACTCGACCATATAGAGATGATCTTCCCATCTCTTTCCGAAATCACGGGCGCACATTCGGAGCATGTCCTCCATTGTTCTGTTGGTACGTTCAGTTTGGCCATCCGTTTGGGGATGAAAGGTTGTACTGAAAGTCAACTTCGTGCCCAACAGTCGGTGAACTAGCCTCCAATCATTTGACGTGAATCGCCCATCTCGATCACTTACGATGCTCCGAGGAACACCGTGAAGACGCACAATCTGGTCAACATATAACTTTGCCAAACTTTCAACAGAATCATCCCGCCTGTTCGGGAGAAAATGTGCTACTTTTGTTAGCCGGTCAACTATCACCCAAATGGAATCATTTCCTCGCTGCGATCTTGGCAACCCATGCACAAAATCCATGGAAATATCATCAAATTTCCACACTGGGATCGGTAGTGACTTCAAATAACCGCCCGGCTTTTGGCATTCCGCCTTCACCATCGCACATGTTTGGCATTTAGAGACATAAAGGGCAACATCTTTCTTAAGCCCTGGCCACCAGAAAAGCTTCTTCATATCGTTGAACATCTTTGTGCTCCCGGGGTGAATGGAATACTTGGTATAATGCGCTTCATACATCAGTTCTTCCCTCAGCTTCCCCACATATGGGACGCACAAACGGCCCTCTTTTCGCAAAAGACCGTCATTCCAGGTGAATTTGCCTTCTGGCCCTTCATTCACATAGCGCAAGAGATCGTTATCCAACTCTGTTGCCCGTCGAACTCGGTCTGCAAGGTCACATTGCACCTCAGTCCAGTTCAAACATGCAATGGCAGTGGAATTCTTGTCAACACAATAGATCTCCAATGCCTCCAACTCCTGGATATGACGTTCATCATGCCTTTGTAACCAATTTGCTCTAGCCGGAACCCGCCGGCTCAGGGCATCCGCGACAACGTTCCCCTTCCCGGGCATATAGTGAATCTCAAAAGTGTAGTCCCCAAGGAACTCCAACCACCTTCGTTGTCGCATATTCAAGTCTTTTTGCTCCAAAAGATACTTTAGGCTCTTATGATCGGTATAGATCTCCACCTTCACTCCATAAAGGTAGTGTCGCCACAACTTGAGAGCAAAAATCACCGCCGCTAATTCCAAATCATGGACGGGATAGTTTCGCTCGTGCACCTTTAATTGGCGTGAGCCATAAGCAATCACCTTTCCGCTCTGCAAAAGAACACAGCCTAAGCCGCTCCCTGAGGCATCACTATAAATCACAAATCCATCGGTTCCACATGGCGAAGACAACACTGGTGCCGTGGTCAACCGAACCTTCAGCTCTTCAAAAGCTCGTGCGCACTCTGGCGTCCAAACGAACTTCTGATCTTTTCGCGTCAGTGTGGTTAGCGGCAAAGCGATCCGCGAGAAGTTCTCCACAAATCTTCTATAGTAGCCCGCAAGTCCAAGGAAACTCCTGACTTCAGCCACGGAAGACAACATTGGCCAATCTTGTATGGCTCTTATCTTCGCTGGATCCACTGTAATGCCCGCTCCACTCACCACATGGCCCAAAAATGCCACTGACGATAGCCAAAACTCGCACTTCGAGAACTTGGCATATAGCTGATTTTGCCTCAACGTATTCAACACCAACCGCAAGTGAATCTCATGCTCAGCTTTGGACTTCGAGTATACCAGGATATCTTCAATAAACACTATCACAAACAGATCCAAGTACGCACGAAAAATACGGTGCATCAGATCCATAAACACCGAAGGCGCATTGCACAATCCAAAGGGCATGACTGTGAACTCATAGTGCCCATAACGTGTTCCAAATGCGGTTTTGGGAATGTCACCTTCCCGAATTCTTAACTGGTAATAACCAGACTTCAGGTCCAACTTCGAATAGACGGTAGATCCCACCAGCTGATCAAATAATTCATCAATCCGAGGTATAGGATACTTATTCTTCTCGGTCAGCTTATTCAATTCACGGTAATCGATACACAACCGCTACCCACCATCTTTCTTCTTTACAAAAAGCACAGCCGCGCTCCAAGGTGACATACTTGGGCGGATATAACCTTGCTCTAGCATTTCTTGTAGTTGAACCTTCAACTCAGCCATCTCTTTAGGCGCAACGCGATATGGCGTGCGGGCCACGGGTTTCGCACCTGACACCAATTCAATTGTGAAGTCAATCTCCCGCTGGGGTGGTAGCCCAGGGAGATCCGCGGGAAACACATCTGTAAAGTCTGCCACAATCAGAACCTCGCACAAAGTGGCCTTAGGCTCAACAGCCTGAATTAGTGCAAAGTAACACTCCGCACCCTTCCGAACAGCTTTGACTACCTGGAGTGCAGACATCAACGTCCCGCCCACTCCTCGCATACCCGCAAACTTGGTCTTCTGTTCGGTATTCTGGTCCAACGTGATTTCTTTGGACTGGCAATCAATCATAGCATGCTGCTCCGCAAGCCAATCCATCCCAAAAATCACATCGAACTCCGATATTGGCAAAACAAATGCGGTTAAACGAAAATCCCGACTTCCGAACTGAACCGCCACATCGCAAGCTTGATCCGCAAGCATCCAACAACCATTCGGCAACACCACTCTGACGCTATCTGCCTTTGCACGACTGGGTATCCCAAGCCGCGTAAGAAACTCACGAGACAGAAATGAATGCGATGCACCTGTATCAAACAGTGCTCGCGCCAGCGTGTCCCGAATCATCACAAAGCCTAGGACAAACATGTCACACACACACAAACCACAAACATAGGAGTACTAAGCTAAGCATACAAACAATAGCATAAGCAAAACTAACTCATACCTGTGACAACGTCACTCTGCTTGATGGCCTCCTGCAGGCCAAGATTGTAGACCCGGGGTTGCGCCTGCGAGGCAGAGGAATCCACCACCGCCTTTCCTTTTTCCGCATAAGATGCTCCCGCCTTATTTTCACTCTTTGGCGGCATTCGACAATCTTGCGCAATATGTCCCATCCGGCCATAATTGAAGCAGGTACGAGTGTCTGGCTTGGAGGTTGCCCCTGATGTTGCTCCCGTTGCAACTGATGAAGGAGCTTGTCCACTAGGCTTGGACTTCTTACCCCATCTCTTCTTATAAAATGATTTTCCCGATCGGGGCACCTTCCACTCCGGTTGCGTCATCACCAATGCTCTCTTCCCTTGCACCCTTTTCATGTCCTTTTCCAACGCGGTCGCGGTGTCAACCAACGCTTGGAAACCTTGGTTCACAGAACTGGACACAAGGAACCTCAGCTCGTCCCTCAGCCCTTCATAGAACCGATTCGTCTTCCTCTGCTCATCCGCAAATATCGAACCCGCATACCGCCCCAAGCGAGTAAACTCATGCAGGTACGCGTCAACACTGCCATCACCTTGAGTTAACCGTTGGAATTCATTTTCCATGGCTATCCATTGAGCCACAGGAAGGTGCTTCGCTAGGAAGAGCCGAGAGAATTCTTCCATCGATACTTGGGTTAACGGACGACCCGCCAAATGATGCAACTCCATCTCATCCCACCATAAACGCGCTTCTCCTTCAAGCAAGAAGGTGGCTAAGGTAACTTTCTGATGCTCCGCCGTTCCTATCGCCGTCATCACTCGCTTGACGCGCGATAACCAATCCTCAGCCTGCGTCGGGGTTCCCGCTCCCGAGAACGTAGGCGGATGGAAGCTCATAAACCGCGTTAGCTGCTTCTCAGCCGCTCGAGGAGCCACAACCATAACAGGTTCAGGCCTTGTCGCCACCTGTTCTGGCCTCACAGCCGCTTGTTCCTGCCTAAGGGGCTGGCCTTGGATCATAGTAAATAAGGCCTCCGCAACTAAACGCACATGTTCCGCAGACGGTGGAGGTGTAGGCACCGCGGCTGGTGCCGTACTTTCATCAGAACGCTGGGACTCAGACGGCCCAGCTCCACTTCGTGTCACCTAAAGGTGGACAAGACACACACATTAGCGGTCGTACCCAAGCAATCAACACAAAATAGGAACACGCAGGTTCCTCAAACACATCAAGTTGCATTCCTATCATGGACATTCAGGAGTTCATTCGTAGACTTTGGTGTGCACAAACACGTGCTCGCCACCCCACAAAAGAAGTCGACCACGACTTCGAGAGGGAACGACCAAGACGACCGATACCAAAAATATAACAACCCCATCCGTTCATATGATATATTCTAGAAGGTCCGGCCGGGGCCCCACAGGATATATCACAAAACAGTCGGTGAAGGTACATGATGATACCAGAGTCGCGCATCGCACCTAACACAAAGCATTCTAGCGGAAGCCTAGACTACAACTTGAACTCCTCATGAATGTCCAAACATAAAACTCCACATTTTATAAATTATAGGAATGTCTTACATCAAGCACAAAACGTTGGCCTTATGGCCTTACATGGCTTTCACACATTGGCCTAAACAAATTGGCGCGCAGGCCGGCCACAAGAAAAGAAAACACTCAAAAGAACATATTTAGCCTTCGAGGGCTAACAGCAGCAGCAACACCAGTAGGAGCATCAACCTCTATGCGTCCCGCTCGGTTCTCCCGTACCTGGAAAGGGGCAATCCA
Organism: Platanthera guangdongensis; assembly: GCA_039583875.1. Classification (NCBI taxonomy): domain Eukaryota; kingdom Viridiplantae; phylum Streptophyta; class Magnoliopsida; order Asparagales; family Orchidaceae; genus Platanthera; species Platanthera guangdongensis. The sequence continues at coordinate 13,919,364 of CM077165.1, forward strand.
CCCACCGGTGGCAAACAAAAGCAACGGTCAGCGTTCAGCTGACCAAATTATAACGACCCTACCCCTTCTCTCGGGGCAGCGGTAATCTTTCCCTGCAGGCATATCATATCACAAGTATGGCAAGCTATATCATCAAAATGTGCTTTCACGCACACAAGCCATCACAATCGTTCGCCGCCCGGCCCAACGGTCCGTGCACTCAGGGCACATTCTTGGTGTTCTGGCAACCTCTTGCCCACCACCGTATCAGGGTATCACCCAACGGTAAATCTCTTGAGCATTTACTCCATGGCGTGCAGCCGGAGTTAGTCTTCGGACACCGGGATGGCCCGTAGCCCCCCCGTTGTGTCATGGCGCGCAGGCCGAAGACTCTTGCTATGCGCTCCAACAGACCGCACTTTTTGGTCTCACGTCGGACGGACATAGCGCAGGTCGGATCCTCCACCCCCCGTTGCTCAAATCGCCTTGCCTTCTCCGAGTACAGCGTACTCATGGCTATATCAAAGGCGCGGGTCGGTCTCACCAATCCTGTTCTTGGCATTCAAGCCTGGGTATTTCACTATACCCATTTCCTCACAGCAACAGCGGGTCTTTCCTGGGCACACCAGTACTTCCTGTGACTCTCTCCACAGGTGGACACCGCACAAGCACAAATGTCAGGGATCTTTCCTAGGCACACCAGTACTTCCTGTGACTCGCTTCACAGGTGGACACCCTATGACATCAAGCATCACAAAAGGGCCTTTCCTGGTCCCACCAGTACTTCCTGTGCCTCAATCACAGGTTGGACCCAAAAACATCCCATGGCTATTTTCCTGGGCTACCACCCCAGTACTTCCTGCTACTGCTTTTCGCAGGCATAACCCGTAGACTCCTTACACTACACGTTTATCACGGAGTCTTCTCCGGTTCGTATGCAACATCACCAATCCAGACTAACCTGTCCAGATGAGCTTCACACAGGATGCCTATTCCGTACTCCATTTCCGGATCTATATGCTAACAAAGGGGATTTCAAGCATCCACCCAAAGATTTCCAAAACCAGCCACCTCTTGGTGGGGGAAATCACAAAATATGCCAAAAAGGAAGCCTTCACATGGCTAGGAAGAAAAGTCGTTACCCTTGACGATCGCTTCGGTGTCATGGACTCCAAGCTAGCTTGCAAGACTCGCAAGAGTGTTTCCTCCGCAACGCTGGCTTCGGATCTCTCGTCGGGAAACCGCAGCACCACCAACAGCAGCCCCCTTTCCTTCTTCCTCCTCCTTTCTCTCTCTCTTTCTCTCTTCACTTTAAGAAAGTTGAAGGCCAAAGAAATGAGAATTCTTTCTCTGATTTCGGCCCTTAAGGAAAAAGAAGAAGAAGCTTCAGCCCTTGGATCTAGACTGAAGGAATGGACGGCCACGATTCTGCCAAAAACACATATTTTGACCCGACACGGCCTCGAACACGGCCGTGTGCCAGGCCGTGTGTCTCAAGCGGTGGTCAACCGACTTATCCAAACCAGTGACACGCCCACGGGACACGCCCGTGTCATGGGCCGTGTCACCAACACGCCTTCAGACACGCCCGTGTCTGTGGCCGTGTACCTGGATGAAAAAAATCCCAAATCATCCCGAGACTTCACACGGCCTGTGACACGCCCGTGTCCCAGGCCGTGTGCCCAGACACGGCACAAAGACACGCCCTGTCGAAATCCTTCGGCGGGCTGAGTTCGTCGCCTGATTTGACATGCCCTGTGACACGCCCGTGTCACAGGCCGTGTTCAACACTCGACACTCACTTCTCGACACTCGACGATCGTCGAATAAAACTCGTCGAGCATGCGACACGGCCTTGGACACGCCCGTGTCCTGGGCCGTGTGCCTCCCTCTCGACGCATCGTCGAGAGAAAAATCGTCGAGACAAAACCCAATCGTCGACACAACCTCGACACGCCCTGCGACACGCCCGTGTCGCAGGCCGTGTCAACTGACACGCCCTGGGACACGCCCGTGTCACTCAAAATTTCCTGTTTCTGCACTTTGGGCTGTTACACTATAAACATTGTGTGTTGTGTTGTGTTCTTTAAAGCAAACTAACTAAGCTAACTCAACACACCTAAAACACAAAGAAAATTAAAGATAGTCACAAGAGACTAAGAAACTTATTCACCCCCTCTAGCTGATTTATCTATCCTTGAAACGAAAGACTTCACAAACCATGTCCTGGAGTTGGTTTCAGGTCAGTGACTGCCACTGCCTTCCATTTATTGATCCCACTCGAACCATCATGCTCGAATTTCGACTGAAAGTCATAATACAATACATGTGTTAAACTTACAAGGAAAGGTCCTGATTAAAAGAAAATCACCAAGAATAAGGTCAAATTAGCTGATTACTCACAGACTCTGGGAAATTCCACACAATGTGTCCTGCTCTTTGATACTTGTAACAAACACCTGATACATCCAAACATTCTCCATAATGATGATGATTGTATTGAGGACAAATGGAGTAGTGTCTTGGCTTGCTCCTAGACTGATTGCTCTACTTAAAATCTGTCTTCTGCTTTTTTACTCTAGCAGTCCCTCGACTGATTCTTGTCCTGCTGAAACGGTGAACCGTCATAAGGCCGCTTGGGGAGGAAACTATCGCGCCTTTGAACTCACTGTTGGTCGGCCTCTAATCTTCTTATCGTATCCACCAGATTTCTATAATTGACGTTGACCATGGTCATCATTGACTATCTCAAAGAGTCTCGCATGCCATCAATATAACAGTTGCACTTCTCGACTTCATCTCCTTGCATCGAGCCCGTATAACAAGATAAGTAAGTTCACGTTCGTACTCGGTAACAGTCTTATCCCCTTGGAAGTGCCTGGGATACTTCTCTTAGATATCTCGATGAGCGGAAGGGGTACAAACCAGTTTGCAAGAGTCCTAAAAAAGTCGTCCCAAGTAAACATATTTGTTGTATGACCTAACAAGGTAATGGTCACATTACGCCACACTAATGATAACAGTTTATAATAAAAAGAGGGAATTTAACTTGATGTCTTATCGACGGGATCATCTACTAAATACTTAGTCCACCAAATTTTCGCCTCACCCCAAAGGAGGAATGGTGCCTCGGTGGAACCTTTTTATTTTCTGGACACTGCATAATATTCAGTAAATCTCTAGTGTTTGCAATCAAATCATCTGTATCAATCATGGTTCCATCTCCACTATAGTTGAAAAGGTGGAGATCTCTAAAATTTCTTAAGTAACGATCCATACCGCCCTCCACGACTACTGGTGCAGGGAAAAAAGCTAGGATCCTTGCAGACTGTCCTTGCTGAAACTCCAATAATGCTACAACTATTTTCTTGGCAATCTGGGCTGCCAAATCAGTCAGTTCCAATGCTTCTGGTGCGGGTAGTGCATGTGGCTCATCAACATCACTCATGCAGATATCAAGAGTAGGGTTCTGACGTGACGGTTCCCCCGCTTCATTGGTTCGAGGTGGTTAAAGGACAAAAAATAAACTGTTACTACGAACAACATATCTGAAAAAGAACCCATTACTAACAATATTTTCGTATAACTATGAAATTAAGAGTTAGACAAACTCGATGACTCTACTGACAAGAATTTGATTATGACACAATTAGTGGCTTTGTGAATTTTCTGGGTTTAGGGGTCCTAAACCTCGCTTTGATACCAATTGAAACACCAAAACAAAGTTTAACATGAAATCAATAGACCAGTTGAGCTTGCGATAAAAAGTAAACTAAGTAACAATATAAAAACTACTTTAAAACATGTAATAATAAAAGTGATAAAATGAAACTTACAGCGGAAGAATAGTAAGAAAATCTGTGTAAAAGTGTACCTCACAATACTGAATTCATAGAGTCAACTAGAACTGAATACAACACTACAAGACTAAAATACTAACAATTTGCAATAAACTGGTACATCAAATATAACTGAAGTACAATAACACATAATGTCTACATGTAAAATGAATACAATACACAAAATAGTACAACTGAAATGATTGACAACAACGACAACTGCACCGACTATCCTAAGCCGATCCCCTGACCTGAGCCCCATGTAAAAACAAGTTCCAAAAAGTGTCAGGCCCACTGAAAAGTAAGATACACTACTCTCTACATCAACACTTAAAGAAAAATATAAAGGAATTATACTTGTTTTTTTTTTAAAAAAAAGATATGCATATTTTGTCTAACATTAAACTTGACACCTGAGTTCATGATCTAGCATAGTATCGACCTAATATGTGATTTGACACACTTTTCTTAATATATATATATATCGTTGATTTCTGATGATTTGGAATTGCGACTGACGTAAGTTTCAATAAGTTTTATTATTATCTTATTAAATCTTGTCACTAATGTCATTAGTCCACAAACTAATAACTGCAGTCTGAGTGGCAAACCAGATGTTGCCCAAAATTGGATGTCCCCCAAGTGTAACACGGACTCCTATCTGAATAGCTCCATATCTGTAATAAGGGTCATCAACCCTAAGCTTGAAACTCGAGTGGTGGCCTACTGACCCTGAGAACACAGTAGTATGCCTCCACCAGAAACACGAGGGTAAATCTTTCTCATCACTTTTTTGAATTAATCTAGGCTAGTGTTCAGCAGTCAAACACGAGATAACGTTCTAATTAAATACACTAGGATTAGGATTTTCATGAAACCGAATATGCTAAATTTAGCCTATGTGGACCTACCACACATGTTGACTTGATCTTGACTATAGGAATTTGCAACTTTTAAATGTGTACATTAGCATAATTAAAACATAAATTTAAATAGTCTAAAATGTTCAACTAAAAGTAGTCGAATTTCTTATTGCGGTGTTTTAATGCTCATACACGCGACACGGTGACATGATGCACCTTCCCAAACGATCTGACCACTAAAAACTCCTGATACTGAAGATGAAAAACACCCTTTTCTGAATGCTAGGAAATCCTTAACATGAAATCAATAACAATACTTATAATTATGAGCGATTCTCAATAAAGTATATTATGTTGACTGAAATCAAAACAACTTGAAGAGAAAAAACGAGACCAAAAGTCTCACTTTAAATCAGAGTAAACTGCATAATTCTCCAATCCTTTGCTCCAACGACCACCAAATATCTGAAATCCAATGGTAACCCTATCTGAAGTGTTTTCCCCCTCAAAGTTTCGATGGTAATCACTCAAAATGTGACAAGGAACTAATTTAACAAATTATGAACAAGGTAAACAGTGCATTACACTGATCTAACCACAGTTAGATCAAAAATGCATGAATGATTTCAGATTGGTGAAGATCGAGATCTCTGATTCCTGATATTGGAGTGAGAGGACTGCAGAGTAATCAAAGTTGTGCATCTAACATGACATTTTTCACAAAAAAAGGAAAAGAAGAGAGTTGGCATTCACCAAAGTTGAATCGACACTCCAGGAATTTTTCCCGTCAGGAGGTTTGAGAAAAGAACTTCCTCCACGTTGGGAAAGGAGGGAGGGCCACCGATGTTTTAGGTGGAAAAAGGAGTGTCCGACACCGGATTCCAGCAAAGGAGGGTCGGCGGTGCTTCACTAGCGTAGACGCTGCGGTTTTCGAGAGCCGACGTGAAGAACATGCAAAAAGTTACGGCAGGGAGCGATACATGATAATAAAGGGGGGTTGCGGTTTATATTACGGTTATAATAACCGTGAACCGGCTATTAGAGGACTTAAACGATTTTTTTTTAATTTACTTAAACAAATTTTCTTTTAACGTATAACACAGATGAAAATTAAATCATCACAATCACTACAAATTATCAACAAATACGTGTCCACTCATTAATAACTACTCCACATGCATAATAAGAAAATTAAAATCGATTATTACTTGTAGAAATTGTCGACTCGATTAATTTTGCTCGTGCTCGTCCCCTAAAATTTAATTTAACGCGACATCAATATTGGGATGTTGCATGAAAAAGAGTCGGACTCATACCCCAAAAATAAATTAAAATTAAACTACTGCATTGATATCCGCACTGCAGATTTAGCTTGCCGCACTCAAAAGACAATTTTGTGGGCTTTTCAAATTACAATTAGCACGGCTAGTATCCACACTAAAGAGGCGAAGTCCTTCCCATTTCAATTAAAACGAGCCTTCGGCCTAGAACGGACCATTTCATAAGCACAGGAAACATGGGCTGCTTTGTCCTTGATTAAGCCGTTGTCGGGCTTGTCACAAACAGAAGATACAGGGATTGCTCTGTCCCCGAACGGTCAGATCATCGTGCCAGGGAGAAACCTGACCAGTAGATTCTCAACATGAATTCTATCTCATTCTATCTCACAGGAGCTGGATGTTGCGTATAGCCTTCATAAAAGAATGCCTTAAAACTATACTTGCAATTAACCGCTAGTACACAGCCTAAAATACCGTGTTAATATCAGCAACCTTACATTAAACCTTCTCACCACTAGAATTTTCGAAGAATCATTCCATAAAAAGTAACAAGATCAGCAGTATCCATAGGGAATCAATAGATTTACTGTGGTTACATAGGAAATAAATTTCAAAAAAATATTCTGTATAATTAACATGTGATAGAAAGTTACATTAGGTACCCAAGGAGCATCTCAACGTTATCAATGAAAACATACCATTTATCAATAAATACAGGCTCCGTTTGGCATGGTAGTGACAGTCATAAACACATGAGTTAAACTGTCAGTTGTTACGACTCACCTAACAAACATCATCCATTTGAACATAAAAGTGGATGGAGTTCTTAGATAGGCATTAACGAATAACAATTTAACCCCCATGTTCATGAGCGCCACCGCCGTGATCATCTTAAAATTTATGAACCATTTGCTCAAATTTTGCATATTCTGAATTTTGGCCATCAACTTTCTCGCGGAACAATCTTTTTTTTGAACATTTTGCAACATTTTCTTATACAATTTTGAACCAATTCTTTCTTCCTCACATACAGACTCAAACGCCCAGATACAGCCAAACATACATCTGCCTTTACCTAGATACTACAACTACAACAATGAAGTAAAAAAAATACTAGGCGGACGTGGGCATAAATGTTTGTCAACTCTTGGGAGTATACGCGCATATTTGAAGAAAACTGACCAAAAAAATGTGGCGCCAAGAGGAGCCCTACTAGTTTCCTAAATATTAGTAAAAATATTTCATACATTTCTATTAAAACGATTAGGCTCCATTTGGCAACGGTGGTAGCGGTCGTGAACATGAGGCTAAATTGTCATTTGTTAATGTCCACCTAAGGAATTTCATCCACTTTTATGTTCAAAGGGATGATGTTTGTTACGTGATCCTTAACGAAAGACGATTTAACCCATACATTTACGACTGCCACCACCCAAACGGAGCCTTTAATCTCAAAGCTTTTTAATAACAAAAAAATGATCTTACTCATTTGCACAAAAATAATACTCTGAAGAGAATTCTCTCTTACAGCACCTACAATATTCTCCTTTAATTATATGCTACTATAAGTCCGTAGCAACATACATATATTAGTGATATCTTGAACATATAGATAACTCATGGAAGTGCGGGCTAATAGCGACTGCAGGAGTGCTATTAACATTGCCCTTCAAAAAATAGAAGCATTAAAATCGATAATACTCCCTATTAATACAAAACAGCCCTAAAACTAGAAGTTTTTACTTTATAACAAGGAATAATTACCAAAACTACCACCGGAAGTTAGCATAATTACAGATTCCACCCCTCTAATTATTGAAATTACAAAAAACTCCCATGAATATTACAAAACATAACATTTAGCTCCCCTAAAGTTCAAATTTCAAAACATCCATACACAAAATAGTCCCCCTAAAAATGTACTCCGAAAGTGGTATTTTGGTGCATAGGTTTTTGTAATTTCAATAATAAAAGAGGTGCAATCTTCAATTTTTCAAACTTATAGAGGAGGTCCCGGTAAATGCCCCCCAAAAGCTTCAAAGGTTGCCTTCCTAATTTGTACATGTCCTAGACCATCCCCCAAAGCTTCCTTTCCATTTGAAAGAAAATGGACCGCAATTATATCAGGAACAAGAGAGAATAATTTCCACTTGGACTCAACAGCCTTCTCTGATCCGTCATAATGGAACATGTGTCAACAACTAAAGAACATACCTTCCTGCAGCTCCATGCAGCTGCTCGAAGAGAAGATTCAACTTTTTTCATTTTCCAACGAAAACTTGACTGAAGAGATTATTTGGTGCAATCCATTCCTATGCATAATACATGTACAGGCTGTTCGCGGCAGCACATGCAATGGAATTTTCGACCGGATGCCATGCTAGATGGACCACCTTCGTCGTCAAATCGTAAGAGCTCGCATTGGTGTCGGCACCGGGGCTATCGGATCCTGTGGAAATATACACGAACTTGGATGGAAATGAAAACAAAATTTTGTAGATTCAAAACGACTCCCAAATTGTTAGGTCCTAATTACCTCTTTTAACGACACGAGTTAGACCGCTGAGAGATTTCGCAGGCCTTGCAGTTGTTTGAACTTGCCTCCTGTATTTGGAATACAGGACAATTATATATCAAAGAAACTAACACTGCCACACATGCAAGTTTTAACAAAAGAATTATTTTTTAAAGAATATATAAGCATATATTTCCTAACGACAATTACTCTTGATAAACAGAGCTCTTTTTACTTCTTTTTTTCATCACTTTTGTTGAGATGCAAGTTTTATGGTCATTAAATTATTTAAAAACAACAGCAACAAAACTCAAGCCTTTATCCCACTATAGTGGGGTCGGCTATATGTATCCATTGCTATCATTGTGCCCTATCTTTAGTCATAATCTCACTAATGTCTAAGTACAACATGTCTTTTCTTATAGTTTCATTCCAAATATTTATTGGTCTATCCTACCTCGTTTAACATGCCTAGTGACTAGATTCTCACAACGCCTAACAGGTGCCTCTAATGATCTCCTTTGTATGTCCAAACCATCTTAGTCGAGCTTCTCGCATCTTCTCTGCAATTGGTGCTACTCCTGTCTTATCTCTGATACATTCATTCCAAATTTTATTCAGTCTCGTGAGTCCATACATCCACCTAATCATTCTCATCTCAGCAACTCCCATTTTTTGCTCATGCACACAATTCACTGCCCAACACTCAGAACCATAAAACATCGCTGGTCTAATTGCAATACGATATACCTTTCCTTTAAGTTTTAATGGTACTTTACGATCACATAAGATCCCTGACACGACTCTCCACTTTAACCAACCCGCATGGATTCTGTGTCACATCTTTATCAACACCTCCATTTTTTTGAACTATCGATCCAAGATATTTAAAACACTCACTACGGGAAATATCTTGATCACCCAGCTTAATAGCGAAGCCATCCGTCCTTCTTGCATTGATAAATTTAAGCTCCATATAGTCTGTCTCTGTCCTGCTCAGCCTAAAACCTTCTTTTCTAAAGTGTCTCGCAAAGATTCAAGTTTTGCGCATCTCATCGACCAAAACGATATTACCTGCAAACAATAAACACCAAGGTATTGCTTGCTGGATATGTTCGGTGAGCTCATCTAAGATAAGGGTAAAGAGATAAGGGCTTAAAGTTGAACCTTGATGTAAGCGAACAGTGATAAGAAATTTCTATGTTAATCCTCCAAATTTCCTCACCCTTGTCACTGAATTTGTATACATATCTTTGATTATGTTTGTTAAACGAAATAGGTAAAGCATATCTTTGAATCTCTTAGCTAGGAAGTTTAGGCTCTATTTGGTTCGGCATTTTGCCGTTCCGTTTGGGGTAAACGCCGCCGGAAGGCGGGTAAACAAATGAACCTCCTGCGGCGTTTGCTCCGTTTCCACCCGCCCGCCTTGAGAAACGCCCAAAAAGGTCCGTTTGGAGAAGCCACCTCCCCCCTCCGATTCGAACCCTCCGTTTCCACCCGCCGGATCAACCCGCCACCGCCGAACCAAATGAAGCCTTAGTCTCACATCTTGAATGAGATATTCTCTCATCTTACTCCTATATATATTTGTACTCATACATGTATAAGTTAAGGTTTTTTTACATGAAATATATTGGGAATTTTCTCCATCCTATGACTCTTCTACATGGTATCAGAGCATCGATCCGCTCTAACTAATTCGGTCCCTCTTGGGCTCTACCCGCACCCATTTGGGTAAGATAGTTTCTTTCCGCCGCCTCCCTAACCGCACCTCTTGGGTGATTCGGCCTTTTTTTGCCTCCTAATCCCTGTGGCACCAGCCCCCTTTTCTCTTGTCCCCCCATCTCTCTTTATGCTTCTCTTCTATACTTACTGGGCCCCACATCTCTTGGACATTTTACCATAGGCCGCACGTCCTGGTCACCAGCACGTCCATTCTTCTCCATTACGCAGTCCGCAGGCCGCTCCTCTTGGCCGACAGCTCACCGGTTCTTCTCCAGTTCGCAGGTCCCACCTAAGATCAACTTTCACGGGCTGTTCAAGCTCGCAGCAGGCTTGCTCTCCTGCTCCTGCCTAGCCACCAGTTTACAGTGCCCCCTCTAGCCGCCGTTCTGTATATCTCTCTGTCCACAGGGTCTCCCACTGCAAACATTCAGACCGCAGTATATATCCAAACCGCTACTTCGTGAGGTTCCTCTCCCGGTCGCCGCAAGCACGTTCTGCTTCAAAGCCAACCCTTCTTCAAACTGGTCGCCCCGTTGAATTTTTTGCTCAGTCGTGGGTATTGTTGCTCCAAGCCGCCGGCGTTGCTCCTGCTCTTTGCTGTCGTCGTTCCTCCTGGTCCTTGCTGGTGCTACTGAATCCTGTGTTTGCATGTACTAAGCCTGTTGTCGTCTAGTCGCAGCATGTTTCTGTTCTGGTCGCACCCTCCTCAGACCGCCGCCTCTTCTCAGGCCGCATCACAAGATGCAGTCTATTATTGGAAAAGGGCATCTGTCGAATAGTCTCTACATCATTGACCTCTTTCCTCCGATGGTTTTGTCCTCATCAGCTCTGTTGAATGACATCAACGTCTTGGCCACGCTCCTCTAAACTTACTCCGCAAAGCTCTTTCCGATGTTTCCCTCCAAGATTTCACTTGTGAGTCATGTATCTATGACAAACATCATCGGTCTATGTTCTCGCTACATCCTATTCGGAGTCATACTCCATTTGATCTTGTTCACTCTGATATCTGGGGACCATAAAAAATTGCCAGTATTTTTGACTATCGTTACTTTGTTACATTTGTAGATGATTACTCTCGAGTGACATGGTTGTATCTTCTTCATGATCGCTCTGAACCGTCGGGTGTATTTCGTAACTTTATCATTAAAACTCGCAACCAGTTCTCTAGTAATAAAAACTCTCCGTTCTAACAATGCACGTGAATACACTAGTCATGCATTTACTAATCTGTGAGCTGAGTTTGGAATCATCCATCAAACCTCTTGTGTCTATATCCCCCAACAAAATGACGTTACTGAACGTAAGAATCATCACCTTCTTGATATCACCCGGTCTCTTATGTTTCAAATGAATGTTCCCAAATAATATTGGAATTTCACGGTCTCTACTGCTTGTTCAATTATTAAGCGCATGACTTCCTCTATTCTTAACTTTGTGGTTTCCTTCAACCTTATTTTTCCCTCTACGCCTCCTTTTTCAGTCACCCATCGTGTGTTTGGTTGTGTGTGCTATGTTCATAATCTTGTCCCGTCCACAGACAAGCATGCTACACGTGGCACAAAATATATGTTTGTTGGTTACTCCCGTACTCAGAGGGTTATGTCTGTTTCTCTCCTAAGGATCGCAAGGTTATTACTTCTGTTGATGTCACCTTTCTCGAAGACCAGCCCTATTATTCTCAACCAACTGATTCTCTACCTCCACTGCTTCTTCCGCGGACTGATGTCCATGTTACTTCCGACCTTCCCCCTCTCCTTCCCAAACCACTCCCACCCAGACCACCTCTCATTCGTGTGTATACTTGTCGTACTCCATCGTCTGCTACCCTACGGGAGATGCCCTCCTCTGATGATATTTTGCAGCCTGCTGATCCGACAACTAGTTCTACTGCAAACCCGATGGCAAATTATGTCTCCTTCCACCGCCTCTCTCCGGAACTTAGCCAATTTGCTCTTTCGTTATCCTCTATTACCCTCCCTACATCTGTGCAGGAGACTCTCCAACAACCGGGATCGCGAGCGGCTATGGACGAGAAAATGTCTGGTCTTTGGGCTAATCACACTTGAGATCTTGTCCCTCTTCCTTCTGGACAGACTTGTGTGGGTTGTAAGTGGGTGTTTGCCATCAAACATGGTCCGGATGAGACAATACAACGTTTGAAAGTTCGTCTGATAGCTCGTGGTTTTACTCAACAACAAGGTCTAGATTATAATGAGACCTTTTCTCCAGTCATCAAACTCAACACTGTTTGTGAATTAATCTCCCTCGTTGTTCATCGACACTGGCCGTTTCATCAATTGGATATCAAAAAAGATTTTCTTAATGGTGATTTGCACGAGATCGTCTATATGCAACAACATCCCGGGTTTGAGATCACATGGGAGTCTCTTGTCTGTTGTCCGAATAAGTCACTTTATGGTCTCAAACAGTCATCTTGGGCATGTTTTGACAAATTCAGTCAGACTGTTAGTATTGTCGGGTTCACTCGAATTTCAGCCGACTTCTCGTTATTCACTCGTCATCGTCCAATATACACAATGATTCTATTGGTGTATGTTAATTATATTCTGATTACGGGAGACGATCTTACAGGAATATATATGATCAAACAACATCTGACGCCTATGTTCCAAACAAAGGACCAGGGAAGCCTTCGTTATTTTCTTGGTCACGAGGTGGCCCGGCAACCTGATGAGATTGTGTTATCTCAAAGAAAGTATTGTCTTGACTTGCTTCATGATGCAGGCTACTCCGGATGCAAGCCTGCCGACATTCCCATGGATATTAATCACAAGCTCTGCGCTCATGCTTTAGACTCTGATTTGCTCATTCCGAACACATAGTATTATCGTCGTCTTGTAGGAAAGCTGATATATCTTACTGTCACAAGACCCAATATATCATTGGTTGTTGGAGTCGTCAGTCGATTCATGCATGAGCCACGTATCACTCATCTCCAGGCAATTGAGCGCATTCTTCGATACTTGAAGACTGCTCCTGGACAAGAACTTGTATACAAGCCCTCTTTGTCTCCCTTATCTCTGAGTGCATACTCTGACGCTGATTATGTTGGTTCATTGGATGATCGTCGTTCCACAAGTGGATACTGCACTTATTTTGGGGGACATCTATGTTGAGTTTTACTATACGTCACAACAGTTGTGCGCAGCAGAATAGGGAACAAGAAAACGCAAAAGAAATACGAATTTTGTGATGAACATTGATCAAAAAGTAACATTACAGTAAATAAAATTATACCTTTGCGGGATTGAGTCACTACTCAACCAAGATGGTTCGAAGAAGTCCGACGAACGCTAGCGGCTGGAGTTTCGAGCGTAGAATTGTGCCAACGCCTCTACAGATGTCCACACGAGTACGGAGAACCCTTAAACTCTTGTCACACAAGATCTGGGTTGAAAGAAGGTATGCCCTCAACGTCTTCACGGTTTGCTAGAATCGTTAAAGGAGACGCGGCAACGACGAAGATGAAGCTTGAGGAAACACTTTCCCGACGATAACAGCAGATCGACGAGCAGTCGACGGCAAGGAGCGGCGATCGCGACCTAGGCAGAACAGTTTCGTCGGGAAGAATAATCGTCGTTCTCGGTCTCGCTTGATTAGGTGAGAAGAATGAGCACACCTATTCGGTTTACTGTTTATATCATATATATACAGAAGACCGAAACATCCGATACCCGCAGACCACGCCGAAACGGACCTAAAAGAATTAAACCGGAGTAATCAAAATTCGTCGAGAATATACGTCGATATTCGACGAATCAAAAGGCCATTCATCGAAATAATACGCAAATATCCGACGAATCCAGCCAAAACAAACCGTCCAAGCATCAATGCGATATTCGACGAATACAAGTCCAATTCATTGAAACTATCAAGACGATACTCGACGAATTCGTTGAAACTGTCAAGACGATACTCGACGAATTGCCCTTGAAATTTCCGATAACTTACCGGATGACCCATATTCACAATATAGGTCCCGGAATGAAAAACATTCAGATCCAGAACGACATAGGCTTGGTCCTTCACTCATGTCACATATGAGGAAGGCCAACGCAAACCTTTCCAACTTCTCCAATGCTCTTTTGTGCGACCCCATAGACTCATATTGCGCTGACAGTGAGACTACATGTTTGACTACTTACAGATGACCATGGTAACACCAACAATCTCATTACATGGCGTATCAAGAAACGGTTGTAGTTGCTCGCTCATCTGCTGAGGCCGAGTATCATTCAGTGACAGCTGTTGTGTATGAACTTACATGACTTGAGAGTCTCCTTGGTAATTTAAGAATCAATCTTTCCTCACCGGTCTCCCTATTTTGCGACAGTAAAGCTGTCATACACATTGCCAAGAATCTTGTCTTCCATAAACGGACGAAACATATTGAAGTTGATTGTCCTTTCATTTGGGAGAAGGGTCAATTGAAGAAGATAGAGTTAATGCATGTTCCCGCTGCTGAGAAAGTTGCTGACATCCTCACCAAGGTAATACCATGACCTCTGTACTATTAGTTCTTCTCCAAGCTTGGTGCCTACGATCTGCACGCTCCAACTTGCGGGGGAGTGTTAAGAAAATATGTAAAGCCCATTAGTTAAGGCCCGTTTAATCTCATAGCTAGGTAGTTTGGTCCCACATCTTGAATGGGATATTCTCTCCTCTTCCTCCTATATATATTTGTACTCATACATGTATAAGTTTAAGGTTTTTTTACATGAAATATATTGGGAATTTTCTCCATCATGTGACTCTTCTACAATGTCAATGTATGATACATTTACACCTTTCTTTTCTAAGACTCTCCATAAGATTTCTCTTGGAACTCTATCATAAGCCTTCTCAGTAAATTATTTATAGCCTAACCAAAATGTCAGTCCTTAACTTTCACCAGCAAGACAAAAAAAGGTATAACAACCAATGAATATTTGAAAGTGGTAAGTTGAAATTTGATAAGATTAATTTTCTAAAATATTTAGAATTATACAAATTGAAAGAATTTGGAAATTTCTGGAATTAGACTTCAATGGGATTTCTAATCCTGAAATAGAAGGAAAAATGAAAAATTTGGTGGGAGGGACTTACCAAGCTCAAGATAGCGAACATGATAAAGAGGGAAAGGAGAAAATGAGTGATAGATGGCGTTAGGGGATGAAAGGAAGAGAGATAGAGATCCAAGAGAAGATTAGAAAACCAGGGTTGAGAGGGATAGTGGAGAGAAAAACCTGTAAATATTCTTGCTTGTCCACCAAGGAGGGGTTTCGGGTATATTTATATCCGGACTCAAGGCCGGCCGGCCCCAATAGGAGATGAACCGGGTTGGTTCAGCCCCCGAGGGCCGGTTCTTGAGAGAGTGGGGGCTAAACCAGTTGGTTCAGCCCCGTTGTAGCCTCCGCATCTCCCCTGCCGTCACGTATACCGACGCCCAAATAGCCGGGCTCCGTTCGGGGGCGTAACATTCCCTTCCCCATCAAGAACCAGCTTGTCCTCAAGGTGGTAATGAGGGTAGAGCTCCCGAAACTCCAGCAAGTCAACCCAGGTGTTGTGCACTGTTGTCAGATTCTTCCTCCTGACTAGTAACTCAGGACAGTACGCCATGCCTCGGCGCTTCCACTTGGTCAACAGGATGTCTTCAGGGATCGGGCGGAGCTCACCCGCGCCGGTAGCCTCAGGCAAGAGAGGACTGGGCTGAATAGTGTCGTCGATCTTCTGCTTCAACAAGTAGACGTGAAAAGTCGGATGTATCCTCGATCCTTCGGGCAATGCCAACGTATAAGCAACCGGCCCAACCTGTCGGGTGATCCGGAAGGGACCATAGTAGCGGGGTGCTAGCTTCTGCTTCGTCCTCTGTGCCACAGACAACTGTCGGAAGGGGCGAAGCTTGAGAAAGACCTCATCCCCCACCTGAAACTCTCGATCCGTCCGATGCTTGTCAGTCTGTGCCTTCAAGCGATCCTGCGCTGTCCGGAGATTCTCGCGCAAAGTGGCGAGTGTGCGGCCACGATCACGGAGTGCACGGTCAACCGCGACCAATGCCGTACTACCCGGCTAATAACTGCTCAGTGAAGGAGGAGGATGACCGTACATGACCTCAAAGGGGGTTAGCTTGTTGGCCGAATGGTAGGAAGTGTTGTTACAGTACTCAGCCCAATGCAACCAACTCGTCCAAGTGCGCGACTCATCCATAACGAAGCAGCGGAGGTATGTCTCCACGCTCTGATTGAGTACCTCTGTCTGACCATCTGTCTGTGGATGGTGAGTCGTGTTGAAACGTAAAGATGTCCCTTGTAAGCGAAAGAGCACCTTCCAAAAGTTTCCAACGAATGTTGAATCACGATCCGAGATGATCACCCGAGGTATGCCATGAAGGCAGACAATCTCGCGGGCAAAAAGAGCGGCGACAAATTCGTCGGTGTACGGATGGCTCAGCGCGAGGAAATGTCCGTATTTGGACAAATTATCAACCACCACCATTATGACGGACTTGCCCTTAGACTTGGGCAGACCATCAATGAAATCCATGGAGACAACATCCCAAATCTGGTGCGGAATCTCCAAGGGCGTAAGTAACCCAGCTAGGGAAGTGGTCTCATATTTCTGGCGCTGGCAAGTGTCACATTGCTGAACAAATAGTTGGATATCCCGGCGCATCCCTTTCCAAAACACATTGGCCGGTGCTCGCTGTAGAGTGCGGAGAACACCGGCGTGACCATTCGTCGGCGATGAATGGAACTCATACATCATGACCGTCCTCCAAGCAGACTGTGAGGGAATGACCATGCGACCCTGATAGTACAACCTGTCATTCTGAAGATGGTAGCACAGAGCTGTCGAACGCGCCTGTTGCAGATCCTCCACAATAGTATGCAACTCGCGATCACGCTGCACCTCATCCTGGATCTCGTCAATGGAATCTAACAATGGTGTAAATATCTGGGCAAGGGCACCCTCAAGCAAGCGGGACAACGCATCAGCAACCCGCTTGTCCTTCCCTTGCCGGTAGACAATCTCGTAATCATAGCACACAAGCTTGGTCACCCACTTCTGTTGGAGAGGTGAAGAGACCCGCTGCTCCAAGAAGTGTTTGAGACTCTGATGATCCGTCCGGATCTTGAAGTGTCGTCCCAACAGGTAAGGTCGCCATAGCGCCACAGCATGAATCACCGCTAACATCTCTTTCTCATACGTGGACAACCCGAGCGTCCGGGCGGCTAACGCCTTGTTGTAGAAGGCTATGGGCCACCCCTCCTGCATCAACACAGCCCCGAGCCCCACTCCGGAAGCATCAGTCTCCACGACAAACTCTTTGCTGAAATATGGAAGTGCCAGGACCGGCATCGTCGTCATCGCCCTCTTGTGCGCCTGGAAGGCCTCCTCAGCCAACTCCTGCCAGAGGAAGGTGTCTTTTTGCAGCAACGGAGTAAGAGGCCTGACAATCTTGACATAGTCTATCACAAAGGGACGACAGTAGCCCGTGAGGCCTAAGAAGCTCTGCAGTGCCCGAATAGTCTGGGGTCGTGGCCAGGTAAGCATACTCTAATTCTTCTGGGGGTCGGACTTGACGCCTTGAGCTGAAACGAGATGTCCCAAGTACTTCACCTCCTCTTGACCAAAGGAACACCTGGACCGTTTGGCATAAAGCTGATTCTGGCGGAGAATAGAAAAGACTTCTTCGACATGGGCCAAGTTCTCCTCCCAACTGGCGTTGTAGATGAGAATGTCATCAAAAAAGATCAGCACAAATCGTTGTAGGAGCTCCCGAAAGATCTCGTTCATGTTGGCCTGAAAAGTGGACGGCCCCCCGGTCAGTCCATTGGCCATCACCAGGAACTCGTAGTGAACATTGTGTGTTCGGAAGGCCGTTTTGTGGATATCATCCTCTCATATCAGGATCTGATAATAGTCGGATCGCAAATCAAGCTTGGTGAAGCGCTGTGCACAGTGTAGCTCATCCAACAGCTCTTCAATCAGAGGAATGGGGAACTTATCTTTCGCGGTAGCACTGTTCAGTGCGCGGTAGTCGACACAAAACCGCCACGTACCATCCTTCTTCTTAAACAAGATAATCGGGGTGGAAAAAGAACTCGTACTGGGGCGAATGATCCCCGCAGCTAACATCTCCCGGACACTGCGCCCGATCTCAGCCTTCTGCATGTGCAGATATCTGTATGGTCCTGAAATATGTCAGTATACCGATCGAGAAGAGACTGCATCTGGACGGGTACCTCAATGCCCCCGTGTTGGTCGCCTTTACTCCTAACAGCACCGCCATCATGCTTTCTACCTCGTCAAGCTGCTGAAGACTTCGAATAGATATCACCTTAACTGGGGATGCTTTGAGGCCCTTCAAATAGAACTGCTTCCCGTGCTGTAAGAACTTCATAATCATGTGATCCCAGTCAAAAGTGACTCGCCGTAGCTGGCGCAGCCAATGCACTCCCAACACCATATTGGAACCCCTGATCGGAAGAAAGTAAACATCGGTTCGTCCCGTGTAACCCTGTATGTTGAGCTCCACCTGCCTCAATACTCCGTCACACTGCAGCTTGCTACCATCGGCCACCATAACCTGAAAGGACGCCCCTTGATCAACCACGTGTCCCACTCTGTGTGCCACCTCAGGATGGATGAAATTGTGAGTACTCCCACTGTCTATCAAGATCGTCACGTTTTCCCTCCGGATCTTGCCTGCCATGCGCATAGTGAGGGCGGCGGTGCAGCCCTCCATCGCCTATAGCGAAACTCCGAACTCGGTCACTGCCAACTCCTCTGTCAACTCCGACTCAGCACCCACGTCTATCTCTTCTTCCCCATCCTCATGTAGCATGAACACCTGAACCTTCTGACATTTGTGCCTCGAACTTCTCGTCACAGTTGAAACACAACCCTTTGTCCTTCCGCGCCTGAAGTTTCGGCCAAGTCAGCCGAGTGACAGCAGGCTTGCTTGGACCTTCCGGTTCCTTCCTGACCATAGCCGTGGTGGTCGTAGTACGTGTTGTGTTGCAGCCACGTTGCCTATTGTAGCGTTCTTCCTGTATCCGAGCGAAACTGATCGCATGGTTCAAGTTGCAGGGCATGTAAGAATGGATCTCATCCCGCAAATAGTCCTTGAGACCCGACACAAAACAACTGAGCAGCGTCTTTTCTTCCCACTGTACTCGGTTCGCCAACTTTTCAAACTCAGTATGGTATTCCATCATGGTACCCTTTTGACGAAGCTTCTGCAGGAGCACCTCAAAGTCCTCGTACTCCAACGGCCCAAAGCGAGCGGTGAACCCGTCCACAAAGTCCTTCCAGGGCACATAATCTTTGCCACTCAAAAACCACTGCACCCACTGAAAAGCAACATCTTCCAAATGGAACAATGCTAACTGCACTCACTGTCCTTCGGGAACCTCCTGATAACTGAAAAACAGTTCCGACTTCTGCAACCACTCCAAGGTGTCGTCGTCATGGAACTTGTGAAAATTCATGCGTGTCAACTTTGGCGGCATGTACGGCCGCTGGCCGACCTGTCCACGCCATCCCGCCTCCTGTCCATATCCCGCCGGCATTCTTGGTTCTTCGTGTTCAAAAGGCATGCCCGGGAACCCTTGGCGAAACTGCCCTGCCGATGGAAAATCTTGATGAAACGGCCCCGCCTCTTGACCACCCCAATGCACACCTCCTCCAACCTCGGTCGGGCGAGGCAATAAGCCCTCCCCGCCTTCATATGGAGGAATCTGCCACCCCGCCGTCCTCCCAGCACCTCCCGACTCGTCGTCGGCCCGCCTTCAGGGCGGCTGCCCCGTCCATGACTCTCCGGCAGACCCGCTTGCGCCGGGTCCCCGTGCACTGAACCCCCCGCACAAACGGAAGCCGCCTCCACCAAAGCCACCTGCACCGAACCCGCCTGTGCCCGATCCGCCGCCCTGGGCAGATCCGCCGGTCGCCGAGAGTCCCACGACCCGATCCCGCTCCCTGGTCGACCCTTCTGTCGTGCCTGGCCCTCCGTTTCCACCGATCCTGTGCGGATAAGACCGTGGAACGGATGATCCGCCCGAACCCTCTTCTGCTACGACTTTCCCTTTCAGATTTTGTGTCAATAACGCCACGAGTTCCTCCATTCAAGAGTCGATTCGTTCTTCTAACCTTTCCGTGGATGTTTGCACGTTTTCCTCGATGGCGGCCACCGAATCCGTCAATCCCATCAGATTTTCTTCTAGGGTTTCCAAGCGGCCGATTTCATCTTGCGTTCGAGTAGTCACTATGGTGGAGAAAAGAACCTCTGATACCATGTTAGGGGATGAAAGGAAGAGAGATAGAAATCTAATGGAAGATTAGAAAACTAGGGTTGAGAGGGATAATGGAGAGAAAAACCTGGAAATATTCTTGCTTGTCCACCAAGGGGGGTTCCGGGTATATATACCTGGACCCAAGGCCGGCCGGCCAAGGGGGGCGGCCGGCCCCAATAGGGGCTGAACTGGGTTGGTTCAGCCCCCGAGGGCCGGTTCTTCACAGAGTGGGGGTTGAACCGTTGTCGCCTCCGCATCTCCCCAGCCGTCTCGTGTACTGAAAACTCAAATAGTCGGGCTCCGTCCGGGGGCAGAACCGATGGGCATGTAGAAAGAATGAAAGTGTGATAGAAAGAACAAAATAGACAGTCAGAGGAAGATAGAGAGGTGAGATCATGATAGGGAGTTGACAAGATAGAAGGATGGCAAAGAGTTGTGATGCTCAAGACTCAAGAGCATTAAAGGAGGTACCTGCTGCTGAGAGGTTTTCACTAGAAAAAGTAGTTCTGTTCATACATTCATTTCACTCTCTATCATGCAGCATTATGTTGGATAATTACAGGATCTATATATAGCCAGCAAAGTAAATGAAGGGCAGATTAAACATCTATAAACGCCCATACAATGTATTAAAGATCATATGAAAGCATGATTATGTTCAATATTAGGAGTGCATCGTCAGTAAATAATAATAATAATAATAATAAAAGAGAAAATTTTCAAAAAAAATGTTCATTGCATAGTTATAGCCAGCAGTTTGGTAGATATGCTGTATTGTAATTGTGATGATGATCATTGCTTAATATGAGCTTTTAGAACTAATTATGAAGGAAGACTGGGGGCATACTAGATTACAAATGATAAATGTGAGAATGCCAGTTGGTTTAAAGATTAGATAAAAAAATCCAACGAGGACAGTGCCTAGCATTGACTATTTGATCTAGAATAATATATCGAGGCAAATTGAATTAAGAGCAATGAGCAACGTTGAAATAGTTTAGGGTAATCCAACTCGAAGTACTAGATGACTGCGTCACATGCTCATCTATTCTTTGAACCATAATACCTAAGCTTAATGATCGAAATAACATTGGAATACTAATTCAGTAATTCCTTGAGATGGCTTATGATATCATAGATGAATATAGAAGGCATAGTTGTATTGTAGTATGCTTTGTGAGAATAGCAATATTGTTGGTATGACTAAATACTGATTCTAGGTGCAAGAGTAGATGGCCATTTATTGGAACCTACAAGTTCACCAAATGGCTTCAATTTATATACACAAAATCATTAATGCATTATTATATGGAGAAATGATATATGGACTATTGCTCTATGCATGATGGACCTTGTTTTACTTGATAAGGTATGCATATGAACTAAATTGCAAAGTGAATGTGTAACAAACCATGTTTTAATCAAAAAAAATGTGTAAGGGAAAATTTGTAATAATGAGAGAAATAAAACCTTAATTAATCCTATTTCTCTTATTACCTAACCGAGCCGGACCACCCCTTTCTTATTTCCCAGCAGAAACCCGCTCCCGCTCCCTGTTCTTCTCCCTACCACAACCCGCGCTCTGTTTCCGGATCCCGACTCCAGCGCCAACCCACAGCCTGCTTCCGCTACTCTTGCAGGTTCCGATCTTGCCGCTTCCATGTGCTGTCTTTCCGCTTGTTGTTGGGACCTCCTCCTCCTCCTCAGGCCGCCAACAACTCCTCTCTGGACGGCAGCCCTCTTCCGTCTCCTCCAAGGGCCGGTGGTTCTCCTTCTCCTCCAACAACATCTCCTCCAAGGCGGTCGGCAGCAACCTCCTCTCTCCGGCAGCCTCTTCCTCTTCTTTTTGGACGAGAATTGTGGAGAGGAACAGCTAGGGTTTCCTCCCCTCTCCTTGGGCTCAGATTTGACTCCTTTTGGTAAGAATCTCTCTCTTTTCCCTCTTATTCAAAAGTTTTGGATCCCTAATGATTTCTTCGTGCTTTAATTTCGTATATTTTATGAATTTGAGATTTTTGTCCCTCTCGTAATCGTCTAACCTCGTCGTATTCGTGATTTTTAGCACCTCTCCTCTATTCAGTTGGTAGGATCACTCAAATGTCTCTCCGAATTAGGGTTTCCCCAAGACTAAGCGGCGCCAAGTCTCCGCCTCCGCGTGGTGTCCTTTCTCCCCTCATTTTTGAGGGAGGCAATTTCTCTACTCTCCCGTGTTTTAGATTTTGTAAATAATAACTCGTGCTATTATAGAATTTCTGTCATGTCAATATCAATTATGTTTGTACTTGATCAGGTTCAAAATAAGATTTTTGATTTTTGCTTGCGTCACTTGACCGCCTCTGTCAGAATCTGCTTCCGCCTTAAGGCAAGTAGATCTTTCTCTCTCTCTCTCTTGCAATCATTGAACTTGATTTACTTTGTCCGTTCTTATGATTTTGCGACTCCGCTATCGAATATATGATTCGTCAAATGAATTTAGAACTTGAATGTCTATCATGATATACTAATAGTTTGAGGTTTAATATGTTTGAAGCGACATGAGTTGGTGATCATGAATGATTTATATATATATATATATATATACACGAGCATCTTCGCACGGGCTACGCCCGTGCTCGATGCTCTCGGGAGGCCTTCGGCCGCATCCAGACAAGTTTCGCCCGCCTCCGAACGGGCTTCGCCCGTGCTCGATGCGTCGTTGCGGGATGCGCCCGGATCAAAGCGGGATGCGCCCGCATCAAAGCGGGATGCGCCCACATCAAGACAGGCAGTGCCCGCAATATTTAAATATGAGTACTCAAAATGACCGCAAAAAAATATAAATCAATATTACAATTTTTATTTATAAAAAAATTACGTTTTGTCATAAAAACATTAATTTCACGCAATCTTTCTCTCTCTCTTCTTTCTCTTCCTTTCTCATCTCTCTCCCTTTCTCTCTCCCACTCTCTCTGCCCCCTTTCTCCTCTCCCTTCCGCCATCTTTCTTTCTCTCTCTCTCTCCCTCTCTCTCCTCCCCTCTCTTTCTCTTTCTCCCTCCTCTCTCTCTCCCAACTCTCTCCCCCCATCTCATGCTTTCTCATGATCCAATGGCTCTTATTTGATCTATGGTATGCCTCCAAATACCTATATTGCTTTATATAATAAGATAAATGAGTTTTCACTTAGAAGAATGAATCTCTTATTTGTGGTATAATTCAAAGAATGGTAGATCGTTGAGCACGAGCAACATGTGTCATGATAATGATTGTAACGAATTCTGGTTAGCAAATATATGATCGGTGTTTTTATATCATGATCGTAACGTACATATTTTACTTGAGAGATAATCATGTCTTATGATGAATTAATCTAGATGAGTCATTGATGTCTCAGATTCGATTCATATCAAACTTATCTCTGCGATTTGTTTGAAAAATCTTCTTGTTATTATGACCTTAACCTCTTGAACCATCGAGGTTCAAAACTCACTGTTTAGTTTCTCCCGTGTTATCAAATCTTGTTTCTTATGTTTGTCTGGTTGCAAGAATTATGTAAATCTGTTTCATGATCTGAAGTTTCCCCTTTAATGTGGATTTGTTCCTGTTACGATCGTTAAACTATGAATCCTGCAATCCATTGATGTCATAAACAATCTTTGAAAGGTAACGGCTAGTTGGGGCAACTCTATGCTTGCATGGTCACGGGAATCAGGAACCTGTCCAATAATACTTGCGTCTAACCCTGAGTTTGAACCATGTGCAGCGCCGTAAACACCTACACACTTCATTGATTACTGTTGGGTATTGTATCCACAATTACCTGGATTTGACGAAGCCACCTGTCAAGTTAAGATGAATTCACAATGTATCTGATGAAACCTCTTAAGTTGTGCTTGCAGTTCTTCCACGCTAAGTGCACACCAATGTCAGGGTGCAGTAGGTCAATATACACGGGTCTGCACGACGTAATCACTCGTTGAGCAGATCAGTGTGTTGGCCTACGTGTACTCTCTCTATTGGAGTGCACTTACTTTCAAGTACAGGGCCGTGTTTATGCAAGAGAAGACAAGGAGCAAGGATGAGTCAAGGAGCAGCTCTTGGGTGGAAAGACGAAAATCCGTCCAAGTATAATTCGACGAGAATCACCAAGTGATTCTCGCCGATTCGGCGAGAATCACTAGTGATTCTCGCCGAATCGTCGAGAATCATCAGTGATTCTCGCCGACTCTTTCCGGCTACCTCAAAACGGTGCCAAGTAAGATTCGGCGAGAATCACTAATGATTCTCGCCGAACCCATCGCTGAGCAGATCATGTATACCAAGTGATATTCGTTGAGAATCACTAAGTGATTCGGCGAGAATCACTAGTGATTCTCGACGAATCGTCGAGAATCACTAACTGATTCTCGCCGATTCGTCGAGAATCACCTGCGATTCTCGCCGATTTTTACTTGGTGTTTTCTCGGGATGCTGCTGGACCGGATTCTGCCGCTGGACTAGTTTGAACCGGATTTCGGGGTTCTACGTGTGGGACCCACAACGGTCATATTGTAAGCGTCTACAGTGTATAATTACATGGGTATTTTTGAACAGTAAAGAGAGAAAAAGAAGATAAGAAATTTGCGAGCCGTAACGTGACCTAAATCGCCGCTTCCGCTCCGCCGCCGCCGCCGCCGCCCGCGACAAGTTGTTCGCCGGTTGATCGTGGTTTCGCCCAGATCCTCCTGCGACAGAAGCCTAGCTAAGCTCAGCGTCTCACGTGTCTAACCGGAGATCCCTTGTCTCTCGATTTGTAGATCGGGAAAGTCTTCCCCATCCGAATCGATCGAGACGATTGATTCTAGTGTGACCGTTTGTAGACCTAGCTAGCTTCGCTACGAAGTTTGGATCTCAAAGTACAGCAGCCGCGCACCGTCGTTGCCGCCGATCCCGAACCAAGCCGCCGCTCGTATTACCGCCGCCGGTTCCGGGGAGATCCTCTCCAAGAGAGATCTAGGGTTGTAGACTCGTCGTTGACTTCACGAACACGTCGTCGAACGAAGAGGAACACCGTAGTCTCCAAACGAAGTTTGTATCTCGTGTACATTCTAGATTTACTTTTGTTGTAAAGGAACGTTTGTTCCGTGTTGTAAGGGTTGGGTGCAACCCGGTTTGTGGGAGTGCTGACTCCTACGTGTGGAAGAGTTCCTTCCGATAGTGCAAGGATTGGATTTCAATCCTGTTGGAGAAGTGACCAAGTCGTCCCTTGTTGGGAGATAGGTCGAAGGGGGAAAGTGGATGTACCCAAGTCGGGGAACCACTATAAATTGCCTGTGTATTCTGTGTGCTGTGCTGTTTATTTTTATTGTGCAGGTACAATCTTAAATTACGCAAAAACGCTGCACGTCACCTATTCCCCCCCCCCCCCCCCCCATAGGTGAAGCTAGTTGACACTAGGTCGACTTTCAAGTGGTATCAGAGGGAGGTTGCTCATCAAAAAGGTTTACACCTTGAGTAGTATCCTGCCACCAGTGTCAGAAGCATGGAGCTGGATTATGAGATATCGCCACTCAGACTCCCCGCATGTACAAAGGAGTTTTATCCCGTCTGGAGGATGAGAGTGTCGTATCACTTGGATGCCATCGATCCTCGTGCATCTTTCATCCTGGAAGAGGGTCCTTTTATTCCTATGAAGACCTCCGACTCTGGAATTCAAGTGCCCAAGTGCATTGCTGAGATGTCGGAAATGGAACTTTCATTCTTTAATTTGGATAAGAGGATTCGTCAAATTATCATGGATATCTGGTCTGGAGCTTCTCGCTCTAGATTGGAAAAATGTAGGACGGCTAAATCTCTGTGGATGATGATCTCAGAGCTGATGGGGGGGTCAGAGAATGCTGGAACCTGCTGTCAATCAGAGGATGAAGCCTATGTGGGGGTCCTCGCTTCTGAAGATGAAGGAAAGGATCTCTCGGACTGCATCAGAGCTCCAGTGTCCGTGTCAGAGACTGAAGAGGCCAGTGAGGAAAGCAGCTCTGATGAGGATGACACAATGGTCACTGGCTCGAATGACAATAACGCTGAAGAGCAGGTAACTCCTTCATCCTGCCCCATCTCTTTTGAACTTTCTGAAGACAGGAACTGCTTTCCTCCAGAAAATTCTGATTCTCTGAAGAGAGCCCTTCAGTCAAGCAACCTACTTGCTGAGGAGCAAGCTCAAGAGATTGCTCGACTGAAGATCTTGTTGGTTCTCCAATTGGCGTCCAACAAGGTCAAGGACTCCAAAATCTCAGCTCTAGAGAGTAGTCTAGAAAATGAGAAAAGAAGAGTATAAAACTTTTCTAAGGTTGATGCTATAAAGAGAAAACAAGAAAATGGGTGGATCTCCCGGATTATGAATTCGTGGAGAAATGGGGAAACGGTATTCCGACCCCCCACTCCAAGCAGGAAGGCAACTCATCATGCCTTCAGGTATGACCACAGGAACAATCGTGGTCACTGCAAGGGTGATCTGTCATCATGTGGAGACACCCGTAGTGCAAGGGCCGTCGTGGCCACCCATGAGAGAATACCTAAGGCTCATTCTGAGCCCTTTGTATTCACTGCCACTGCCTCAACTCAGTGTGAATCTGCATGTCCCAGCTTACAGAAGACTTCTCACCACCCGAGGACACAGGGTAGGGAGGATAGAAGTCATGGTGTCAGTTTTCATGGGGCCTCAGGAAGGGGGATGCCTGAAAGAAAGGCACCACCTTCCCGGCCTCATGACGCTCACAACATGCATTCCTTCCACCCTTCCACGTGTCACGATGGAAGAGGAAATTTTGTGAGGAGATCATGCTCTATCCCGTTTAGACCTAGGACCGTGACTACCTCGGTCACTAGATCAGGTCGGAAACGACGATACAACATTCACCCATGTTGGTGCTGTGGCAAAGTGGGGCACTTTGCCATCGACTGTTGACACAACCCCTCTGTGCCAAAGGCAAGGGCTTATCCACATTCACGAGACAGAGGTAGTCTTCCTGACAGGTTTTCTGGGGGGAGGCAGTCGAGTGCTTATGCTAACAGGAACCTAGGACCCAATATGATTTGGGTTCCTAAGGTAAGGTAATTCTTTCTTGCAGGGTAGTCTAGGTTCCCATAAATATGAGGGGAACTAGACAGTAGGTGCTCCAAGACTGAATTGGAACATGCATCTGGAATAACAGAAGTGATATCTACATAAGCATTCTAACATCGAGCACCTGGTATGTTATAGTCAGAGAGACCAAATGTTAACTCTCATAATCCCAGGTACTTTTGATCAGTTCAAGGACTTGAGTCATATTGTATCCACATTTACATATATATCTATATATATATGTACATTTATACTTATGCTTATATATATATGTGTGCACATCTAAGGATAGGTTAACTCGATACATACAAACCTTTTATACATCAATAAAGAGTTAACGAAGATAAGTCATTGTGAATCTCGACAACTCACAATTGACATCAAGAAGTGTTTGGACAAGCCCCGTTCAAAACCAAATAGATTGGCTTTAAGATATATATATATTTATAATTTTTAAATCGACTTGACATCAGAAGAATTCGAAAATGCTGCAATGCCTCTTAACTTGAAGATTCCTAGTAAAGAAACCTTTCGATTACAACTTAGACAAATTCCCACCGATTCTTAGCAAAGGGATCCCGTTATAACTTGTTAAACCCTTATTATAACCTGTCGTTAACGCAAAGAAATCCCGTCGACCTTTCATTTCCACGGGAAACTTACCGCAGAATACTCGACGAATGAGCAGAAATCCCGCCGACCCTTTATATATTGCGAATCCCGCCGAAGGAGCAAACTCTCCGAAACCCGCCGACTCTTCACATTCTGCAGGAATCCCGCAAAATCTCTTCCGCCGACTCGTCCCTTACCCGCCGACTCGCCGAAGCCCGCAGGAAAGCTCGCCGAATCAACTCCTCCGCCGGAAACTCACCGACTCCTGCAAGAATCTCGCCGAACCGATCTCCATCGAAGGTCTCCCGCCGATTCCCGCTGGAATCTCTCCTAATCGTCTTCCCCTTTCATCGTTTCTCACCGCAAGTTTCCCACAGGTCGCTCACTCTGCTCTTGGACGCTCTTCCGGCTTCAATTCTTGCCTCCAGGAATTTCTCCGCGTACACTCATCGGGTGTCCCTCGTCTTCATCACACTAACCCACCGTCTACACCTTTAGGTAACCCTCCCTCACCCTTACTTGGACTTGATCGCTAGTGTCGCTTCATTTTTGATGTTTGATTAAGCATAGAATAGGGCTTCTCTCCCTAGATTTGCAATGGCTCCAAGGACAACTGCTGGGTTGGTCACAGGTTGCGAGCTAGTTCGAACTGGGTTCTCTTACGCCTATGACGAATTCAGAAACATCATTCTGATGCTGGAAGAGGCTGGGCTCTCATTCGTCCTGGAGCACCCGTGCAAAATCTTGGACAAAGAGGTGCTGGAGTTCTTCGCCACCGCAAGACTCCGGAATGGCGACTCTCTAATCAAAAGCAAGGTGGCTGGGGCTAAGGTCAAGATGTCTGCCAGCAAGCTGACCCGCTTCCTGCACCTCTCTAGCTCGGAGCACGAGGACTATCTTGAGGACGAAGACAAGACCAGGACTCTCTTATTCTGCGGTCTCCCACGAGGAACTCGGTCAATAAAGCGCAAGGATATTAATGAAGAAGGGAAGCTTCTGTCAGACATAATTGGAAAAGTACTCATCTGCAAGCCAGGGTCTCATGATCATATCTCTGCAGACATGTTCAAGATCCTGGTGGCCATCGTCTGCAGAAAAAGGTTCAACTGGGGGGAGCTGCTGTTTGAGAAGATAAAGTACACCCTGCGATCTCCGAGCTTTGGCCGAATCATAAGTCTGTATCTCAATCAGCTGAATGGAGACAAGTATGACATGAGCAAAGGTGTTCCTATACACTACTTAAAGAAAATGGATTCAAGTGTGTTTGACAGATGGGAGAGGCGAATTGGGCCGGCTGCCGTGGAAGAACAAGAGGACATATCTCCAGCAGAAACCCCCAGTGAAATTCCTGATACTTTGACTGCAGGAATTGAGGGGGAGACTCTACCCACTCATGCTGATATAGTATCTGACATCTCCCAGGTGGCCAGGGATGTTTTGGCCGAAATACAAGAAGAAAGTGAAACTGTGCCGGAAAATGAGGAGGCCCTGAACCGAAACGATCAAGGAGCCGAAGCTGATATACAGGGGACTGCTGACCAAGAGTTGGAAGAGGATGCTGATGCAGATGATTTCATGGATGATGAAGGAGAGGATGATGGCAATGAGGGACAAGACGCATTGGAGACTCAGAATCTCATTGAACCTCCATCTGACAAGCACGCACCTGAAATCATTCCTGAACATATTGGTGCACGAGTGGAGGGGGAGTCCGAGAAATCTGCAGATGCTGCAAGCATTCCCCCAGTAGAGACTGTGCTGGTGTCTAGCTCTACAGATGCGTCTACTGAAGAGCAAGGCCAAGAAGTGCCTCCGGCTCTTCCATTACGAGATGAGCTAGCCACTCACACTGTAAATGTCATTCAGGGCATAGTGAATGAACTTAAAGCCTCCTTTGATAAAGCTCAGAATAAAATGCTGCAAAAGATTAAGAAGTCTAAAAATCTCATGCTCAAGAATATGGTGGAGATCAATCATAAACTTGACGTGATGGACAAGAAATTTGAAGAAAAGTATACCGCGGCCGGCGAAGCTGTCACACTTCTTATGACCGGATTGAAAAAGAACACCGATACTCTTGCGGTCGTGAATCAGAATGCTCATGTTGTAGCAAACAACATTCAAAAGTTTGACGGTAATATGGTAACCCTCAACGCCAATCAGCAGGCCTTGGTCACTGAATTCTCCAAGACTACCACGCATATTGATGACTCGCTGCACTCATATGCAAATTCCATCGCAGTCGAAGCCAAAAAGGGGGAGAAAGAGTATCTAGCTAAGATGGCCGAGCTTCAAGAAATCATGATCACAAACTTCGAACACTCGAACAAATATGTCTATGAGAGCTGCTGGTGGATGCTCCACAGGCGTTAGGCGCGTTAGGCGTCGTTTTGCCTGACAATCCTGCAGGTACTCATGCTCCTGAGACTTCTACGGCCGCTGAGGGAGTAAGTGCTGCTGAGGGAATAAGTGCAAGTGCTGCAGATGTTCCCATAAGTGAAGCTGATGCTAGGGCTATTTCCAAAGCTAAACTGAGGAGCATGTTTGACCAAGAGGCCCTAGCAAAAGCCAGGGCAAGAGAAAAGCTCAGGAAGGGACCTCCAAGGAGACACTAGCTGAGAAGAGAATCAGAATGAGTGAGGAGGAAGTACGAAATGAAAAGTGGAGTCCAGTTTCAAAGAATATCATCTTGGACACCTTCTGGCTACAGGAAAAAGGAGAACTCAATCGAAACGAAGTATACAACCAGTATGAGTGGGAAATGCACAAGACGTATGAAGCGAAACGAAACATCTTCTTCAGAAACAACACGGATGCAGATAAAGTTCCTCCTCCCAGATATTATCCGAAGACTAAAGAGTATATGGAGAGGCAAAGGAAGAAGTATTTGGGGCAAAAATTTAAGGATGACTTAGCTAAGGAAAAATAGTCAACAATTTTTAGCTTGTCATTTTCTCTTAAGAACATTTAATGCTTATTGTTATTATATGAACAATTCTGAGATTATATGTGTATATATATATATATTGGTATATATATTTGAATTTGTGAATGACTCAAGTCTTGATCTGTTTGCTTATATTCTCTTGTGCTACATGTTTAGATTCTGAATGCTATTTTTATTTTTTATTGGTGTTATTCATCTTAGCTAGTAGGGTTTTGGCTTCGTCAAATAGGGGGAGATTGTTGGGTATTGTATCCACAATTACCTGGATTTGAGGAAGCCACCTGTCAAGCTAAGATGAATTCACAATGTATCTGATGAAACCTCTTAAGTTGTGCTTGCAGTTCTTCCACGCTAAGTTCACACCAATGTCAGGGTGCAGTAGGTCAATATACACGGGTCTGCACGACGTAATCCCTCGTTGAGCAGATCAGTGTGTTGGTCTACGTGTACTCTCTCTATTGGAGTGCACTTACTTTCAAGTACAGAGCCGTGTTTATGCAAGAGAAGACAAGGAGCAAGGATGGGTCAAGGAGCAGCTCTTGGGTGGAAAGACGAAAATCCGTCCAAGTATAATTCGACGAGAATCACCAAGTGATTCTCGCCGATTCGGCGAGAATCACTAGTGATTCTCGCCGAATCGTCAAGAATCACTAGTGATTCTCGCCGACTCTTTCCGGCTACCTCAAAACGGTGTCAAGTAAGATTCGGCGAGAATCACTAATGATTCTCGCCGAACCCATCGCTGAGCAGATCATGAATACCAAGTGATATTCGTTGAGAATCACTAAGTGATTCGGCGAGAATCACTAGTGATTCTCGACGAATCGTCGAGAATCACTAACTGATTCTCGCCGATTCGTCGAGAATCACCTGCGATTCTCGCCGATTTTTACTTGGTGTTTTCTCGGGATGCTGCTGGACCGGATTCTGCCGCTGGACTAGTTTGAACCGGATTTCGGGGTTCTACGTGTGGGACCCACAACGGTCATATTGTAAGCGTCTACAGTGTATAAATACATGGGTATTTTTGAACAGTAAAGAGAGAAAAAGAAGATAAGAAATTCGCGAGCCGTAACGTGACCTAAATCGCCGCTTCCGCTCCGCCGCCGCTCGCGACAAGTTGTTCGCCGGTTGATCGTGGTTTCGCCCAGATCCTCCTGCGACAGAAGCCTAGCTAAGCTCAGCGTCTCACGTGTCTAACCGGAGATCCCTTGTCTCTCGATTTGTAGATCGGGAAAGTCTTCCCCATCCGAATCGATCGAGACGATTGATCCTAGTGTGACCGTTGGTAGACCTAGCTAGCTTCGCTACGAAGTTTGGATCTCAAAGTACAGCAGCCGCGCACCGTCGTTGCCGCCGATCCCGAACCAAGCCGCCGCTCGTATTACCGCCGCCGGTTCCGGGGAGATCCTCTTCAAGAGAGATCTAGGGTTGTAGACTCGTCGTTGACTTCACGAACACGTCGTCGAACGAAGAGTAACACCGTAGTCTCCAAACGAAGTTTGTATCTCGTGTACATTCTAGATTTACTTTTGTTGTAAAGGAACGTTTGTTCCGTGTTGTAAGGGTTGGGTGCAACCCAGTTTGTGGGAGTGTTGACTCCTACGTGTGGAAGGGTTCCTTCCGATAGTGCAAAGATTGGATTTCAATCATGTTGGAGAAGTGACCGAGTCGTCCCTTGTTGGGAGATAGGTCGAAGGGGGAAAGTGGATGTACCCAAGTCGGGGAACCACTATAAATTGCCTGTGTATTCTGTGTGCTGTGCTGTTTATTTTTATTGTACAGGTACAATCTTAAATTCCGCAAAAACGCTGCACGTCACCTATTCCCCCCCCATAGGTGAAGCTAGTTGACACTAGGTGGACTTTCAATTACAGCTTGTGATATTACATGATCAATTATATGTTATGCTCCAGAGTAAGTGTAATTCAGGTTATTTTCTGTTTGACTCTCTTACTTGTCTTTTTTGTTAGTTTTGCTTTATGAAAACTGGTACTCATACATTTCTGCTTCGCTTACTGTTCTGTAATTTACTTTCCTCACTCTGTTTATTCCAATTTTCAGAGGTATTTCTCTCTTGTTTTGGAATTGTCTCAGCTTTCGCGACTGCGCCGCCAGGTTCCTGAGCCCGATCTGCGTCCAGCTTCTTCTTTCAGATGATTGATCTTCTCGCTATGTCAGGTTCTATATTTATGTTTCATTTCTTTTACTGTCAGATGTTTCTTTTATGTAATAATAATGATCAGTAAATCATGCACAACTGCTACACTATATAAATTATGTACTACAATAAGATATCTTGCATGTTCATATTCATGGAAAGCCTCATTGCATGAAATCTGTATCAGTGTCATGTATTATGGGTTTTATTAAAAATACATGTTCATTTTACTTTTTACTACCATATTTTAAACCTTCCGCATAATATTTTCCTTCAAATTAATTATTTTAAAACTATTTTCAGTATTCTATGTTTTTGCCTTAGCAGACATGGTTTCTTTCAGCCCATGCCTGTGGCATCACGACTCGCCCCGAATCGCAGTCTGACTTTTGTTGAGACGGGTCGTGACAGTTGCTATCAAAGGGAGGTTAACTTCTAAAGATAAATTATTTTATAATTATTACATATTTTGAATTTCATTAATATAAATGTACATGCATCATTCCTTCACTCACTTGTTATTATCTGTTGTTCGCAACTGAAACACGCACACACTCACTCATAAGCATGAGTAGTATGCACACGAATATTAAGGGATTATGAGCAAACTTAACATTTTTGTGTATATGAATTTTCACTATGATATACATCGCTTGCGAATATTAAATTGTATGAGCGGTTTAATATTTTTAAGTGCGTTGACATTACAATCATAATATGCATGACATGTTAAGTGAAATGAGCGCTTAACATGACATGTGTATACATTTATTTGCATTCATATCAAAAATCATTGCACAAATGTTAAGCTAAAAATAACAATAATGATTGTACACGCATGATTTTACTATTTGCTTGACATTGCACATGATCTCATTGTTGCACTTGCATGATCATTATCTAGAGTTGTCCAATGAAAATATTGTAATTATTACATAATTTATGTACCTGACAGTAGCAAACGTGTTAAAATCTCTTATCTTAAGTCCCCGATATTCGAATTCAGTCTTTTCTGTTTCGCTTGTCTATCAATCCTTATTCGGTCCTCTAGTGTCCCTTATAGTTAACTCTCAAGTGTCAACGAGAAATAAGAGTTCTTGTAAATGGTTCTGTTGAATTACTTCAGCGTTGTTTTATGTTCTTCCATCCCTAGGGTGACACGCTTCTGTCGATACTCAATCGTCATTCTGTTTCTTTTCCTCTTTGGTGTCCTGTCTTCCCTTCGTGCAAGATTTTTTTACTCTCGGATTCTTGAGTCTTATCCCTCAATTTCGAGCTAATTGAATCAATTCATGTGTTTCCTGAAGCCGATCTTCCGTATCTAGTCGAACCTTCTAAGATAGTGGAATAATTAAGATAGTGGAATAATCAGTATGCGAGCTTCAAAAGAGAATCATTCATATGGTAAGAGTGTCTTGAATGCTTGAAAAGTCTGAGGAGTACGCTTGAGAACTTGCATATGGCATGCATAGTAAGTATCCGCAATTTTTTTCTTGATCTTGGCAATTCCTTGTGTTTGTTCTCATCCCTGTTTCTTTCTATTCATAGTTAGCTTTCGTGCCTTGATTTGCAAATCTTATTAGAATGAATAACATTTTAATCTTCGCAATCAGAGACACAGTTCAAGGAATTTTCAGAAAGTTTCAGGACGAAACTTTCTAAGTTGGGGAGAATGTAGCAACCCATGTTTTAATCAAGGAAAAAAATAATGTGTAAGGGCAAATTTGTAATAATGATAGAAATAAAACCCTAATTAATCCAATTTCTCCTATTACCTAACCGAGCCGGCACGCCCATTTCTTATTTCCTTGCAGAAACCTGCTCCCGCTCCCTGTTCTTCTCCACGCCGCAACCCACGCTCTGTTTCCCAATCCCGACATCAGCGACAACCCGCAGCTTGCTTCCGCTACTCCTACAGGCGCCGATATCGCCGCTCCCATGCGCTTTCTTTCTGCTTGTTGTCGGGACCTTCTCCTCCTCCGCCTCAGGCCGCCAACAACTCTCTAGCCGACAGCCCACTTCCGTCTCCTCCAAGGGCCGGTGGTTCTCCTTATCCTCCAACAGCATCTCCTCCAAGGGGGCCGACAACAACCTCCTCTCTCCGGCAGCGGCTTCCTCTTCTTTTTGGACGAGATTTGCAATGAGGAACAACTAGGGTTTCCTCCCCTCTCCTCCTTGGGCTCGGATTTGACTCCTTTTGGTAAGAATCTCCCTCTTTTCCCTCTTATTCAAAAGTTTTGGATCCCTAATGATTTTTTCGAGCTTTAATTTCGTATATTTTATGAATATGAGATTTTTGTCCCTCTTGTAATCGTCTAACCTCGTCGTATTCGTGATTTTTAGCGCCGCTCCTCTGTTCAGTTAGCAGGATCGCTCAAATGTCTCTCCGAATTATGGTTTCCCCAAGCCTATGCGTCGCCAAGTCTCCGCCTCCGCGTGGTGTCCCTTCTCCCCTCACTTTTGAGGGAGGTAATTTCGCTACTCTCCTGTGCTTTAGATTTTGTAAATGATATCATGTGCTATCGTAGAATTTTCATCATGTCAATATCAATTATGTTTGTACTTGATCAGGTTCGAAATAGGATTTCTCGTTTTTGCTTGCGTCACTTGGCCGCCTCCGTCAGATTCTGCTTCAGCCTTAAGGCAAGTAGAGATCTCTCTCTCTTGCACATTAAACTTGATTTACTTTGCATGTTCTTATGATTTTGTGACTCCTCTATCAAATATATGATTCGTCAAATGAATTTAGAACTTGAATGCCTATCATGATATACTAATAGTTTGAGGTTTAATATGTTTGGAGCGACATGAGTCGGTGATCATGAATGATATATATATATGAGTTTTCACTTAGAAAAATGAATCTCTTATTTGTGGTATAATTCAAAGAATGGTAGATCGTTAAGCACAAACAGTAGGTGTCATGATAATAATTGTAACGAATTTTGATTAACAAATATATGATCGGTGTTTTTATATCATGCTCGTAACATACATATTTTACTTGAGAGATAATCCTGTCTTAGGATGAATTAATCTTAGATGAGTCCTTGATGTCTCAGAATTGATTCAAATCAAACTTACCTCTGCGTTTGCTTGAAATATCTTCTTGTTATTATGACCTTAATCTCTCGAACCTGCAAGATTCAAAACTCACTGTTTAGTTTCTTATGTGTCATCAAATCTTGTTTCTTATGTCTGTCTGGTTGCAAAAATTATGTAAATCTGTTTCATGATCTGAAATTTCCCCTTTAATGTGGACTCGCACCTATTACGATCATTAAACTATGAATCCTGCAATTCATTGATGTCATAAACAATCTTTGAAAGATAATGGTTAGTTGGGGCAACTCTCTCCTTGCATGGTCACGACAAGTAGGAACCTCTCCAATAAGACTTGCGTCTGAACCTGAGTGTAAACCATGTGCACCGCAGTAAACGCCTACACACTTCATTGATTACAGCTTGTGATATTACATGATCAATTATATGTTATGCTCCAGAGTAAGCTTAATTTAAGTTATTTTCTGTTTGACTCTCTTACTTATCTGTTTTATTAGTTTTGCTTCATGAAAACTGATACTCGTACATTTCGCTTCGCTTACTGTTTTGTACTTTACCTTGCTCACTCTGTTTATTTCAATGTTCTGAGGCTTTTCCCTCTTGTTTTGGAATTGCCTTAACTTTCGTGACTGCGCCGCCAGGTTCCTGAGCCTG
Source organism: Platanthera guangdongensis (assembly GCA_039583875.1). Taxonomy (NCBI): domain Eukaryota; kingdom Viridiplantae; phylum Streptophyta; class Magnoliopsida; order Asparagales; family Orchidaceae; genus Platanthera; species Platanthera guangdongensis. Next base: position 13,956,379 of record CM077165.1, read on the forward strand.
ATCTGCGTCCAACTTCTACTTTCAGATGATTGATCGTCTGGCTGTGTCAGGTTCAATGTTTATGTTTCATTTTTTTAATGTCAGATGCTCATTTTATGTAATAATAATGATCAGTAAATCATTGACAACTGCTAAACTATATAAATTATGTACTAGAATAAGATTTGTTGCATATTCATATTCGTGGAACTCCTCATTGCATGAAATCTGTATCAGTACCTTGTACTATGAGTTTTATTAAAAATACATGCGCATTTCACTTTTTACTACCATATTTTAAAGCTTCTGCTTAAAAATACTTATTTTCCTTCAAATTAATTATTTTAAAACTATTTTCAGTATTCTCTGCTTTCGCCTTACCAGACATATTTTCTTTCAGCCCATCCTTGTGGCATCATGACTCGCCCCGAAGCACACTCTGACTTTTGTTGAAACGGATCGTGACGGAATGCAAGTGAAAGAAAATTGTAGTGAAACAGGTCATACTATAGCATGATAATTCAGCTTTCATATTCTGCATTTATCTTGTTATCGATGCGGATGAGGGAGACAGACGTCCTCCTGTGTGTCGGGTGTATCGGCGCCACGAAAGATCACTAATGGTACGCTGAGGGAAAATCATTAAGGCGCGCCAATGTTTGGAGTCAAATGCATCTTTCCTTGTTTTGTATTTCAACCGGGGTGTTATATAAACCCAAGGGTATGTATTTTCTTTATATTGGATGGTATTATGAAAACTGGGAACCCTAAGGGCTATTTATCTTCCACTCTTCTCCTCATTTCCCCTCTCAAATTTAGGGTTGCTTCCAGTCTCATATTTCGAGAGGTAACAAATTTCCATTCACCACTTCTAATATTGTTTTTCAGAAAGGGTTTCCACAAGCAAACAATAATGATTAAGGGAACAATCAACAATAAGGTGGGTAAACTACTTAAGTAGCATGTTTCAGTGAGTGGAGATAAGGGTCGGCCTATCAATTGGGTTAGCCCAGGTTTAAAAGATCTCAATATATTTGTCTCTAAAATCTTTAATAAGATTCTCACGGTTCTATGCCCTTAGAATTCTCTCTCAATATTTCTATCAAAAGGATTCTCTCACAACAAAGATTGGTGAGCAGTGTGGTCTTCATCAACTAACACCATGTTAAATGCCTCCCTAAGAGATAGGAGGGTCTGACATTGCAAAACACGAGTCCGTACAACATCAAACTCCATGTCCAGAAATATTAGAAAGGCATGCACCCACAAGCAATACTCCTTCCATAGCTTGAGAGCTTTTGCATTACAATTAGAATTAGAAGTCTTCAAAATATCCTAGCTCCTGAAAGAGTCGTTTGAGCCCTGAGAAATAGGCAAAGACACTCAAGAATCATTGCTTCAACGTGAAGACCCTTCGGGTGAGCTCATAAACCTGAGTAGAGCTACTAATCTATGATTGCATCTCTCTCGCGCAAGTCCAAATTTCATATCCGGAGTCCTTAGCTTCAACATACACTAGAGGACATGGAGTGCAGTAACAAAGAGACCATCAACGAGTTACCGGAACTCCACCTTTGCCATGAGTAGTCACTAGTCAGTTAGTGGAGGATCCACTATTATCTTATCAATAAACCAATAAAGTTAATGATTTTGGATTCCATGTTGGGTTGCTCATGGCCATTCAACGTAATTAGTACAGTTCAATGGCAATGTAATAATCTTCAGGGACCAAAGTGAACAGTGGTCGGAGAGAGGGAACTCAACTAAAGAACATGGAGACTTAGCGACGAGCCCGAAAATCCCCCATGAAGACGAAAACACCAATACCACTAAAGAGGATCCAAAGCAAGGTTGTAAATATCGGATGTCCGAGACATCGGATTGAGTTTTTAAATATCAGGTGTCGGAAGTCGGAAAGATGTCGGAGATATTTTAAAATATAAGATTTTCGTATCTAATAAATCAAAAATTTATTTTTAAGCATACAAACTGTAATTATATGATCAAAAAGTAAAAAAAAAAATACAACAAAATAGATGAAGAATGAATCATGCATATTACAAAATAAATTTGAATAATATCCAGGATAAAATATTATTAACAAACACAAAATAATACATTGTAAAATATATTTAATATTTTATTATTACTTTATTTTGATAACAATAAGTTTAGAGTAAATAAGGAGATTTAAAAATTAAATATATTTGATTATGACACAAGATAGGGCACGATGTCGACAAAGGATCCATATAGCCGACCCCACTATAGTGGGATAAAGGCATGAGTGTTGTTGATTAATTATAAGTGTTTTCAAACTTATAAAGTTATATTAAAACATACAAATAATAAACTAATAAATGTGTTAAACTTTTTCACTTTTTTAATAATATAAAATATGAAATTGTGTGAAATAATTATACAAAATTGATTGTAAGAATAAAACGTTAAAAACTGAAACAATAGGTATAATTGATTTAAGCATGCATAGTAAAATACATATAGCTGATTGAAACATATACCGCTAGTCGGCTAATAAAACATAAAATAAAATAGCAAACAATATATTTAAAAGTCGTGTTGGACGATATATCGGAAAAAATCGGATATGTCGGCTCATATTTTACAAAAGGACAATCAATATTTTAGAAAAAGTTGTCCTTTTTCCCTAAAAACGACATGTCGGGAGACATGCCAGAGGACATTTAAATTAGTGATCCTAAGCCACACCAAAGCATTACTCACCAGAGAGGGTAACATTTGGTGATGGTTCGATGCTTGATGACGTCGAACCAACACTCACTCCTACACTCGGCCCTTTCTTTCTCCCACAACCACTCATACCTCGTGTCAGCTGCAACATGCATTCCACTATCCACCGCAGAACCTCTTCACCCACCACAACTCCTACCTAAAGGCCCTCCCCCTCTTTTAGCGCTTCCTCTGAGTCCACTGTGTGGGAACACACATTCTGTATCCCTTGCTTTGAGAAAAACAAATCACATTATGTATTTGATCACGTTTGTCTAGTGTTTATAGTGTGCAAAAAATACATGTACAATACCACTCGGAATGCATACATGAAATGAGATACAAGAATGGATCGATGCTCTGAAGAAAGTGTTACCGTGCGGCGATAGCAACTACCGCTGGCAATATCGATCGTGTCAATGGGACAACTGTCACAACACATTTAAGTGAAAGCATTGGCGGGAGAATCAAAGACAAATAGTTACAAAGTTAACGTGCGGCGGTAACTTAAAGGCAAGCCCGGTAATAAACAACTGATTGAGCTAAATGGAGCAAAAAATCAATCTAACGGTGGGAGCATATATGGACCAAACGCGGCGCGATAACCCTATCGAAGCGCGATAGCCAATAATAACTGCCCAAAATAAGGAACGCGCTTAATATACCTAGAATAATGCACGCAGATCTCATACTATTTAGGCTACCGCCAGACGATACTACTTACCGCCGGCAGTAGCTCACAGTCCTATTTAAAGAGCCAATCTGCTTGCTCTTCTGAAAACGAACAAAGTTACAACTCCAAATCAATTCGTGTGAGGCCTCATCCCAGACATCCAGAGCTCTCCCTACAATAACCTTGAAGATCAAGAGAAACTCGAAGGGCGATTCAAATCAACGCTAATTCTATACGAAAAACACAACTTCAATAACCGGCGTGCTTTCGTCATCATCTTCATAGTTTCTTAATAGGGAGTTTTATTCAGAAATCATATTTCATAACTTGTATTCTCTTTTTTCTTTTTGAAGAATGTTTTTGTATCGGTAGTGGAATTTGTCGTGTAAGTTGGTGACTAGGTCGTGCACAGCTTAAGGAGGAATCTGTCGCGGGTGTTGGAGACTATATCTAGGGATTAGTTTAGGGGCGGCTTGAGGCTCATCTATGGAGTGATATAGGCTAGGGCCAATCGGTCTTTAGGGAGAAGGGTTGGTACAAAAAACAAAGGGATTTTTACATTCACCGCCTAGATTTCTACGGTCATAGAAATCATCTTGTTGTAATCAATATATTTATGAAATATAATAGTGTTTTTTTTATTTTATTAAATTGATTTCAAATTTTATTCGATGAAAATATTTTAGAGAAATATTTTAGTTCTAAATTTCTTAAACAACCTTATTCAGCCCCACCCTCTAAGGGTGCTTGTGGATCAAACAAATGGTATCAAAGGTAGGTTATTACAAAAGGCTTTCACCACTAGGAATAATAATGAATCATAATCTCACATCAACTAGCGGGATGAATTTTTAAATAATACAAAATCATTAACACCACCTTTATTTGTCGGTACAAATTTTAATGGGAGGAGAATCTTAATGAAAAAGTTTCTTATCTCATTAGATGTAACATCCGTTATCTGACGCGAAATTTAATTTTATTTGTAGGGTCGAGTCGGGACGATTTTTGATCGAGGCAGTGCGTCGTTAAGGTACAATGTTACAGTGTTTGTCATAATTAGTGAGAAGTATTTCTTTAATTTTAGTAACGTTGCTCGGCGTGTCGTTAAGTTCTACGGCGTTAGTATAGAATGAGTTGCGTTTAGCACGAAATTTTGAACTTATGGGTGCCAATAGCATTTTCTCTCCCGCTCTCATGCGGTTAATAAGTAGAATCGTAAAAATTATTTTTTTCCCGGACGCCTCATTTCCACGGGAGAAAAAGAAAAAAAAACTGCAGCCGTCAGTCCCGTTCCGTCTCCCGCACGCAGAGACGCCGACGCCTACCGCGGCCCTTTTCGCTGGCCGATCCCTCTCCGGAGTCCCTCTCTGACTTCTCCTCCTTCCTCTACGAGCGTCGGTGGACATTCCTTTTCCTCCTTTGGCCGTGGAAGTGCCGGGGTTAACCCTAACCGGTGTAGTTTGAGTTTCGTTTTGTTTCCGGTGAGTCGATCCCTTCTTTTTCTCGATTTCTTTTTGGATAGCCTTCGTTGTGGAAGTAAAGTTTAACCTAGGTTTTCATTTCCGTTTTCCTAAATAGGTTTTGTAATTCGTGATCTTCCGCGGAATTTGGATTGGGCGCTTTGAGAGCCTCAATAACTCCACGTAAAGGTAATATCTGAAGTTTAGCACGTGAAATTTGTAACCCTAGTGGTATATAAATTTTCCACGGGAAAATCGTTAAGGGAAAAATTATGAAATTAGGACTGCCCTAAATTGCAGGACTTTGGTGGAGTCGGGACAGCATTCTGAAGGTCCCCAACAGTAGGATTGCCTTCGGAAGAGAAGATGTCTTCGCGCCGAGTGTACGAGCGTCGCAGCACCACTGTAAACAATTTTAATTCTTTTTAGTTACACATATCAAGAAATTATTTTATGCACACACGTGTAAACTTCGTACGAGCATCATAGTCAAGCACATAGAGGTGTTGCAGTGGGAAAAAGGTCGCGGAATTAGTTGTAGGGTAAATCCTTTTCCAAGACCCTAATAGCCAGATCAAATATACTAGCGTTAGGTGCGAAATCTTATACGTTTACGCAAGTGTGAGAATTTGTCTAAGTTAGGGCGTGAATGTCTCTTCTAGTCGACCATGGAAAATTAAGGGTCGCTCAGTAGTACACCAAAAGATATGCCCCAAGCAGAGTAGCATTTGACCAAAAGGTCAGTAAGCACACTTCAGTCTTTTCGTGCTTGGTAGAGGCGCACTACCTTTCTCATAGGTCATATGGTATCCTTTGAGTAGCAGTGTCTTGGGAGTTGACTCCCCTTGAGACAGTAGATTCGAGACCGTGTCCGCGCGACACTAGAACAATTGAGTTCGTCAGATGGTCTCGGCTCGTCAGTTTCAGATGCGCGTTAGGAGCTACTCTGTATAGAGCCTTCCTAGTAGAGGTGCAAACTAGAGGTCACCTAGAACTCAAGTATAGACCTGACGTGAGACAGTACGCCAGTTAGTGAACGCCGGGACTTGGGTTAGTAAACTGAAAGCCACAAAGATAGATCAACTAGATGTTTTGACCAGATAGTGTTCTGAAGGCATGCATAACATATAACATAAAAGTTTTTAATGCACGAAACCATATTTTCTAAAGGCATGCATCCATATTATGATAAAATGTTTTTAGTGTCACTAGGAGAAGTTATTCTTCTTTACTCTGACCCCTCGTGGGCAATGTTTTTACAGGTGACCCAGGTGGGAAAGTACGCCTAGGATGAGCGTTGGTGGCGTCAGTTTGTAGTGTTTTTCCCTTTCAGTTTTCCTTTACCCTCAGCATATACTTGTAGTTGTAGACAATGTAACTTATTAATGTTTTATATATCTTGTATTAGATTTATTATGATAGTTCAGATTTTCAGTTAATTCAATTCTATTCATCTGTAGTGGCTCTGTGATTCCAGATTTCAGGTATGTGGTTTCCCTTAGTTTACTATCTTAGTTTCCGTTGCTAGTTATAAATTTTTAGTAGCTTCTATTTTATAGCTGTTGTGTACTAGTTTTAAAACTGTTTACTAGTTCTTTTTATATCGCTGACCCGACCGGATGACTGATTATTGAAAAACTGGGAAGGGGTGTTACAAATTGGTATCAGAACCAGGTTTGGGATCCCTGGACCATAGAAGGTTTTCACAGAGCCATAGGATTGTGTTAGAGTAAAGTCTTGTTAGTAAAGTATTTTAAGTTGCGTTTAAACACTAGTTTTCGCTAGAGTACGAAATAAAGTTGCTAAGCCAGATTTCACAGATGTTTGATAAATAATCAGATTTCTTTTATATGTTCTATCAGTCAACTCGAGTCAGTGAACCAGGTGAATCTTCACGTCAGGACCCTGTTCCTAACGCGACTATGGGAGATGTTGTCGTGCCACAGGTACCACCAGTTCCAGCAGCTTCAGAGGACACTGACATAGCGTCTCAGATTGCCAAGGCGATTACTGTTGCCTTGAAGGAGTTCCAGAGAGGACTGGCTGCAGGGTTTCCAGTTCCAGTACAAGTACCAGCCCCTGCACCAGCTCCTGCCCCAACACCCGTGGAGATGACCCTGGAGCGCTATTTGAGGAACTTTAGAGAGCTTCAACCTTCGAACTACAGTGAGGATGAGACCCCGATGGACACAGATGATTGGGTAGCAAACACCAGAGACCTGTTGGATGTTTTGGAGTGCCCAGAAAACAAGAAGGTCCCTCTGACAGTTTTCCTCCTCCGAGGTGAGGCAAAGGTCTGGTGGGACAAGTACCGGGCTGATGACCCCGCAGGTATATGGTTATGAAATTTCCTTTTATTTTTGGAAGTGATACGTTCTTTTTAAATAGTATGACCGTACTTTTGGCCAGGTCGTACGCCAGACATGTTTACGTGGGGAGAATTTTCTAGAGCCCTTGCAAGTTGGTTCGTGCCTCCTTCTGCACGACGAGGTCTCCAGGAGAAGTACCTTTGGCTTTTCCAGGGGGACAGGACTGTTGCTGAATACGAGCGAGAGCTTACCCATCTGGCTCGATATGCGGGCGTAATACAGGGAGATCAGGCTGAGAAGTGCAGCCGTTTTGTGGATGGTTGACGTGACTCGTTGAGGCAGCCGCTGATGACTATGGTCAACGCTGATTACAGGAGCTTAGTGGATACGGCTCCCAGGCTGGAGGCTGATCAGCAAAAGGTTCAGAAACGAAGTAATTTCCGTGCGAAGCGATCTCAGGATTTGCATCAGCCACAGCAGAGTAGGAATGATTAAGGGAAGAACTGGAACAAGAAGCATAAGCCTGATGCGAGGAAGAATGGTCAATCTGGTGACAGGAGCAGGGACTACCCCCTTTGTCCCAAGTGTCAGCGTCACCATTCAGGTGAGTGTTTGGCCAGCGCGGGCGTGTGTTACAAGTCTCGTCAACCTGGACACATAACTCGTTTCTGTCAGGAAGTTGGTTCGAATCAGGTAATCAAAATCTAGTTGTATTTTTTTGTGTACATTTATGAAATTACTATAGATGACAAATGTAATTTGTACCTGCAATCGAAGTATGAGGTTGGTGGCCCTACCAGGGTAGACAAGGGCAAAACTCTGATGATTACTGATGGAAGACCACATCAGGGTCGAGATTTGTTGCAGCCCAGAGCTTATGGGCTTGGTCAACAGGAGGCAAATGATCAGGAGGATGTAGTGACTGGTAAGTGCTTTAATTTGCTTAACAAGTTTATTTAATCCTCCGTAGTGACACGCTTTTTCATTTTAAAAACCATTCATGTAGGCATCTTTATGATTCGTGATTTACCCTCCATTATTCTGTATGATACGGGTGCCTCGCACTCGTTTATCGCAGAATCTTTAGTGCGTAAGTTGAATTTAGAAGTCTTCCCAAAGACAGTACCACTGAAAGTCATGATGCCTAATGGATCCCTTCTGCAGACCAGAGATAATTGCAGGGTACCGGTGCAGTTTGGTGTTACCGAGATTATCGTGGAAGCTTTGCATCTACCTATTGCAGGATTCGATCTGATCTTTGAAATGGACTGACTTTCGGTGGTCAACGCCAGGATTGATTGTAGGGCGAAGCAAATACAGTTTGAGGGCCCTAATCAGACTGCGTTTTCTTTTCCGGGCTTAAAGGGAGTTGTGAAGATGATCATCTCCGCAGTCCAAGCTAGAAGGTGCATCAGTAAGGGTTGTGAAACCTTCGTAGTACTGATGAATGCAGAGGCTAAGGCTGACTTGACAGAGGTACCAGTGGTGCAGGAGTTCCCCGACGTTTTCCCGGAAGAGCTCCCTGGTGCCCCTCCAAATAGAGAGATTGAGTTCCCGATAGACTTGCAGCCTGGGGCTACACCGGTAGCCAAATCCCCCTATCGGATGGCTCCTAGGGAACTAGCGGAGTTGAAGAACCAGTTGCAGGAGTTGCTTGATTTGTGTTTTATACGTCCCAGTACTTCACCTTGGAGTGCTCCAGTACTTTTCGTGAAGAAGAAGGATGGTAGTCTGAGACTGTGCATAGACTACTGTGAGTTGAACAAGGTGACAGTAAAGAACAAATACCCGATTCCCAGGATTGATGATTTGTTCGACCAGATGGTGGGCTCGTGTACCTTTTCCAAGTTAGATTTGAGGTCGGGCTACCATCAGTTAAAGATTCAGGACGTGGATGTTCAGAAGACGGCTTTCAGTACCAGGTATGAATACTTCGAGTTCGTGGTCTTGCCATTTGGGCTGACCAATGCCCCTTCAGTATTTATGGACCTGATGAACAGGGTATTTCAGGAGTACTTGGATCGTTTTGTTATCGTCTTTATCGATGACATCTTAGTATTCTCAAGAAGTGCAGAAGATCATGTTGCACACCTCAGGATTGTTTTGAGCACCCTCAGGGAGAACCAGTTGTATGCCAAATTTTCAAAGTGTGAGTTCTGGCTTTCAGAGATTGCATTCTTAGGCCACGTCATCAGTCAGCAAGGGGTTAGTGTTGATCCAAAGAAGATAGAGGTCATTAAGAATTGACCAATGCCGACGACAGTTTCAGAGGTTCGTAGCTTTTTGGGTCTTGCTGGTTACTACAGGAGATTCATCAGAGATTTCTCAAAGATAGTCTTACCACTGACTTCCTTCACTAGGAAGGGTAAGGGCTTGGATTGGACAGTTGAGTGTGAGTTGGCGTTTGAGGACTTGAAGGGCAGATTGATGACCGCACCGATCTTGAGTTTACTTTCAGGGCCTGACGGGTTTCAAATTTATAGTGACGCATCAGGTCAGGGTTTGGGATGTGTTCTCATGCAGCATGGAAAGGTCGTAGCTTATGCCTCGAGACAGCTAAAGGTTCATGAGAGGAACTATCCAGTGCATGACTTGGAACTTGCAGCAGTCATACATGCTCTGAAGATTTGGAGGCACTATCTCTATGGCGTTCGTTGTGAGATCTTCACTGATCATAAGAGCCTCAAGTATATCTTCGATCAGCGAGAACTCAATTTGAGGCATCGCAGATGGTTAGAGTTTCTATCAGACTACGGCGTAGACATTCGGTACCATCCAGGAAAGGCGAACGTTGTAGCTGATGCCTTAGCCGTAGAGGTTCGTGTTTCTTCCTTCTCACTCAGCAGGAGGAGTTAGTGCGAGAGCTGGAGAGACTGGATATCACCGTTGTGCCTCGCTGTAGTTTTGGTTCTGCAAGGTTGACTTGGATGGAGATCACCTGCGACATTAAGGATAGAATCAGGACAGCGCTACCGTTGGACCCAAAGATGGCAGAGATTTGGAGCTCAGTGCAGACAAGTCAGAAGGAGAGATACAGTATTCAGGATGATTTATTATTGTTTGATGGCATGGTGTGTATCCCCGATGTTGGTCACCTTCGCGGGGATATTCTATTTGAGGCACACAATTCCAGATATTCTATACATCGGGTAGCACGAAGATGTATGCAGATCTCAAGAAGGTAGTCTGGGGGTCAGGCTTGAAGAGTGATGTTGCAGATTACGTAGGGAAGTGCGAGACGTGCAAGTTGGTTAAGGCCGAGTGCCAAAGGCCTAGAGGCAAGTTGCAGCCACTTCCCATTCCCGAGTGGACATTCGAGGATATATCCATGGATTTCATCCATGGTCTGCCGAGATCGCAGAGTGGGAATGATTCTTTATGGGTTATAGTAGATCGTCTTTCTAAGGTTGCCCATTTCATTCCTCTTAAGAAGACAGATCAGGGTCCCAGATTAGCACAGTTATATATAGACGAGATAGTTCGACTTCACGGTGTTCCCAGGACTATAGTTTCAGACCGAGATGACAGATTCAACTCCAGGGAGTGGCGATACGTTCAGGAGCGGTTGGGTACCAGATTACATTTCAGCACCGCATTCCATCCCAAGACATATGGACAGACTGAGCGCACAAATAGGACTTTGGAGGATCTGCTACGGATGTGCATTTTGGACTTTGGAGGAAAGTGGGAGAAATATGTTACTTTTGTAAAATTCTCCTAAAATAACAGTTTTCAGACAAGTATTGGGATGACACCGTTCGAGGCCCTCTATGGTAGACGTTGTCGGACACCGTTATGTTGGGCTGAAAGTGAAGAGAATGCGCACAAATTTAAATGAGAATGCGCACAAATTTAAATGTGAATGCGCACAAATTTCAATTCACTACATCGAGCCTCATCTAACATTAATTTGAATGTGAATGCGCACAAATTTTTTATCAATCAACGTTTCAAAAAACAATATTATTGTAAGCCTAACATAAAAACAATGACTATGGAAATTTTAAAAAATAAAAATAACATTCAACCAAGGTATGAATGGAGATTCGTAGTTAAAAACAACATATCAACTCCATTTGAAAGGGCCCATTAATCTTTATTTTTAAATAAATAAACATGTTATATTTGGGTACACAAAAGAACCGTCACACTTGGTCCTCTTTGAATACCTAAAACTGTCATTCATTAAAAAAATTACTAAATTTAGTGAAGAATGACAAATCGAAATGGAACATACAAAATTCTACTTCACGATGTGTCTAATTTCAAAACTCTCATTCATGATTTTCCTACACCATGGGATGGTGCTGCTCCACGCGGAGATCATGGTTATGGTCGCTCTCAAGGACACTCTGCTCAGTCTTGGTCTGCTCATCTTTCGGATGCCTCGACGGAGCCCTTGACTTCCTCCAACGCTTCTGCACCTGTGGATTTATCTGCTGATGAAATTCATGCATTTCGTCGATTGATGCAGGGCCAGTCTGTTGAGCCTCCTGCTTCTTCCTCTTATGCACACTTGGGATCTCTAGTGCTCATGCTGGGCATTATCATCCGTCTACTCACAGGATTATTGATTCTGGAGCCAAAGACCATATGACCTACACTGCTACAAGTTTTGTTTCTTACCTTCCCTTGTCTGGTAAGGACAAGGTGATCCTTGTTGATGGATCCTTCTCTCCGTTTGATGGGAAAGTATCCATCTGCTCCTCTCTCACCCTCTCCTATGTGCTTCATGTACCAAAATTTCCTAGCAATCTTCTCTCCATTAGTCATCTAATCAATTTTATGAACTGTTTTGTGACCTTCTTCCCTTCCACTTGTGTTTTTCAGGACCTGAATACGGGAAAAGTGATTGGCTCTGGTAAACTGCTGGATGGGATCTACGTGCTTGACTCCTACCACCCTCCTTCTCCTCCACTCGCGGCTCTTCATGCCACTCAGTCAGTTAATTTGGAGTCCTGACATTGTCGCCTTGCACATTCTTCTATCTTTTCTATGGAACATTTATTTCCTACTTTGCCACCTGTATTAGTTGATAATTTTCGTTGTGATGCTTGTGAACATGAAAAACACCATCGTGTGTCTTTTAATAATATTTCCTCTCCTAGTTTTGCACCATTTACTATTATACATAGTGATGTTTGGGGTCCATGCCCCGTTGCAACTATTTCTGGGTGTTTCTGGTTTGTTACTTTCATCAACTGTTTTTCTCGGACAACATGGGTATACATAATGAAAGCTGATGCGGTTACAACAAGTGTACCGGTCGCACAAGTAATATAAAATGGTCGAATTTCCCCAAGTATTGAATCTCTCAAGGAATGCAGGTTGGCATGTGTGACTCTCTTGTTCAGAAAACTAATTATAAAGATTTTAAAAGGAAAGCAGGGATTTGGTTGGATTTTGCAAGAATAAAACAAAAGCTAAACTGCACTATTTCGGATCGCCGGCAAAACTTCGCTTGGAGAATGGAACTATGCATGCCCCTATGCTCTACTTCGATTGGCAGATGGACGAGTAGGCAAGCGGATGGAGGTAACATACTGGCGGAGAGAGGGCCACAAGCACCTCGTCATAACGCACGCCACTAGAAATTGCTATTGTGGCAACTCAACGCAACGACAAAATGGAGAATGACATGGGGCGCACCTCAAATCACATAAATCACAAAAATATCCAAAGACATGGAATTGAACATTATAACAAAACTAGGGTTCATGAAATCATCATCCAAATATAAAGTAATTAAAGTAAGATCACTACAACAAGGAGAAAGAGCAAGAGAAACAACCAAAGAATGAAGTCTCGCCGCAATTCTCGGCTAGAATCGAAGGGTTGTCAATCCTCGTCCGCGCTCGGTCTACGGCTATCGTCTGGTGTAGAGGAGGGATGTCACTTCCTCCCAATGGACTTGTCTTCTTCGCTAATCACCTGCGGTCACGGCCTTTGCAAGAGCTCTCCTTGGATGCAGCGAGAAATACCTTGAAATGATTCTTGAACGCTTGAGATGATGAAGGCGGCCTAGGGCGATGCCCAAATGGAAGATATACGATGGAATGGTGGCCGGGAGCCCCTCCCGAAGGTGGGAAGTGATGGAGCGGCGAAACAGGGCGGAATGGAGCGGTTGGGCGTGAAATATGGTGATCCCCCAAATTAGGGCGAGAACATGCACTTATATAGCAAACACAATAAAAAATATGCATGCACGGTCGAACGCATGATCGTGTGTGTGAAACGTGCGAAATTTATCGAACAGAATTCCCAGACATGCCAAACAATGGGCCCGTGCGATTTTGCTCACGCACGGGCAAAACCGACAGTGAGAGAACACTTAGCACGAGCCAAAAGACGGAACGCCTATTTTCTGTCCAACAAGAGAAAATCGTGCAATTTCCTTCTCGCACGGTTGAATCCAACCGCGTGTGCAGAAAAGACACGTGTAATTAAAAAAAATTCAGATAAAAAGGGTTGCTTGTGTGATTTTACTCACGCACGGGAAAAATCGGTCGTGCACGAACAAAACGCACGTGCCAGGGCAGATCACCATTATTGGGCATTGCAGAACGAACACGGTCATAGAAATCGTGTGCCAAGGAAACGCACAATCGTGTGATTCATACAGGATTGGATCAAAATGGAATGGGGATCTGCACACCTGTAATCGAACCAATAGGCTTAGGCTACAGGCCACCGACAGCACAGAAACAACCATAAAACAGAAAAAGGAAATGGGAAGCACTATGTTCTTACCGCCAGCGACAGAGTGCACAATTTGCACACCACAACTGGCTAAAAAGGTGCACTTCGTGTGAAAGTGTATACCAAGTGAAATATAAGCAATAATGAACTAAAATTGAAGTGCATATGCGTGAAATCGAGCTCAGATGAGTCCAAAAACCCCTATATAAATTGGATTCATCAAAAGCCAAAAGTGAAGTCATTTCTTTATTTCAATGGTTTCACGGCATGATATCTACGCAGTTTGGCACCACTATCAAAATTCTTCGTACTGACAATGATCGTGAGTACAATAACTCCGCCTTCAAACACTATCTTGCTACTCACGACATTGTCCACCAGACTTCCTATGTTTACTCACCGGCCCAAAATGGGGTAGCCGAACACAAGAATCGTCATCTCTTGGAGGTTGCCCGGTGTCTTCTACTTCACAAGCACCTTCCCAGGTATTATTGGGGGGATGACATCCTCACCGCTGCCCACCTCATTAAATGTATGCCCTCACATGTTCTAGCGTATAACACTCCCCATACCACTCTTGGTGTTCTTCCAAAAAATTTACAACCTCGTGTGTTTGGGTGTGTGCGCTTTGTCCGTATCCATCAGAAAACCAAACTTGATGATCATGCTCACATGTGTGCATCATCGGCTATTCCCCAACTCAAAAGGGCTATAAATGTTTTGACCCCATCCACAAGAGGGTGTTTGTTTCCATGGATGTCACATTTCGTGAATCTGAGAGCTATTATGGGTTCTCACTTCCGGGGAGGACTCTCGTCTGATGGAAGTGAGTTCCTTCTCTCTCGGTGATTCTCTCTCTCCTACTCCCTTGCCCGTTCCTCCTTTGGATCAATTTCACTCGACATCCTCTCCTGTTGCCCTTGTGACAACTCCTAATGCTCCTATGACACGATCTCGGGTCCCTCTGTTGCAGGTGTATTCTCGTCATTCTAAGGGAACAAATCACGAGCCCCTCACGGAATTCTGGAGCCGACATCTGACTAGTTGTTTGGGTCTAATGCTCTAAGGGAAGGTAACTCCACACAACATCCTTTATCTCAGTTTGTCTCTTATTCCTCTTTAACGGCTTCACATAGGGCCTTTCTCTCTTCCTTGTCTGTGGTTTTCATTCCTACTTCGTGGCAGGAAGCTCTCTCTGACGACAAGTGGAAGACAACGATGCTTGAAGAAATGCAAGCTCTGGACAAGAACCACACTTGGGACATGGTACATCTGCCTAAAGGGAAGACAGTCGTTGAAAGTAAATGAGTATTTTCCATCAAACAGAACACTCTAAATGTTGTGGAGAGATACAATGCAAGGTTGGTTTGCAAGAAGGTACCCGCAGACTGTATGGATTGAATATCAAGATACCTTTGCTCTGGTTGCAAAGATGAATTCCATAAGGGTTCTCCTATCTTGTACTGCCTGTAAGGGATGGAATCTTAGTCAACCGGATGTCAAAAATTCATTTCTTCATGGAGATTTGGAAGAGGAAGTATATATGACTCTTCCTCCTGGTCTTTCAACTAAAGGATCGGAAGGTGTGGAAGCTGAAAAAGGTCTTGTATGGATTGAAACAATCTCCTAGAGCGTGGTTTGGGAGATTCCACAAGGCCATAACTTGCTTCGGATATTCCCAGAGAAATGTTGACCATGCTCTCTTCATCAAACACAGCGATGGAAAGTTGACAGCTCTAATAGTTTATGTGGATGACATCATCATAGCAGGCGATGATCAAGATGATATTCATACTCTAAAAGAGAGGTTGACGAGAGAATTTGAAGTGAAAGACTTAAGAAGCCTTAAGTACTTGGGCATTAAGGTTGCAAGGTCCAAGCATAATATCTTTATGTCGCAGAGGATATACATTCTTGATCTCCTTAAAACTTCAGGAATGAGTAGGTGTAGACCAGCTGACACCGCAATTGAAGTTAACCACCGATTTAGAAGAGATGATGGTGAAACTATTGGAGACATTCCCACTTTTCAGAGACTTGTCGCAAAATTTATCTACTTGTCTCATACTCGCCCTGATATCTCATATACGGTTGGAGTAGTCAGTCAATATATGCATTCTTCGAAAACTCGTCATTTGGATGCTGTTCATTGTATCCTTAGATACCTCAAATCCTCACCAGGGAAGGGCATTATGTTCTCACCAAGTGATAATCTGGCTATTGAAATGTACATTGATGCGGATTGGACTGTATCAGTTGATGATCGTCGGTCCACCTCAGGTCACTACACGATGGTGGGTGGAAATTTGGTAACCTCGAGAAGCAAAAAACATCAAGTCGTCGTCAGATCCAGTGCAGAGGCAGAGTTTCAGGCTATGACTCACGGGATATGTGAAGGGCTATGGACCCAAAATATAATGAAAGACCTTGGTCTTAAAGGAGGGGAGTCTATCAGGTTGTACTGTGATAACAAACCGGCCATCAGTATTGCTCATAATCCAGTGCAACATGATCGTACTAAAAACATTGAGATCGACAGACACTTCATCAAAGAAAATATTGTAAGAGGAATTGTGGTTACTCCCTTTATTTCATCTGAACAACAATTGACCAACATTTTCACTAAGGGTTTGTGCACTGGGGTCCGTAGAAAGATTATTGGCAAGTTGAGTATGGTTGACATCACACGCTCAACTTGAGAGGGGTGTTGGTATTTGTGTAATTTTGTGTTTCTTTCTGTGCTTTTCCTTATATATATATATATATATATATTGTAACACCCTAAAATTACTATGTCACATTCAATTTTAATTTCAGGGTCGTATCGCGAAAAAATTTAATTGAGTCGGCGACCTATGAGGATAATAATCTATTTTTAACTATTTTATTATACATGATAATCACATAATTAAGAGTGAGCATGTAATTGTTAGTAATTCGTAGTGGTCAAGACGATTTAATTTTTCGCGCGAGTTTTCTTCGCAAATGTCCGCCTTCATGGTCTTAGGTCAATTAATAACATTAATAATAATGGCATTAAAAATGATAATAAAAATAATTAGAATTTCCCCCACTTAAACACATATTCTCCCCATTGTCGGTTCACGGAAATAGGAACCGTTGGCTACATGATTTAGGCCACATAATTAGCGGAGCGGTGTATCTCCCGATTTCCGCCCGATTCTTCTTCTCCCGAGGACAACCGCTCTGTCTCCTGTAACAACAAGGAGAAATCGCAGTCAAAGCCCTACCCGACCCTTTCTCCTTCATCGGAATCTGGCGTTGGCCACTCCTCTTTCCTTTACCGACTCTGGCGGCCTCCCTCCTCTTTTCCAGCGCAATGGAAGTTCTCGTTTCCAACCCTAGCCTGTGGAGGAAGTTTCCTATTTCGATGTTTTTGGTTCCGGTGAGTATTGTTCCTCGCTATCTTTCAGTTTCTAGTGGAAATCATCAAGGTTAGACGCCAACTTTGATTACCCTTCGTTTCTCTTGCTCTAATTTAGGAATCGAAGAACTCGGTCTTCATTGGTCAAAAATCAGCCACCTAATTTAGGGTCTAACCACTGTTAGATCAAGGTAAAACATTCAATTACATTCTTTTCCTCTATATTTAGTCTTTTGACATCATTTGGAGTAAATTCCATTGAAACCCTAAAGGGAAAAACGCTTAAGTTTGGGTTACCATATAGAATTCAGATTTTCGTAGTCGTTGGAGCAAAGTATTGAAGAAGCTTTACATTTTACTCCGATTCGAGGTGAGACTTTTCTCTTAGAATTCCTTTTCAGTTGTTTTGATTCCAGCCAACGTATAATACACTATTGGGAATCGCTTCTAATTCTAAGAATTGTATGGATTTTATATCAAGGATTTCCTAACATTCAAAAAAGGTGTATTTCACCTATAGTTGGAGAAGTTCTTAGTGGTCAAACCTTTTGGAAGAATAATCATGTCACCCCGCTACGTGTACGAGCGTCGAATCACAGCGGTAAGAAATTCGACTCATTTTAATCAAACAGTTCAAATTATTTTTAATTCATGTTTTAACTATGTCAGTATACGCATTTGAAAGTTACAAGTTCCTATATTCAGAACCAACTCAAAAGGGTAGGTACACTTAGGCTAAATTATCAAATTCAGTTACATGAAAATCCTAAGCCAAGTGTAATTAACTAGAACGCTACCTCATGATTGTCTCACTGAACACTAGTCCAGATTAATTCAAAAAATGGCACCAGATGTTCACCCTCGTATTTTTGGTGGAGACACACCACCGTGTTCCCAAGGTCAGTAAGCCCCCACACGAGTTTCAGGCATAAGGTTGATGACCCTTGTATACAGATACGAAACTCCTCAGATAGGAGTATGTGATTCATTTGAGGGACATTCATTTCAGGGCACCATCAAGTTTGTCATTCAGACTACAGTTTTTAATTTGTGCACGGTCACCGTTAATAACAAGATTCAACAAGTTAGTGTTGAAACCTGCAAAAACTTACAACAGTCTCATTAATAAAACTTCAGAAATAAACGAACTATACAAGTAAGAATAGTGCGTCAGGAATCACAGTAGGTTGATTTTTATGTCCAAATAATGAACTATAGTGTCAAGATTAATAACAAATATTTTTGCATATTCTAAATTTCAAGTAATGTTCATTTATTTTTAGTGTTGCTGCGAGTAGTAGTTTTTCTTACTATCTAGTGAACCTGACCCTGTTGGAACTTGTTTTTACAGGGGCTCGGGTCAGGAGATCGCTTAGGATAGACGGCGCAGTGTTCGCAGTCGTAAGTTTCCTTTAATTGTACAACTTTGTTATTGCACTTTATTTGCTTGTAGACACTGTGTTATTGTACCCTGATCATATTCTGATGTATCAGTTAATTTCAGACAGACAGTATATCAGTTTCCAAGTGTTACATTCAATTCTACTTGGCTCTGTCAATTCAGCATTGTGAGGTGCACTTTTATCTATAGTTTTTTATTACTCTACTTGTGTTGTAAGTTTTCTTTTATCACTTTTGTTTATGCCTGTTTTTTCCAATTTTATACTGTTACTTAGTTTACTTTTGACCGCGGGCCCAGCCGCACTGCTGATTTCCTGTTAAACCGGGTTGGGGTGTTTCAATTGCTATCCGAGCTAGGTTTAGGACTCATGGACCCAAAAATATTCACAGAGCCGTAGGATTGTGTCAGAATCAAACTCTCATCAGTAGAGCCATCGAGTTTGTGTAACTCTTAATTTCACGGGTGTATGAAAATACCTTCAGTAATAGATCTTTCAGATATATTTTACGTAGTAATAATTCTGTTTTCTATGTCCTTTAGGCACATCAAGCCAATGAATCGGAAGAACCTTCGTGTCAGAACCTGGCTCCTGATATCTCCATGGGTGATGCTTATGTGCCACCTGCACCAGTAGAATCAGAACTGGCTGGTTTGGCAACACAAATTGCCAAGGCAGTAGTCGTACCTTCGTTGGAATTTCAGAAAGGACAGTCTACAGTGATCCCAGTACTAGTCATTGCACCTGTAAACGTGGAGGTCGGGATGGACCGTTACTTAAGGGATTTTAGGGACCGCCACCCCTCCAATTACAGTGAAGATGGAACCCCGATGGAGAAAAATGATTGGATAATAAACACTAGAAATTTGTTGAATGTTATGGAGTGTCCTGAAAATAAGGAGATTCCACTGGCAACTTTCCTCCTTCGGGGTGATGCAAAAATTTTGTGGACCAAGTATCTAGCTGATGATCCTGTCGGTAAGACATCAAGTTTAATTCCCACTTCTATTAGAAATTACTATCTATTTAGTGTGGCGTAAAGTGACATTTACCCTTGTCAGGTCGTACAACAGATATGTTTACTTGGGGCGATTTCTCTAGGGCTCTCGCGAACTGGTTCATGCCCTCTTCAGCACGTCCAGGTCTCCAAGACAAGTATCTCAGGAACTTTCAAGGAGATAAAACTATTACCGAGAATGAGCGAGAACTTACTCACTAATCTTATTATACGGGCTCGATGTAAGGTGATGAGGCCGAGAAGTGCAACCGTTTTGTTGATGGCCTGCGAGAGTCTTTGAGATAGCCGTTGATGACCATGGTCAACGTTGATTATAGAAGTCTGGTAGATACGACAAGGACTTTAGAGGCTAACCAGCAGCGAGATCAAAGGCGCGATAATTTTCTCCCCAAACGGCCTCATGGTGGGACCGCTGGAGTAAAAAGCAGAAGTCGGAGTGTAAGCAGGGCAATCAGTCTAGAGGCAAGCCCAGAGACTACCCCTTGGCCCTAAATGCAATCGTCATCATTTTGGGGAATGTTTGGCTGCATAAAATGTCTGTTACAAGTGTCAGAGAGCAAGACACATTGAGCGGAATTGCTCAGTATCTGCGGGTGATCAGGTAATTTGACCTTATACTTGGAATTTTTCTTATGACTAGGGCCTTTCTTCGTAAGTTTAACACATATATCGTAACATGATTTTCAGTCGAGGTTCGAGCATGTTGGATCGGGTGGGATCGATAAATGAAAGGCAGTGATGGTCGCTGACCCAAAGCCAGCTCCAGGACGTGGTTTGGGTCAGCCTAAAGCGTATGGTCTTGGTCAACAGGAGGCCAATGATCAGGAGGATGTGGCGACAGGTTTGGAATTTTTATTTATTTAAAATATTTCATCTTTCCCTCTCCCAGTAACACTTAACCAAAGTAATATAAGTTTATATTTAGGTATCCTCATAGTTCATAGCATACTGTCTAAGGTCCTCATTGATACGGGTGTATCACACTCGTTCGTTGTGGAATCTTTTGCGCATAAGCTTGGCCTAGAAATCACCACTGACCAGATTCCATTAGATGTCATGATGTCTAACGGTTCAGTGATGCAAATCAACTGTATGTGTAGGACGTCAGTGTTATTTGGAGAAACAGAACACATAGTCGAGGAGTCCCTTTTACCTATTGCCGAATTTGACCTGAGTTTGGGCATGGATTAACTGACTGAGGTGAATTCCAAGATAGATTGCAGAAGAAAATTCTGATAAAAGGACCTGATTAGTCTCTTATTATCTTTTGAGCCTTGAAAAGAGTTTCTAAGTTGATCATTTCTTCAGTTAAAGCTATGAGGCATGTCAGTAAAGGTTGTTCCGCCTTCTTAGTATTGGTGCATACAGAAGCCAAAGTCATTTTATAGGAGGTACCAGTGGTCTGTGAGTTTTCTGATGTCTTTCCAGAGGAACTACCTGATGCCCCTCCCTCCAGAGAGATTGATTTCCAGATTAATCCTATTCCTGGATCTACACCAATGGTCAAGGAATCTTATCGCATGAATCCCAAAGAGTTTGTTGAGTTAAAGATCCAGTTGCAGGAGTTGCTTGATTTGGGATCCATGAGACCAAGTACTTTGTCATGGAGAGCTCCAGTCCTTTTTGTGAAGAAAAAGAACGACAGTTTGAGGTTGTGTATTGACTACCGCGAGTTGAATAAACTTACTATTAAAAACAAACATCCTTTTCCAAGGATAGATGATTTATTTGATCAACTCGAGGGATCTTGCACATACTCCAAGTTAAATCTGAGGTCGGGATATCATCAGTTGAGGATTTGTGATGGGGACATCCAAAAGACAGTGTTTAGTACTAGGTACTGACATTTCAAGTTTGTGGTCATGCCGTTTGGTGTGACTAAAGCCTCATCTGCATTTATGAACCTGACGAACAGGGTATTCAAAGAGTTCTTGGACTGATTTGTTATCGTCTGTATTGATGATATCCTAATATTTTCTAGGAGCAGGTAGGAGCATGTCGCTCACCTAAGGATAGTCTTGGGAAATCTTAGGCAGAATCAGTTATACACAAAATTTTCTAAGTGTGAGTTCTGGCTCTCAGAGGTGTCATTCTTGGGTCACGTGGTTAGTAGAGATGGACTTGCAATTGACCTAAAGAAAATTGAGGCAATCAGCGAGTGACCAAGGTCAAAGAAATTTGTCGAGGTCCGTAGTTTTCTGGGTTTGGCAGGCTATTGCAAGAGATTTACTAAGGATTTTTCTAAAATAGCCCTTCCATTGACTTCTTTTACTAAATGGGAGAAATATTTAATTGGATCATGGAGTGCGAGTCTGTTTTTAAGGAATTGAAGACTAGGTTGTCAGAAGCACCAGCACTATGTTTACCTCCGTACATGGATGACTTTCAGATTTATAGAGATGCTTCAAGCCAGGGTCTGGGATGTGCTCTCATGCAGCATGAGAAGGTTATATCCGTTGCATCCAGACAACTGAAGAACCATGAGGAGAATTATCATGTGCATGACTTGAAGTTAGCGGTTATCATCCACGCACTGAAGATTTGCAGACAATACATATATGGTGTTCGGTGTGATATCTTCACTGACCACAAGAGCCTCAAGTACATCTTTGATCGACAGGAGCTCAACTCTAGGCAGCGTGGGTGGATTGAGTTTTTGGCAGACTATGATGTTGATATTCAGTACCATCCAGGAAAAGCTAACTTAGTAGCATATGCTCA
This sequence comes from Platanthera guangdongensis, assembly GCA_039583875.1. Classification (NCBI taxonomy): domain Eukaryota; kingdom Viridiplantae; phylum Streptophyta; class Magnoliopsida; order Asparagales; family Orchidaceae; genus Platanthera; species Platanthera guangdongensis. Next base: position 13,978,777 of record CM077165.1, read on the forward strand.
CAGTAGGGGTTCCAGTTATTCGCTCATTACCCAGCAGGAAGAGTTGGTGCAAGCCTTAGAAAGGCTAGAGATCAGTGTGGTGCCACAAACTAGTTTTAGCCCTGTCAATTTGGGTTGGAATAAGATAAAGTGCAACATCAAGAAGAGGATCCGTGATGCCTTGCCCTTAGATCCAAAGATGACAGAGATTTTAGATTTGACTCAGGCAGGTCAGAGTGATAACTTCATAGTCCGCGATGGGTTGTTGTTGTTGTTTAAGGGAAGATTGTACATTCCTGATGTCGGTCATCTTCGTGAGGACATTTTAGTTGAACCTTATAACTCCAAGTATTTCATACATCCAAGTAGTACAAAGATGTATGCAGAGCTCAAAAAGTCAATTTGGTGGTCAGAGCTTAAGGGTGATGTCTCAGATTATATAGGGAAGTGTGAGACTTGCAAGTTGATTAAGACAAAGTGTCAGAGTCCTGGAGGCAAGTTGCAGCTTCTTCCAATTCTAGAATGGAACTTCAAAGACATCTCTATGAATTTTATGCATGACCTCCCTAGATCCCAGGGTAGGAATAACTCGATTTAGGTGATTGTGGATCGACTGCTCAAGGTTGCACACTTTATTCCCAACAAGAGGACCGACCAGGGTCCAAGGTTCGCTCAGCTGTATGTAGATGAGATATTCCGACTTCATGGTGTGTCAAATTCTATTGTGTCAGATAGAGATGACAGATTTACTTCCAAGAATTGGAGGTATGTTCAGGAGCGTTTAGGTACTCAGTTGAAGTTTAGTACAACTTTACATCCCCAGACCGATGGACAGACAGAGCGTACAAATACAACCATGAAAGACATGCTCTAGATGTGTATCTTCGATTATGGAGACAAATGGGAGAAGTATATCAACTTAGTGGAATTCACCTATAATAATAGTTTTCAAGCAAGTATCGACATGACATCATTCGAGGCTTTGTATGGCAGACGTTGTCAGACACTTTTATGTTAAGCGGAAAGTGAAGAGAGAGCTTCTAGCAAGGAATCATGGAGAGATAAGAGCACAACCCGTATCAGACTCATCTAGGAGCGAATGAAGGTAGCACATGACAGACAAGCCAAGTACTATGATCAGCGACACGGGACAGTAGAATTCAAAGTTGGAGACTATGTTTATCTGAAGGTTAGACCAGTCAAGGGAGTCTCTAGGATTAAGCGGATGAAGAAGTTGAGTCACAAATTTGTTGGTCCATTCGAACTACTAGAGCACATAGGTAAGGTTGCATACAGGTTAGAATTACACTAGTATATGAGTGGATTACATGACGTAATCACGTCTCTGATTTGAGGAGAGCAATCAGATATCCTAATTAGGTGATAAGTATTAAGGATGCACCGATTGAGTCAAATTTGAGTATTAGTATTTTGCCAGTCAGGATTGTGGACTCGAGAATTCAGAAGCTCAGGAACAGAGAGATTCGTATGGTTAAAGTCCTTTAGATGAATTACGGTCAACCAGAGTATACTTGAGAAAAAGAAGAACTCTGGAGCAATGATGAATATGTGTTTCTCTTCAATTCAGGTATGTTTGTAATTTTCGAGCACAAAATTTTTTAAAGGAGGGGAGATTTGTAACGCCCTAAAATTATTATGTAGCGTTCAATTTTAATTTCAGGGTCTGATTACGAGAAAATTTAATCGAGTCAGTGACCAGTGTAGGTAATAATCTATTTTTAACTATTATATTATACATGATAATCAGATAATTAAGAGTTGGTATGTAACTGTAAGCAATCTGTAGTGTTCGCGACGATTTAATATTTCGCGCGAGCTTTCTTCGCAAATGCCCGCCTTCATGGTCTTAGGTCAATTAATAACATTAACTAATAATGGCATTAAAAAAATGAGAATAAAAATAATTAGAATTTCACCCACTTAAACAAATATTCTCCCCATTGCTGGTTCACGGTAATATGAATCGCTGGCCGCATGATTTAACCGCATAATTAGCCGAGCGATGTATCTCCAGATTTCCGCCCAAAATAGAAAGTTTACATGCAATTTAGCTATCAATAACAATAACATGCAATTTATCAATCAATAACATCCTACAGCACATCAGTTCTGAGTCATCAGCTACAAGGGTCATTCACCCTTGAGTCAGGAGCGAGTAACCACCAACCTCAATCTAAAAGCTACGAGAGAGGAGAACAATTCTATCACTCGAGTTCTCAACTACAAGTCCGAAGTACCTCCCTTGAGTCCACAACATACATGATCAAAAGAGTGCTACCAGGAGCTATCGTTAGGCATTAAGGCTTCATTTGTTTCGGCGGTGGCGGGTCGATCCGGCGGGGGGAAACGGAGTGTTCGAAACGGAGGGGGGAGGTGGCTGCTCCAAACAGAGCTTTTTGGGGCGTTTCTGAAGGCGGGCGGGTGGAAACAGAGCAAACGCCGCCGGAGGTTCATTTGTTTACACTCCTTCCGGCGGCATTTGCCCAAAACGGAGCAGCGAAATGCCCAAACAAATAGAGTCTAAGTACTACCACCGAGCGGTAGCTCCAGGAGTCGGTCATTTCCACGATTCAGCGTCCCCACAAATGACCTTTGAGGTTACAAACGCATTTTGGTGCACCCCATTCCGCTCAACACAAGTAGAAGTCTTTACCATGAAGTTCCTGAACCTACCTTTAGGTGTTAACTACTACCTCTGGTAGTATTTCAAGGAATCCGTGAACCAGCTCAACTTTCATCCCTTTCTAGACTCCCCTCCCCCCCCCCCCCAACCGTAACTTCTAATGACAATAGGGAACCCAAAGGTTTTCCACCGAAAATCCCTATTATATCTAACAAAAACATCACCAAAATAGGTCACGCACCCTGATTTGGCTTCACACACAAGATTTACAAAAAAGAAATCCAAGACATCATAGGAATAAGCCTAAATCTGAGGGGAAAGAGGTTGTTACCTTGAAAGATCTCCAATGAGTGATGGATCTCCGAGCTGCTTGGATGAAGAACGACCGTAACGGCTCTAGCACGCTAACTCCGACGACGGCTCGTCGATCCAACCAGTAAAACTTGGACAAGCACACCTTTCCTCACATCCGGTGGAGAGATCTCCCCTCCTCTTGACCTAAGATTGGGAGAAAAGAAGAGTATGAATTGATATTAGGTCTTCAGACCTGCTTAAGGGGTTTGGGCGAACACATCGTGGCCATCAGATCAAGTTCTAAAGGGTTAGGACATCCACGATCGTGGATCCTGGATTCTAGATCCGTTTGGGAATTATCGCACTGTAGTAACACCTATCGCCATACGATAGCAATTGAGCCGCAACGTATGAAAACGCTATCGCCTGCGGTAATCCTTATCCCGCGGCGGTAGTTCCAAGATTTCCACTTCTTTGGAGATTGGGGTGGTACAATTATTCCCTTAAGAAAATTTCGTACTGGAATTTTGACATATTACGTTGGGCATGCCTGAGAATAATTCGGGATGCTCCATGCGCATAAGTTGCTCCCGTTTCCAAGAGATCTCCTCGTGCCCATAGTTGTCCCAACAAACGTTTACCATACAAATGCTCTAATTCCGCAATTCCGCAATTTCCACACCTTAATATCTTCTATCCTTATTGGGTGAACAACGGTCGCCAAATTTTCACCGATCGGTACCAAAGTTCACTCGACCACGACACTCAGCTTCACTACGACAGCACAAAAGGATGAAATGTGGAACACATCATTCAACCCTCTGAGCTCTTCCAACAAGGGAACAACTTGATTTTCAGATACACTTTATCCACATAAACAAACTAAACATTCCTGTGATGCACGTTATAGTACGTAGCTTCCCGATCTTGGGCAATCTTCAAACGTTCTGGAATAGTTTTAATTAATTTGAACGCTTCAAACACTTCTTGTTTGTTCAACAAACAAGTGTCACTCGCCTCCACCCAAGACATTGACGTCTAACACCGTCTCCCATACAAGGCGTCAAACGGTGTCATCTTGACCCTTGCTTGAAAACTATTGTTTGCAAACTCGATCATTCATAGGTGATCCTCCCATTTCTTGCCGAACACAAGTGCACACATTCTTAACATGTCTTCCATATTGCGGTTGGTCCTCTCCATATGACCGTCAATCTACGGATGGAACGTCGTGCTATATTTAATTTTAATTCCAAGCTCTTTTGTACGTGTCTCCAATCTTTGGCGGTGAAACGTCCATCCCTAGCTCTAACAATACTTCATGGAATACCGTGTAGAACGATGTTTCAAACATAGAGCTCTACAAAATGCACTGTATTGTCGCTTTTCTGATTAGGGATGAAGTGAGCCACTTCGGTCAAGCGGTCAAAGACCACACAAATTGCATCGTTTCCCTGTTAAGACCGCGGCAATTCATGCACATTCATGTGCAGAAGGTGGATACAGAAGATAAATACATAAGTGGTAAAAACTTCATATAGATCTGTGAGCTGAAGTGATTGTTGAGGACACTTTTGAAAGATTTAGGTGAAACTTACAAGTAATCCTCAACTTGTTAAATGATTTTAAATCTATCATCAACATATCTAAAATCTCGTGCTTTATGAAAGAACAAAACATATTAAGTAGATTATCACTACATTAGAGATGAAATTTTCAAGAGATGAATATGCATTGTGTTTGTAAAGTCAGATAAAGAGTTGCTCGACACATTCAACAAAATTGTTTCATCTTTTTTTGATATTTGTGTCGAAATGACTGATATATATACTCCAGATTGAGGCTAGTGTTAAAGGTCATTTGTAAAAGGCCCAAAAAGGAGCCCAATGAATATTTTCCTCTTTCTTATTGTTGGAAAAGCTCAAAGCTTGTATGTATTGCTTCTATATCAAAATACAAGGAGAGAATACAAATATATAGGAGAGAAAAGGAGAGAAGAAATCCTATACAATGATGTGAGACTAAAAGGAGAAGAAGAAAGGAGGAGAAAACAAGGGCCCAATATGGGCCCATTTACATGGGCTTTTCTAACACTCCCCCGCAAGCTGGAGCGTACAAATCGTATGCACCAAGCTTGGACAAGCACTGATAGAAGAGCGTACTGGGAAGAGCTTTAGTGAGCACATCCGCAACTTGTTCTGTCCCGGGAACATGCTTCAAGTCAATATTCTTCATTTTAACCTTTTCTCTGATGAAGTGGCAGTCAACTTCAATATGTTTAGTTGTCTCGTGGAATACCGGGTTCTTGGCAATATGTATTGCCGCTTGGCTATCACAAAGGAGAAGCGCTGGGGAAGGAAGTCGTACACCAAGATCGGTAAGAAGACTTTCCAGCCATGTTAGTTCAGATACTACAGACGTCATTGCCCGGTATTCAGCCTCAGCAGATGATCGAGCAACAACGACTTGTTTCTTGCTCCGCCATGTAATCAAATGTCCTCCAAAATATGTGCAAAACTCACTGGTTGACCGTCGGTCATCAAGAGAACCAGCGTAATCAGCATCCGAGTAAGCTATCAATGTAGGAGCTGAAGATGAGATCTTGTAGACCAATCCTTGACCAGGGGCCGTTTTGAGGTATCTGAGAATGCGTTCAACGGCGTGAAGATGAGATTTTCGGGGAGAATGCATATACCGGCTGACAATACCAACGACAAAGGATATGTCCGGTCTAGTTACCGTGTGGTAGATCAATTTTCCAACTAGACGGCGATAGTATTCAGGATTCTCAAGTAAGAGATCTGAGTCGTAAGCCTGAGCACATAACTTGTGATTCACATCCATTAGGGTATTGATCGGCTTACACCCCGAATAACCTGCATCATGAAGAAGGTCGATACAATACTTCCGCTGGGAGAGGACGAGACCATCTGGCCGTCTAGATACCTCAAGGCCCAAAAAATACCGGAGGGGTCCCAGATCCTTTGTTTGAAAAACTGTACCGAGATGTCGTTTGACCTCCTGTATTCCCTGTGAGTCATCGCCCGTAATGATGATGTCATCAACATAAACTAACAAAAGAACTGTCCCGGCTGTACGGTGGCGAGTGAACATGGAGAAGTCTGTCGTGCTGCGAGAAAATCCAACCCCCCGAAGAGCTTTGCTGAACCTGTCGAACCAAGCCCGTGGTGATTGTTTGAGGCCATACAGAGCTTTCTGAAGATGACAAACCTGAGACTCCCCCGTGGTCTCAAACCCGGGAGGTTGTTGCATATAGACAGTCTCTTGTAAGTCGCCATTCAAAAAGACATTCTTAATATCCAGTTGCAGTAAGGGCCACCGGCGATGGACAACCACCGAGATAAGAACACGAACGGTGTTGAGTTTGGCCACCGGGGAAAAGGTTTCCTCATAGTCTAGCCCGGGTTGTTGAGTGAAGTCACGGGCGACGAGCCGAGCCTTGAGACGGTCAATCGTCCCATCAGCGGCGTGTTTGATGACGAAGACCGACTTACACCCAACCGGTTTCTGACCCGGGGGAAGCGGTGCGAGAGTCCAGGTCTGGTTGGCCCAGAGGGCCGCCATTTCCTCCTCCATGGCAGCCTTCCAGCCGGGATGTGCTAGCGCCTCCAGCACAGTGTTAGGAACCGAAATAGAGGAAAGAGAAGTGGCAAAGGTGTGTAGGTGGGGGGAAAGGCGATGCAAGGAGACATAATTCGCCATAGGATGAGCGGTGGAGGGAGATACATGATCAGCAGAGCGCGGGGTAGCCGTGGAAGAGGCCGACGACAGAGGGGCAGCGGAGCAGGGGGGAAGGCGGCGAGAGTAAACCTGGATAACGGGCGGCCTGGAGGGAGCAGGTGGAGGGAAAGAAGAGGGAGCAGGTGGAGAGGGAGCAGGTGGAGAGGAAGAAGGACGTGGGGAAACAGGCGCAGTAGTAGGGATGACGGGCTGGGGTAAAGGGAGCGGTGGAGATGGCGGCGTGGAGGAAGGAGTAGGGGAGAAGAATGGTTGATCTTCCCAAAAAGTAACATCGGCGGAGACGATGACCTTCCGAGTACCCGGAGAGTAGCATAGGTAACCCTTTTGGGTGCGAGAGTAGCCGACAAAAATGGATTTGGCGGCCCGGGGGTCCAACTTATCGGAGGAGGGACCCAGGAGGTGAACAAAACAGGTGCAGCCAAAGACCCGTGGTGTAAAAGGGAAAGCCGGAGTGGAGGGGAAGAGGAGACTGAATGGGGTGGCAAAGTTGAGAACCGAGGAAGGGAGCCGGTTTATGAGGAAGCAGGCAGTGGAAACCGCAAAGTTCCAGTAATGTTTTGGAACCTGCATATGGATCATGAGAGAGCGGGCAACGTCGAGCAGGTGGCGGTTCTTCCGTTCGGCAACCCCATTTTGTTGGGGGGTATAGGGACAGGAGGTGTGATGAAGAATACCGAACTCAGCACAGAGGGTGACAAATTCATGGCCGGTGTATTCGCGAGCGTTATCGGTGCGCACGGTTTTAATAGTGGTGGAGAATTGCGTGCGAGTTTCTTGGATGAAGGCGCGAAATATGCGAGGGAGCTCGGAGCGCTCCCGAAGGAGGTAAAGTCATGTGGTGCGAGAGTAATCATCAATGAAGGTGAGAAAATAACGGTAACCAGAGATACTGGTAACTTTAAAAGGACCCCAGATATCGGAATGGAGTAAATCAAAGGGAGCAGCGCTCCGAGTACAATGAGCAGGAAAAGAAGTACGCGGCTGTTTGCCGTAAATACAGGAATCACAATGAAAAACAGGTAACGAAACATCAGGCAGGGCCTTTCGGAGAACAGGAAGAGGGGCATGTCCAAATCGACGATGCCAGTCCACAGCGGAGACAGAAGAGAGAATAGGCGGAGAGGTATCCAGAAGGTAGAGCCCGTTCTGCAGTCGTCCGCTACCAATGGTAGTCCGCGTCTGCCGATCCTGTATCAAAAAAGAAGAGGGAGTAAATTTTACGGAACAATCCATATCATGAGTGAGGCGGCCAACAGAAAGTAAGTTAAACGGAGAGCTCGGAACATAAAGAGCCGAGCGAAGAGAGAGGGAGGGGGCAAGAGAGAGGTCGGCACAGCCGGAGACCGGAGCAGTCGCACCATTAGCGACTGTGATATACTTCGGATGAGGAGCATCCGAGTACTGGAGAGGCCGCAGCGAGGTGATGTGATGAGTAGCTCCGGAGTCCAAGATCCAATGCGGATCGGAGGAAAGGCAAGTAATACCTGCAGTAGAGGTGGAGGCAACAGAGGCAGGAGGAGGGCTAAGAAGTCCCGGAGGTGCTGGAGCTGGAGGCGGACAGACGCAAGGTCGGGACCAGTGGAGGAGGAGCCATCAGCAGCGGCCGCAGTGGGGCGAGGAGGATAGCCATGTTTCTTGTAACAAACAGCATCCGTGTGGCCATCCCGGCCGCAGTAGGAGCACTTGGAGCGGGCCTGACCCCCACGTCCCCTTCCGCGAGAGCCGGAACGGCCACCGCGAGCAGAAGGCGGTTGGGGAAGTAAGGGAGGAGGGGCATGCTGAAGGAGAGCCGGAGAGGAGGGTGCCGGAGGATCCAGAGGTGGTGAAACGCGAAGGAGCATAGAGCAAACATCCGAGAGAGAGGGAGTAGAAGCCGAAGCCAATACTTGAGCCCGAATGCTCTGAAGGTGAGGTGGGACCCGAGCCATCATCATGGCAATGCAGACGGCCTCCTTTTGCGTGCGTTGAGCAGCAAGATCAGTGGTAGAAGGCTGATGCTGGATCCAGGCCTCGGCCAGAGTTTTGGCCCGAGCAACAAAAGAGGTCATGTCAGCCGCCCCACCAGCATCAAGGGACTGAAGGTCGGTAATAATGTCATAGAGGTGTTGAAGACTATCCTTTCCAGAGTATAAGGAGTGAATCTCCTCCCACATGGCTTTGGCGGTCTCATGGTACATGACCATTTGATATGGCTCACCCTCTAGAGAATTAAGGAGCCATGTTTGAACTCGGCCGTCATTGCGTAGCCACTCCTCCGTATTGGGAACAGGAGGAGCATTAGTAAGGTGAAGCACAAGGCCCTTCGCCTGAAGAACACGCCGAATAGAGTGGACCCATGGAACAAAGTTTTTCTTCCCAGATAAGGATATAGTGGTGATCTGCAACTCATCGCGAAGATCTGGAAGAGAGGTCGGGCGGTCAGCAGGAGGAGTAACCGCCTGTCCGGTAGAGTGAGCGGCTAGGAGAGAGAGGCCGCGAGTAGGAGCTTGAGCGGCTAGAGGAGAGAGGCCGCGAGTAGGAACTCGAGCGGCTAGAGGAGAGAGGCCTCGAGTAGGAACTCGAGCGGCTAGAGGAGAGAGGCCGCGAGGAGGAACTCGAGCGTCTAGGAGAGAGAGGCCGCGACTAGGAACTCGAGCGGCTAGAGGAGAGAGGCCGCGAGGGGGAACTCGAGCGCTAGAGTAGAGAGGCCGCGAGGAGGAACTCGAGCGGCTAGAGGCAGACAGACCGCAAGCGGCAAGCAGACAAACCGCAAGCGGCTAGAAGCAGAGAGAAGTGGGTCCCACGGGAGAGAGTAGAAGATATAAAAGGGGGCAGAGGGGTGGAGCCACGGGAGGGAGAGAGGAAGAGGAGAGTCAGCGGCTTAAGAGGGAGAAGTCGCTGAGAGAAGAGATGGGCAAAAACAGGTCGCTACCCGGGTGGGTAGAGGTGGAGGCCGCAGAGGGAGAGCGGATAGGCGGAGAAGCAAAGCCGGGTGGTTAGAAAAGGGGAAACCGCGAGGTCGGATAACCTGCCTCTGATACCATGTTGGAAAATCTCAAAGCTTGTATGTATTGCTTCTATATCAAAATACAAGGAGAGAATACAAATATATAGGAGAGAAAAGGAGAGAAGAAATCCTATACAATGATGTGGGACTAAAAGGAGAAGAAGAAAGGAGGAGAAAACAAGGGCCCAATATGGGCCCATTTACATGGGCTTTTCTAACACTTATATTTAAGTTCAAATCTCAAAATGAAGATTTTTCCTCATCTTTAACTCTATATAAAGAGGGAGTCTCTATGTAATTTTTAAATATTTGGTAATAACTATTTTATATTTTAAATTCTCACCTCTGATGAACAAATCAACTCTAATAACTAAAATAATATTATAAAATATGAAAAAGTCGCTACTTATTTACACAACACTATTTGTGAACCATTTTCTGGCACAATATTGGTAAAAAAGTAACATGACAAGATGTTTCAAAATACATATGAACTTTTATGCAACAATACATGCTTAACTTACAACTGACAGTTGAATTATATTTAAACTCCATCCATGTTTGAATTCCAGCCATATTAAAAGACATACCTCATAGGATTTTTGCAAGCTTCAAGAGTTGTTGCTTCTGTGCTCCCAGAAGCACAACCAAAAACACGGAAAATATTGCTGGTTTAACACAAGTCCATATTTAATCATCATCACCGAAACTAAGATCAGTAGATTAATCCATTATCAAAAAAATTAAATTAAAAAATACCTATATGAACCAGTAGCTACCCGAAGTGCATTTCCGCTTATGCAACAATCAAATTTGTCAAATAGTGAATCATTTTCATATAAATCGCAGAGCTGCATGATAAGTGAACTAACATAAACCAAACAAAGAAAGAAATGATTGTTCGTTGCATCAATTACTGATTAAAATCATGCTCATGAATACCTTAGACCTCAAATACTCGTGGATTTGAAAACTTGTAACTGGACCAGAATCCATGTTTATATCCCACAGCTGAAAAACAAACACAAATAAACAGAAGAAGGAAAGGAGGAATTTAAAAAATAAATAATATATTTTTACTTGCAGTGACAGTCCAAACTCCAATGGAAGCTAATTTAGCAGGACAAGGATAATGCATAACCAACACCATATGATTATGCACCTGATTAATGACCATATTCAAAGAATAACACTATACGCCGGTTCAGCGTGTTCAAGGATGGGCAAACAATACAAAAAAAAAGTATCTATGGTTGAATACAGACCAGGACCAGGTATACATTGATAATAAAAGAACGGGAGAGGAATGTGATCATAATGAAAACTTCAATGATGGCATAACTAGCATGAATATTGACGCAGAACGAACCTATAGGTGGACGCGATCAAGTGATTCCCTAACCCTAGATGTCATGCAAACAATCACAACTAAACGTAATAGACCCAACAACAATTCTAAAATGCGAGAGAAATTCAAACGCACACAACCTTGCAACAAAAACCTAAAACCTAATGTGATTGTGAATGAGTCAATAATACAATGAGTTCGGACATATAATTAATTAAACAATATTTATTTTAAAATTCTCGCACTTTTAATCTTAATTAAGCACAAACAATCAAGCAGTAAATCGGCGACAACTGCAAAATAAATTCAGAGAGCACAAAAATTGAAATGTGAATAGAAAAAATATTGCACGTCCGTAAAGAGATATAATAGTCAAATCAAAATAAGCCAAATATAGGGGTTCTGATGCGGAGCAGAGACGAGCACGAGCTTTGGGCCCCTTAGGGGCTGATTTGGCGACTTACCATAATGGCGTGCCCGGATCGACGATCGAACTTCGCGGTTGCGTCCGACACGTCGCCGCGAGTCAAAAACATATATTAGTTTATTTTTTTGAGTTTATTTTAATGTATTTAGTGTCCGATCCCACCGGCCAATCATAGTCGTTGATGGTGAAGCCCTAATTTGTTTTCTTCTTATAAATATCGGTCTAAGTGGCTGAACCAAGGTATTGCAGAATTTAGAGAACACTCATTCCCGGATTCCAGCGATCCCTCCCCGGTGCCGACGTCGCGGAACCGTAGGTGACGACTCATAGGCCTCCGAACTCCTCCCCAAGGTACTACCCATCCATAGCCTTCTTCTTCCCAGCTCCTAGGCCTCCAAAACCCTCATCCGCAGCTCATACAGCCCCCAAATCTCAACCCCTACCGCTGAACACTGTTCATGGGAACTGTTCAGCGAAATCATTGTTCCCCCGACCACTGTTCATCCGGTTACTATTCACCCGATTACTGTTCACTGAAATACTGCCCACCGAAATACTGTTCACGCCAACCCTCGACTTCTTCCCTCCCGTGGATCCACCCTCTGTTAGCCCTAATTTCTTGGATCAATTCAGATCTAGGAATTTCAGCCCCGATCCATTATTTTCACCTTTCGTTCATCACCCCTCCACCCGGATCCGACCCTATATAGCGGATCCACCCTTCCTCGACCCGGATCTACTTGGACGTGGCCGGATCTACCCATTTCACGTCCAATCTCATCATTTACCGCCGAGGACAGCCACCACCATCATTTTCACGCCGCCGGTTCCACCTTCGATCACCGATCTACACATCCGGATCATAATTCTTCAGTGTCTCGGTTCAGCCCTCTACTTTGTGAGCGTTTGTAGTATTGCACTATTTGATTTAGCATTTTCATTTGGTGATTTATTATATTCTGCTGTGATTCCTGTTTGTAGAACTTTGTTTTGGTGCCATAATAACTTACAGGAGGAGACATTCGCCGCGCGCTTCGCTTTGGCCCTCCGAGCGGAGGAAACCCATTATAATATTGCCAAAATAAATATTTATTTTTCTATTTTAATATCCGTGTGGTGCTGAATTTTTCATTGCTTAAATTTATTCATCAAAATATCGATCATTGCATTGCATGTAGGTTTGTATTAGTGTGTCAACCTTACACTCTCACCTAGCGTTGTAGGTTTTGTGCACTAGTAGCCTACCCCTACATCAGGTTCACTCTCACAACTTTACCCTACATGACAATTGTAATCAACCTCTTCACCCGCCCTCCACCGCAACAAATACTTCATACAAATATGTGTGCATAATTAGAAGCAACTCATTTTAGATGAAGTAAGACAAAATATGTGGATATTCGTATGAAAGATAGATGTCATTAGGCAAAAAGATGTTCTTATGATTTCTCGCAAGATAACACGCGAATACACGAAAATACAAAAAACAGAGTTTCAATATCCCTGACATTGGGAGGCTTGCTGGTTTTCGAGAGGAAAGGGGAAGTGAAGGAGCCCTCTCCAACATCGCTAGGATTCGTTTTCGGAGAGTATTTGAATTTAGGAAATAATCATAGTAGGAGGGTTCACAGCTCGAACCTACCTAGCCAACCATGTTCTCGATATCAGCATCTACGGGGAGCACCGAGGTGGAAGCACTCTACAGGACTCAAGCTTCCACCTCAAGTCATCAACTCTCATCTAAGTCTCTTGATCGACTCCGTCAAAGAGGGTACCGTCAAGGCGAACTGCTTAGCGAGGTTCAATTTTGGTGAGTTCCTACAAAAAAGGAGAATCTACAGAAAAGATACCAAAAGGCAAAGGCTTTAACTAAGCTAGTAGGTTACCATCTTCCATTCCGGTAGAATCACCAACTTCTCACGAACTATTGTGAGACGCTCATGGGCACCCATGAGATGTCGCCCCATGAAACATCTCAAATTTTCATAAGGAAACTAAAGTCTTCTAACCTGGAAATCCTTCTTGCGACGACTGCTCTAAACCATGCACGGCGTCCCACTTGAACAAAGCAAAGTCGAGGCAAAGGGCTACGACATTCCACTCGCCACCATCCACCCGAGTGGGCAAGCAAGTACTAACTGAGATTTTGTTCTCGTTGGGGGGCAACAACAATAGGGGATTACCCGTAACATTGGCATTGTCCTCGTCAAATCTAAAAAGACGCGGCCGAGTGGCGACTAAAGGTCGTCTTCGAAGCTCTTGCGACGATGGTATAGTGCACGAGAATCTTGGTGATGCCACGATTGGCCCCAGAGAGAGATCAGAGGAGAAAGATTTCTTGCCAGAGGGGTGGTAGGCTCTAGTATCCCCCACACCGAAGCCTCGTCATCTGGAAGGTTCACTGCACATCGATAAGTTCGGCAATAAAAGCAAATCAATTTGCCACAAATCCTGATAGAATGAATATATAAAATGTTTGCACTCCTACAGACAGTAGATACCTCTACGAGCGCATATGTGTGTGTATGTAGCAAAATTTCTGTATCAAATAATAACAGAGATGGAATGGCTGCATCAAATTTCTGTATCAAATTTTTGTATCAAATTTCTGTGTATGTTGATGTGTATGTTGACGAACTGCAGCTAATATACTAGCATAGACACGACGAATCTTACTCAGTATTTGCTGCATAAGTGATTCTACTCCAGATAATGATGTCTCTGAATATTTGGAAATAGGAAATTCTTTTTGAGCAATAATGAGAATGCTTATGAGAGATTATGTTAACAACTTTATAAATCAAGACTTATTTATGATTAACATTAAACAACCATCAAGAACTATAATTATTCTCATTTTTTTAAATAATTACTTGGTGAAATAAGACCATGCCAGTATATACATCAAGACTTACATGAAGTGTTTTTTGCATGAGAATAAAATCAAATATTTTTTGAAGGGATTTGAAGGTGATTTGGAGCTCAAATTAATGTTTGATTTGTAAATACGTCCAGTGAAGTTAGAGATTCTTGGAGCATGTTTTCTAATTTTTGATGGAGAGTTGATATAGAAGAAAGAGAAATTATGATTAATTTAGTATAGATGTTTTCATAGGAAAAAATAAAGCGTGTAAGAGTCTCTGGGACAAATTTTTTCAAGAGTCTCTTTATCAACTGAATTAATTTACTAGTTTTTAACTCCTTTCTCAGATAGATTTTTTCTCGAATCGTGGAACATTGAGAAATTGATGCATAATTTGGAATCTTGACGGTAATTTTAATCAGAAATTATGTTGTTTTTTATAACTGTGGGGTTCCCTAGGAAATAGGTACTAAGGGATGAATACACAAGAGCAAGATTGTCATTTCGTTGTGCCTGAATTTGTTATTTCATAGTTTTTAGATTATTATCTCCTTCTCTTCATCAACACTTCAATTTATTCATAATTAATTGTTATAATCATCTAGTTGAGAAAAATTGGTTATAAATGAGGAGGCTCCGTTTGGCACGGCTGAAAAAAGATATTAAGATTGTTTTTCTCCTTTTTAACCCTATTCCAACTCGTTTGCAGGTTTTATTTGAAACAATTAAAATGAGACCAATTCATTCTATCTTACCTTTTTTTAATTGTGAACATAGTAGTACATATCATTTGGGTAGGGAATCTCTATGTGAAACAATTCAGTCTTATTGCTAAAAAAGTATAGATATTAACTAATCAACTAATGCATTTCAATTTGTGTAGCATTTAAGTTGCATTTAATTATGATTTATATTATGATAGAGGGAATGGTTTGCTAGAGCATTTTTAATAAGAGAAGAGCCACACCCTATAGAGCCCGTCATTGGCAGAAGCAGGTACTTCATGTCTATTTCGTGAACTTTAATTTTCATTGTTAATTTAATTTTGAGAAAAATTGTTGAGTTTGGATTAATTATGGCTTTGTTTGGCATGGCTTATTTGCTCCAGTTAGTCTTCATTATTCTTCCTCTCTCCACTGACTTTGTCTGATCCATCCCAGATTGTCTACCTGTTAGTCATCATCGCCAATGAACGGTATCGATCTTGTGTTGCGGGATATTGCGAAAACACAACGATCAGAGGAGATCCTCGTCCGCCGCTGCCCTGAAATTCGGCCAGAATCGATACCGACCCGAGCGCCGTCATTCTATTCGTAAGCATTTCACCGCCCCACTAGCGAGTTGCGCGTTTGTGGCAAGTAATTTGAACAAGATTCAGGAGGATTGAATCAAAATCCAACTGAAACTGATCGAGGATGGCATGCGCCCTCCTATCCGAATCGATCCGCCTGTGCCACTATGGAGCAAGCGTCCAGACCTGAACGCGTATCTGTTGAAACTGTTGTTTGTGATCGATCCGAAACGGCAGTACGGCGTCAACGTGACAGCGGGTGCATGTCTATCTTGCAGCAAAGTCGGCTTTCTTTTCCTCAAGCAATTCAGTGCCCCACGAATTATCGATTGCATCGACACCACCAAATTTGCTCTATGTGCTCGATACATGTGCAAGAAGTCGAAGAGCTCGGGCGGCTATCGTCCCACGTTCCATGTAATGGACGAGGCCAAAACCGAGAAGTTGATCCCGGCGTCCATCGTCCTTAACTATCCCGTGCAGTTGTTCGAAAAGAGCGCGCACGACGTCGGTCTAGTTCAAATGACATACGACTTGTACACGACCTATTCCGACAGTGCAGATGTCGCCAAGATGATTCGTTGTGCCTGAACGACTCGATACATGCGTCAAGCACTCGAGCAATCGAGCATGCGCTATATCGTGGCCACGTGTCGTGGTATTTGAAAATGCGTGTTTGGGATGTCGCACTCGAGCAATCGTCGTCACCTCAGGATCCGACAGTGTTTCCCGATTTTCCATCGTTCTGTCAGCATTGTAACGGGTATAATGGAACTCTCGGTCCAGTGGAATCGACGCTGACAAGCCTGGTCAACGACTGCATTGCTCGCCAACTCCCGTTCTTCAACCGAATGGAAGGTGTCATCACCGGGACTCATCTCTCGGCCGACCATCATCACAACGTGTCGGGACGCATGAAAGTAACGGATGAGTTCAACGGCAGGAAATTCTCCCCCGCTGTTGGATTGCACTCCGTCATGAACGAGCGCCAACAAATCCTCTCCAATCAATTCACAACCACGACGGGCAATACGGAACGTCGATCTGTTAGCCAGGGTTTGCTGAGACGGTACAACACTGACGGTATTGATACTTCGCTACTCATCATGTACCTGGACAAGTGCTGCGATAATCGGGAATGGCTGGAAGAGTTCGAGAACATCATTGTTCTCCTCGACAATCACCACCTGATCACAAGGTACCGAGACAATTCGAACAGCACGGATCGTCCTCGACATGAACAATTGATAGCTGTCGTGGCCGAAATCATTGTTAGCACTAGAAAAGCTCCAATGCGGGAGGGATCCATCATTGAGGCTGAATTGGATGCACTGTTGGATCACATTGAAAAGTGGGAAATCGAGAATGATGTGCCCCCATCCAAGCGCATCGTGACGAGCAAACTTTTAGTTTGTCACGAGACACAGAAAAAGCACATCCGAAATTTTTTAACGCCGCTCGCATCTGTGTTGACTACCGTCGTGGATCGCTTCTTTCGTTCGAGTTTGCACCGTGGATCGTGGAAGAATGAAAACTTGTGGCATCAAGGACGAGCTATTTGCCCGGAGACCATATCCCTGGAAGGAGGGAACTTGCTGCTCCATGTCGTTGTCGCTCAAATCAACTTTCGAGGCGAACTCTAATTCGATTCTCGCTGGGCATATTTGCCAGTCTCTGGGATACATATCATTCTCACTCAGTATCTCGCACTCTTTCCGACTGATGGCATCACTCCCTCGCATACGTCTCTGTCGACGATGTTTCACTTATTGCCTCTCTCGATTGATGATTGTGACCACGAATTTGGATTGACGATAGCATTTGGACAATCCCTTCCTCAGTTTCCTGAAATTCTTGCAGGGCAACTGAAATCACTTGGAGTGGTCGCTGAATCAATCGCCGATAATACAATTTGGTCGAGTCACACATTCGATGCGATTGTGCACAATGCCCTTGATGTTGCCGCTGTTGTTGTCGAGCGGGCTCACGATGGTCATCGCATCGTTGAAGAAGACGATGTTGCACCACGGGACGATGGTGATTCGAACCATGTCGACGACGTTGATCCGTTGATTGGCTCTGAATCTGGCGTCAAATTCAGCAACACGCCCTATTCCATTCAGTCCAATCGCAAGCAACCGCAAGCTAGGACCAACATCACATGAGTGCAGCTCTTCATCGAGTCACCATAAAAAATCTCGCAGCCTCAACGCATCGGGTAATGAACGTCAGTCGGCATTACAAGGGCTTAATTTATGGGAAGCTGTCATGAGCACTTCACCAATGATCAACCCTTGGAGCGTCACTTGCTCCGAACGATTGCCATCAAATTTTTTCTGCCCGATGAACTCCAGGATCTGAAGGATTTCCCTATTCAATCTTTGCATCTTTCACAATTGCACCGAATCTGGTCCGTTCTAGTCTCGGCTCTGCGTACCACCAATTTCGCTTGCAAACGATTCATTCGGCCGAAATCGGAACAGGTCCTAAAACTGCTCTTGGAGGATATGGTTGTCCAGGTCCGATTCAGATTGCGCATTCAACGAGCAACACCCAAACGCAACATCATTATTGCCCGAAATCAAGTCGCGTCAATGATTGCTCATTTGCGGTCGCCCCATGCTGACAGTTTCAACACTGTGCAGTTGGAAGAGACCGTGACGACGACTACAACTCGAATCGTCACCTTGGAAACCGACGTCAATCACAGTTTACGTCAACCCCGTGCATCGGATCTGCAATCTGCTCCAGAACAACTCATTGAAGGATTATCAGATAATATCATTGATCGACTGGTTCAACAAGAGATTGATGATGTGCATGTCGACAACATTCATTGGACCAAAGTGATCGCCCCCGCGTACGCCCGCATAGCTTCCTGTTGTGATGATCTGCTCGAGATGACCCACAAGAAGATCCAGAATCGTTGGCAGTATCTTGCACGCCTCAAGAAGCATGCGCCATCAACCACATCAGCACGACCAGGTTATTATTATTGTTTGCAATCGCATTCCGAGGCGGCCTATCAGCACGACGATCCAGGCTCCCTAAATATTCCGTCGACGCCGGCGACCAAACTATCAATTCCATACGCATCTCCGACCACCCGTAATTCAAATCAACCGACCTCTTCTACAGTCATCACGACGGCTGAGGAACCTGTTGTGGCCAACACGTCCGCTGTCAACGAGATTATTTTGCGTCCGCCATTCATGATCGATCATTAGTTGTCTGGTTTGGATAAGATATTGGCGGCCATCGTCCCCGCACCATCTGCAGGGGATCCGTTTCCCCAAGCGGAGAAGGAGCTGCTCAATTTCTTCCTAACCAGTCCAGCAGAGCGCTCCCATGTGAAATCGGCGACTGGTGATTAAACGTCTTGGAAGAGTCTAGCCAAGCGTTTCTTATACTGGGCACGAATCACGCGGGTATTACGGATGAACTAGTTTTGGGCCCGATCCGATAGGCAGCTCAAACAAAAGGTCAAGAATGATAACAAGAAAAAGAACTGCTAGTAGGTAGACAATATTTGACTTTTGGTTTCATTTCCATCTTCAAAATTTTCATTCTCAATTTTTGAAATTTTCCTTCTTTTAATCTCACTAGGCTTGTTGAGATGGCTCAAGCTTGAGAAGACTAGACTTTCACGGTATGCTTGATTTCCAGTCTGAAATACCAATTTTGCAAGGTATACCACGAAATATTTTATCGAGTTTAAAGCTTTGGGAAGTTATCTAAAGACATTGAAACTAAAATTTCTGTAACTTGTGTTGCTGTGAGCTTCCTGAAGGTTTGATGGGTCTCTCCAGTATGTTCTCACCTTTTCATTGTTGAATGACAGCTAGATTCTGTAGTTTTTCACCGAAGCATCGGCCTCACACAATTCCATTACAGTGAAGCAACCTTGACTTTGCATGAACTGATAACCACTCTGTTGCTGCCTCACTCGCTAGATTAAAAATCTCACAGTTGCAACAATTTATACAAGTTGTGGAGAGCCAAATGGGGACTATATCTCTCAGTTTCCACATTTTTCATTGTTGAAAGGTAAATGAGAACTTTCTGAAGAGATATGGTTCCATCACAACTACCTAGCTAACAACACATTTAAAAATTTGATAACTTGTACCATTGATTTTGTCTTGACCTCAATATGTTATGTTTTCATGTAGGCGATACAATCTGGAACGGAGCAGTTGGAAGGTTCGTCGTACAATCACGGAGTAGATGTGTAGTTTTAACCCAAGAATATATTGTTATTATTATTGTATCTCTCAACACAAAAAAATATCAACATAACATTCTGTTTTGTACTTTGAATCTATCTTTTTTAAACTTCAAAATGTTATTAATATTTTTTTCATATTTAATTAGTGTTGTCACTTCTATTTGGGCTTGTATATATATATCTGCTTAATTTCTCTTAAATTTAATCTCTTTATGATTATCATTAATTTATTTAATTGTTGTGAATAGGACTTGAAGTTATGCGAAATGTGAGATATTTTGTTAAGCCACCAACCACACTTATCGCCAATATAATTGTCTGGTCAGTTTTATTGCTGTTGGGATATAATTGTTGGAGCTTTTAATTTGTTCACTTATTATAAGCCTTTTTAAAAAATAAAAAAATTACATTTGCGACATTTATAAGAAAAAAGTGTAACCAAATATAATCTATTATTAAATTTTAAAAAAAGAATATTGGAGCATTTATAAAATCATCGATTTTGATAAATATATAGCACGAAGTTTTTGAAAAACACGGTGGTAGACTTTAAGAGCAATAACAACGTTTTTAAAACAAAATGTCGCAACAAGCTATATGATACCAAAATGGGCTAAGCTAAACAACACACTCAGACGTCACCAAAATTATTTAAAAAAAAAATCACGTTTTATAGAACAAAGACCCTTGACATAAGGGGTATAAAATTGCCAATATGGGCGATGAAAGTGGGCCCACCGACCATAGAAAGGTCAAGGCCGACCATAAAAAGGTCGACCTGTGCCCACGGCCCGACTGCAGCCGGTGCACCCTAACGAGCTCTCTGCCCCGCACCTTTTCTTCATTTCCCTCTTCTCTCTTTCTTCCTCTCTCCCCTTTTCTTCTCCTCCCCCTCTTTTGCTTTCTCCACCCTCCCCCTCCCCACTTTTTCCCCCTCATATCAGAGAGGAACCTGGCGACCCCCCCCATCACGTGGAACCACCTCCAAACCTCCTTCCACCATTAGATTTGCCCATATCTGGGCATTTCAACCCGGATCCAGCCCTCCTTTGCCCCGATCCAACCCTCCCAATCCCCCAACCGCCCTTCCTCTTACCCGATCCAGTCCACCCACCATCTGCACTACCCCGAGCGCGGCTCGACCCCAGGTAGACCCACTGCGCAGGCTCCCATTAGCTGGCAGGTACGAAGGCTCGCCTGTGGGGGAGAGGTCTGGTTCTGCAATACCCCGAGCGCGGGTCGGCCCCAGGTAGACCCGCTGCGTAGGCTCCCATTAGCTGGCAGGTCTGAAGGCTCGCATGTGGGGAGAGGTCAGGTTCTTGGTCTTTGGTTCTGCACTACCCCGAGCGCGGCTCGGCCCCAGGTAGACCCGCTGCTCAGGCTCCCATTAGCTGGCAGGTCCGAAGGCTCGCCTGTGGGGGAGAGGTCTGGTTCTTGGTCCTTGGTTCTGCACTACCCCGAGCGCGGTTCGGGCCCAGGTAGACCCGTTGCGCATGCTCTCATTAGCTGGCAGGTCCGAAGGCTCGCTGTGGGGGAGAGGTTCGGTTCTTGGTCCTTTGTTCTGCAATATCCCGAGCGGCGCTCGGCCCCAGGTAGACCCGCTGCGCAGGCTCTCATTAGCTGGCAGGTCCGAAGGCTCGCCTGTGGGGGAGAGGTCTGGTCCTGGTCCTTGGTTCTGCACTACCGCGAGCGCGGCTCGGCCCCAAGTAAACCCACTGCGCAGGCTCCCACTAGATGGCAGGTCAAAAGGCTCGCCTGTGGGGGAGAGGTCTGGTTTTTGTTCCTTGGTTCTGCACTACCTCGAGCGCGGCTCGGCCCCAGGTAGACCAGCTGCGCAGGATCCCATTAGCTAGCAGGTCCGAAGGCTCGCCTGTGGGGGAGAGGTCTGGTTCTTGGTCCTTTGTTCTGCACTACCCCAAGCGCGGCTCGGCGCCAGGTAGACCCGCTTCGCAGGCTTTCATTAGCTGGCAGATCCGAAGGCTTGTCTGTGGGGGAGAGGTCTGGTTCTTGGTCCTTGTTTTTGCACTACCTCGAGCGCGGCTGGGCCCCATGTAGACACGCTGCGCAGGCTCACATTAGCTGGCAGGTCCGAAGACTCGCCTGTGGGGGAGAGGTCTGGTCCTTGGTCCTTGGTTCTGCACTACCCCCAGCGCGGCTCGGCCCCAGGTAGACCCGCTGCGCAGGCTCCCACTAGCTGGCAGGTCCGAAGGCTCGCCTGTGGGGGAGAGGTCTGGTTCTTGTTCCTTGGTTCTGCACTACCCCGAGCGCGGCTCGGCCCCAGGTAAACCCGCTGCGCAGGCTCCCATTAGCTGGCAGGTCCGGAGGCTCGCCTGTGGGGAAGAGGTCTGGTTCTTAGTTCTTGGTTCTGCACTACCCCGAGCGCGGCTCGGCCCCAGGTAGACCCGCTGGGCAGGCTCCTATTAGCTTGCAGGTCCGAAGGCTCGCCTGTGGGGGAGAGGTCTGGTTCTTGGTCCTTGGTTCTGCACTACACCGAGCGCGGCTCGGCCACAGGTAGACCCGCTGCGCAGGCTCCCATTAGCTGGCAAGTTCGAAGGCTCGCCTGTGGGGAGAGGTCTGGTTCTTGGTCCTTGGTTCTGCACTACCCCGAGCACGGCTTGGCCACAGGTAGACCCGCTGCGCAGCCTCCCATTAGCTGGCAGGTCCGAAGACTCGCCTGTGGGGGAGAGGTCTGGTTCTTAGTTATTGGTTCTGCACTACCCCGAGCGTGGTTCGGCCCCAGGTAGACCCGCTGCGCAGACTCTCATTAGCTGGCAGATCCGAAGGCTCGCCTGTGGTGGAGAGGTCTGGTCCTTGGTCCTTGGTTCTGCACTACCCCGAGCGCGGCTCGGCCCTAGGTAGACCCGCTTTGCAGGCTCCCACTAGCTGGCAGGTCCGAAGGCTCGCCTGTGGGGGAGAGGTCTGGTTCTTAGTTCTTGGTTTTGCACTACCCCGAGCGCGGCTCGGCCCCAGGTAGACCCGCTGCGCAGGCTCCCATTAGCTGGCAGGTCCGAAGGCTCGCCTGTGGGGGAGAGGTCTGGTTCTTAGATCTTGGTTCTGCACTACCCCGAGCGCGGCCAGTTAGACCCGCTGCGCAAGCTCCCATTAGCTGGCAGGTCCGAAGGCTCGCATGTGGAGGAGAGGTCTGGTTCTTGGTCCTTGGTTCTGCACTACTCCGAGCGCGGCTCGGCCCCAGGTAGAGCCGCTGCGCGGGCTTCCATTAGCTGGCAGGTCCGAAGGCTCGCCTGTGGGGGAGGGGTCTGGTGCTTGGTCCTTGGTTCTGCACAACCCCAAGCGCGGCTCGGCCCCAGGTAGACCCGCTGCCCAGGCTCCCATTACCTGGCAGGTCCGAAGGCTTGCCTGTGGGGGAGAGGTCTGGTTCTTGGTCCTTGGTTCTGCACTACCCCGAGCGCAGCTCGGCCCCAGGTAGACCCGCTGCGCAGGCTCCCATTAGCTGGCAGGTCCGAAGGCTCGCCTGCGGGGGATATGATTGGTTTTTGATTCTGGGGAACCATAGTACATCCTACTTAAACTCGCGAAAAACAAATTATGAGAAGCAAAGGTTGGAGCAGTGCGAGTGGAGGCACTCGCTGTTGGCAGTTACGAGGATGGACTCGCTTACGGCGAGTGGGCACTCGCGCGAGACAGAAGGCCCGCTCTAATAATAGGTGAGCAGGTTACACAACTAAAGGCCACTCGCGCCGGGAGTACTCTAAGGCGAGCCGAGAAGGTTACACTGTTTGAATCTCACGCGCAAAGGTAAAGGAAGTGACGACTCGCAACCTGGGCCAACTCTCCGTCAAGACCGCGAGATAAGAAGTAGCACCGTCTCGCGTGCGTAAGCGCATTGGAGGGTCGTCTCGCAGTAAGAAAGGTAAAGCAAACTGTAGGGAGTAAAGGCAAGGCGGCGAGACAGGTGGATAGCACCGTCTCGCAGGCCCAAGCAAACCAGTGATTCATTTCGCGTAATAAAGAACCAAACAACAAATATCATGTACATTTGAGCATCATTATGTATCACAAAATAGGGCTCAAAAAAGATAAGTCTTTAAGTTTTACAAACAGCAGCAAAAAGAAGAGGAGAGAGGGATTCTCGATCTTGGGAGTTGACACGTCATTTCTCCTCGCCGGAAGAAGAATCCTTGCTCTCCTCGCCATAGAGCTGGGGAACCAGGTCGCGGACGGTCACCGTTTCCGAGTCATCCTTCACGACCCCAGGTCCATCATCTTCAGGACTAGCTCCGCTGCCCTGATGCCAGCATCTTGGCATTACTCCTCAACCTCGTCAAACGAGTTGTGCGGCGGAGCTGTCCGAAAGGGCTCGCGGCGAGACGTTGACGCGACATCGGCCTGAAGTTGAGTATTCTTGGCTTTCAAACCCTCGACCTCCTCCTCCAGGGCCGCTACTAGCGAGTGCAGCCGCTCCGCCGTCTCGGCATCCTGCGAGACGCCCGGTCATTAGTTAATAGTTAAAAGCTTTTTGAAGGAAAAGAGTAAGGATAGGGCTTTACCACGCCGCCTTGGGCTTTTGCGAGGAGGCTCTCGGCATCAAGCAGCCTTTTTGTGAGACCTTCTGACTTCTCCCGCTCCGCCACCAGGCTCGTCTCGCTCTCCAACCATTTTTTGTTGATATATATTAGACGGCGCGCGGCGCGGTGCGAGAACTCCAAGGCGCGCATCTGGGCGTGGGAGGACTTCATGACGAGATCTCGCGTAGACTCGCTCTCACGAGAGACTGCGTCGAGACCACCATAAAGGTCGTACCCCACGGCGAAAGCATGACTAGTTGGCTCTTCCTGCGCCTTCCAAGGGGGAAGGAGAGTGGAAATGGACACGCGATTGACGTCCCGCCGCCACAGCAGAACAGGATCGTCCGCGGCATCGGGGACCGTGGGGCCCAAGTTGAAGTTCATGTGGGAGGAGGGGGCGGGACGATTGGAGGAGGTGCCTTCGCGAGAGGTGGGGGCGGCTGGTTGATTGGAGGCGGCGGCAGGCTGATTGGGAAGTGCCGTCTTGCGGGTAGGCGAGACGGCCTGTTGAGGAGGCGAGCGGGGCGATTGAGACCCCTCCACAGAGATAGGGCTCAAAGATCCCGATATTTCCTTCTCCTTCGGGGTCGTCCTCTTTTTCCCCTTGGAGACAACCACAGCTTTTTTCATTTTCTTCGGAGGGCTGGAGCGAGAGGGGGCCGTGTCTCCTGTAGGCCTCTTGAGAGGGGCAGGAGCCAAGGACTCTCGACGCCTCAGCTGCAGCGCTGGCGAGACCAAGGCTCTTCGAGGGGTGGATGTTGCTTTTGTATGGAGGGTGGACTGGGACGACTCGCTCCCCTAAAAACAAAACAAAACAAGGCGATGAGAAGGCGAGACGGAAAAACAATCAGACATAAAGCGAGACGAAAAGCGAGAGTACCTTCGCCGGGAAGCACTGGAGGCAGCGAGTCGAGGCCTCGCCGCAGGAAGTTGACTTCGAAGTTTTTGCCGACGAAGTAATCATACAGAAGCTTGTCCGTGCCGCCGACCTGCGGGGTGGCATAGAAACTTTCAGGGGGAGACACGGGCGCGAGTGGGATGCCCCCGAAGTAACCACGGTCGCCACGAATGAAGACAAACCGCGTGAGCCAATGGTGATTTTTGTTGGGCGTCTCGCACACCTTGAGCCATTGCCCGGTGAAGTACGAGACGCCATCAGCGTTGACGTGATAAATGAAGAGCTTGCAGAAGACCGTCAAGCTGAACTCAATGCGCTCCCGACGCATGTAGCAGGCGAAGGCGATCAACACCGAAATGGCGTTCGGGTTGAACTATGCCGGCACGACGTCGAAGTACTTGAATACCTGTTGTACCTCAGGCCATAGAGGCAACCTCAACCCCGCCTCAAAGTGCGAGACGGGGAAAGCGAGCTCTCCCGTGTAATAGGTGTTGATGGACTCGCCAACTTTGGGGGGACGCGACTCGATCCCCTCCCGCAGGTACTCGCAGACGAAGCCGTGGTAATCTTCCTCAGGAAGTCGGCCGAGCGGGAAGTCATGGTCGGTAAACCGCTTCCCGCAGCGGCTGCGCCCCTCGTCTTCCTCAACTCTTTTCTTACCCATCCTTGGCGAGACGGTTTTAGGCGAGACGAAGGGAGAAAGGGAGAGTAAGAAAGAAGATCGGCAAGAGGGTCAGGAGAGAAAAGCGCGAGAAGGCGCGGCGAGACGAAAGAAGCGAAGGGGCAAGAGCTTGGGTGCGGCAGGAGTGAAGAGTGCGGGTATCCATCTGATCCAGGGCCGGGTGTATTTATAACGGATACAGGGCAATGATTGATGGGCGGGAAAACGTACAGAGGAAGGGGAAGAGTCGGCAGTAGGTTTTCTCTCTCTCTCTCTCCTAAACCTCGATCGGCGCGGCCCGTCGCAATCACAAGGTGATTAATTAAAGAAATTAAAAGAAAAATGAAATTAACACAGCAGTAATGAATGTTCAAAAACACCATCCCACATATGGCGGACACCAAGTTCTGACAAAGCCGGCGAGACGGCAACACAGCATTATTTAATTATTATTATTACAACATTCAAATAGAAAATGAAGGAGAAGGTGCGAGACAGATGACCTTCAGTATGGGTGCCATTGCCAGCGGCCACCGCGAGCCCCTGCACAGGGTGGCCTACTACGCAAGTGGAATGCGCGAACGGACTCCAACCCACGGTGAGTGAGACAAAGCTGCATATCGACCTCGCTGATGATGGCGTCAGGATTGGTTCCATCGACATCTAACTCGGTATCTGCCTCGAAAGATAAGCAAGCGCACTCGTTCTCCAGGCATTCGATCCGCCGATCCGACGCCTGCTTATCCAGCGTCAGCGAATGGATGAGGCGCGCGTGTCTCTGGAACAACTCGGCAGTCTTGCACCTCATTTCTGCCGGGTTCGCAGGGTCGCCAAGGTAATCTTCAATCCCGTCAAGGGGAGGAAGAGGCGGGACGGCAGGTTGCCCAGGGTGCTCCTCAGCAGGCGAGTCGGTCTGGGCGCCTGCGGAAGGAGTAAAGGAGCAGGGTGAGAGAGGCTCCCGCAGGAGTGTATGGGAGTAGCGAGTGGGACAAAGAAGTGAGGGAAGGTTCCTTACCAGGGCGACGGGAGGTCCCGGCAGCCTGGGAAGGTTCGTTCCTCCTCTCGCTGGGAGGAGTAATTGGAGGAGTGGAAGGTGGTTGCGAGTCGGAATCTTCGCGATGGGCGGCGGAGTCGTCTCGCGGGCTTTCCGGTCGTTGTGTAGCCGCGGGAGCTCCCTGAAGCAAATAATTAACAAGGCTGATACAAATATTGAAGGACTAATAAAGATAGAAATAAAAACAGAAGCGAGAGCTCACCTCTTTCTCTTTGGGAGATGCGGGAGGAGGGGTGGGGCAGGTCTCCTGAACTGCGCGAGACGGATCCTCGGCAGACGAGGGGTCACCTATGTCTACCCTCTTCAGGCGAGACGGAGAGGATGGTAAAGAGGGTAGGGGCGAACTAGAGTTGAAGTAAAAGCGGCCACGTTGGCCTTGTTCTGCCGACGCACCTTTGCAAGGCGCTCGCGAAAGCTCTGGCTATGAGATATGATGAACAGTCTACTGCAAGGAAGGAGGAAGTGTATAAAGGGGCAGCCTCTATTCGGGATAGGAATCCCATATTTATAGGTTTTGGTGGGGGCCTCATAGAAGATTCTCTCATAAATGCGTACATAAATACGTTTTAATGACGAGCCTCGGTTGATGTTCTTTCCGAGCTTAAAATAATCTCGAAAAGAGCGGGGATTATGTACAACCTCGGACTCGTGAGGGCCCTCAAGACGCAAATAGAAGGACGATAGGCGAGAGCTGCTGATAGGCGAGTGGGACCAGATTGTCCACTCGCAGGAGGCGAGGCGAGTGGTCTCTGCAATGGGCGAGACGCCCCCTTTTTGGGATGCGAGTAGGCCTTTATAGGCGAGAGGGCCTCGTAGCGGAGGATGCCTGCGAGACGGCTAGGAGGGTTCGTCTTGCCGATGGGTGTTCCCCGACTCGCCATATAGAGAGAGGGCCATTTTGACAGATCTATACCCCAGGGGGATTTTACTCTTCTGCCCCGGGTATCATTACCCTTTTGCCCTTGATGGTCTGCATATAGCTCCTCAGAACAGCGGAGTTTGCCTGTTGGCAGACCCAACCAGGGGTACTCTGGTAATTTCAGGATAACTCAGTATGGTTATTTGCATATCCAACTAAGAAAACTATAAATAGACTCATAGGGGTTCTTCAGAAGCACACATATATATCTTTCCCGGGACTTGAGAGGATTTTTTTTGTGCTTTCTGAGGAGCTCCAAGCCCAGCTTTTGGCTTTGGATGGGAAGCTCTCAGATATCTTCCGGGTAAGCGGTGGACCTCCCTGCTTCAACAATAAGCAGCAACAGGAACATCGGGATAGACCGTCGATGAAGGGACTGCTGCTGAAAATAGACAGAGTCAACATAAGAGATTACACGATCTCTCGAAGAAGTTGGAAGTTGGCAGAGGAGAGAACCACGATCGGCGGAACCATCAGAGGAGGAGCATTCACAAGATTGGTAGAGGAGAAGAGTTGAGATCAGCAGTCGGACGGGAAGGTGTCAACGATCTACGACATGACGCAGACAGGAACGAGCCGGTCTCGATGAGCAACGGTGAAACTCTTTGTTCAAGGGTAGTTACACATCTAGAGGGGGGTGAATAGGTATGTTTTAAATCTTTTTAGTTCTTTTAAGCCCTTACCTCAGATCCTAAACAGAATCCTACAACTCAGAGACTCAGCTCCTACACTCCTTTTATAACATATGGCTACAGCTCAGATCAAACTATGATCCTACAGGTTAAGTAATGAGTTTGAGATGTTTGAATCCAGAGAAATGTTCCTCTGAATCACCTTCTTGAAATGAGTAAACCAAGTCCTAACTCTTCACGGCCACAAGATTGTTGATCTTCTGAGTAGTTCCTCTTGTGCTGAGAATACCTGATGCAGAGCTCTGTATCTTCAAGCTTTAATATATCAGAGTTGAACGCAATAACCTTGAAAATGAATAGCAACTTTCTTTGAGTGCTCCGCTACTCCACCATTTACAGAAATTAGGTTTTATGTTCTTGCTAAAGACGACTTGGAGATATTTCTTCAATCAGCAAGCAAATGTCATCTCTAACTCTTCTGTAAAAACGAGAATGATCGATTGAGAAGACGAAGACCAGAACTCCTCTTTAATTTCTATGTAAAAGTCTTTTTATATCCCGTCGTCCAACGGCTCTTAGATCTGTATGGGCAAGCCGAAATAGCAGTTGTAAAGTAACTTTAGCTTTAACTGTTGTTCAAAAAGTGTTCGGCGCCATTTGGCATCTACTGCGCAAATCCCTCTTAATTTGAATTTGGATGACGTCAACATGACTTAGCATTTCTCACATTCAGTCAGCACAGGTGTTGAGTGAAGCTATGTGACTCAACGCAAAAAAACTTAATAGAAAATCTGCTTCTTGAGGCGTTGAGTAAGTCTTCATCTCTCAACGCTTTTGTCTCAGACAAATGGACAGATAAGGCGTTGAGTGAACCTTCATCACTCAACGCATTTGTACTTGACAGAATTCTTCTGGTTGAAAGCATTGAGTGAAGTTACTTTTCTCAACGCTTCTAGACTTGGCAGTCATCCTGACTGAAGTCGTTGAGTGAGTCTTCTACACTCAACGCTTCTGGACTTGCACATAATTTCTGAATGAAGGTGTTGAGTGAAGCTACTTTACTCGACATTTCTGGACTTGACAGTCATCATGACTGAAGTCGTTGAGTGAGCCTTCTACACTCAACACTTCTAGATTTTGACAGATTTCCTTTTGAGTAGGCGTTAAGTGAACAGTCTTCACTCAACGCTTTTGGACTTTGCTGAATTATTGATAAGACGTTGAGTGAACATTCTTCACTCAACGCTTTTGTACTTAGATAGACTTCTTTTTAAGTAGGCGTTGAGTGAACAACCTCCACTCAACGCTTCTTGACTTAACCAGATTCGAGTCCAACACCACTGAGGCTTTGAATGTCTGATCTTCTGTCAACTCTTTTAGCCTTCTGCCGTTGAGTGAAGTGTACTCACTCAACGCTTCTGGACTTAGCCAGATTTATGCTTTTCCAGCATCATGTCTTGAGTCCAAAAGGTATTCTGACCCTGACAACCTATCTAATCATAGAACATTAGACATCCTGCATATATTGAACTTAAACAAATATCAAATACAATCATGTGTATACTAATGACTTGTGGTATTTATTCAAATCTGGGACATTATGATCAATGCACTCAACAATCTCTCCCTATTTGAAGAAGTCAGAACGCTAGTCAATGATATACACTACCCATTCTTGTCACGGCAACAAGGCGAACCAAGGCGAGCGTCGGGCGCCTTGATGCTTAGGCGACAAGGCGGACGCTAGGAGATGATAAGGCGAGCACTGGCAAGGCGCAATTTATTTTTATTTTTTAAAAGGGCAGGATATAAACAGCGGTTATTATAATAACCGTTGTCTATAGTCTGCAGTATATAGACAACGATTATTTAAATAACCGCTGTATATAGTCTGCAGTATATAGACAGCGGTTATTATAATAACCGCTGTCAATAGTCTGCAGTATATAGACAGAGGTTATTATAATAATCGATGTCTATAGTATGCATGCTTTAGACAGCGGTTATTGTAATAACCGCCGTCTATAGTTTGCAGTCTATAGACAGTGGTTTTCGTAATAACTAATGTCTACAGTTGACTATAGACAGCGGTTATTGTGTGTCATACTTTAGACATCGGTTATTATAATAACCGCTGTCTAAAGCTCCAATTATTTTAACTTAACAGAATGTTTACTAACACACAGCCACACAGATTGTTTCTTCATAGCAGTTAACAGTAATCAGAAAACAACTAAGTATAGCTTCTGATATCATGATATCTCAAATTCTCAAATCTCTATATTTATACCATTAGTCAGTAAGCAAGTAAAGCCACTAAGCACACAGGTTCTGAATCTTCTGATATCATGAATTCATGATATTTTCATATCTCAATTCTCAACACATTCATGTCAAGAAGTAGCAAGCACAAAATTTCTGATATCATGAATACATGATATCTCATATTCTCAGCTCTCAATACATTCATACATATCTCAAATACCATGAAGCAGTAAGCAGTAAGAAAAAACAATGTCAATCAATACAAACTTCAAAAAACGAAATAACAGAAAAGTGAACACAAAAATATTATAATATAGAATTATGGTCAAATCCAAAATGTCTTCATCCATTGCACAATATCATATTAGCATGAAAAATATTTTTAACATAAACTTTAAATAATCATAAAAGATCAAATATAATCATCATCTATTAAGTCGTCATTGGCATTGCATGTGCTCGGTTGGTTTGAGGTACTTGTCTTTTGCCCATAATTATCGTCAATATCTCCATCATCATTGACAACGAAAAAATGATCTAAATCTTCATCCCCTTCATCCATTAGTTGAAGATTAGCTCCAGCTCCACTTCGTATATTTCGAGTCTCAGTCCCAATAGCTCTCTCTACAGCTTCTCATATGAGATTATCATCATCAAAAACTAGAGCATCCTGTGGCTTGTTCATCATCCACGCACTACTCCAATCTATCTCATCAAGCACTAAAATGTTGTAATTTCTTCCCTTTTCACGTCTTTCTTGGAATCGCGCTTGTAGACGACGATTATATTGGATGTATACAAGATAACTAAGTATTTCATGCTCCAATCTATTTCTTTTATTTGTGTAAATCTGAATCAAGATAATTACAAATTTATTAGTAAATATAAAAATATTAATTTTTATATTGAATATTTATATACTTACAAATTCAAAAGTACTTTAGTTGCGCTCACAACTAGAAGAAAAACATAAGCCAAGTATGCGCAATGCTACCTTTGTAAGGTCAACATTCGGTCTTACATGTGCACCCCACCAATCCACTATTCATTTAGGGAATTGTTAAAAACACCGCACTTTTAGCTAATCGCACTGCATTGTTAAAAACACCGTAGTTTTTCACATTTTATTAAAAGTATCGCACATTATTATCCGCACCGCAACTGAGATAAACGCACCGCACTTAACATATAAATTTAATATGTTCTCATTGAATTACAACATTAATATAAACTCAATAGAGAAGATATTTGATACAAAAAATCATCAAATGTGTTGTCCAATTTGTTGTGGTCTTCATGCCTTACAAAGAACAAGGAAAGAAATTTTAAATCAACATTCAAGTTGTATAATAAAATGCAAAAGTTGATTAAATAAATTACTTACCAAAATGACAATATTTGATTCCCGAAAACAAGAATTCTTTTCTCTAAAAATTTGTGAACTTCATCTTCCTATATAATTCAACCAAAAAGTTAACAAGACAATTTTATGAAGTTAAAAATAATAATAATATAAATTAAGTTTTACAAATCGTTATCAGAAGTCCTCTAAACCGATAACCGAAGTGTTATTTATACTCGTCGGTGGAAGGATTATCTGTGACATATATGCGGATTCCCACGGCTGTGCAATCTTCTCATGAAACCTTCTCCATGGCGAGAATTATGGTGACATGGACAATTGTCACGCAGAGTTAGCGCCACGAAATGATTCTCATTTATGAATCCAATGGAAATTAGTTTAGGCTCCGTCAGTGGAATCGAATGCAGTGTAAGAAATGTAAAACATTGATCACATGATAGCTGAACTACGACAACATTATAGAATGATGCAATTACCAAACTCATATTGGGAAGTGACATCCATTTTTCAACTGGTGCGGATGTAATTGTGCAATCAAGAGAATCTATGAGTTGTTGTCGTATATTTGTGTCGTAGACATCATCATATAATGTTGCATGATTTAAAATTTCATATTGCAGATTATTCCTTACTTGCATCCAATCCTTACCCAAACTCAAGCCTTACCGAAACTCCCCTTTGGTCTTCCTTTTAGACGCATCGGCACCAAAGACTCAACTGTTTTGCTACATGAGGGATCAACAAATTCTCGGAGTTTTTTTTCTGTTGAAAACTTGACTCCGCAAACTTTTTAAGAATTGCATCAACTTCGTTGTTAATAGTTAAAACCCGTCAACCCATTAGTTTATCTTAAAACACAGGTGTTGCGTTGAAGGGTGGCGGAGTACATGAACACAAAGGGGAGAAGTCTGCAGACGGTGTGGGATTAACCCCAACCACAGGACCGCGGGGATATTCCGCCACAAGGGGGCCCACCGCGGTCAACACCCAGACCAGGAACGCGATGTGGAAGCCAAATACACGGTCCTACACACGTGTCCTGCTGGATAATATAATCTCAACACACCCCCGCAGCAGGACAACCGCTCTGATACCAAGTTAGAACCCGCCAACCCATTAGTTCATCTCAAAACCCAGGTATTGAGATGAAGGGTGGCGGGGTACATGAACACAAAGGGGAGAAGTCTGCAGGAGGTGTGGGATTAACCCCAACCACAGGACCGCGGGGATATTCCGCCACAAGGGGGCCCACCGGGGTCAACACCCAGACCTGGAACGCGATGGGGAAGCCAAATACGTGGTCTCACACACACGTGTCCTGCTGGCTAATATAATCTCAACACACCCCCGCAGCAGGACAACCCGCTCTGATACCAAGTTGGGTGTCTGGTCCCTGAATAAGTGTTTGATAAATGAGGTGCTGGGGTCGAGACCAGCTCTCAACAACCTACCTGGGATTAA
This sequence comes from Platanthera guangdongensis, assembly GCA_039583875.1. Classification (NCBI taxonomy): domain Eukaryota; kingdom Viridiplantae; phylum Streptophyta; class Magnoliopsida; order Asparagales; family Orchidaceae; genus Platanthera; species Platanthera guangdongensis. The sequence continues at coordinate 14,012,378 of CM077165.1, forward strand.
ACCGATGTGGAGCCCAGGTGATTTGGTTGGGGATGTGTAAGACTGCAGTCGGCCAGGGCCGGGCCTTTACCCTTGTGGGACCCCCGGCCTGGTTTCTAACATTAATATCAATGTCCTCTTTTTCTTTTTTCTCCTTCTTGTATTGTCAATTGCTTCCAATGTACATTTACCAACCATAGAGGGAGCGATTTTAATTGCAATATGTACGGTAACAGCTCGTGTGAGCACAGCAAACCCATTGCAAACCTCTTTCTATGTGTACAGTTTTGAGAACCTTTGAGTAATATTTCCTCTTCCTCTTTAATGAACTCAAGAGTCTTCAGAGAACAATTTCCAAGTAAATTTGCATACAGAAATCCGCTAAAATCTTTATTTACCTGTATGCAGCTCTGACCAAAGGACCTTTTAATGTTCGTATGTTGGATATTAATCATTTGATCAAACGTCTTCCATATGGTGGTCAAAATACCAATACTAACTTCAAAAAAAAATTCTTACATACTATGTCTACTCTCCACCATGTTTGTAGTTGTACTACCTAAATGCATAAATTTGTCAACACATGCAGAAACAAAATATTCTTTGTATGGATCAACCCACGAAGACGTAACATACCCCAATGCATCTTTGTAATCGGAAGCAAAATCGGTCAATAATGTGTTGTATTTCATAGTGACATCATGTACCGTAGGTGCATCGATTAAACCTTGTCACGCACGCATACAGCTAAGATCTTCCATGGTTTTACTCTTGAAGCATACATATCCTCCACTATCTTAGCTTCCTCCTTCTCCAATCATCCAACATATGCATGCGCCTCCAAGTGAACAAGGTCATGATTACGCAAACCACAAATAACCGTTACTTTTCACTCATCTACATGTGCTTCCTTTTTTCCAGAAATAGAAAACGGGCAACCACATCTTTTGCTTGATGATTTCTGAATGCCCTTCTTTACAAAATCTTTTTTATTTTGATTGTCGTGTTGATGGCCACCTCTATCACAGCCTAAGAGAACACGGGGTGTGAGCCGGCCAACTAGCTTATCTGAACGTGTAATAGTGATAACAAAACTCAAATGTCTTGCGGTTTCCTGTCCCCACTCAATCAATGCCACTCTTGTAGGGAATACTTGATCCGTTGCAAAATGAGAACCCATATCCACTTCACTAACTTTTGAGATCTCTTCATAAAGAGCAATTTCAAGAGAAATATTCATAGTAGTACCCTCCATATACTGCAAAAATCTTTAAATTTTTTACAAAAAAAACATTGAAACATTCTACAATACGCAGGAAGAATAATAACTACAAAAAACTAAACTTTTAACACAAGTGGTGGGTGCAAAGAATAAGTTTTTAACACAAGATTTTAACACAAGAGATGTGAAAGATTAACAACAAAAATCTCTCATGTAAGTTTACATTTCAAAACTTACATGCACAAAAATACTTCCTTGAGAGATTGACTGCTAAATTGACTTGGTAAAAAAAATCACAAATAATTAGGTAAAGATTCCACTTTAGAATTTTAGCACATTTCACATTGACTTGGTAAAGAAAACCACAAACTTTGAGGGGAAGAATGATTTGATCCTTACCTAGCGCCGTGCAGGAGACAGAGCCAGCTCGATGCAGGAGGTGGGAGGAGATGCTCCGTTGGTGGAATCGAACAGGGCTCCCACGGTCGGCGGCTGAAAGGGACCGATCGTCGGCTACGGGGGTCGGCGACGGAAAGGGTGTGGTGGTCGGCTGCCGGTGTCGGCGGCGGAAAGGGTGCGGTGGTCGGCTGCAGGTATCGGCGTCGGCGTCGGCATCGGAAAGGAGGGGGTTGTCGTCGCGTGGGAATCGACCGAGAGAGAGGGATCGGGAAACTAGGGTTGCGGTGCAAGGAAGTTGAGTGCGGATATATTTTGAGAAGGGTAGATTTTAAGAGTTAAAATACCTAAATGTGGTGTGATTAGCCAAAAGTGTGGTGCTTTTAACAATTTCCTTCATTTAAGACAAATATAAATTATTTGACATATAAATAATTTAAGAAAAAATAAAAATTTAATCAATAGTTCAATACTTACTTGGATTTAAGGTAGTTCGTTGGCTAATAGTCATAGACTTTCCAAAACTACTTCGAGATGTTTTATAGTTAGTTTCTTGCTCTACAATCTTTTCTTGCAATTCCTGATTGGACACTAGTCATGCAATAACATCACTGAAAACATCTTGAAATTTTCAGGCATCAACATTATGTTTTCCTCGTATTCAAAATATTTGCTTGAATTTAGAAACAAAGCTGCCCTATACAATTTTTGCTTCAATTGATTTGTCCACTTATTTTTCACAATGTCAATAATCTTTTTAAATAATCTTTATTTGTTATCAGAATGTTCTTTGATATTTTGTTTAGCTTCTTTCATTGTTATATATACTTCAAGCATAGGCGGTCTTTCATCTTCATCTACTAATCGCAAAATGGCAATCAGTGGCTCTCCTCTTTTAGGCAATCTCTTACTCCATTCCAAAAAACGGTTGAAAGTATTATTTCAACAACTTGTTTTCTGGCTTCAGTTTTTGTCAAATTAGCGATATTCCACGAACGCGACACAAAGAATAATTTCAGCTTCTAGTCACGCTTAAACACACTTTGTAGAGTAAGAAATGATGTTATAAATCTAGTCAATGAATGTCTCAATAGATCATCACCTATAGTATTTCTTATTGTTTCAAGTAAACATGTGTGTCTGTATATGAAATTTGTAATCATCATTGTCTTTCTTATCACAATTTTGTTTTGTTGTAGCATGCATATATCCTCTAACATAAGATCAATACAATGAGCTGCACAAAGAGTGCAAAATAATGTTGGTCTTCTCTTCATTAAATTTTACCAACTGGCTTGTAATTGGAAGCATTGTTAGTCACCACCTGTATACAACATAACTTTGTATATATTGAAAGTTGTAGACTATTAACTTGAAAGATGAAAATTAGTGAAACCAAAATATTTACCTGAACAACGCACTCTGATCATATCTCTATGATCTTACAATCACGCTACTCGGATAACATTACGACATCTTGAATATGACTGGATGCATCTACGAAACCCAAAAAATATGATCATTCTTGTCAGTTGACTAGGAAATTGATCAAATGACTCCCTCTCATGTCTATCCAACCATTTGATATAAGTGTACAATCATATCTCCTCTAGTACGCTTGATAGTTTGTCTTTAACTTCTTAATTTTATCTTTTGTATTCGATAACAATTGGACTCTCAAATTATGATAACTAGGGCCTTTATAACCAGACTCATACAGTCCAACTGCTTCAAGCATGACTTCAAAATTTCGTGTCTTTGCAGCATTGAATGGAATTTCACACTCATAGAACAAATCAGCAGCATAACTATCAACTCTTTTTTTTTTCTTCAGGTGATCTAAAACATCTCTCGATAGTAGTTTGTGCAGCACCTATAGCACGTCTATCATCAATTACATTTTCAGGAGCAAGCCTCACATGAGCATCCATAGGACCCATATTTTCTGGCAAGTGGATTACTTTTCTCTTTTTGGCACTTAGTCTCCGAACTTGTTACAAATGACGATTTAGCAGTAGATAATGTCGGGGATACATTATGTGATCTTGTTGGCTTTCTTTTTTGTTCACTCTCATTATCATCATCAGCAGTCAGATGTGCATTGCCCTTTTTTATCATTTAAACTTGAATACATCTCAGCTGCTATTTCAGAACTAGTCTTAAAACACTTTGAAACATCTTCATACCCGTCACATAAGTGTTGCTTCAACTTTTTAATACTATCTTTTAACAATCTATCACACAAATTACATTTAACAGTATTTTTATCTTTTAAGTCGGGTCAATGTCCATACTTCCAAACAGGATCTTTTGACTTTGCTTTTCTTTTAGAATCTATTTTTAGATCAAGATCATTGCTATCAATGAATGGAGCAAGACTGTTGTTGTTTTGGTCTTTCATTTTTCACAAACAGGACCTATAAAATGTAGAATTAGGTCGGGACTTGGGACAATGAAATAACCAACAATTCTTAAGCTAAAGATATCATCACAAAGAATAATTTAAAGGACTATCAAATGAACTGCAATTTACAATTATACAACACAAAAAACAATTTAAATATAATTTAAAGTACAAAGAAATAATTAACATACTCATTTACAAGAGTCAATAAGATTATTTTCATTTATTCTACTTTTATACAAGTATGAAATTAGTCAAGTAACTCAATGTGTTAGTATGTTACATAAATAGATATGCAATTAAAAAATACAATTGTCAATCATAAATCATTCAGCAAAATTAATGATTATATAATCACAAATCTTATTTCCCATGTTATCTATTTTCTCCGGCGAAAATTGTGTCACCACATCATATATCTGCAATAAAAAAAATTGTTAAAATCAATTCAACAGAATTATTATCATTTACCAATCTACATGCACTTAACTATCCAGTTATTTTGAAAACTATCCAGTTATTTTGGACACTAAAAATAAATAATTGGTAATTATTTTAATTACAAAGTTTTAAATATTTAAAAAATTAGAATAAATATACTCAAATATAAGCTATAACTTACCGGCTTCCACTTTAAAACTTGTGATTTCTGAAAATTGGTATGCTGATTCTTTGCTAAACCCTTAAATGCATTTCATAAAATATTAAAAAATTTAGTTTATAGCCAAATCAGAATTCCAAAATCCAAATAGAAAAATAACTATTTAATAAACTTACATTATAATGACATTTTTAATATCGTCACGAATGTCAAGATTTAGGTGATCAAGCTAATAAATTGTATTATTATTGTAATCAAGAATAGTCAACATCAAATGTTCTCTGTGAAAAAAATAAAATAATTAATTGCTTAATTAAAATAAAAAATAGCAATAATCATTGATACTCAGTAACTTCATACTTACAATCTATGATAGGGCATAAATAATAAAGAATCCAGTTGAAGTTGACTAAGCCTACTTTTTAGATCTTCAGCGCGTGATTTTGAATGTGCATTGGCATACTTATCATTAAAAGCAAAAAATGTTTGTTAGATTATGAAAATATACACTTATATTGTATGTAAATTTTTTTAGTTGTGAATCTATGTAACTGCAAAAAAACATATGAACTCAAAATCAATTTATATATTAATAAAAAATCTTAAATTTATAATATTTGATACTCTGTAATCAGTACTCACTTAATGCATGCTAATATGATTTTAACTCAAATTTTTTCCATATTTAAAAAATCGTACAACTCTAAAATTTCAAAGTATGTACTTGTTGATTCAACACTCTCTAATACTGTTGAATCTAATAGTAGAGATATTATTTTATTTTCTTTCTTTATCATAGTTATGAAACTTGGTAACATAACAATGAATTCATTTGTATTCTCATTAGTCTGTGGAAATAAAAGAATTAGTATTTTGGACATCAATATTTAAATCATTGATTACAGAAAAGTAAAAAATAATAGTATAATACCACCACCGAAGAAAGTAAACGCTCGTGTGATGTCTCAGGTTCATATGACCTGCGTTCAGGCTTCGGCTGAGAAATAAAAAATAGCAAAAATATTATTTATTATATGTGCAACAAAGAGAGAGCATAATATTTCATAAAAATATAAATATTTAAACATAATAATACCTGAAATATGTATTGAGAGCATATTACTATCGATAATTTACAAATGAAGAAATGATACATTTACACTTACAATTTTAGATGTCAACTCAGCTGCATCTTTACTAATGTATTTACCAGTCTTTCTTTTATGACCGACTTTCCATAACTCCGCAAGTGGAATTGGTGTAGCTGCAGTGTTGAAACTGGAATCCGGCTTCCTGTGGAGCTCGCCCTTGGGGAAGGGGGTGGTCTCGCGCCTACTTCGTTCCTGCAAGAAAAACGACGAAAGCAAGGAGAAACAGACCCAAGGGCTCGGCAGGGAGGTCCCACCACAAACCCGGAAGATCTCAGAGCGCTTCCCCTCCTTAGCCTGAAGCCGAGCTAAGGTACCCTCAGAAAGCACTTCGGGGAGAAGAGTACAGGGCAAAACCTGCCTTCTGGGGTACCCCTTGGGTCCTATTTATATCTTTTGAAATCCGGACTGCCAATAACCAAAATAAATGACCTGAAATTACCAGAAAACCCTCAGTTGGGTCTGCCAACAGCCAAACTCCGCTGTTTTGAAGGACTATGGGCAGACCAGCAGGGGTAAAACAGTAAAAAGTACCTGTGACCCCCAGGCGAGCTGGGAGCTCTGGTCTCCCCGGCGTGCTCTGCTCGCCGACTGCTGCCGAGCTCCACTGCGAGGGCGCGAGTTGTAGCCCGCTCGTCGAATGCCGAGCTTGGGGGTCGCCGATCGACAATCTCTGGCCGACGTCTGCCGAGCTCAACCTCGCCATTGTCGCCGCCGAGCTCGCCTGCTGCTTCTATCCTGATCTGCTCGCCCCCTGGTGATCCCGCTCGCCGGGCACGGGGTTGTACATGCAGCTTGTTCAAACTTGACAATACAATGAAAATAAATTATCATTTAAGTTATTGAGAAAACCAATTTTTAAAATAAAAAATAAGAGAAATAAGTAGACAACTAATACCATTTTTTCTAATCTAGAATAACTCATTCTGGAAGTAGTATGAAAAGTCGTTTGTGCTTTTGCACTCTCTGTATTAACCTTATTTTTCTACTGCACAAATAAATATTTGTTAGTACTTACATTGCTTATAAGTCATAAAGTTAAAAAATGATATAAAAATTTGAATTTAATAAGAATTAATAACACATAACCATATATTCAGAAGTGGTGCAATGGTCGACAAAAACTTTCCAATTTTCGGCAGTAATAAAGTTATATTTGACAGAAACATTGTATAGATGCTCCAAATCAACATCTTTTACATAAATGACAAAAAGTTTGGATTTCTAAGACCTCCAACTTTTACTCATGTTTTTCATTAATGCATTGTGAAAACCATCTATATTATCAAAATAAATCTGAAAATAATAGACAATATCAATTAAAAATTAACTAAAACACCAGTTATGTAATCACTGATAACAAAGTTACTTACATTTAATTTTGTCCATATTTGATCTTTAATTTATTTATCAACTTTCTTCCATGCAGCATATGTAATTGGCACATAAGACCACACAAGAGATCCCATAAAAATCATCAATTTATTTGTTCCAGGCCCGGGAATAATGCGACCATCATCACTCACAGAAATAATAAGTTTCTTCCCCTCTAGCCTAAGCTTATTCAATTCATTTATTTTAGTGAACCATCTTGTGGACTTTGTTGAAGATCTTTTATTAGTCATTTTCCTGTAATAAGAAAACCTCTAAAGAAAATCTTAAACCATCCAAAAATCATAAACAAAATTCATAAAAAACCGCAATAATATTTAGCTACTATGTTAGTGACTTAGTGCTAAATAGTAAAATGGAAATATAGAGTCAGGTTGTTTAGACATGTATAATAAGGGTTAAAATGCAATAATTAAGCTAATATATAAAGTCAGTGTGTTTTTTAGGCTATCAAATACAAAAACACATAATATATTTTTATATACATTTAGCATAGTCAATACATGAGATAGGATCATAGGAAGATACAGTGGGTGTTTGTTAGGCTGTTACACAAATAACACAATGTTTATACTACTACAGTACTACTACTAATAATAAAGATATTATAACATAAAGCTCAAAACTGAGAGATGACTTAAGAAATAATATATCTAAGTGATAACATAAAATTTGTCGAAAAAGAATCGTCAAATCGAAGCAAAGGAGAGTCGAAAGCCAGAAACTTTCACAAAAACGCCTTTAGGGTTTATCACACAGAGCAGCAGGGACTGTAAGAACCAAAAATTCGAGGTAAAAACTAGATTCTACGTATCACGGTTTAAAATAAATAGTATAGACAGCGGTTTTTACAACAACCGCTGTTTATTCTAGGGTTCAGGGTAGAATAGACAGCGGTTATTGTAAAAACAGCTGTCTTTTCTAGAATAGACAGCGGTTTACATATTAACCGATGTCTATTCTAAGGATAAGAATAGACAGTGATTAATATATAAACCGTTGTCTATTATACAATAGACAACGATTTATATATTAACCTATTCCCTGAACCCTAGAATAGACAGCGGTTAATGTATAAACCGCTGTCTATTCCTTGGGAATAGACAACGGTTTATATAACAACCGTTGTCTATTCGCATATTAAAAAAAAAATAAGGCGTCCAACGCCTTGTTTACAATTGGGCGCTTGGACCCCTAGGCGACGTCATGACAAAAATGACACTACCACATAGAAGAGATAAATTTCACATCAAACAGGAACAATAAATGACACATAATCAAGATATGATTAACACAAAAAGTGATAATTATAAACCAAAATGTGTGCTCATAATAAAGTTCATATTCCTAAGCCCCTAAGGAACCTAATACATAAAATAATTCAGGTTTCTAGTTCCTTGATGACTATGCCATTGCTTGGCCTCTTTGCAGCCTTCTTATCAGCTTCAATCTTCTTTTGCCTTTGTCTTTCAAAATAATTGTAAGCCTTTGGAAAGCACTTGATAGGCTCTAGGGCATTTGATGGCACAACACCTGTCTTCTTATCTCTTTTGAACTGTCTTTTTATTTCTTCATTCCTTTCTAGTTTAGCCCATTCCAGGGAGTTGTATAGCTGTCCTCTTTTAGTTTTGTTCTCTTTGATTTGGTCCCAGACTGACAGAATGATAGTCTTAGATTGAGTACTCAATCTCTCAAACTCAGGCATGGATTCCATTTCTTCTTTGTATCTCTTCTTTCTTTGCATGATCTCTTCATCTTCTTCAACAGCAGACTTGCCTTTCAACCTTGATATCTGTTCAATGGTGGGGCTGAAGGTAGGAACATCAGTTACAGAGAGTTCGGCCCCATCAACACCAGTATGTCCCTCAGGAGCACGAGCATCATCATATGTATACTGATCTAGACTCAATGATCCCCTGATAACATTTGTGGTCCAGATAGCATTGTTTGTATCAGCCCTGATCATTGATTTCTCCCCCTTTATGACTTATTCACAAATGATAGTAGTCAGGGAGTCCTTGATAAAGGAGATTCTATTAGCCAAATAGTTGACACTTTTGGTGACATGATTTTTGACTTCAAGCATATCATCATCTAGAATCTGTGTACAGGCATCCATCCTCATCTCTAAAGTGATCTTGTGTGTTTCCATGAGTTCCTTTTGCACATTATACATCATTTTCATGTTGCTTGAGGTGATGTTCTGATTCTCTATTATGTCATTTTGTTTTTGTCAGTTCTCCTCAAACTTTCCTTCAGTATAAGTCAAAGCAGGGACAGCTCTCTTGAAGAATGCAACAGTGTTGGTGTTCAACAAATTCACTTCAAATCTGATAGACTTGATCTCAGTGGATAGATCTTGTCTCAGTTCTTTTATAGAATCGTCAACATATTACACTAGCTGTCTCCTTTGATCATTTAGAAGTCCCTTCAGTTGTGCCAGGAAGGTAAAGGACATAGCATCAGCTTGATGATATGCCCCGTGGAAGCAGACATACTCATCCTCCTTCCTCATATCTTCCCTTGCTTCTGAATCAGCCCTCATGAACTCGGAGGAATGATCATCAACATCAGCAGTTGGGTTATCAGACTCAGATATTTCAATAGGAGCTACAGTCTCTTGAGCAGAGATTAGCAGATATTTGCGAGTTCCCTTGAGGTACTCGCATTCTATTTTTCTTTCACATCTGTTTTTTACTCTTCTTTGGCAGGCTTTAGCAGGTACTTGCGAGTTCCCTTCAGGTACTTGCAAGTTATTTTTCTTCCATACCTCCTCTCGTCTTTGTTTTGCAGAGCTCAGTAACAGATGTCCACAAGTCTTCTTCACTTTGCGGGGATAATTCAGGTATTCGCAAAGTGCACATTTATTACTTACACTGAATCTTCTCATTTTCAAAAGAAAACGTAAGTACATTCAGACTCTTTAGGGAGAGACGTCAGGTTCTATACCTCTCCCACTGTCTTTTGTTTTTCTGCTTTTTCCCTGAGGAGCGGATCGTGATTTCGGGGGTTATCTCTACTTTTTCGAATTTTCCTTCAAACTTAAAAAAGTGTGGGGATTATGTTAACCTAGAAATCCACGATCCTCTCCAAGATGGCTAGCTTGCAAGCCGCGGACTGTTCCGTCTCATCCAGGGGGTTCGCGACCAATTTTCCAGCTAACCGCGCGGAGAGACTTTTCTGTCCGCGCGGCTAGACCAGTCGCACGGTAGTCGTCAGCTCTGCGATGGCGCGGACTGCTTCCCAGTCCGCATAATCAGGTCGTGTGGCTAGCCGGGCGGGTAGCAGTCTCTTCTCCAGCCCACCTCTAGTAGGCGGACTCTCCTTCCGGCCGCCGCAAGCAAGAACCCACCTAGATCCAAGGCTATTCTTCAGCCCGCCTGCGACAGGTGGCCTCGCATTCCAGTCCACGGCGACCTTGTCACCAGACCGCTTGGCAGTGGATAACGCCCAAGCTTGGGGCGAACTTAATCTTAGTCCGCCCAAAGGCGGCAGACTCAATCTCAGTCCGCCAGCAGATGAAGGACGGTCAACCCGCCAGCAGGCGGCGAACTCGCTTCCAGCAGCAGCAAGCCATCTCCTCATCAGTCCGCACAGCATGGCACGAACTCAACTTCAGTCAGCCAGTAGGTGGGCGGACTCCTTCTCAGCCCTCCACAGGTGCGGACTCAGCTTCAGTCCGCCAGCAAGTGACGTACTCGCTTCTTCCAACAGCGGTCGAGCTCCTTAGCTCGCACAGCATGGCGTGAACTCAGTCGTATCTCGCCCAAATCATCGGGGTGATGTCATCAAATCCAGATATGGAAGTCTCCTCCTCGAGCCTATAAATAGCCCCTCATACCTCTCATTTAGGGGGGAACGATCGGGGAGCAACCAGGACATAAAACACTACGGATACAGTTTCCTATCCGCTTGCAACATTCATGGACTGGAGTAAGCCAGTCCGCGCGGCCTTAGCGGCTAGCCCTTGCGGTCTGGTGCCTTGGCTCCGGCAAGCTCCTCAGCAGCTAGCCCGGGCAGATAGGCCTCCCGGTTTTGTTTGACAGTCGCAGCCTCAGCGACGTTCTCGGTCAGACCGCGTCATTAGGCGGCCTGAAGCAGCGGGCTGCAAGGCAGCCCGCGCGGCCTGACCACCTGAGTCAGCAGTCCGCGCGGTCTCGGCGACTTCACTTTCTAGTTGTTAGCTTCTCTCTTGTACCCTTTGTTTTTCCATGTAAAGGAGCTAGCTCAAGCTGTAACACAAGCTTTGTAATCAAAGGAAAGTCCGTCGCAGGAGTGACATTTTAGCCGCGGCGAGCGAACTCTATTGTTGTCGCTGCCAGCGGCCTCTCTTTTTTTCTTCTCCCTTCTCTCGGCCTCAACCGCTAATCCTAACTGTCAAAGTAACCGGCTATTCGACAGTCCTCATCACCTCCCTTATCCCCGCATCCCGAATTGAACGTATACACCTCTCGAGCTCACGGAGAGGCGCATTTTGGCATCAACAAAGGCCTTGTCTATTACATCAGCTAGGAACTTCCCCTTCAGATTGATTTTCTTCCTCAGTACAGAGTCGGTGGTGTGTTTTGAAATCCCACACCATTTCATAACTGACTTCACATCCTCAAGGAAAAGATCTTCCTCATCTGTCGGCCCAAACTTTGTCAGGTTTAGAGCTTTGCTCAGACTCCTTGAGGTAATCTTAATTTTGTGTCCACTGATAGAAGTCTTGATCTTGTTGGAAGAGTATTCGATTTTGGCATTTGAGTAAAGTTCCAATACTTCTCGTTTCCATATAGAACTCGGTTCTGATAGGACAAACTCTAGGTCGACGACCTGCAACAAGTGAAAACCAAGCTGAACTTCTTCAGGTGCATCTTTGAACCCATTCCTAACGAGTTCAGATCCCTCGAATATGAAATCCACTCCTTTGGGCGTCATTGGAACTTTGAATTTCTGAAGAGTTGAAGAACTTGTTCGAGAAAACTTCGCAGGGATGCAGACAGTCAAATAGGGTTAGGATCTATATGATTTATTTTAAGCAAGCATTTCTATTTATAGTTACCCATATTCAAGAATGTGAAGAGTCGTATACCTGTCGTGATCAACATGACTCGATCAACGGCTGAGATTAATCCCGGGAGATAGCCGTAATCGGAACTGCTAGAATAAATTCGTTGAGTGAACTCGACGCACTCGACGCTTTCAACGCCTGTAATTGTCTCAACGCACTCGACGTCTGGACAGTTAGTCCATCTTTCCTTATTACCTGCAAAAGGTAAATCCTGTCTAATGCATATATGCATGTAAGGACAATGAAGCTACACTAAGTTCAACATTCACAACTCAAATTTGAAGGTGTTGAACTTGGCTTCATCTAGTGGCATAGTAAAGATATCAATCACTTGTTTGTCTGTGGGGACAAACTCAACACTAATGTCCTCTGTTTCTACATGCTCTCTAATGAAATGATATTTAATATCTATGTGTTTAGTACTGCTATGAGACACAGGATTCCTAGTAGTAGATATAGCACTAGAGATATCACAGCACGTGAGAGTTTTACTTAGCTGAAGATTGTAGTCTCTGAGTTGATGTTGAATCCATAATAGTTGTGCACAGCAACTTTCACATGAAATATATTCTGATTCTGCAGTGGAGATGACTACACTTGTTTGCTTCTTACAGCTCCATGATACCAGTCTTCTCCCTAGAAACTGACAGGTCCCAGATGTGTTTTTCCTGTCTTCTCTACAATCTGCAAAATCTGCATCTGAATACTCAATTAGATCAAAATCATTATTCCTAGGGTACCATAGAACAAGATCAAGTGTGCCCTTAAGATATCTTAGAATTTTTTTAGCAGCAGAATAATGAGATTCTTTAGGGCATATCTGGTACCTAGCACAAACACATGCAGCATACTTGATGTCAGACCTACTAGCAGTTAAGTAGAGAAGGGAGCTAATTATGCCTCTATACAAAATCACATCAACAAGTTTCTCAGTTTCATCCTTGTCTATTGACACACTTGACCTCATAGGAATTTTCATTATGGAGGCACTCTTCATTCCAAACTTCTTGATTAACTGCTTGGTGAACTTAGACTGAGAGATGAACAACTCATCCTCAGATTATCTAATTTGGAGGCCCAAGAAATACTTGAGTTTACCCATACTATTCCTTTCAAACTGTCCATGCATAAGTTTAGCAAATTTCTTGCAAATGTCATCATCAGTAGACGAAAAAAATTATGTCATCTACATAAATTTGGACTAGAAAGATCTTACCCTTGAATTACCTAAGAAATAATATTTTATCTATATTCCCACTTGAGAATTTGTTATCAATGAGAAAGCTAGATAATGTTTCATATCAAGCCCTCGGGGCTTGTTTCAACTCATACAAACTTTTTCTAAGTTGAAACACATATTCAGAAAAGTTAGGATTGACAAAACCTGAGGGTTGCTCAACATATACATCCTCTTTTAGGTCAACATTAAGGAAAGTTGACTTAACATCCATTTGGTAGACTTTAAATCTCATGTATGCAGCATATGCAAGAAATAGTCTAATTGCTTCAAGCCTAGCAACTGGTGCAAAGGTTTGATCAAAATCAACAACTTCCACTTACCTGTATCCTTTGGCAATCAGTCTAGCTTTATTTTTGATGATAACACCATTCTCATAAAACTTATTTCTATAAATCCATTTGATTCCAATGATGTTATGTTCATATGATCTGGGAACCAGCTTCCAAACATTGCATCTTTTGAACTGATTCAGTTTTTCTTGCATAGCCACAATCTAAAATGGATCTATGTTAGCATCTTCAAACTTCTTTGGTTCAACTTGAGACAGAAAGCTTGAATACATGACAATGTTGAGGCTTCTGCTCCTATTTGTAACATCTTGGCGTGCATCTCCTATGATTAGATCTCTGGTATGATCTCTAAAGTGTCGACAACAGCTGGCAAATTGACCTCAGCACCTTGAACTTCAGTTACTGGATCCTGATGATCTTCATCAATTCCAGTGCACTTGGACCTTCAGGAATGATCACACCATCACTTTCCTCTTGCACAGTAGGAGTGTCATTGATGCACAACTTGTCTAACTTCAATTCTGAACCTGCAAATCTAGAGTAACTTGGCATCTCACTGAGAATCATGGAAGACTCATCAAATACTACATTGGCAGACTCTTCTACAACTTGGTTATTTAAGTTGTAGACTATATAGGCTTCGCTGTCATTGTTGTACCCAACAAAAATTCTCATAGGATTTGACAGAAAACTTTGTCATGTAGGACTTCCTATTATTGAGCACAAAACATTTGATTCCAAAGATTCTGAGATAGGCAATATTTGATTTTCTGTCTTTCATAATCTCATAGGGAGTCTTCCTGTGATACTTGTTGATAGATGCTCTATTCAGAACATGACAAGCAGTGTTTACTGCCTCTGCTCGGAAGTATTCTGGAATAAAAGTGTCACTGAGTAATGTCCTGTCAGTCTCTATGAGAGTCATGTTCTTTCTCTCAACAATCCTATTTTACTGGGGTGTTCTTGGAGAAGAAAACTCCTGAAGAACACCTTGCTCTGCACAGAACTTTGTCATGCATTCAGACTGAAATTTAATATCATGATCACTTTTGATTTTGACCACAGAACTGTCCTTTTTCATTCTGAACTTGTCTAACAAAGGTTATAAAGATGTCAAGTGTTTCAAACTTTTTCGTAACAAAGAATATCCAAGCAAATCTGAAATAGTCATCAACTATCACAAGTGTGTAAACTTTCCTACCTAGACTATGAATTGACATAGAACCAAAAAAGTTCATATGCAAGACGTATAAGCACATCTCAAAATCATTGGCCTCAATGCTTTTAAAGAAGGTCCTTGTTTGTCATTTTAGCATGCAGAACAAATGTCATCTTTGATGCATCTCATATTGGGTCCATTTCTGACTAGCCTTTCATTGAAGAGCTTGTTGATTGCCATGTAATTCAAGTGAGCAAGCCTTTTGTGTCATTGCACACAATAAGAGACCTTCTCATTTGCAACAAGATACATAGGAGAGTCTGTACTTACAAAAAATAAATTCAAAGAGTAAATACTTCCACTCCTTGTGTCTGTCAAAATGACATCTTGGTCACTTGACCTTTTGATCAGACACTTATCCTTGTACAAGACAATTACATAGCCAATATCACATATTTGGCTTATGCTTATCAGATTGTGAAGGATCAAGCGCATAACCAACTGTTCCAAAAGCTCGGACTGTTGGAAAGGGTGCTACTTAATTTCTTAAATAAATAGAAGAGCGCCACGGGTCAAGTGAAGGAACGCCGGACCCAACAATCCCCCCCCTGCGTCCAGCACAACCCGTCGGCTCAGAGGTGGAGTTACCACATGGCCCACATGGCTCAGAGGTGAGGTTACCACATGGCCCACACGGCTCAGAGGTGGGGTTACCACATGTCCACGGTTGCACGGCTCAGAGGTGGGGTTACCACATGTCCACAGTTGCCTGACCCGCCGGACCCACACAGGTAGAAGGGAAAAACAGGATTTAATAGCGTCCCGCCGGTCTTGAACCCGTGACCTGCTCTGATACCAATTGAAGGATCAAGCGCATAACCAACTGTTCCAAAAGACCGGACTGTTGGAAAGGGTGCTACTTAATTTCTTAAATAAGTAGAAAAGTGTCACGAGTCAAGTGAAGGAACGCCGTACCCAACAGATTGTGTTGCAATCCTTCTACATAAGCTACTTTGTAATGGATACTATGTCATTGGTAATCATACCATAGTATTTGGTAACTACTCTGTCTGAACCAGCAAAGATGACTTTAGGTCCATTTCTCACTAGAGTATAATCTTTTAAAAGACTCCTTGCTCCAGTCATATGTCTGGAACAACCACTGTCGAAGTACCATATTGGCATTGTATGGGTACTTGGACTATCCTGCAATCACAGATTAGTTTACCGTAGGAACACAAAAGGGTTTGGATCTTTGGTTCATGTTAGCCTGAGAATGACTATGTCTACCTGCTGCAGCCCCGACGGGAAGACTCACCCTTGCCCTTGGCACACTTGGGTTATGCCAACAGTGTATGGCAAAGTGACTCACCTTGTCACAGCACCAGCACTCATGGTTATTGTATCTCCTCTTCTGAACAGCCTTTGAAGTATGCAAGCTATCAGGTTTTATCTGTTCAGAGAGGAGAGCAACAGCCTTTTTCCAATTTCTTTTAGCAAGTTTTTGACTAAAAGTAAGTCTGTCAGTAGGTACCCTAGGTTGATTCTGAATTATACCAACAGATGTCTTCTTTGCAGCTGACATTGTGTTGATGGCATCAGAAACACCCAAGTGAGGCTTACTGACTGACATTCTCACGGTCTTGCTCTTTGCTGAAGGAACATGGGGATTGGTCACAACCTTGTCCTTGAGAGTGGGAGTTGGACCACCAAACACAAATGATCCATGATGGGTCATTTGGATTTCCTCATGCGGAGCCTTTGGTGCACTCAATCTAATGTCCTTTCGTCTTCCATTGTAAGATGTACTTGTATCCTTACAAGAAGAGCAACCATTTTTCCAGTGATCGTATATGATGGCATAGTCCTACCTGTAAGAAGGAAGAATTACCTTCTGAAAGGTGGTCTGAGGCACTACTGGAGTCTTACCTTTCCTTTGAAATGGACAGCTCTAGTATTTCACTTAAACCACAAACCTCTCTTATCTTTTTGAGATGAAGTTAATTAGTGACAACACAGTTTTGGGCTTAGAAAACTCAGCCGCTAGCATCCTCTCTTTGACGAGCTTCTCTTCAAGATCTTTGATGATCTTATTCTTCTATCTAATGGTTTCAATTTGGATGACTGAGATTGTCTTCAACTGACTGATATCCCTCTTCATCTGAGCTAGCAAAGGAGCTGACTCAAACTACAGGGAAGAAGCTTCATGAAGAAAGGCAATCTCCTCAGCTTGTCTTTTGACAAGCTTCTTGCTCTTCTTCAGAGCATCCAAAATTGCACTATACTTGGCAATCAGTTGATTGACATCATCATCAGATTTTGATCCATCATCCCCACTGGATGAAGTGGATGTTTCAGAGTCTGAGTCAGTCTCATAGACAGAAGAAGAGTTGGGGAGAGAGTGTACCTCATCAAGCATAGAGTTGTCCTGATTGTCTTCAGTTAGGGCCATGAGCCTGACCTCATCATCCTCTTCAAAGTCATTATCAACAGAGGACAGTGGAGCTCTTATGTCAGTTGAGGCAGCTGGATGATCAGCCTCCACTTCAATAGAAATGAGACAAATGTAGGCCTCTTCTTCCTCTGATTCTGAAGACTCAGAGTCACTGTCTGACAAGCTGATTTTCTTCTTGGCCAAGAAACTCTTTTCAGTCTTCTTGTCCTTGTAATACTTCTTGTCATCAGATTTTTTGTGCTCCTTTCTCTTGATTGGACAGTCAGCAATGACATGTCCATTTTTGTTGCAACCATAGCAAACAACATTAGTCTTAAGGTGTTTGTTCTGCTTAGAGTCATACCTTTCCCCAGAGGGGTCTTTTCTGGACTTGTCCATGCTAGAATAATGCTTTCTTGAGGTGGAGCTTGAAGAGCCCTTGTTCTTCCACTGTCTCCTTCTGCTCAAGATTTTTTTGAACTGTTTGGAGAATAAAGTCAGTTCTCCATCTGACAGTCCATTAGCTGAGGAGATGGGATCTGAGCACTCAGACTCTGCAGCTCTCCTTGGTGGAGGAGTTTTTCTCTGCTTCTCGTAGTTGCTTCAGCTCTGAAGGTCACAGCTTTTTCTTTGTTGAGAGTTCGGGCAGCATCTTCAGGACTTGATATCTCATTTCTTATTAAGAGATCTCAAGAACTTGTCATTCACCTCATAGTTTATGAACTGTATGTCATAAGTGATCAGACTGTTCACTATCATGAAGAACTTTTCACAGCAATCAATTATGGAATCTTTTTTGCCTTTCTTGTAGGACTCATACTGCTGATTCAGGAGGAATTTCCTGTCATTTTTCACCTCTTCTGTCCCTTCCATATACACAATCAGAGAATCCCACATCTTTTGAGTTGTTCTGCAGTGGACCAAGCTCTGAAATGTGGAGTCATCAATGACACTAACAATAATGTTCTGAGCCTTTTTGTTCATATTTGCCAGAATGAATTCATCTTTGGTCATCTCAGTGTATTTCATGGGTGTCTGGATATTGACATCTATAGCAGAGACCTCCATGGGAATGAAAGATCCCTCATGAACTGTCATGAATATCATAGGATCTGAGGTTTTCATAAATAGCCTTGCCTTTTTCTTTCAGATCCCAAAATTTTTCTTCCTATATATAGGAAGTTTCATTAGGCTCAACTCCTTATGGTTCTCACCTGAACCCATGGAGATAATCATTTGCTACTCTTGGAGATATGTTCAGACTGTTAAGTCTTTTTTGAACAACCTCCATCTGATACCACTTGAAAGTCTTTATTCAAGAGTAGCAACACACCTAGAGGAGGGCTAAATAGGTATGTTTTAAATCTTTTTAGTTTTTTTAAGCTTTGGTCAAGTTGTGTGTTAGTTTTAGTTGTATAGCTTTCAAGAATCACATCAACACACAGGAATTTATAATGGTTCTCATATCTAGCAGTGAGCAAGATTCGACTAACTCCTCCTTTTACTCGGCTCTTTAAACTTAGACCTTAGATCCCTCAGGATCCTACACCTCAGAGTGAAACTCACTCCTACAACTCGGAGTATAACAACTCCTACCTTAGGCTTAGCAGCCCTACACTCAGAGATACACAGATCTCCTATCTCAGATTTACACAGAGATCCTACACTCAGGTACAAGCTTTACCTCAGATCCTAAACAGGATCCTACAACTCAGAGACTCTACTCATACACCCAGCCTTTATAACACAGGCTTACATCTCAGATCAAACTATGATATTATAGGTTAAGTAATGAGTTTGACATGTTTGACTACAGAGAAATGGTCTTCTGAGCCACCTTCCTGAACTGAGTAAACCCAGACCCAACTATTCAAAGCCACAAGATTGTTGATTTTCAGAGTAGTTCTGCTTGTGCTGAGAAGATCTGATGCAGAGCTCTGTATCTTCAAGCTTTAATATATCAGAGTTAAATGCAATAGCCTTGAAGATGAACATCAACTTTCTTTGAGTGCTCTACTACTCCACCTTTTATAGAAATTAGGGTTTTTATTCTTATTGAAGACAACTTGGAGATATTTTTTCAATCAGCAAGCAAATGTCTTATGTAACTCTTCTGTAAAAACGAGAATGATCGATTGAGAAGACGAAGACCAGAACTCTTTAATTTCTCGGTAAAAGTCTTTTTATATCCCGTCGTCCAACGGCTCTTTGATCTGTATGGGCAAAGCCAAAATAGCAGCTGTAAAGTAACTTTAGCTTTAACTGCTGTTCAAAAAGTGTTTGACGTCCTTTAGCATCTAGTGCACAAATCCCGCTTAATTTGAATGTGGATGACGTCAGCATGACTCAGCACTTGTGAACTTAGCAGTTTTCACAGTCAGCCAGCATAGGCGTTGAGTAAAGCTATGTGACTCAACGCAAAAACACTTAGTAGAAAATCTGCTTCTTGAGGCGTTGAGTAAGCCTTCATCTCTCAACGCTTTTGTCTCAGACAGCTGGACAGATAAGGCGTTAGAGTGAACATTCATCACTTAACGCATTTGTACTTGGCAGAATACTTTCGGTTGAAGGCGTTGAGTAAATCTACTTTACTCAACGCTTCTGGACTTGGCAGTCATCCTGACTGAAGGCGTTAAGTGAGCCTTCCACACACAACGCTTCAAAATTTGCACCAAATTTCTGAATGAAGGTGTTGAGTGAAGCTACTTAACTTAACGCTTCTGAACTTGACAGTCATCCCGAATGAAGGCGTTGAGTGAGCCTTATACACTCAATGCTTCTGTACTTGGACAAATTTTCTTTTGAGTAGGCATTGAGTGAACAGTCTTCACTCAACGCTTCTGGACTTTGCTGAATTATAGATAAGTCATTGAGTGAGCTTTCTTCACTCAATGCTTTTGTACTTAGACAGATTTCTTTTTGAGTAGGCGTTGAGTAAAGAGCTTTCACTCAATGCTTTTTGACTTGAGCAGATTTGAGTCCAGCACCACTAAGGCTTTGAATGTCTGATCTTCTGTCAACGCTTTTAGCCTTCTGACATTAAGTGAAGTGTACTCACTCAACGCTTCTGGACATAGCTAGATTTCTTCTTTTCCAGCATCCTGTCTTGAGTCCAAATGGTATTCTGACCCTGACAACCTGTTTAATCATGGAACGGTAGACATCTTGCATACATTGAACTTAAACATATATCAAATACAATCATGTGTATACTATTGACTTGTGGTCCTTCTTCAAATCTGGGACATTGTGATCAATGGACCCAACAAGCGGAGGGGATGACATCAGGAGGAGAATAAGATGAGACACTCGACGGGAACGTAGTCGACGAGTAGTCGCGTGATCGACGGGTAAAGAAGGCGAACACACTGGCGGGATCAGAAGTAGCGAAGCTTAACGACGAGGGGATCAGCAGCCTCTCCCATGGACAAAACCAAAAACCGATCTCATCGGCGGGAGTGGAAGCGGGACATCAGCCTAGGAGAAGAAGCAAAATTTGTCGGTGAGAATTAGAGGAAGAAATTAACGAATGGCACGAGCGGAAGCCACCGAGAAAATTAAGTCGCCAACAATTAGAGCGACGAAATTTCAGGTAGTCAATTCCTACCCTGATACCATGTTGAAATATAGAAACGAAAATACTTGGTGCATATTATTCCTCCACAAAGGGGTATTAAATAAGACATACATGAACTCATAAAGTTAAAACTGCAATGCGGGACTAACCCAAATACACCAAAAGTCTCTAATAGACCAACATTTAATCAATATTTCCAACACTTCTAAGTGCTAGTGTTGCTGGAATTGTGAAACTATCCAACATCTTTTCATAATGGTTTGGTGGATGAGACCGCGTGGAATTATTATCACCAAAAATTTAATATTCCTTACAATAGTCACAACTCGTTAGCTCTCCGACTGAGTCAGTGGAAACCTGATATTAGATCTGGACAGGGGCCTCTCCGTAGCATCATACTGGTTGTAATCTTTTGATTTTTATGGTTGACTCGAAATGATTATAAACATCGTAAACTACAAATCAATCCCTATAAAATCAAGCTCTAGATCAATAATATGGTAAATTCCATTGCACGTATATCTTCCAAGAAAAAATATACGCACTCTCTGCTATCTCCAATCATTTCCCTACATTGCCACAGGGTTAAACCATGCTTCGGCGAACTTAAAATCAATTTATGAACGACTTGTGCTGGTAATCTATCAAAAACTTGGGCGGGTATGATAGTCAGAAATCATCTGGGCATCTTATATTAGCCAAGCAAAGTGCTCTTGGCTCGTCTGATCTTCAAACGACCTTACTTTTGGTGATGAGTGATGCAATTCATGTGTGTCATGGTTTTCCTGGACACAAATTTTTACTGAAATTGATCACAATCCTATACCAGATCTACTCGGTCCATTTAAGTATTGTGGATGGTCAAATCTGCAACTCTTTAATCATATTCATTGGCAACTATCTAGTTTAAATTACAGTCTTTGTTAAATACCCAGAAATATAACAAAGTGGCAAGTTAAGTGGTCGGGATCAGTGTGTAGATGTCGGCGGACATGTCCGACATGTCGGCCGACATAAAGGTTTTGGGGGTAAAACGTCACGACATTGATATTTTAAGAAAATATGTCGTTTTTGAAAATATCTCCCGATATATCCGTTTAACCCGACATATCAGGTGATATTTCGCGACCGATATATCGTTGAGAGTATTACAAAAAAAAAAAATCATTTTTTGAAGAGACCAAATACCAGTTAATCCAGGGTAAGGTCTGTCATTTCACCCTTGTGATGGGATCCTTCCCTGGACCCTCGCTGCGCAGGGATGCTTTGTGCACTGGGTTGTCCTTTTTGAGGAGACCAAATAGAAATAATTTGTTTTGTGCTTCATTTTGTACATCTCACTATGTCTAGTATCGACTACTTTCTCATCTAGCACTCATTTGCTGATCTTTATCTCGTTTATTACAGTCGATGACTCTTTCTTCTGTAATTTATAAACATACACTATTTGTATATATGTTTATTGTGTAATTTATAAACATACATTATATATACAATTATACATATTTATAAAAATTGTGTAATATATATGAAAAAAATTATTTAAATATTAAAATCCGACATTGTAAAATATCTCTGATATATCCCTGCAATCCGACATCCGACATTTCAAACCCAAACCGACATAAACCCGACATCCGACATCTACAACCTTGGTCGGGATGCTCTTAAATTACACGGAGAACACATTATTTCTAATCTCAACTTACCAGGTGCATTCAATATTTTACTTTATGAAGATTTCTTTTCAGTTATTTTGAGATTTCTTTTATTATCTTTTGTTGGATCAACTTTTGTCCCTATAATCCACATGTGGTTTTCATTTTTACCCCTATAATCCACATGTGGTTTTCATTTTTAGCCCTATAATCCACATGTGGTTTTCATTTTTAGCTCCCAACCAAATTTTCTTCATCTCCTCTGAATATTTTTTGCTCCAGTTGTTGGTGGGTGAATCATCTCTCCACAACGCTTATGAAGTGTTCTATCAAGATTTAAGACAGATTCAAACTTAGCTCAACGTATCGTCTTATTGCTTTCTTTTTATAATAAGGCATTTTAATATTTTTGTTTCTCTGCTATACTGAGGGCCGTTATTTCAAGTAAATGGGATTGCTTTTCGAGATTTGGATCTAATCATCATTATCGGGCTCTGCTTCTGGCCTATTTAACATCTCAATGGTTAATGTGAGATTCACAATTGCGGTGTGCAGATAGCAGATTCTGGTGTGCGGATAGCAAAATTGGGTGTTATTATGGTGCGTGGATAACAGATTATGGTGTGCGGTTAGCCAAATTGGTTGTGTGGATATTACTTTTGGTGTCACATAGTTACTGAAAACTTTTGTTCACGGATCCAGTTCAGAGCGTGTTTTTCTGTCATGGCATTCGTTTGGATTTACACTCTTGTCCTGCACAAACTCTCATTGATCTAGCGGGCTCTATATAGTGCTTCTCACTATCAGCATGACACCAAATATATCAATATATTGAATCCTTGTCATAAATTGATATATTTGATGTAAAGTGAACTACGTTGCGGTATGATCCCATTCCGATAGGTACTAAGGCATCCACCATATACTTTAATTATCTTATAATTTCTGCATGTCTGGCATCACTATGGTGTTTTGGAGGTTCTGGTTTTGTTTGGATCACTTTGTGTCATTATTATGCTTCCTATCCTCATTCCATTTCACTTCCATTTATGTACTTCTCCGTTTTCTTTGCTCTAACATATCCCTAATAGTCATTCCTTTTGATTATTCGGAGTATTGTTTGGATTGTTAGATCACTTTCCACCATCATTCATGAAGTTCTTTCCTCCTACACATAAAATTTAATCTTCCTTTATAGAACTCTTATTATACTGTGTTAACATAAATGGTGTCCCAACCTGTGTAGATTAGATAGCTTTTATAATATATAACCTACCACCCTGCACACAAAAAGTGCCCACGGAATCGCCCAGCAAAATACAGTTTATGCAAAAAAGGGCTGCAGTTTGAAAAAAAAATATCATGAGTAATTTGCTGACGTTTGAAGAAATTCTACAATCAAGGAAAATATTATTTTATAATAATGGTGTCGGAACAATGCGAAGTCACTTAGAAGTTAAAGCACAATATTCAGGGCCAATGGCCATATCCCTGCATAGAATATGTAATATGGAACAAATAAGACTAGCCTGCACGAAATAATAGGCAGTTGCAGGCTTAGACTGGGCCGTTGGCCAAGAACTATAGACATTAAGGACCTTTATATAATAACATATTCAAAGACCTATATACAAATCCTTCATTCAAAATTGTGAGGATACTGAGGATATCTTTGAATCAACCAACAATCTAACACAAAATTAGTGCAAAACTAATGAAGTTATCTCTTTAAAACATATGTTATCAAAAGATAAATGCTCATGATATCAAACAACTAATTTCATCAAACTATAAAACCTTCTAAAAACGACGACAGTGATAATTTCCATTAGTCGGTCTACTTTCCACAAATAAGAAAGAAAATCATAGAGTGCTAATCTTTAAATTGGCCGATTCGCCACGTATTGCGTAAGCCAAAGTTGCATTCATACAATAGATAAAAAATCAATACTAAAAATATAAAAGAAAAACGTACCTTAAGGGTCATATAATCACGACTCAGAATATGCCGTTCATCTTTTGAAAATTTAATATCCGATATAGCCCCAATGATCTCAGCAAAGAACGATCTCGACCCAGGTGCCTCACGTTCCTCAAACCTGGTGGAGGCATCAATTCCCAGTAAACAATACTAATTTCTATGTGTCAGTGTGCACTTCCATTCCCACCTAGTCCATAGAGAATAAAAACATAAACTCGTAAATACAGATAAAATATGGTTACTTACATCTTGGAGCGATTATCACACAAGGCTGATTGCCGCAAATCAACAAGTCGTATGGAGCCCTTTGAGCTACTATATGCTAGAGTATTACATTGCGTAGGATGAAATTCTGCTGATGTTATAACCTCTGCAAAGCATTAGAGGAGTAACTTCAGCACAAAATATATCAGCTAATATCAAGTCTTCATGAGAAACATTTAGACTCCAAATCTGTCAAATTCCATTTGTAAGGCTAAACCATTCATAAGAGAATTCATTAATGGAGGCTATAGTATCCCACCAACAAAACCTGCTACTTAACACTGAATAAGAAATACCACCGGAATATATCTAAAAATAGAGAGAACTCCAAGCAGACTGAGATATGAAATGATATTTAAACATAAAATTGATCTCCCAAAAAAAATTAAAGCCACAAAGCCAGTGAGCAACACTCAATTTTTTCTCTGAGATCGGATGTAATAGTTCACTTGTATAAAGCTCACTATAAAGATCCACTATAAAGGTTTGCATTCTCTTTCTTCTTTTTGTTTCAAACCTCTAATATTAGTTTGAGGTCACTACTCTTTGTGTATATACAAAGGTGTCCTGTAATATTTATTTTTTAGATTGGAAATAATATATTCTTGTAGTTCTCAACTTGGTGTCGGAGCAAGATATTTTTTCGCAGCTCCATTACTCGCATTGTGGCACTATCACAAGCAAAAAATCATTGTCTGGCAGATCCAACGCAAACCTAATTCTGCGCACTCATCTAACTGTTCCATAATCTTCATGGTAGCTCCATACCTTGCAATCCAATCCAGGGTGTCTGTGAGCTTAGTCTCTGCCTCAATGCAAACCTAATTGTCTGCGATCTACAGTTTGGAGAATTCCGTCAATCCTTACTGCGAACTCATGAAGCAAGGTTTTGCTTGCAGTGAGCTACTTGTTGCAAGCTCCTTGCCACAAATTATGGATTCCTGTGATTTCCTTGTCGCAAGCTCCTACCTGCCACAAACTCCATAAATGTTCTGCTACCAAAAGCCCCAGTCAAACTTCGTGAGCTACAAGCATGTTGGTGCCCGAAATGCACTTCAAGATTCCACGGGAAAAAGAGGGAAGAGAAAACTACAAGTAGTTGGTTACTAGCGGTCGAGAGAAAGAAAACAACAAGAGCCGCAGGCCGCGGCGACACCAGACTTCGCCCGTCGCTGCGAATGCTTCTCTTGCAAAGGGCTTTCCCTTGATTGAAAAGATGCGGTTACAAGGAAGTTGGAAAAAAGAAGAGAGTTGTGCAAGCAACATACCGCAAAACCTGAGAATCGAGTACGCAGTCTTTAACATGTGGGCTACTGGGTTCGAGTCAGCGTGCTTTGGGAATGCCTCTCCCCCCTACTTATAGGCTCGGGGACCTGCCCAAATGGATAGGGATAAAATAACTGCTTGCCCGGAGAACAGGAGAACCGGTCAGTGGTGACGGGATACAAAAGAACAGAAAAAAACAAGCAGCCAGTGTGCCCAAAGGGGGCGGTCTGGTCCTTGCAACCTGGAGCTCTTGTCCGATCGGATGCTGTCTGGGAAGTGGCCGACCTCGGCGGCCTGGGTCTTTTTTCCGCTACTGATGAATGCGACCTGCGAAGTCCGCAAAACTAGGAGGCACCTAGTAGGCTAAGAGGTGGCCTGGAGATTGTGAGCTGGATGTCTGTGCGGTCTGAGATAGGAGACCGCGACGATCTGGCTACTATGTTGAAAACTGGTTGCGGACTCCAGGGTTAACATGATCCCCTCACATTTTTAAATTTCAATAAATTTCAAAAATACTTTCTTAACCCCGAGACCGCAACTGCCTTTAATGCTGTTGTCGCTATAAATATCTCCAAAAACTCTGCAATTTCAGAAAACTTCCAATGCCACGGGTCGGTACTCACCCCTTGCGGTTAGCATTTTCAAGTCCGCAATGACTGGAATTGGGAGAATTCTTACCCAAGTCTCTTTGAGGGAAGACAAGGCCAAGGTGCAAACTAAAACAAAGAAGATTGTCAAGAAGCATGCAACCCCTGTCCGCGCTACAGGTGAATCCAGTAAAGGGAAGTCCAGAGAGACTGAGACTTCTTTACCAAAGATAACTTATACCAGGGCGAACGCGGACAAACTATCCAGCGCGGTGGTGATCGCCGACCCTTTGTCGATCTCCACAGACAATCCTCTAGACATGGGCGCGTTCCAGTCCACCTCTGGAAAAAGCAATGTTGAGTTTGAACTTGGAGGGAGAGGTCCAATCCCCTAGAGCTCAACAGCCCCGCGGCGAGCTCTCTGGAGAGAAAGTTGAGAGGGGGCAGTCCGGAGAGGAAATGCGGACTGAGGGAGAAAAGCAAATGGAAGGGGCACGGACTGACAGTCAGCTCGCCACTTCTCTTGCCCTATCCACTGTCGATGTTGATACTGTTCGCGAAGGACTTAGGCGCCTTAGCCAGGCCGCTGCGGATAGGATAGAGAAGGGGCAACAGGGCAATTCTGAGAAAAAGAGGAAAAGGGACAGTCCTCAGTTGCAGAGCGGGCAGAGAGAAAGCTACGCTCAATGAAGGAGACAAATGTCTCTGTCCGGGTTGGAGCAGCGAGCTTGCAATTCAAACTGCACGACAAGGAGGCCCCTGAGTCCGGCTTTGTTACTCCTGAGACTGCCGCTCTGGACAGTAAGACATCGCTTTCCACGGTCAGTCTCTCTACTGATGATATGATCCAAAATTTTGATAACTTGGAGAAGCTTGATGAAATTAACAAGTCTTTGTTGGAGGCTTTTCAGCCCACTTTTGACGACCTGCCGGTTAAGGACGAAGTCCAGGTGCTAGAGGTTAGAGTTGGCGAGAAGGCTCACAGCGCTGCTTCCGAGGGAGATGAGAAGAGGACACTGAGAGAGAAGATCACGGTCGATAAACGGCCAAAGAGAAAGCGGACTTAGAGAAGAAGGGCGCGAACACACGAGCTGAGGAAGACTTGCGGACTGCTGTTGGTTTGTTGTTGTAGGTAAACTTAAACCGGTACCCAGGGATATTAAGCTTTCGCGGCCTTACAAGTCCCCTCCTCAAAAGTCAAATCCGGTAAAGATTATCACGGAGACCAACGACATTGCTATCTCCACTAGCTTGGCGACTAAGAAGAGGAAAAAGGCCCACCGAGACTGAAAAGAACGGCTAAGTAAATTTGACCCAGAGTACAGTAGGCGACTTGTCTTAGATAGCCATCAAATCGTTGCAGCGATTAACCAAGAAGCCAGTTCGCGACCTAGCGGTCTTGTTCCTTATTTCCTGTATTCATTATGACCTGCTTGAATGAATTTGGAGTTTGCTTTCGTGTGCCAGATCAAGAACCATCGCCGGCCTCCATAGAATCAGGTGAATTCCTGCCACCACAACTTCTACTTCCTCCTCCACCACAGTCTCTTAACGAGATCCTTCGAGATGGTCAGGAGGAGGTAGCCAAGTTGAACAAAAGTATAGGCATTCTAATGGCTTCGAGGGAGAGAGAACGAAAGATCGTTGCAGGAGAAAAAGAAGCCCTGCGAGCAGAGCTGGAGAAGGATGAGAACTAAAGGCTGGAAAGGGAGAAAGCACTGCAGGACCAGGTCGCCAGTGTTTCTGTTGCTCTTGAGGAAGAGAAAAAAAGAGCGTAGGCGGTCTGTAGATGATATCTGTTATTACCAAGAAAAATATCTGAACTTGGTTCGGAGAACAAGAGTCGGCGGACTGCTGAAGTAAGCACGGAGAGACCGCGATTGCCAAATCGTGTGGCCTCCGGAGAAACGTCGAACCTCCCTGGAGCAAGCGAACAGCCCGCGGCGACTGATGCACCGAGACTGCCCACAGAACACTTGGTTCCCTTGAGCCGTGTGGATCACGAGGCGTCTCGAGTGCATCGGACTTTCCACACAATGCACTACCATATTCAGCAGTTATATGGGATGGTCCTCCAAGAGAGTGACCAGGTGGCGCATGTGTAGAGACTGCACAGAGTGACCTGGCAATACTAACCGCAGAGACCACAATGCCCGCGCTAATTGCGGATAAACTATTTTAAATGCTTGTAATATTATTTGGGTATTGTCGTGTTGTGATGATTTGAGACAATCTGCTCAACAATTTGATTTGATTTTCATTTTCTGCGAACTGTTCTGTTCATAATATGATGCGAACTGTGTGAATGTCTTTGCTTATCTGTGAATTCTCTGTTATAATCATGTATTACTATTGATAATTTACAAATGATACATTTATATTTACAATTTTAGATGTCAAATCAGCTGCATATTTATTAATGTATTGACCAGTCTTTCTTTTATGACCAGCTTTCCATAACTTCACATGTGGAATTGATGCGGTTGCACTTTGTTTAATCTTGAGAAAAAAAGAAAATAAATTATTATTTAAATTATTGAGAAAATCAATTTTTATAATGCAGATGCCAGAGAGAACTTATATTAGGGATATAAGTACTCTGCGAACTGAGTGGTCTACTGGATTAAGGCGCGCGGCCTGGATGGTTATTGGCAGACAAGATTTTCTATAAATAGATGTGTATTCTTCATTTATTACAGGAAATGTGCCCGAAGCAGAAGTCCATGTGGTCTAAGAAAATGGTGTCTGCACGCACTGAGGCCGTTGAAGTCTTTCACGTTGTTGATCACAAGAAATGCAAGTTGACCAAGGCTGATCTCCAAGAGTTTGTAGAGAAGTACATGGCGAACTCCCCAGTACATGTATGTCTTCCCTTAAACCATTCTCTGGCGAACCAGGTCACAATCCCAATCAACCTCTTCGCCAGCGGATTCAAGTTCACCTTAATGTGGGAGATCGCAGAGATCTTTGAAAATTACGGGGTGGTCCCGTGGCAGCTTGCTCCAAACATAATAGCTGCGATCTACAACTACTTATCATATTTGCGGTCTGAGCGGATCGCGTCTTCTATCAAGATTTTTAGGAAAATTTCCTGTCCGCTCCACTCTAACGGGTGGCAAACTTTACAGGGGAATTTTTTACTTCTACTGTCAGGGGATGAAAATAATCAATCTCCCAAACAAGATACATAACTGGAGTTCCCGCTACTTAATGTTCGAAGGCTACCTTGTACTGGATAATACCTATCTGCAGGAGAAGGCGGACAGCGAGTTCAAGACTGTCAAGTTGTCCGACTTGGAGAAGAAGATTGTTGAGTTCCTGCGAGATTCGCGGCTCAACAATGATTATTATCTTTCACTACTTCCAAGCTTGGACAACGTAGTTCGCCAGGACAGTAAGTGACTTTTGCGGTCTGCAATTCATGTCCACATCTTTGTATTTTATCTTATTTCTTGCAACAATTCTGGTTGTTCCTGCCAATCCGTCGTTGACCCCGGGCGGACTGACCCTTACTTAGAGGGAGAAAAGAAAGGAAGTTGAAAAGAAGAGGCGAGAAGAAGAGGACCCTGCAACACACTACTCTTCTGATGAAGACTTCGAGGTTCATGGGTTTGGAGCAAAGAAAAAAGACCTTCGCGGTAATCTGATGATGTAGTGGCATCGAAAAAGCAAACACGTTTGAGTTTCCACCGCGCTCCCCTCCTGGAGAAGCGCAATGTTTTCTCGTCATGCCCATATCACGAGTACAGCTATGATGTAAAACGCAACCTGAAGGAGCTCCAGGAGATTCCAACCGAACATCTTCCCTACTTTGTTGCGCAGGCATGCCAATAGCATGGTCGCAAGCCAGTTCATGGGCTGTGTGCTGAAAGAATCAAATAAGGAGATAGAAAAGCTCCGGGAATGGAACAAGTGGCTAGGGGACGAGGTCGGGCAGCTGAAGCAGGAAGCGGTAAGAAATTTTATCTGCGGCGACTTGGCTTTTGAGACCGCACAACCTGATTTTACTTTACTCCTTGCAAGTGGCCTATGACATAGAGAATCACGCTTTCCAACACGCAATGATGCCCTTTGTATAGGAGAATGTTGAGGCCACAGTTCGCCGCTTCGTCGAGTTAGGCCACGTTAAAGAGGATGACGAGAATGTCACCTTTGTTGATCTTTTCCCCGAACTGAAAAAGAAGATAGCGGCAATGGAGCGCGCGGCCAAGGGTAAGGCCAAGGTTGGAAAGGAGGGTGAAGAAGATGAAGGTGAAGAAGAAGAAGGAGAAGAAGAAGAAGAAGAAGGAGAAGAAGAAGGAGAAAGGAAAGAGGGGGAAGGAGAGAAGCAGGATGAAGGTCAAGAGACCATGGGCGAAGGAGCTGTGGGTGAAGGGTCCGATACTGGAGGACAGGAAATGAAGACCGCGGAGTCCGCGTCAGAGGACATCGAGAGCTCTGACGACGGAAATCCCCCAAGTGAATACGCGGATACTGGCAGCAGCAGCAGTGGCAGCGATTCGGAAGGCTATTCGCCCCTTATTGATGTGGATGGGTCTCTTAGCTCTGGAGGGACTCCTGCGGCTAAAAAACTCAAATCGCATCAATAGATTAGGAAGCTATATAATTTCTTTTTTGAAAAGGTTCGGCGGTCCTTTTGTCAACCGCGCGAGCTTAAAAAATGTAAATGATTTTTGAAAACAATGAAAAGGATACGTTTACCAATTCACTTTTGTTATTTCTTATTAACTGTTTAATCACATAAATTGTTGCAGATACCTAATGAAGATATTTGAGACCTGTCCATTTGTGTGTTGAATTAACAGCTCGCAGATTGTTGGAATCCAAAGTCGAAACAGTTACTTCATATGGTGAACTATAGCATTATGCCACTTCAACGGATAAAAATCATTTTTTTATAAGTATAACATGAGAGGTGGACTGAGTCCCAAAATAGCAAGCATAACCTCTTGAAATTAGATCTCTAGAGATTTTTCATTCGCAATAACCGCGATTCTTAGATAAGAATGATTATGACTAGCAGTTTCATGAAACCCGGAATAAACAAGATTAATCTATAAGAAAAACTAGATCGCGGTGAAAACCAGACCACAAAGGTTAATATTCCAAGCTGCACGATCTGATTGAATTGGCATTTCAGTTCACATAAATTGATAGAATTGATATTTTACACCAAAGGCCGCATAAATAGATATCCTCAGCCCGCATGGATTAGTAGAATATATGCTCAGGCCGGATGAATAAGTAAACCAGTCCAGATTCACAATAATGATAAGACTAGATTATTCAGTAGATGATCCAGACCGTCATATGAGGATCAAGATGGTGACATGTGCGGGCAGGGAAGCATTGCTTTCCTCAGAGAGATCAACCTGGTTGTGGATCCCCTGCAGGAACTGCTTGAGAGTACCACGGAGTGTTCAAGGGTCACAGGCTAAGATGATCAGTTAGGCAGGTGCGCGCAGGGCAGCATTGCTTTCCCAGAAAGATCATCAAAGCTGAAACAATATCCCTTATGGCGCATGGTAGAGCTAACAGCCCATGCGGGTTAGATACCAGCAAGCTCCCACGACACGGTGCAAAATCTCCCCGCTATGAGTGGTCATCGTGGAGTTACGCTAATGACAACGATTCTAGTGGGAGTTTAAGCTGGATCCGGCGATGTCTTCCGGTTCAGTGATTCTTAATCTCAAGTCACTAGGAGAGAGAGAGAGCGAAAGAACCCTTGACAAGAGAAAGTGTCAGTAGGAGGCTCTTCATTGCAATAATCATTGAAAGAGTACAAATAAAAAGAAGATATTAGTTAAAGAATAAAACCTCTTCAAACCGTCTCCGCTCCAAGTGTGGGAGATGTCTTCTCCTTCATAAATTTGTAGTCGATAGACACCATTCTTCAGAACCTCCTTGATGTTAAATGGTCCAGCCCAGTTTGGATTCAGCTTTCCTACTGAACCGACTCTTGCGGTTTCATCAACCTTCTTTAATACCAGATCTCTCACTTGTAATTGCTTGGCTCTCACATTCTTGTCAAAGTTACTTTGCAACCCTTCTTTTAACCTCCTCTTATCTGATTGCAGCTTCATGCCGAAGTTCTTCGATTTGATCCAAGTGGCATTTCATTTTCTCATCATTGATCTCCAACCAAACCTCTCAATTTTGCCTGGCAAGCAAAAGTCTTGGAGTTGGAACTTCAAACTCTATTGGGATAAGGGCCTCCAAACCATGAGAAAGTTTAAAAGGAGTTTCTCCAGTAGCTGATGAAGGTGTTGTTCTGAGAGTCCAAATAACTAAAGGAAGTTGGTCAGTCCAACAACCTTTTAGATTTTGCACCTTCTTCTTAAGTAGGTTAAGAATTTGCTTGTTAGCTACCTCAACTTGGTCATTGCTTCTGGGATAATGAACTGATGAGAACCGCAATTCTGTACCAATCTATTTGCAGAAGCTGATCATCTCCCCATTATTGGATTGAGGCTCATTATCTGTAATGATGTCTATTGGAATTCCGTATCGACAGACTATTTCTCCCAAAATGAAGTTTTTTACTATCTGAGTTGTGATTTTTGCTAGTACTTTCGCTTCGATTCATTTGCTGAAGTAGTCAATCATCACCAAGATAAAGCGTGGCTGACCGCTTATCATTGAAAAAGGACAAAGAAGATCAATTCCCCAAACTGCGAAAGGCCATGGTGTTGCGATTGACTTGAGTTGCTGAGCAGGGTGGAGTTGAAGTGGAGCAAACTTTTGTCATTGAACACAATTTTTTGCATATGCTTCAGCATCCTTTCTCATCGTTGGCCAGAAATACCATTGCAACAGAATTCTCTGCTCTAAATTTCTTGCTCCTGAGTGACTGTCGCACTCATCAGAATGAATATCTTGAAACACGATAGGAACTTCCTCCTATGAAATGCACCTTGCCATGGACGAGAGGAAAGTTCTCTTGTAAAGCACTCCTGAAATTAGATAGTAGTATGCTGATTTAATCTTGAACCTTCTCTTATGTTTAACGGATAGGTGGAACTCTCCTGTTGATAAGCAGAGTATAAACAGATCCATCCAAGATGGGTGCTGATCAATCTGCATCAGCTCTCCTTCCTCCACTGATGGACGGAAGAGTTCTGAAGTCGTTCCCCAAGAGAGAAGACCATATTTGTCCAGAACGTCTGCCTCCGCATTTCTGGTGCTCGGGATGTGCTCAATGGTGAATCTTTCGAATTTCTCGATCTTTGCTTTGACCAGTATAAGATACTTTTTGAGAATCGATTCCTTGGTCTCTAGATACCGAGCACTTGTGATATCATCACCAAAGAATCTGTCTTGACATGCACATGCTCAATCCCGAGCTCCCTTGCAAGCTTTAGGCCGGCCAGAAGTGCTTCATACTCAGCCTAATTATTGGTGGTTGGGAAGAAAAACTTTATAGCTTGTTGCATCTTGATCCCATTTGGATTGATAAGAACTACTCCTGCCCCAGAGGAGTTTTTGTCTGAAGCTCCATCTATATAGATAGTCCGAGCTGAAGGAGACCTCTGCTTGATCAGAGTTTGCTTCCATTGTGTCCACCGGGATATCCGTCAATACTTGCGCTTTGATAGTTGTTCTGGGCACATAGGAGATTTCAAACTCACTCAACTCTATCGCCAACTTAGCCAGTCTACCAAAATGCTCTGACTTTTCCAAAACACTACTTCGAGGTTGATCAGTCACTACTTGAATTGAATGTGGTTGGAAGTATGGGCGGAGTCTTCGGGCTGACATAACCAATGCCAGAGCCAGTCTTTCTGGGATTGAATATCATGTATCAGCGCTCTTGAGAATGTGACTGACATAGCACGTTGGGAACTACTTCCTCCCTTCTTCTCTAACAAGAACAGAGCTAACTGCCTCTGGGCCAACTCCCAAGTAGATATATAACGAGGGCTTTGAAGCAGTGGAGTTGACGTCAGTTGCTTTTTGAGCTGTTCAAAGGCCTCGTTACAATTTTCAGTCCATTCGAATTTAGAAGCTCCCCGAAGAGTTTTGAAGAAGGGGATGCTCGTCTCCCACCCTGGAAATGAATCTACTCAGGCTTGTCATCCTTTCTCCTAACTGCTGAACTTTCTTGGGGGAACGAGGAGGTGCCATATTGAGAATGACGTTTACTTTATCAGGATTTTCGAGCAAGGCCTTCGCGAGTAAGGAGATGGCCAAGGAATTTCCCCTTACTTGCCCCTAATACACATTTCAACGGGTTTAGTTTCATCTTGTACCTCCGCAGAGTAATGAACGTCTCTATGAGGTCCTCCAAGTGCAACGAGAGGGACTTACAATTGATGAGGAGATCATCAACATAAACTTCAACATTTCTCCCATTTTGTTTCTTGAACACAAAATTAATCATGCGCTGATAGGTTGATCCTGCGTTCTTAAGCCCAAAAGGCATTACGAGGTAGCAATAACAACCATTGTTCGTATGAAAGACATATGAGGAACGTCGGGCTTGTGCATTCTAATCTGGTGATAACCAGAAAACGAATCCAAAAAACTCATACAACAATACCCAACCACAAAATCTATTAAAACATCTATCTGAGGCAAGGGGTAACAATATTTTGGACATGCTTTATTCAATTTTGTGAAATCTAAACACATACGTAATTTCCCCCTGACTTTTTAACCATTACAACATTAGACACCCAGGCGGGGTATTGGATTTCACGAATAAATTTGGCCTTGAGGAGCTTGGCGACCTCTTCCCTGATTGGCTTCACAAGCTTGGTGGTCACCGCCCTCTTCTTCTACTGAACAGGATTGAAGTTGGGATGGATGTTGAGGTGGTGGCAGTCAACATCAGGATCTACTCCAGGTATGTCTTCCGCTGACCAAGCAAATACATCCAGGTTCTTCAGTAGACAGGAGATCAGCTGAGCCTTCTCCTCCTCTTGCAACTCTACATTGATGGATAGTTTCCTCTCCTTCAGCAATGGGAACGGCTTGAGTTACTTGAGCAGGTTCCAGGTGAGTTCCTTCTCGGTCTCCCTCCTCAGGATCTTCAACAGCTTCTAGTAGAGTTGCATCTTCAGGAGCAGCAACTAGGACTGCTGGAGGAGGGACTTGTTCGGTCACATTGATCGTCCTGACATAGCACTCCCGAGCCAATCTTCGGTCACTCCTGACCTTGAACTGCTTTCCCTCAGCAGCAAATTTGATGGAAAGGTGGTAGGTTGAAACTACTGCTTGATATTCATTTAGCAGGGGCCTTCCAAAGATAGCATAGTAGCTGCTTTGAGCGTCAACTACTATGAATTGAGCAAGCTTAGTGATCCCCCTGAGTGTCACCAAGAGCGCAACACTCCCTTCCACTTCCTTTCGTTCGCCCGGAAAATGGAAGAGCGGCCTTTCGGTGGAAAGCAAAGGCTTTCCAGTTTTCAGGGCCTCAAATGTAGGTTTGAACAGAAGGTTTACCGAACTAGCGATGTCGATCAGGATTTTATTCACCGTATAGTTCTCTATGATTGCTTTGATTACAACAGCATCGTTGAAAGGATTAGCAGTCGGGGGAAGGTCGTCCTGGCTGAAAGTGACGACCCCCTTGATGGAGCAGAGGAGGAGGTTGTTGCTACCACCTGTCGAAATACTCTTGAGAAAGAAGACTTCCAGGCTGATTTTGATCCAGCTCCTCCGTGAATGCAGAAGAGTCGATCGAGAGTTCCTTTATCATCAGCGTCGACGCATTCACTTCGAACACTGACGTTGCCCAGATGGCCAACGTCCTCGACCTCATCGCATTCCCAATAATCTTCAGCCACCTCTTTGCACTTAGAGGTGGATGGCTTGGCAGGAACTTCCTTGCGAACTAGGTCCTGCATTTTCCCCTCAGCAAGGAGTCTCTCTACTAGCTGACTGAGAGCTTTACAATTCTTCATTCAGTGCCCTTTATCTCTATGATGCTCACAGTAGAAATCTGAGCCGCGAGACTTTCCTTCCACCTTCTGAGGTCCTGGCCTTTGGTAATCAGGCCTCTTTTGCAGGACTTGGATGACTTCATCCATCGTTTAGCCTGAAGCTGAAAACTTCTCTTAGGATTCATCATACTGCTGAGCAGTTGAAGGTGAATCATCCTGAGATTGAAAGACAGACAGAACTTGCGGAGTAGATGGAGCGGATGCAGTGGCCAACGACAGCTTCTGATCATGAACCTGTTGATGGTCTGGGAAAGGTCGCTTGTGGCGGAATTTTCTCCCCCTCCGGGCAGGGGGCTGGTAATCCGGGCGAGGAGGCCTTGTAGAATGACGAGTTGTAGAAGAACTTGCTCCATCTTTTGCATCATCCTTGGCTGTCAAGGAAGAGATGTAGGTTGGATTGACATTTTCATTAGTTCCTGGTATTTCGCGGGTTCTTTGGTGGCTGCCCCGAACTTTAGCGGGCCCTCCCTGAGGCCGTGGACTAGGGAAACTTTGTATAAATCCGGGTCGACATTCTTAACCCCCAAGATTTCTCTCTGAAAGCGATCAACGAATCGCGCCACCGATTCGTTATCCTATTGCTTAATATAGAAGAGAGTTGCTGGTCCACTATTCCTTCGAGGTAGCAAACCTCAACAGAAGTTCTTTGCGGAGCTCGCCGAAGCAGGTGAATGACCGAGGATATAACTAATGAAACCACTCTCTAGCTTGACCATCGAAAGTGGTTACAAGCAACTTGCACTTCATGGCGTCTGTGAGGCATCTCAAGGCCACAGCATCCTCAAATGCTTGTAGGTACGTGATCGGATCAGTTTCACTTGTATAAGAGGGCAGTCGGGGCTCTCCAAAGTTGTTGGGAGCGGGCTCCCAATGGATCCTGTCAACGAAAGGAGAGGGATCCTCCACTTCAGCTGGGACTGGAGGATACAAGGGGCGGACTGCAGCAAGTGCAGCGGCGGCCTGAGTGGGCTGAAAATCCTCTTCAAAATTCAGCATGCTGGCTGGACTCCCCCTGGGCACTTTACGGAAGAAATTCATAAGAAAAGCGAACTCCTCTTGAGGACGAGGGTGTGTTGCGGTCTGCGCAGGCAGATAGACCGGCGGACAAGGCGCCACTGCTGGAGCTGGAGTATCTGGGGTAACCACGGGCGTTGTTGCAGGTTGAGGCGCTAACCGCCGAGTGCGCGCGGCTAGAGCCTGACCGATAGCGTCAAAACACTGGTCGGTCTCTCTGCGAGATTGCTCAGCCTCTCGACGAGACTGATCGAGCGCTTCCCACAGAGCATCTTCTGAAGGGCTGGAGCGGACAGAGCGATGAGCAGAACAGCGGTCTGACATGGATAACCGCTGATTTCGTAAACTACTTGATCTGAAGGTCGCGTGTTGAATGTTGGTGCCCAAAATGCACCTCAGGACTCCCAGGGAAAAAGAGAGAAGAGAAAACTACAACTAGTTGGTTACTAGCGGTCGAGAGAAAGAAAACAACAAGAGTCGTAGGCCGCGGCGACACCAGACTTCGCCCGTCGCGGCGAATGTCTCTCTTGCGACGGACTTTCCCATGATTGAAAAGATGCGGTTACAGGGAAGTCGGAAAAAAAAAGAGAGTTGTGCAAGCAGCAGACCGCAAAGATTGAGAATCGAGTCCGCAGCCTTTAACAAGTGGGCTCCTGGGTTCGAGTCAGCGTGCTTTGGGAATGTCGCTCCCCTATTTATAGACTCGGGGGTCTGCCCAAACGGGCAGGCTAAAATAACCGCATTCCCGGGGTACAGGAGAACCGGGCAAAGGTGACGGGATACAAAAAAGAAAAAGACAAGCAGTTAGTCCGCCCAAAGGGGGCGGTCTGGGCCTTGCGACCTGGAGCTCTTGTCCGATCGGATGTTGTCTGAGAAGTGGCCGACCTGGGCGGCCTGTGTCTTTTGTCCGCCACTGATGAAGGCAACCTGCGCAGTCTGTAATACTAGGAGGCGACCTGTTAAGCTAAGAAGCAGACTGGAGATCGTGAGTTGGATGCCTTTGCGGTCTGAGATAGGAGACCGCGGCGATCTGGCTACTGTGTTGAGAACTGATTGCGGACTTCAATATTAACAAAGAAAACCCTGACCGCGAGCTCTGATAAGCAGTTTAGAGTATCTAAATGGAGGGCTCCTCGGATTTGAGTGTTCAAACCTTCCTCTCCTATTACAAGCCTTCTTCGTAATGATTATCCATTGACTCATAATTCCTTCATCGTCTTCCTGATAATCATAGTGCTTTTTGACGGTTCCAATTATCTTGAAGGGACCTGGGTTGCAGATCATGCCATCCACAGTCATAAACTGCATGGGTACATCAATGGGAGCATTGCTCAACCTCCCTGTACCGATCCCTCATGACAGAATGGAATTCTAACAATTCTCTGATGGTCTCGTGGCTTCTCCACTCAATATTTCTCTTAATCCATCGTAGTTACATGATTATAGACCAAGTCTTTGAGATAAGGACTAGCGCTCGAGAGACTCATTCTCAAATTGATAGCTCTACCTAAGTGATTAGGAATTGTGAGGGTGGGGGTGGGTGGGGGGGCGTGCCTCTTGGTCCAACAAGCACTCCAAGATCTCTCCAATGCTCCTACATCCGCTTTTGCATATGGGCAACGATGGCATCAATGTCCCGAAACATGCATGAAACAATTAAAACCAACAGACGTGAAGACGTCGGCTACACAAATAAAGAAAAATATGCTAAAAAATAAAATAAAGGTGCAACTCAAGTTGCATCAATTCCCTTGGAGTTGACAGAACTAGACCCCGTCGAGAATATGACAGAACCTGCCACTGATAAATCCAGATGTAGACTTGCTGCAATAGATAGTAGGACAAGGGTGGACTCATCACTGCAACAAATGGCCTGTAAATACACCGTCTATACTAAGAGATCCAAGAAATCAATTCCCTTTGAAAAGGTATAACTCCTGGTGAGAAACTCAACCATGAAGTAATAATTTTTCAAATGTTCGCGATCTAACAATTAGTTTCATGCATAACATGTAAATGAGCAATCAAAATCAGAGCATCAAAGAGGTGAGTTTCACAAAGTAAAGGAGAGGGTGGATCGAAAGAACAGAGTGAGAAGAGAGGCAAAAAGTAAGCAAGATCAACTTATGAAAATATTAAATCATATTACATCATAAGCACTTGTGCTAGACACCTACAAGCGTCTCCTAAACCAAGATCAACTATCATCGTGTTTTCACCCGCTAGAATCTAACTTGCACTGCAAAATTTTAATTGAATCTCAAATCTAACATTTAAGATTTTACAAAAATCCTAAGGATCTTTACCATGCACCTAACACGAATTTTCCAAAATGGATCGATAATGTGACAATAAAGTTCGTCGTGCAAGTCTACACGTCAAGGGTGAGTGACTATCACGCTCAAAGTCAACGGGCTCAAAGGTATACGATTATAGTAGGCGAGGAGAGTCAGAAAATGTGTAGATCGAGTCTATGTCATCTAAGATGGGTGACTCATCGCTAGACCGTTCTTCCTGGAGTAGGTGCTCAAGAAAAAAACACGGTAGCTGAAGGTTGTGACACAGTATGGGCAAGTGGAATAACAACATAAGTCGGGATGACAAAAGAAGCTCTTTTTCTTAGAGTTGAGGCATAGAAAAATCTCCTTGATTGAATATGTGCCATGGTGGGGATGATCAAGTTTATGTCATCTAAAATAAAGTGTTAAATTACCTATTTAAGAGAATGCAGGTCTAATTTATAATTTCTTTATTTCTAACACTTTTTTCTAAAAGATCTTAAATGATTTTTTTAGGATAGAAATAAAAGGTTTTTTCTTTTGAAAAAACTGGCAGCTCGGTGCACGAAGCATCCTCGTGCAAAGAGGGTCCAGCGAAAGGTCCCACTACAAGAGTAAAATGTAGGGAAACCTTATCCTGCATTTTTGCAAGAAGCTGCTTCCAGGACTCGAACCAGAGACCTCAAGGTCACACGACAACACCTCAACTGGTGCTTCCAGGTGTTTTTTAAATTAGTAAAAAAAAATATTTTACCATCTCTTTTAAAATACACAGGATAAACTTTTTATACATGAAACTTGATTTTCCTTTTTGAAGGCCTTAAAATTTTTTATTGAGGGAATTAAAAATACTTTTTCTGAATATACTAAGCGAAAATTATTTTTTTCTTTATAACGGATCGTGATTCACACTAGGAGTGAATCAACCTGCTCAAATATCAAACTAATGTATTCCAAACTTTTGAATTTATATTTTAAATATTAAAATGATATTATTTAATATTTTAGGCTCCAACGGAACTTTTCATGAACAATATCTAGCGACAATTGACCTAGGGTTTGCAAACGCTCATAGGGTGTTAACATTTAAACGATGAGTGAACACAATTTTAACGTTCCACGAGCGACCACTAGGAATAATGAAGCGCAAAAGGATCTTAAATGAACGACAATCACGAGGGTAAAAATTAAGGAAAGCTCTGACTTTCTTTAAGATCAAACATATTAAGCATAAAATTAAACTAGCAAGTTAAGAACAAGGAAATATTAGGTATACCATAGGCTCTCTTGTATGAGTTCAATGGATCTACTGTGAGTCTGATTGGGGACGTGTGGCTGGAGGAGCCTAACTGTGGAGGAACGATAGTCCGACTCAGAAAAAACGATGAAAATACTTGGACAGTGGAAACTGAGAATATGGAAGGCACTGATTTGGTTGGGCGGCAGCTGATGATGACGGGAATGACAAATACCAGGCTGGAGGTTGTTAAAGGGAGCGGCAGGCTAAGGAGTGGTCGTCAGAATCTGGAAGGATCTCGGGCGGTGGTTGCGAGTTCTGGAAGTTTGGAAACGGGCGGCTGGATGGAGGATACTGGGGAATGGAATAGACAGGCCTGGGATGGATGGAAAAGAATAATTTGTCTGCGCCTAGGTTCGCCAGGAGTGTTGTCAACGGAGACCGGGCAAATGATTTCTCAGTTTCCGACGTTTATTCTCTGCGCCCTTCAACGGGTGGGGGCTGGCTGATTTTAAAAATGTTTGGGTTTAATAATGTTATTGAATGGGGGACGTTTCCAAAGTGATAAGGAGAGAAACAGCTAGGTAGTTAAACAAGGAAATTGATGGTATAATGAGCATTTAATCAAGAGAAACCCATCTTTGCTATTCCCTAATAATTATAATACTCAAAATTATAATTCCTGAAATCAAAATACAATTCCTGAAATCAAAATATTTAATGATAACTTCAAAAATGTATTACATGAAATACTTAATAAAATAAATACCTTTAAAAAATGGATTAATTACCACCTAACATAAATTGACAGAGTCTTTCATTCAGGGTTTTATTGATCAGTCGCACCAATAAGTCAAAAAATGTGCGTAAATAGCAATAATACGGTCTCAAAAGTAGAGTGCAGTAGATTGAGGAACAAGTGCCACACAGAAATAGTAATGTAACTAGTCCAAAAAGAAGTGCAAATTCTACGAAGAGAAACCAAAATACCCGGATCTAGAGGGAAAATGAGCCTTCAAAATAGGAGGAAAAGGTCCTATGGATAAGAAGACCAGTCAATCTAGTCTTTGTTCGCAGAAAATAATGGCAACATTGCAGCGGCGAGGCTCGGTGAAGAAGAGAGGAAATCGCAGGCCACTAGAGTGGAGATAGAGGAAGCGAAGATGGCTCGATGAGGAGAAAGGAG
Organism: Platanthera guangdongensis; assembly: GCA_039583875.1. Classification (NCBI taxonomy): domain Eukaryota; kingdom Viridiplantae; phylum Streptophyta; class Magnoliopsida; order Asparagales; family Orchidaceae; genus Platanthera; species Platanthera guangdongensis. The sequence goes on from CM077165.1 coordinate 14,054,689, forward strand.
TCGACGATGAGATCGGGTCCTGGACCGCAGATGGCCAATGAGGAGATGCGCTCTGACAGTGTGTTGACGGACGACAAAGTGCACCTGGACGGAGTGTCGACGAACGCTGGATGGAAAACAGGTCCACGAGAGCGGCCCTAGAAGGAATGTCAACGAGAGGCAGGAGCTGACAAGATCGGCCTCTGGACAGGCGGGAGATGACGAGATTGCACGAAGACGTGAGCGGCATGGTTACTTGCTCAGCACTCTGATACAAAATGAAGCGCAGTAGAATCTCTTTGTCATTTCTATTAATTGATTTGTAAAATACAATATATCTCTTCTATTTATAGGAGAAGAGGAGACTGTAAATAAAAGATCCCAATGTGAGACAAAAACATAACCATAAACATACGAAAAATCAACACTCATCTTGCACCTCCGGGTAGGGGAACAAGATGATGCGAACGTGCCCCAAGATGAGGTGGTACTTAACATTTGGATTTATGCGTGGAAACTACAGGTCATACTACTGAGCTAAATTAGGGTATAGATATGCCCACCACATCATATGGTTTCTTATTTGTTGATGTCGTCGATGCACTTCGGGGGTCTTCTACAATCTCAGAATGATTCATCTACAAATGATGGCTCCACGGACTTTGCCACTTCAGGCCTACTCAGTGTGCATGTTGCTTTCACCTCTCCATTTGAATGAATCATTGAGGCAAGTGCATCAAATTATATGGCCCGGTCGTCTTCAAGTTTTGTTCCTTACACTCCTTTGTCTACTCGTGCAAAGTCATTGCCAACTACACTGTTGCAGAATAGAGACCGGGCGGTCTGGCGGTCTGACTCTGGCGGATTACAGACTGTGCGGTCTGTCGGTTTCTCTCCAGCGGTTTGGTTGTCGGATTGTTGCTGTTGGTGTCCTGACGGTCTGTCGGTTTGTCTCAGGCGACTTGAAGACCAGGCGATCAGGCGGTCTCCCCTGGCGGTCTGTTCTCTCCTTCTGGTGGATGTCGGGCGGTTAGCCTATTCATCTAACCGCGCGGCTTGGTCGGCTTGTATATATGTTATCTTCTGCCACTTCCGGAGTCCTATGACATGATCCGCCAACAAATCTTGGGCGAAGCGGACTCTCCCACCTTGAATACAACTGTTGCACGCATTGCCGCAGTTATCTCTCTCCTTTAGCATCCGGTTCTGTCTTCTCCTCCTCCAGACAACTATGCTCACCAGACTCAACGGAGTGGCTCTGGTAGTCGCAACCACCATTCTGGTGGGCGTGGCTCTTCGCGCTTCCTCTGCTCTCACTGTGGCCGCACCGGGCATCTTGTGGATCGCTGTTGGATGAAACATCCACATCTTCGCCCTTCTGGTGACTCTTCCACCTCCTCTTCAAAACTGTCTGCCTCGGTGGTCACGTCATCAGGTAGTGCTCACGTGGTTACTCAAGGTAAATGGATCATCGACTCTGGTGCGACTAATCACATGACGGGCAATCCTCGGTGTTTTCTCTCCTCGAAACACATGATCGGTTGCCCCCGGTCCTTGTTGCAGACGGCTCTCCCTCCCTGGTTCATGGGACGGGAGTGGTTCATGTCACTCTGTCTCTTCGCCTAGCCGACACTCTCTATGTGCCCAAGTTTCCGTGTAATTTATTGTCGGTTACCTCTTTGTGCAAGCAACTTCAGTGTTCCATCAAATTTACTCCAACTTCTTGTTCTTTTCAGGATCCGAGCTCCCAACGGACGATTGCTACTGGGACTGAGAGCGGCGGCCTCTACTTCCTCGACAACATTTCCGCTCTGTCCGCCTTCTCCTCCTCCTCTACAGATCTTCTACAGTGGCATCTCTGCCTTGGTCATCCTCCACCACGACTTCTTCGTCAGCTTCTGCCCCACCTCCCTCACAGTTCTCCTCTCAACTGCGACGTCTGTCAACTTGTCAAGCATCACTGTTCCACCTTCCCGCCGAAGCAAGGTCGTGGCTCTACCCGTTCGTTTGATCTCATTGACTCCGACATCTGGGTTCCTGCTCCTACCCTCACCGTTGATCGGGGTAGTTCTTATTTTGTTACTTTCATAGATGACTTCTCTCGATGTACTTGGGTGTATCTCTTACGAGAACGCTCTAAATTATTCGATGTATGGACATCTTTTTATCATTTAATTCAAAATCAGTTTGGTGTTTAAATTAAAATCTTACGTTCTGATAATGCTAAAAAGTATATTAGTCAAGCTTTTTCATCTTTCTGTATGCAACATGTGATTTTTCATCAAACAAATTGCGTCTATTCCTCGCAACAAAATGGAGAGGCGGAACGCAAAAACCGTCACCAATTTGATGTAGCACTCACTCTGTTAACGCAGATGCATGTCCCTCGCTCCTACTGGGGATATGTGGTTCTCATTTCTTGCTATCTCATCAATCGCATTCCATCCACGGTTCTCCACGGTCAAACCCCATTCTCCATTCTCTATCCGGGCAAGGATCTCTTTCCTCTCCCTCTACGCATCTTTGGGTTCACAGCCTTTGTGCACGCTCCCTCCGCCACTCGCGATAAACTCTCCCCTCATTCCACCAAATGTGTCTTTCTGGGATACTCTACCACTCAGAAAGGCTATTGTTGTTTTGACCTCATTCTTCGCAAGCAGTTCGTCTCTGTGAATGTTACCTTCTTCGAGAATGCTCCCTATTTCTCTGACGTCTCCTTTCCTCTTCCTGTGGTTTACGATTCTCCTCCTGTTCCCTCCAGCCCATCGACACCTACTGAGGTATTTCCTCCTCCACCGTCTCCATCGTCTCCTCCTCTCTCTCCACCTCCGCTATCTCCCTCCACTCCGCCTCCGTCGCTCTGTACTCCCGGGCCAGCTCTCACCAGCACGGATGCTCCGGATGCTGAGGAACCCGCTGACCTGGATCTTCTCATTGCTTTTCGCAAAGGGGTTTGGGTGTGTACCAAGCACACGCTTGCTGCTGTTGTTTCCTATGATCGTCTTACCCCTTCTCGCAGAGCGTTTGCACTTGTTATCTCTGTCACTGCCACTCCTCGTTCCTATCAAGAGACCCTTGTTGTTCCACATTGGAAGGTTGTCATGGATAAGGAGATTGTTACTCTCACTGAACGAGATACGTGGACCCTGGTTCCTCCTCCCTTCGGCACAGATGTCGTTGGCTGTCGCTGGGTCTTTGTAGTAAGGTTCCGACCGGGCGGCGGTGTGGATCATTACAAAGCCCGGCTTGTGGCCAAAGGCTTTACCCAGACTTATAAGATTGACTACTTTGACACCTTCTCTCCAATTGCTCGTCTCAGCACTATCAGGGTTCTCCTCTCTGTGCCTGTCAACAGGGATTGGCCCATTTCACAGCTAGATGTCAAGAATTCCTTTCTGTATGTGGATCTTCAGGAGGATGTCTACATGGAGCAACCTCCAGGGTATGTTGCTCAGGGGGAGACACAGGTATGCCGGCTCAAGAAGGCTATCTATGGCCTGAAGCAAAGCCCTCGGGCTTGGTTTGAAAAGTTTAGCGGGATTGTGGCGGCCGTGGGTTTTACGAGAAGCTCTGTCGATCACTCCTTATTTATTCGCAAAATCTCCATGGGTCTTGTGGTGCTTGCGGTATATGTGGATGATATTCTTCTCACTGGAGATAACCAAGCTGGGATAACCTTCACAAAGAAGAATCTTCGTTAACACCTGTTCACAAAGGATATGGGCTCCCAAAAACACTTTCTGGGATAGAAATCTCTCGGAAGCCCAATTTTCTTGTCCTTTCTCAACGCAAGTATGTTCTTGATTTGCTAAAAATGGCAGGGCTAACTGAGGTTAAACCTGCCCGATGCCCCATGACGACTGGAGAAGATAAAACCTGGACGGTTGACTCTCCTCTTCTTTCAGATGTTACGAGGAACAGACGTCTGATTGGTAAACTTATATATCTCACGGTGACCAGACCCGATATTGTCTGTGATGTAGGCAAGATTAGCCAATTCATGCAAGCTCCTAGGGAGTATCATCTACAGTCTACCCTGAGGATATTGGAGTATGTTAAATCCGCGCCTGGGAAAGAACTACTCTTTCAAAAAAATGGTCATTTGCGGGTTGAAGCGTACTCAGATTCGAGGTATGCTGATGACAAATGAGACCGCAAGTCAACATCGAGTTTTTGCACCTTCGTAGGGGGAAACCTTGTGAGCTGTAAGAGCAAGAAACAGTCTGTCGTCTTCAGCTCCAGTGCAGAAGCAAAATATCGAAGTATGACGTCGACAACGTGTGATTTGAAGTGGTTACGGGCTCTCATGCTTGACTTAAGAGAGGTCTACAACCATTCTCTACCTATGTTTTGTGATAACAAGGCCGCTATATACATCTCCAAAAATCTGGTCTTGCATGAGAGAATAAAGCATATTGAAGTCGACTGTCACTTTATTCATGAAGAAATTTTGAAGCAACAAATTTGTACTCCGTTCATCACCTCCGATAAAGAGTTGGCTGATATTTTCACCAAGCCGGTATCCGCCTCCTTTCATCACATTTGCGACAAGCTGGGCATGATCGATATATATGCTCCAGCTTGAGGGGGAGTGTTGCAGAATAAAGATCGGGCGGGCTGGCGGTATGACTCTGGCGGATTACAGACCATGTGGTCTGTCGGTTTCTTTCCAGCGGTTTGGTTGCCGAACTGTTGCTGTTGGTGTCCTGGCGGTCTGTCGGTTTGTCTCAGGCGACTGGAAGACCTGGCGATCAGGCGGTCTCCCCTGGCGGTCTGTTCTCTCCTTCTGGTGGATGCCGGGCGATTAGCCTATTCATCTAACCGCGCGGCTTAGTCGGCTTCTATTTATGTTAAACTGCATGTACCTGTAATTATTTAGTCTCACATTGTTTAATTGTATTCTCTCTCATCTCCTCCATTCTATAAAAAGGAGGTTATACCTTGTAATACACATCTTTTTTGGATAATAAAGATTTCTATTAGTCTATTTTCATTTTTATTCTTGTCTGTTCGCACATACACCTTTCCCTCATTGCAAGAAAGGATCAAATCACATTATTGCCACTATCTATCTAACCTTTGTCCTGCACATTTCTTGTTCTCTTTGTAATTTACTATCCATTAGCAATATTATAAAATCCCTATGTTTTTTTAGTAACCTATTATCCCGTTTCTTATGAGGCAAATCATTGGAAATGAGGGAATTGCGAGGGTTTGTAATTCTTGACCAGAGGATGCCTTCTCATGCTCTTTCATTGATCACCAGTTGAAGTCCCACTGTTGAGTATTTTCGGCACTGGCACCCGTGTCTTCGACATTTGTTTCCTATTTATCTTCAAAAATTATTTTCGTTATTTAATTTTGCACCTAAACAGTTGTCTTGTGATGTCTGTGAACATTTCAAATATGTTCGCCATAATTTCTGTCAAGTTTCATCTACTAGTTTGCTTTCGTTTGATGTGATAAATTCTAGTGTTTGAGCTTCGCCCTTTTTTATCTCTTAATGAAATTTGTTGGTATGTTACCCTATTGACTGTTTTTTCGCACCATATGGGTTTATCTTATGAAAAAAATTAGTGAAATTTTTGAATATATGAAAGTATTTCATAAAATGGTAGGAAACTAGCACATGGTATCATTATTTCCCGTAGTCATAATGGAGGAAAGTATGACAATAATGATGTATACATGTCTTATCATGCTACACATAGTATGCACGCATTTACTCAAAATGGAATAGATGAGAAGAAAAACATTAACTCCATGATGTTTATCATTGCTTACTCATCATCATGCATCTTTTAAAGTCTTATTGGAGTGATGTTGTGTTGACTGCACCTCAAATTGTACTGATTGTTGTACCATCGGAATGATGCTGGATTTGATCTCAAAAATATTATTCGCCACTGCAGGTCATACAATACTAGATTGTGTACCATCCAAGTTCGGCTGTGTATAATATAACATGGTTCGTTACTGGGCCTCATTTGGATTGGGCGGAATGGGATTGGGCGGATTAGGTGCGCCCATATTTTCGGTGGTAGTGTCTCTGATTGACCCTTCGAAGTCTAAATGTAAAACCTGATCACGAGTTCGGAGGCGCCGCAGAACGCTGCGCTCAATCTCTTGATCAAAATGAATATCAAAATTATTTGAAGAGTTACCCCGTGTCATGCACTAAAAACATAAAGGGGAGGAGAGAGAAAAGAGAATGAAAAATAAAAGACAGTACATGGTCTATGCGTCTTATCTACCATTGCATGAATTTGGGTGTATCTGTTTTGTGCAAATTCATTAAAACAAGCATGACCCTTAGAACAGAGGTGTGTCTTCCATCTTATTCATCCACTACGAAGAGATATCTTTCTTATCATCCCCTGACACATCGGTTTTTTGTAGAAGAAATGTCACATTTCCTAAGAGGTAATCCTATTTTCCAAGTATGACTTTTATCATTTGCCTGGGGGAGACAAGTGATGTTGGTATGGTGAAAGTAATTCATGTGGGTTCTATTCCACTTCCTATTATCCCTCTCCACCATTGTATTTTACATTCAAGAGATACAACAAACTCATGTTACTCCACCTCAGTCCCTGATATCCCCACTTCTCATAGTCTACCATCGTAGATATACATATGTACAAAAAACTCAAGTTCCTACGATTCAAATCCTGGCAATGCCAGACTCGGACTTAGATTTTGGAGAGATCTTCATCTTCCAACTTTTATTCTAAAACGTAAAACCATTTGCACAAATCATTTTATCTCAAATTATGTTTCTTACATAGTCCTACCCCTTAACATTAAACTCTCAATATCTCTTCATCCTTGATTGTTGCTCCTATGAATTGACAAGATGCACTCAATATATCAGAATGGAAGAAAGAAATGGAGGAAATGTTTGCTCTAGAGGAGAATCATATATAGAAAAATTCTAAACTTCATCCTGACAAGAGAGTTGAGGGGTCAAAGTAGGTGGTATATGTGAAGTAAAACCCAAATGGCTTAGTGTAACCCTACAAAGCTACTTGGTAGATCAGGGTTATATTCATAACCAAGTGGTGGACTATTGGGAGATATTTGTACTTCTTGCAAAGATGGATTCTATTCAGGTTCTATTATCCCGTGCAACTTGCCTAGGAAGGGAGCTTTACCAACTCGACATGAAAAATGCTCCTCTTCATGGGAAGTTGGAGGAAGAAGTATATATGAAATTCCAGCCTGAATTTATAAGAAAGGGACAAGAAAGAGAGACTACCACCACCTTTCGAGGATCGGTCTACCACCACCATCGGAATCTATTTCTCGCGGACAGAAGGCAGCCCTTCAACAAAGTCAATGGAGAGATCCGCCCAAATCTGTGTGAGCATCAGTAAGGGATGAAGTAGACCAGACAAAGAAGATGATCTGATTTGTTTCTTTGACAAATCGTGCAACCCGCAATGAAGGCATGCAGGCACTTTCGCATTCCTTTTCAGAAAAATTCAAGGAGCAGGCACTAGAGAGTACGGTGGAGGCCTTTGTGACAACGAAAATGGACATCCTCTAGTATGTTGGGATTGAGAGGGGAGGCGCTATCCACGTACACCCGATCGCGGTAGAGGATGAGACCGTGACAGGTGGTCCACCGTTGATCCGTGAGTCCGGTTTCCGCCCGATGGAGAAGTTCTGAAAGATACGGAGATTGTTGGATCTCTCGGCGGAGAACGGACAGGAGATCGGTCATTGGAAAGGAAATGGCAAGGAGTGAGGTCGTAGGTGGAGTGTCCAGTCAAGAGAGGGCATCGGGGGCGCAGTGGAGCACGACTGCTCCATATTGCACTTGGAAGTCGAAGCCGAGAAATTTCCTCACCCCCCGTTGTTGTGGAACCGTCGAGAGCCGTTGTTCAAGCAAGTATTTTAAGCTATAATGGTCCGTCTGGACGACAAAGGGGCGGCCCCATAAGTACGGATGTCAATATTGCACGGCTTTGGCAAACCCAATGAGTTCTTGTTCATAGGCCGGAAGTTTGCAGTGATTGAGGGATGTTTGTCGATTGAAATAGGCTATGGGATGACCCTCTTGTTGTAGCACGGCGCTATAGCCCAATCGCGAGGCGTCACATTCCACCAGGAATGGTAAGGCGAAGTCCGGTGGGTGGAGGACTGGAGCTGATAGCAAGGCCTCTTGGAGGGAGTGGAAAGCCTGAGTCGCGGTGTCCGTCCACATGAAGGCGTTCTTCTGGAGTAAACTGATCAAGGGGGGCGACAATGGTGTCGTAATCGCGGATGAAGCGGTGGCAGTAACCCGTGAGACCGAGGAACCTGTAACAACCCAGTTTTAAGACAATATAATAACAATAACTATTCTAATGGCGATTTTGTATATAAGCCAATTAGGTTTCACCTAGTTCTTCTAAACCTAAACCGCCTTCCCCCTTATTATCTCATTTCGATCGGCCAGCACATCTCCCGATCTCGTTAATCTCCCGCACCGGCTCCCGTTTTCTCATGCGTCTGCCGATCCCGCCTCGTCCTTCCCAAGTCGTCGACACCTCATGCGCCTTTTCTTCTTGCTCTGCCAGACGACTTCCCCTTCTCCTCTACTAGGGCCGGCAACTTCTGCGTCTTCTCCTTCTCAGGTCGTCGACACCAACTCCCCATGTTGTTGATTGCTTTAACTTCCTCTTCTTCTTAGCCTGCAACAGCCCCTTTCCCTCCAGTAGCCCTCTTCCCTCTTGGTTTTGGTCGGCTTTTGGCTAGAAGAGAGGCTAGGGTTTACCTCTTCCTTGGGCTCCATTTTAGCATAGGGTTTCCTCCTTTCTCCTCCTTGGGCCGGGATTTGGCTTCTCTTGGGTAAAAAAACTCATCTTGCCTCATAAGTTCAGTTTTCTCTTAATTATTTTGCTAATTTTGGCGCCCCAGTCGATGTAATCACATTGATCCAACGTGTGTTCATCATATATTCGACTAATTCAGTCTTGTTTGTGTTTCCGGTGCCGCTCTTCAGATCTAGTGGGGGAATCGCTTCAAGCCCTCTCCAAAATAGGGTTTTTTGAGCCTAAGCGTTGCCAGAACCCTGCTTTTCTCGTGGTAGTTCTCTCTCCCCTCATCCTTGAGGGAGGTAAATCTCTTAGCCGCCTCTGAATCAATTTTGCAACAAATTTTTGTCTGTGTTAGCATAGTGATAATTTGTTGTGTCGCTTTCATCGTTCTTGTACAGGTTCAAAATAGGATTTTGATCTTGCATGCACCGCTTGGCGGCCTCCATCAGATTCAGCCTCTTTCAGGCAAGTAGAGATCTCTCTCTCTTGCAATCATTGAAATTTCAATTACTTGCTTTGTTCTTATGATTATACGAATTCACCCTTGATTGTTTGCATTGTTATATGAATTTAAATATCGAATGTCTAATCCGGCAAGTAATATTTTAAGGTTAATATTTTTGGAAGGTCATGAGAATTTCATCACAGACAATTTTATTTAAATGTTCACTTAGATAAACGGATCCCTCGTCTGATATATAATTCTAAGTATGATGGATTTTTGAGAATGATTAACAAATATCATAATGAGAATTATTAAGAATTGTATTAATTGTATTATTTGGATTCGCACTCATATGAATTGTATCTCAATTGATGGATGATTAGAAGACATATAGTTCTTGTGAACATAAGCAATAATAATTTTGAAGGTTAACAGTTAAGATTCCTTGTTATGATTAAATGGTTGGTGATTTGTATCATGCTCGTATATATACGCACAGTCTTACTTGGAGGATATTTATTTCTGAAAATTGTTTAATGTAAATGAATATTAGGTGTCCAGGAAAATAATGTATTGTAATCGTATCACTCGTAAATACTTGAACCCGCTAAATATATTGCTACTTATCCAGTTTTGTTTGTGTCATTGAATCTTGTGACAACGAACCTTGTGTTATCGAATCTGCTGTCATCGAATCTGGTTTCTTAGGTCTGTTCTAAGAATTGAGCGAATGTTTCTCCGTAGCTCAATTCCTCTCTTGACGCGTTTATAAACTCTAATCTTGTACAACTGAATCGCTAAATTTGTATCAGATCTTGATATGTTTGGAATTTCCTAAATCATGAATCCTTAAAATCATTAATGTTATAAGCAAATCCTTGAATTGTAGCGTCTAACTGGGTATCTGTCTGTCGTCATGGTCACGGCAAGCAGGATTACTTTTCCGACAAGACTTGCACGCAGATCTGATCGTGAACCATGTGTGTCCGCTATAGCACCTACAACATTCATCGATCATGACTTACAACATATTACATGAATAATTTTAGACTATACTCTGGAGTAGTCTAATACACTAATTTATTCTGTTTAGCACTTTTATTTACTAGTCATTGAATAGTTTTGATTCATGAGAAACTGGTACACTCATAAATTTCTGCTTCTATTATTATTCTATATTTTACTCTGCTTATTTCAATGTTCTGAGATTTTTTCTTCTTGTTTTGAAATTACCTTAGAGTTCGTGTAGCGTCGTCAGGTGCTCGAGCCCGATCAACATTAAGTTCCACATTCTATGTTTACATTTCTTTTACTGTCAAATATTTTTATGTAATAATTGCAATCAGACATTTTCTCTGAAATCATGAACAACTGCTAGGCTATTTATATATTTTATAAACTAGGATTTGATAGTAATGCATGTGCATCCTCTTGTGAATCATAATTGCATGAAAACTATAGTAGTACGCGTAAAATATGAATTTTTCAAAAATGCATGTGCACTTAAAACTTTCACTATTTTTAAACTATAAAAGCTTCAGCAATAAAATCAAATTGTTTTTCTCCAAATTAACTATTTTAAAACTATTTTTAGTATTCTCTGCATTCGCCTTAGCATGCATGGATTTCTTTCCGCCCATGCATGTGGCATCACGGCCCTCCCGAAGCGCACTCTGACTTATGTTGAGACAGATCATGATAGAACCCGGGTAAATCGGTGAGATTTTGAGGTGTAGGCCACGACGCCACTCCATAAAGCTTGTCGGGTTGGCTGAAATGCCCAGACCATTGACAACATGTCCCAAATAGGAGACGGAGCTCTGCCTGAAGGAACATTTGGAGGCCTTAAGAACCAATTGGAGAGTGCGCACCAAGCTGAGAACAGTAAGGAGGTGTTGTAGGCGCTCCGTCCATGACTTGCTATAGATAAGAATATCGTCAAAAAAACAAGAACGGACATTCAGAGGAACGGGTGGAATACCTCATTCATGAGAGCTTGAAAAGTGAAAGGCGCGTTCGTGACACCGAACAGCATGACCAAAAACTCAAAGTGGGCATGGTGTGTTTGGAAAGATGTCTCCACGTCATCGGCCGCTATGCGGACTTTATGGTAACCCAAGAACAAGTCTAATTTGGAGAAGTGTGTGTCATGTAACTCGTTCAGGAGTTCTTCCACAACCGGAATAGAGAACTTGATGCATCCAAAAATCTAAAATTGATATTAAAAGGTAAATTCTGAAAACAAAATTAATTCGAGTGGCGTTAGCGGAAGTTTCACGAGAGATTGCGTTCGATAATCGTCCAAGCTTTCACAATCGCACAAACTTGACCTACAGTCACTCGCATTCAACGATATGATTTAATGCTCCACAGGTTTTAACAAGGAAGAAAACAAACACGAATATTTGAAATTAACGACAAGCAAGGACAATGTTATTTTAAGCAAGCAAACTCTAGTTAAACTGGCCAAAAATATAGTGCATGGTTATTATACTAATAGGGAGAGAGGATTGAGTTTGGAACGGGTTATAACAAGTTCAAACATAGGTCCGACTAAAAAAACTGGAGAGAAAAATGGTTGCTGGCACGGGCGGAGGAATAGGCCTTTGAGGATATGGCAGTGGCCGCCGGAGGCTGCGTGGCCACGGGGAAAGTCGTCGGGATCAAGCCAGCCCACAGAAAGATTCTTTGCTGCCGTCGGAGGTGAGATCGGGAGGAAGACGGGCCGGAGCAAGACGTCGGCGCCAGTTCGAGCAGTGATCGCTCGTTTCAGCTGGTGGAGGTCTGGGGCGGGATTGACGGCGTTCGCCGAAGCTGCAGGAGGTTACGCCTGGCCGAGGACTGGCTAGTCGGGCTGGGGTGAGATGGGTTTGGAGGAGGAATTAGGACGGCTGGTTTCTCTGGAGGAAGAAGACGACAGGGGCGAAACAGTCCTGTCGTTTTCTCTCTTTTTTTCCAGCTGCCTTGGGATTCGGGAATGGTTAGGCTATAAAGAGAGATGGCTGCATTAAATCTTTGAAAACTGACAAGATTAAACAATGGGGGCTTCATTTTTCAAGAGATCTTGGTTGCATTAAGTCTTTGAAAACTAACACGATTAAAGAATGGGGGTTTCAATTTTCAAAGAGGTCTTGGCTGGACTTTGCCTGCATTAATTGAAAGAGAGTGAATTTGTGAATATAGGGGTTTTGGTAAGTTACCAAGCCTGGCCTAATTTGGGAGTACTTGCTTGCTTAATTTTAACACTACCCCTAATTTGACGGACCTATCCATTCATGATCTTATTGGTCGGTCATTTCAATAAGTCCAACAACAGTGCGCGAATAACAAGCGTAATACAACATGCATGAAATAAAACATAAAATGCGCGATACAGTGCGCTACAAAAATACAAAAAAAAACTAAAATAAAGATGCAAACATGGGTTGCATCAATTCTCACGGGGTTGAAAGGACTCGACCCCATCGAGAATACGACAACCCGGCACTGAAAGAACAAAAAGCTGATCCGAGGAATTGTTCGAGTCACTGCCCTGCTGTGATAGATGATGGCGGAACACGGGGAGGACTCGTCGTTTACTTCACATGATCTGGAAGGTCACCCTATTTCCTGAAAGACGCAGGTAACAAAACTCCATTGAAAAAAGATAACTCCCGGTTTTAAAGTCAACCATGGAGTTATGATTTTCCAAAGTTACTCCCAAACCATTAGTCATAATTTTATGCAAAATAAGTAGATGGCCAATAAAAAAATAGAGCAACAAATAGAGGAGCAACATAAAGTGGAGAAGAGGGTGGAACAAAGGAACGAGGTGAGAAACAAAACAGATAGTAAGCAAGAACGACATGTGGAATTATTAAATCATACAGCATTGTGCGCGCTCCTGCTAGACATCGTCGTGCGTCTATTAAACCGAGACAAATCATCTTAATGACAATACTAAATACTCGCTAGAATCCAACTAGCGCGACAAATTTTAAAACGGTTCTCAAATTTATCATTTAACACCAACCAGAGGAATCCTTTGAAACTTGTGTCCCTATTAGGAGTAACAATTCTTTTAAAGGTTTCAATTTCCCTACTAAGGCTAACCCGAAAAAATTCAAAGCACATTTGAGGAAGCCCTAAATGCTCACTTACACTTACGGAATAGCGGTGCGAACTAAACATATGATCGTCAAATATAAAATTAACGTGTGGTGTTGGAAGATCATCTAGAGTGGATGACTCACCGGAGCCAAGTGAGTCTTCCTGGAGTAGGGGTCCAGGTAGAAGTGCGGCACGTCGGCACTAAATAATAGTGGTGTCGTGGAAACTAAGGAAGATGAGGGCGATGGTGACGACGAGGTCCTCCCAGGAGCCTTAGGTACAAGACTATTCTTCTGGGGAAGAAGAACAATTTTGCGTCCATGGTGATTGAATGAATGGAAGTTCCTTACACCATCATGCACGACGCGCCTATCATACTGTCATGCTCTACCTAACAAGATACGACAGACATCGATAGGGGTGACATCACATAGGACAGAATCCTGATACATATTCCCGATAGAGAACTCTACGAGACAGCGATGAGTAACGAGCATAGTCATGTGACAATTAACCCCAGATAAGTGGTAGGGTCGCTCCAAGGGGTGTGTCTAGAGTCCTAGATTCTCAACCATACGTTGGGAAATGAAATTTTCATGCTACCGTTGTCAATGATGATGGAACAAAAATGTCCATGAATGCGCGCAGTAGTGCGAAATCTCGTGTCGCTGCAAGTCACGCTCAGTGGTCTCACTTGGACAAATCAAGCTATAACGTAGGACACAAACTAAGTGTTCAGCTTGTTCTCCTTCGACCTCGATAACGCTATCAGACTCGGGCTCGGGGTCGGGTTTGGAGTCATTAAGGAAAACTCCATATTCTAGCTCACGCCCATCAGAAGAATCAGTAATTGCGACGAAGTGGCGTTGCGGGCACTCAGAAGATTTGTGCCCAGACTCAATACACTTGAAGCATCGAAATACTCCGGTGTTGGGCTTGGATCCCATGGGCTCCTTACCTCGGGTGAGGACAGTGGGAGGAGCTGGGGCCCCAGTAGTGAAATGAGGAGGGGAATCAGAATTCTTAAGGGTGGGTGTAGTGATGGTGGTGCTCGAGGAAGGCCTATCAGTAGACCTATGCCCAGATGTCCTCTTTTGAAGGGAGGCCTCAACTCTACGGGCTCGACTAGACACTTTACCCAAATCTCGAAAGTCGTGCAACTCTAGTTCATCCCTAATAGCATATCAGAGTCCGTTCAGGTAACGGGACACCGTCATATCGTTCTCGTTGTGCAGGTCTAACCTATACTGCAACACTAAAAACTTGTGGATATACTCATCCACGGAAAGCTTATCTTGTCGAAGGTTGTGGAACTTTCGATAAAGAGTTTGCAGATAGTCCGGGGGGACATATCGCTTCCGCAGTTGCAACTTAAATTCTACCCACGTGGTGATAGGTGTTAGGCCTAAAGTGTATCGGGTACGCTCAAGTTGAACCCACCATACTAGAGTCGGTCCTTTAAGCCTAAGGACAGCATACTCGACCTGCAGATTCACAGGAATTTGTTTTCGCGACATGAACTGTTCTACGCACTCACACCAATCGAGGCACTTTTCGGGCTCTATGTTACCCTCAAAATCACCTACATCGAGCTTTACTCCATCGTCCCAGCGGAGTTGGCGATGGAGTCCAAGTTCGGGTTGTGCAGGCTCTGCGGGTCAAGGAATTTGTTCCTCTTACTTAGGGTTTTGGTGGTGTGGTTGATTTAATCCTAGATGTCGTTCGCTTCTAGGTTATTGACGGAGGTTCTCAGGTTGTTGACTGTGGTTCGTGTCTCTCATGTTGGCAGTGAATGCTTCTATCATCTTCATTAGTTCACCCGTTCGGTTAGCTAGGTCACCAATACTGGCATCGATGCAATCGATGCGGCTCTCCATTTTTTTTAAAAGAAAATAAAACTTAAAATGTTTTTTTTAAAACAGAAAATTTAAACAAGATCGTTCGATTCACAATAGGAGTGAATCGAACCGCACTCTAATACAAAACTGATGCAATCAAAAATCTAAAATTGATCTTAAAAGGTAAATTCTGAAAACAAAATCAATTTGGGTGGCGTTAGCGGAAGTTTCACGAGAGATTGCGTTCGATAATCGTCCAAGCTTTCACAATCGCACAAACTTGCCCTGCAGTCACTCGCATTCAACAATATGATTTAATGCTCCACAGGTTTTAACAAGGAAGAAAACAAACACGAATATTTGAAATTAACGGCAAGCAAGGACGGTGTTATTTTAAGCAAGCGAACTCTAGTTAAACTGGCCAAAAATATAATGCATGGTTATTATACTAATAGGGAGAGAGGCTTGAGTTTGGAACGGGCTATACCAAGTTCAAACAGAGGTCCGACTGAAAAAACTGGAGAGAAAAATGGTTGCTGGCTCGGGCGGAGGAATACACCTGTGAGGATATGGCAGTGGTCGCCGGAGGCTGGGTGGCCACGGGGAAGGTCGCCGGGATCAAGCCAGCCCACAGAGCGATTCTTTGCTGCCGTCGGAGATGAGATCGGGAGGAAGACGAGCCGGAGCAAGACGTCGGCGCCAGTTCAAGCAGTGATCGCTCGTTTCCGTCGGTGGAGATGTAGGGCGGGATTGACGGCATTCGCCGGAGCTGCAGGAGGTTACGCCTGGTCGAGGACTGGCTAGTCAGGCTGGGGTGCAATGAGTTTGGAGGAAGAATTAGAACGGCTGGTTGCTCTGGAGGAAGAAGACGACGGGAGAAACAGTCCTATCGTTTTCTCTTTTTTTCCAGCTGCCTTGGGGTTCGGGAATGGCTAGGCTATAAAGAGAGAGATGGTTGCATTAAATCTTTGAAAAATGACAAGATTAAACAATGAGGGTTTCATTTTTCAACAGGTCTTGGCTGCATTAAGTCTTTGAAAACTGACACGATTAAATAATGGGGGGTTTCAATTTTCAAAGAGGACCTGGCTGAACTTTGGTTGCATTAATTGAAAGAGAGTGATTTTATGAATATATGGGTTTTGGTAAGTTACTAAGTCTGGCCTAATTTGGGAGTACTTGCTTGCTTAATTTTAACACTACCCCTAATTTGACGGACTTATCCAGTCATGATCTTATTGGTCGGTCATTCCAATAAGTCCAACAACAGTGCGCGAATAACAAGCGCAATACAACATGCATGAAATAAAACATAAAATGTGTGACACAGTGCGCTACAAAAATACAAAAATACAAAAAAAATAAATTAAAATAAAGATGCAAACATGTGTTGCATCAGAACTTATCTTTGACCGTGGAGGCGTTCAGAGCACGGTAGTCCACGCAAAGCCTCCATGAACTGTCTTTCTTTTGCACTAGCAAGGCCAGGGATGAAAAGGGGAGACACGCGCTGAATGAGGCCTTGTTGGAGGAGAAGGTCGCATTGCCACTCGATTTCGTCCTTTTGATGGAAGGTGTAGAGGTACGGACAAACCACGATCAGGGTCGTGCCCGGATGGAGACAAATGTGATGGACCTGTCGGCGACGTAGTGGGAGGCCCAAGCGTGGGCAGAATATCTCGAAAAATAGTTGTTGGAGGTTCTCCAGATCTGGGGGGTGGCTGTCCAGCTTCTCCACCGGTGCGGGCAAAGGCTCGGTGTGCACCAAAAATGAGGGAGACTGTCCCGGTGCATGGCCTTGACATGGTATCACACGAGAGCCCACGTGCAATGAGATGGTAAGGTGATAGAAATCGCATGTGAGGGGTCCTAAGGTGCGCAGCCAACGAACCCCCAGGACGATCTCAAAACCCTGAAGGTCCACCATGAAGAGCTCAGACTGCGCTTGGTAGTCGTCCACTGCAAAGGCCACGCGCCGACAAACTCCGGGGCACGACATATGCTGGTCATTTTCCACGGCCACCTTGACGTGGCTACGGGAGACAAAAGGAAGGTGTAGACTGAGGACCCTATCTTGACGAATGAAGCTGTGAGTGCTTCCCGGATCCATGAGGGTTAAAAGTGTCATCCCCCCACCCACATCTACGTACATCTGAATGGTACACCCTTCATGCGGACCGACGAGAGCGTGGAGAGAGAGTTGCGGTGTGTCGAAGTCATCAGGCCCGTCGTCCTCGTCCTCAAATGGGTCATCGACCTCCAGCCAAAATAACCATTTGCACCTGTGGCTGGGGGTGAACGGTTCATCATAATTGAAACATAACTCTTTTCACACGTGCAGCGATTTTGGGTCGGGACAGGCGGCGGCGGAAAGTCGAACGTGGTGGCTCTTCCCCACTCGGGGGTTAGGGGTCGTAATAACCGAAAGACGGTCGCGGACCCATGTAATCGCGACATCCCAGAGGCGGCCGTTCCAGCTGTAGGCGGCGCTCGCATGCTCGGGCAATGATCATGACGGCGGGGAGATCTTGTGGTTTTTGAAACTCCACGTCCCAACGCAGTCGTTCGGGTAGCCCGGCCGTGAAAAGTGGAACCTTCTGCGAGGGCAATACGAAAGTGGCGGGGGAGAGTGACAATTGAAATTGCTCCAGGTAGGACTCCAATGAGCCCGTTTATTTGAGAGCGGCGAGGATGCCGCGCAGGATGCCCGATATCGCCGGTCCAAACCGGAGTGTGCATGTCGTTCGTAAGTCCTCCCAAGAAGAGTTGGGGTTTTCACGCAGGAGTTGAGTAACTCATAACTGGGTCGGTCCAAGGAGATAGAATAAGGCGATTTTGACGCGTTCCCAATCCGGGGTATGCTGAATGGTACAAAAACTTTTGCAGCACGTGAGCCAAGGGAGTGGATCTCTGTGGCCTTCGTAGATCAGAAAATCCATACGAACGGAACGCGGGAAGGAGTTGTCCCCTTGAGGCAGAGGTGACTCTAATGGGCTGGTTGTGGGTGAGGTCCCATGTGCTGTTTGTGGTGGAGGTGGTGCGCCTTGTATGGAATCCAAGCGCGCATTGAGGGCTTCCATCTTGTCGTTTTGGGTGGCGAACATAGAATGGAAAAACTCCATAATTTGGGTGAGGGAGGGTTCACTGTCGGCCAAAGATGACGGATACAAGGGGAAATGGTTGGCGAGGGCAACAAGCGGGGGGTTGGGTTGGGCGGTGGCAAATGAGCGGACGGGCAGTGTGGCGCGATGAGGGCGGCGTGGGACACCAACGTTTATCTCTGATATCAAGCTGTTATGGTCTCCCGATCTAGATCTCGTGATAGGACCCGAGAAGAATGAATCCCACCAAGGATCGGCGGAACCCTTCTTGAAACTCAGCGGTGCAATGGTTGGTGATGGAGGCGACCGACGATACAGAAGAAGAGAGCGGTCAAGAGAGAGAGAGAGATAGAAAGTGAGAGAGCGAGAGAGAGGAGAACGAGAGAGGAGAGGGTGGAACCGAGCAGCAGCTTCCTGGTCGATCGGGGCTAGGGCTAGCTTAATGAAAACTAAGGTGGTTGATAACTGATTTACACAACTTGCCCCCCACTTGGGCTTAGACACGTTGGAAAATTAAAAGTCTCGCATAAAATAAAAAGCATAGCAAGAATTAAACATGAGTACGAAAATATAAAATATCTGGATACGCCGGTCCTGGCCGGTGGTCGGCGCTGATATGTGCGGCCCCAGTGTGGATCTGACTCGCCATGCGCTATAACACAACCACTCCAAAATCCAAGGCACCCGCTGCCATCACCACACGTCCACTAAAGGGATCAACAGCCTCTCGAATCTGTGAACTTCAATTCCGGAACTTGATTTGTTTTATGCAAGAATCATCCATATTCCAATCGTGAGCCTTTGGTAAATCCCCTAATTGTATCTCTTACTCATCGCATGTTAGCCTAAGGATATGTGTAATATTTATTCGGTTTTAAAAGTGAAAGCTTGCTTTAATAAATATTGAACTTGTATGTCGTTATTTTGAAATCCCGTTGTTCTTTTCTCAAATATGTGTAGATGATTTAATGTGTTGTTGATTACGCTCAAATTTCAGCATTTATGTGTGTATGCAAGTCTGAGAACGATTATGCTTACCACTTTCACGGGAACGTCAGGCTTGAGCTACATATTTGAAAGAGATCTCAAATTTGTTATTTTAGAATCGACTTTGAGAAATCGGTTTATATCAGTTTGGTATCACAGCAGTTTCGATTCACATCTATTGTGAATCGGCGATCTTGATCATATTTATTTTATAAATTTTAAATAAAAAGCCAGAAAAACATTTATCTCCCTGTTTTTCTTAAAAAAACAAAAGAACCAAATTTAGTCAAGTGTTTTGTTAAAATATATATCAAAACCTTTTAAAAAATCAGTTAACTTTGTTTTTGTTTAAAAAAATTTATTTGAAAATCCTTTGTTAAAAATGAAGAATCTTGAAGAGCGCATGAAAACCTTAATGAAAAATATTGAGGTCATCACTAAAGAATTCAAGTAGAATCTGAATGGATTGTGCATCCGATGTTCACAACCTTGAAACGACAATGCGTAAGCAATTTCCCTGATTATGTCCCAACTACGCATCAGCTAATGGAACCCGGGCTTCAATAATAGTCCTCTTTCTAGACTAGTCGTTTCCCCCCACGAGCACCTTGGCCCCACATATCTCCACTGTAGCGCTCCCTTCAGGCGAGAAATTTCTTCATGAGCCCCAGCTCCAGGAAGAAGAGTTTCGCCCTCCTCATCTCCTCATCCACTAAAATGGTGCTTCCACTTGTTCACACTAAATCACAACCTCTAGTCGCTGAGTTTATTCCTGAGGACCCGCTCCACGAGGAACTTACTAGTGATGTGTCACTCACCTGGGGTAACACCATTTCGATCTCACTTCTCCTGGAGGAGTTTACAAGTGATAAGACCTCATCTTAGGTGACAGAGAATCGATCTACGTATTTTTTGATTCTCCTAGCCCACTGCAACCACCAATCCTTAAGGCCACATGTACTATGTATGATGAACACTTTCCCTTGACAAATCACTACAGTATCCTCTAAATATAAATATAACTGATGAACTCTAATGTCAACTTGTCGATATTTTTATCAAAATTATTGTTATAAAGATAAAGTGGACGCTTAAGATTTTCACACAAAACAAAGATAGACAATTTAAAAAAAAATCGGAAAAATTAAAATAATAAATTTGAGATTAATTTTAAATTTTGTAACGTTTGTCAAATTCGATCAGGTTATATGTTTGGGATAGTTGGTTTTGGTCTAGTAGACGCTCATATGTGTCTGACAGAAGAGCGTTTGATGCAGCAGGAGTTAAAGATTCCATAGGTCGAACCTACTTGCTTCCTACCTTGTTTTTATCCCCACCCTCAGCCACTTTAGGAAACCATTTCTTTTATGCTCCGATTTTTTTACCGATCATTAAAATATTATGCATAAAATTATGACTAACTATTTGTGATCATCTTCGAAAAAATATAATTTCATTGTTGATTTCATCATCGGGACAAATTTCTTTGAAGGAGATTGGTTTCCTGCATTTTTCAGGAAATGGAGTTTACCGACAGGTCATAAGATGAAGCGAATGATCCTTCCTTTGCCTCATTAGTCACTACCCACCACAACCCACAGCATGACAGAAGCGGAGTAGTTCCAGATCGACGTTTGGATATCTGGTAATAGGACACATCACAATTTCGTCGGGGTCGAGCTCTTTCAACTCCTAGAGAATTGATGTAAAGTGAGTCGCACCGGTATCTTATTTTATTGCATGCATTTTTATTTGGTATTTTGTAGCACGTGTATTACTGCATATGCATTTTACTTCGCGCACTTTTTATGGCTTATTAGGGTGATTGTCAAATAAGTCCCTAAATAAAAAGATCCATCAAATTAGGTAAAATAATAATTAAGACAAGCGAGATTTTACTAAATATTATGTAATTCAAAAAAAGGTATTTTAAGGAGTCCAATATTATTTTTAGAAATTATATGAAAGAGGATAGAAAATTCTGCATTAATTTGCAAAGTTTAATATTTTCATTTTAAGTTTACTTTATATATCCAAAATTTCATATCCACCTGTACTTGAATAAATGCCAATAAATGAATTGCCTCAAAAGTCCGGCCCTAATAATACCAATTAAAATCATTTTTCCTTTATTAGTATGGGACTCTCCATTAAAACCAAATAGCACTCCTTTCGTGTGGAGCATGGCAAAATCGATGAAACAGAGTTTTCTCAGTTTTGTCGGAAGCCAGCCCAACTCTTCCTCACTTGCGCCACCAGACGATGCCTCCGCCATAGCTTGTAACGCCGACCATTGCCCTGGGGTTTTGGCGACCCTATCCTTGCTCTCTTCCATCGAGAACAACACCTCCACTGTCGGGCACTTCCACAGTGCGCCCGCTCGAACAGTCTCGACGTCTACTATTTTCCTTCCACCGTTGAAGCCCCCTTCTATCTTTGTCCGACCCTCCACCACCACTGGTCGACCATCCAAGGCACCCCATGCCATCACCACACGTCCACTGATGGGATCGACGACCTCTCAAATCTGTCACTTTCAATCAGCAAACTCGATTTGTTTTCTGCAAGAATCATCCATATTCCAGTCATGAGCCTCTGGTAAATCCCCTAATTTTATCTCTTGCTCATTGCATGTTAGCCTAACGATATGAGTAATATTTATTTGGTTTTAAAAGTTAGAGCTTGCCTTAATTAATATTAAACATGTTTGTCGTTAATTTGAAAGCCCGTTGTTCTTTACTCAAATACTTGTGGATGATTTAATGTGTGATGTTGATTACGCTCAAATGTTAGACATTATGTGTGCATGCGAGTCAGAGAAAAATTATTGCTTACCGCTTACTCGAGAACGCCATGCTTGCGCTACATATTTGAAGGAGAACTCAAATTTCTTATGTTGAATAGACTTTGAGAAACCAGTTTACATCAAGGACCTTGCACTACACTGGATATCTTGACACACCAATATGTCTATGATCATTCTTAGCTCACAATGAAGGAGGAACTCCTCCGCAATTATGACATGAGACAAGCAGGTAATTCGTGCAAGCACCTCAACTCCATTCACAAATCTGACATCATCGCCACCTACATCACCAAATTTGTCAAAGTCGGCAAGAACGTTACAGGACTATCCCCTGACCGTTATCGGATATTTTCTCAAGGGCCCGCAGCCCCACATCCCGGCGCGCCTTCGTGCCCAAAGTCTAGCTACTCTCGATCTCTCTATCAGCAAGCTCCTTACATGGGCGAGAAACTCTACACTGTCCAGTCGTCCTCTACATGGCCACCCAACCAGTCGTTGTCACCACTGAAATCTAAACCACCTACCCATTGCACCTGGATTACTTGCCTCTACCTGGAACCCCGTTGATTGGTTCGTCGCCAATTCCGGCAAACATACTTTTGTCGTACCCAACGCTTATCTCACCAGCAATACCTCGAGCTCTATCGCAATGGCCTATGTTTTTACTACAACCAGACGTACTCTCCCACCCATAAATGCCCTCTCAAGGACATATGCCTACTGCTCGGCATTAAAGATGACAATCCGTACTTTGCAGAATTGGATCAGTGATGCTCACTAATGATCCATATTGGCCTCGACCTTGAGGAAAGGTCAATTTTTGGGTGGAAAGTGTTATGAGGACAACTCCTATGGGAATCCGCACGCCCGCCTATCTATATATAAAGTCTTAGGGGATTTTGGTAATACGTGTTTTCCACTCCCGCCTATATAAGAGAGTGTTAGTGAGTTTTTTATGGTCAACTTGAATCTTTGCCTTGTTTAGGCTCTCGTAAAGCAAAGAACTATTAGAGGGATTCTGCCCTCAAAAGTTGGGTATCAAGCATACCTCGATATATTGTATCATGTATTATATTAATCTACGGGATTCGGTTTGACAATACCTAGTTCCTAAAACTAGCTTGAGATTGATTGAAATACTCGTTTACATATGATACACGGGACCCGGTACAATATATGGTGTGGGTATATTGAGCATACATATGCATGCTCCAAGAGTTCATCATCAAGATGCAGCCCATCAGGTTTTAAGATGTCTTGCGGCACCATCTAGCCATGAACTCTCATTCTCCAAAAATAACCACTTGAAGATCGAGATTGTTACAGATTGGGTTGGAAATCAAGATAACAGAAAATCAATTACCGACTATTATACCTTTGAATAAGGTAAGTTTGTAACTTAGAGGAGCAAGAAACAAAATGTTATGGGAAGAATATCGGGTCATATCTCAAGGCCTCAATGAAGGTTTATGCCCAACATCTATTTTACGGGAACTAGAGATCCTTGAACTTAAGCTTCAATTATTTTAATGTGACATGAGCACAACACAATCATTTTCAACATGATAGGACTAAGTATGTCGAAGTAGACAGATATTTTATCAAAGATCATCTAAACAAAGAGAATGTTGTTACCCATTTTACCAACTAACAAATGATTTCACAAAAGGTTTCAGTTTTGATGTGTTTACTAATGACATTAAAATTGAGAACGATATATACTTTTACTTCTAACTTGGGGAGCAGAGTTGAATTAACACAAGGAGTGACAAGATATATTAGTCTATATTTATATTTATTTTATACTTATATGTAAATACTTGTAATTTGGTCTCTTCCTATCCCATACATATGTATATGTAGGGTTTGTGAATAACGAAATGAATCAATTGTTTATTTTATTCCACTTATCATTCTCGATTTATTACGTATATCCGACTCGAACAATAAAGAGCATGATTGGTACATCGAAATTTATTTAGACATATTTTTCTTAGAATCATAATAATGAATCATCAAAATGAAATTATGGAACGCACATGTCTTTAATGTATTTCGTCAGGTAGTCTCTTGTCCAATAGTGGGGCCTCCATCTATATAAAGAGTATCTTAGGAAGTGAGATCTTTATCTTTTTAGTGTTAGTCTTGGGTCTCTCTTTGTAGAGGGGAGTGCTTTGAAAGACTCAGTCTTTGGGTGTTTGGCGAGAGTTTGTCTCTCGATTGTATAGTATAGTTTTTACAATGCATGTTTGTGTTCCTTATTTCCAATCTTGAAACGGCTAGCTCGTAGCAATTGCTCTGACTTACCCCTCATTTAGGGTTTCGACCAAAATTCAAATTGGACGTTCACATTCTATCATCCCGACTCTCGCTCGGTCCGCCGACTTCCGCTCAATCATTTCTGAGTGGCTACCGTACTCGCTCGACAAATACATCGACGGCAGACCTCGACGCCAGCTCACGACAACACCAACGACTCACTGACTCCAAAGCTTGGCGATTTCGCCAGACTTCCGATGATTTCATCCTATTCCAGCTATCGATTCCTGCTTCGAAAGATTTCGTCATGTCTGGCACAGGCGTCACACCTGTCCTCCACCCTGGAGTCCCAACAGGGGGCCCACCTGGAGTCAGCACCAGGCGGCTTTCATCAAAGCTGCGGCCCGTACACCCCAACCAGCTCTCCGTCATGGAATCACCACCATGCGGCAGGTTGTTGAGATCGGGGCTCGATCCCCTGACCTCCTAGATAAGAGGCATTCACCAGCGCTTCATCACCAAGCCGCGAATCAGTTGGTGATGAGAGCGCTGGTGAATGCTTCTTATCTAGGAGGTTTGGGGATCGAGCCCCGACCTCAACAACCTGCCGCATGGTGGTGACTCCATGACGAAGAGCTGGTTGGGGTGTACGAGCCGCAACTCTGATGAAAGTCGTCTGGTGCTGACTCCAGGTGGGCCCCTTGGTGGGACTCCAGGGTGGCGGGCAGGTGGACTCCTGGTCCCGCATCATAAAAGTGCACTTTTATGATGCGACACGGGCGTCACACCTGGCCGCCACCCTGGAGTCCCACCAAGGGGCCCACCTAGAGTCATCACCTGGCGGCTTTCATCAGGGTTGCACACCCCAACCAGCTCTCTGTCATGGAATCAAGGCTCGGTCCTCTGACCTCCTAGATAAGATGCCTTCACCAGCGCTCTCATCACCAACTGAGTCGCGGATCAGTTGTTGATGAGAGCGCTGGTGAAGGCCTCTTATATAGGAGGTCTGGGGATCGAGCCCCGGCCTCAACAACCTGCCACATGGTGGTGACTCCATGGAGGAGAGCTGGTTGGGGTGTACGGGCCGCGGCTCTGATGAAATCCGCCTGGTGCTAACTCCAGGTGGGCCCCCTGGTAGGACTCTAGAGTGGCGGGCAGGTGGACTCCTGTCCCGCATCACTTCGACTTCCCTCGCCTCCAGTCGGCCCCTCTTTCACTCGAATTGTGTCTGGCCGCACCTCCAGCAGCTCATCAGCACGTCTGAAGCCCTCCAACGACTTCCGATGATTTGAGCTGACACCTCCCCATCAATCTCGTGATTTCGGTGAAACCAACGGCTTCCAGTTGCCCACCTACGGCTTTGACAGCCTTCTAGGGGTCGCTCCTCATCCTTTCCACCATCGTGCGGCTCCTGCAACATTCTACAGCCCTCATGCGACTCTTGCAACATTCCAGCAGCCCTCTTACGACTCTTGCAGCATTCCAGCGGCCCTCTTGTAGCACTCCAACAACCATCTAGTGCCCCCTCCCGCATTCCAATGGCCAAATAGAGTCTCCAGCCATATTCTGTCGGCGCTCACCACCTTTTCCACCATGTCTCTCCTTCGGGACGCAGTGCACGCTCGATGTGATTGAATTGGCATTGCCCTGGACAATCTCATCGCCATGGTATTTTAGAGTTATCATTGACTTCTTCTGCATGCCCCCTTACAGCCCTTGCCTGCCTCTCTGATTTTTGATGAGCCTAGTCTTCCCTCCAACACAATGTCACACTTCAGAAGGTCTTTGACCATTGGAACCGCCATCGGTTCCTAGCATCCCAACACCCCGTTCATTCTTCCACTGTCGACCGCGACACACACACCCACTATTACGGATCCGACATCAGTTATCCTTTATTATTATTATTTATATGTTGAGTCGTGTTGTATCGAGTCTTGTCGTAGCGTTTAGGTGTTTTAAGATTGTTGTATGTTTTGTTATTTACAATTATGTCATTGGCGCAAACATATAGGGGCTTTGGGGTCTTGTAATAGATATGGAAGAATTAATCTAAAGTTTTCTTTATCTCTCTAATTTCCTCTCTCTCTAGTCTTCATTCATCTCTTTTAGGGTTTCAATCTCTCCCTCACCCCCGCCGGCCCTTCCCCTTATCAGATTCCTCCTGTAATTTATCTGTGATCTTAACAATTGACGCGTAGCAGCGACAGTGTTAAGATCGGCTGGATATAGGGCCTTTAGGGAGGGAGTTGGTGGTCGAGGATTTATCACGGATAGCAGCGACAGTGTTACGGATCTGCCATCACTTATCATGGATAGCAGCAACAGTGTTACGGCTCCACGTGATTGGGAGGGTGACAGCAAGCAGGGGGGCCGGTTTGACGGGATCTGGGTTGGATATATTCGTGATCTTAACGAATCTACAATCAATTATCCTGCATAATTATAATTATTATTTATATGTTGAGTCATGTTGTATCGAGTCGTGCCGTAGCGTTTAGGTGTTTTAATATTGTTGTATGTTTTGTTATTTACAAATTTACAATTATGACATCGGCACCTATATAAGGGCATTTGGGGTCTTGTAATAGTTATAGAAGAATTAATCTAAAGTATTCTTTATCTCTCTAATTTTTTCTCTCTAGTCTTGCCTCCTCCCGTTTAGGGTTTCAATCTCTCCCTCACCCCCGGCGGCCCTTCCACTTGTCGGATTCCTCCTATAATTTATCAATGATCTAAATAATTGGTCTGACCGGCCGCACCGCCCGCCATCTCACCGTCGTTGCTCGAGATCCTCCCTGTGAATTTCGCTAACTGGTTGATTCCCGATCAGGCGCCAAATAACAATTCTGCATCTCGCTAGCACGCGCCAGCCGATCTCGTGCATCCGTCGTTTCCACATCAGCATGCATCCGCCGATCACACGAAGCACCACCGATCTAGCGACGTCCTCCTCTCCGCCGCTCCCGAGCATCATGATTCATCATTTCCGCACAAGCTCTGCCCAAGCAGACTCCATGTTTTCCGCCGATCTGCAGTTGGAGCCCGATTTGCGGGTTTTGAGCCGCCACACCCCTGTTCCGTCGGATTCTTATCTACGTCGCTGTTTTCAGCGTCGCCGTTTTCAGCGGGCTCCGCTCATTTCCACCGCTTACAGGCTGCTCTGTCGCCCTCATCTATAAGCCCACTGGCCCACGGCCACCTCTAGAAACGAGGTAACAGCTTGCCCTCCCTCCCTGCAGTCCCGGCCACCACCTACTACCCCTCCTCCCTGATGGAGTCAGCCGGACCTGGGTAAATCCAGCCCAGATCCCGTCAGTACGACCCCACTGCTCGCTACCACCCTCCCAATCACGTGGAGCCCCCTCAAAACAACCACCCACAATCGTTCTTTCACAGATCCGAGCAAACCAGCCCAGATCTAATCCAGATTTCCCCAGATCTAGCGCTCCCCACCCCCGACCAGTCGTTGACGTCGCCGACATCATCTCCAGTTTACGATATCATCCCCATGGTCGCCGCCCAACCGTCCACTTTCGGGCCGCTATTCTTGTCGTCTTGCCGTCCCCGGACACTAGGCCTCGGCTGGATTTTTCTACCCTTGCTGGACAAATCTTGGCCACGTGCGCCTATCTCCGCGCCAAAGTCGATCCTCTCATCGCTCTCGACAGGAGGGCCTTCGCAACCTCCCACGAGGCTCCCTGCCCTAGGTCGCCTCCACCACGGATGCCTCCTGCACCATGCGAGAGATATCATGTCACGCCGCCCCCAACATTCCTCTACGACACCAACCTGCTCCTCCTCCGCGCAGTCGTTCCTCCCGTCAAAAGGGCACTGGTCGCTAATGTACCACCTCTCTCTATGGCGGTCGTCCCTCCGCCGCTTCCGCCACCTCTCCGTTCACCCGCTCCGCCGGCCCCGGTCATGTCGCCCCCTCCAGCCATCTCACTGCCTCCCCTCCCGGCTCTTGCTCTGTCGACCACTGTCGTGTCGCTCCCATCGGCCGCATCGCCTCCTTTCCTGCCGCCTCGTGCTCCGCTGACCCCGGCGAACCCGTTCCTGTTGCGGTCGTCGCGTCTCTGACACCCATATGGCTGCTACTCAGCACCGCTCCACCGACCTTGTGGAATCCATTACTTCTGCCGCTCGTCTTTCCGAGGGCGACACTGCTTCTCAACAACATTATCGCTGCTACGAGATGTCAGGCCTTGTTCTGG
The DNA here is from genome assembly GCA_039583875.1 of Platanthera guangdongensis. NCBI lineage: Eukaryota > Viridiplantae > Streptophyta > Magnoliopsida > Asparagales > Orchidaceae > Platanthera > Platanthera guangdongensis. The sequence goes on from CM077165.1 coordinate 14,083,214, forward strand.
CGGGAGGTCAAGGTACCAGATGATCCGGCCACCCGCATGGTACACGAGCTTGAGGGCAAGCTCATTTTGAATGACGGATGGAGTGTTATGGATCCACCATTAATTACCCTGCATTATTATTATTATTATTTATATGTTGAGTTGTGTTGAATCGAGTCGTGTTGTATCAAGTCGTGCCGTAGAGTTTAGGTGTTTTAAGATTGTAGTATGTTTTGTTATTTACAATTATATCATCGGCGTCAATATATAGGTCTTTTGCGGTTTTGTAATAGATATGGAAGAATTAATCCAAAGTTTTCTTTATCTCTATAATTTCTTCTCTCTCTCTAGTCTTCATTCCTCCCTTTTAGGATTTCAATCTCTCCCTCACCCCAGCCGGCCCTTCCCCTTGTCGAATTCCTCCTGGAATTTATTCGTGATCTTAACAATTGGAGCGTAGCAGCGACAGTGTTACGGATCCGCCATCAGTTATCCTGCATTATTATTATTATTATTATTATTATTATTTATATGTTGAGTCGTGTTGAATCGAGGTAAAAGCTTGCCCTCCCACCCTGCAGTCCCGGCCACCACCCCCTACCCCTCCTCCATGCTGGAGTCAGACAGACCTGGTAAAATATAGCCCAAATCCCGTCAACCCGGCCCCCCTGCTCGCTGCCACCCTCCCAATCACATAGAGCCACCTCAAAACAGCCACTCACATCTGTTCTTGCACAGATCTGGGCAAACCAGCCCAGATCTAATCCTTATTTCCCCCGATCCAGCCCACCCAACCCCCGACCAGCCGCTAGCGTCACTGACATCATCTCCAGTTTACACCCATAGCCCCATGGTCGCCGCCCCACTATCCGCTTCTGGGCCGATGTTCTTGTCGTCGTCAGATACCAGCCCTCGACTGGATTTTTCGGCCCTTGCTGCACAAATTCTGGCACCAAGCGCCTCTCTCCACGTCAAAGTCGATCGTCTCCTCTCTCTCGACGGACAGGCCTTCGCAAACTCCCACGAGGCTCCTTGCCCTAGGTCGCCTCCACCACGGCTGCCTCTTGCACCATGCGAGAGCTATCCTGCCACGGCTCCCCCAACATTCCGCTACGACACCAACCTGCCCCTCCGCCCCGCAGTCGATCCTCCCGTCGAAAGGGCATCGACCGCTGATGTACCACCTCACTCCACGGTGGTCGTCCCTTCACCGCTTCCGCAACCTCTCCGGTCACCCGCTCCGACGGCCCCTGTCTTGCCTCCCTCTCCGGCCATCTCACTGTCTCCCCTCCTAGCTCTTGCTCTGTCAACCCCTGATGTGCCGCTCCCACCAGCCGCATCGCCGCCTTTTCTGCCGCCCCGTGCTCCGCTGACCCCGGGGGACCCGTTCCTGCTGCCGGCTGGCGCGTCTCTGACACCCTTGAGGTTGCTACTCACCACCGCTCCAACGAACTTGGTGAAGCCATTACTTTTGTCACCCGTCTTTCCGAGGGGGCAGCAGCTACTCAACAACACGGTGGTTGTTACGCGCTGTCAGACCTTGTTCTGGAGGGAAGTCAAGATACAAGATGATCCGGCCACCCGCATGGTACACGAGTTTGAGGGCAAGCTCGTTTTGAAGGACGGACGAAGTGTTACGAATCTGCCATAAGTTATCCCGCATTATTATTATTATTATTTATAAGTTGAGTCGTGTTGAATCGAGTCGTGTTGAATCGAGTCGTGTTGTATCGAGTCGTGTTGTATTAAGTCGTGTTGTATCGAGTCGTGTCGTAGCGTTTAGGTGTTTTAATATTGTTGTATGTTTTGTTATTTACAATTATGGAAGAATTAATCTAAAGTTTTCTTTCTCTCTAGTCTTCCCTCCTCCCTTTTAGGGTTTCAATCTCTCTCTCACCCCCGTCGGCCCTTCCCCTTGTCGGATTCCTCCTAAATTTATCCGTGATCTTAACACCCATCCACTAATACCTCCCCTCCCACTTCCGATTTGCATCGGTTTCCCTCCAATCCGCTCACCTTCCAACAAGACCGCGACAAAGGCTACACCTGCTCTTATGACCTTCACACAGAGCCACATATAATTATTCTGCATCCCGCCGTTTCTGGGATACCCCCGCCCGCCTGTCAGCAATCTTATCCCTCGACTCCTCTTTTCCCACATCTCTCAAGTGCATTGTTACCCAACCGTCACATCTTGTCACTCTCCCACTTTGGCAAGAGTTCCCATTGGGATTCCTACCAAATCATCACTACTTACTCCTCATTGACCTAATGCCTGACCTCACGATCCTCGTTCAAGAACTGAATGGGATTCCCCATTAGTCTCCATAGCATCTGGCCTCCGACTTGGGCCACGGCCCAACTGGCGTGAAGCTCGCTCGGCCTTGAGGATGAGATATTTTGCAGGTGCGACATTACTTCACCGCTCGAGCAGCCCCATGTCAAGTTCTATGCTCGTTTAGGTCACATGGACCACAGATCGGTGGCCAAAAGGAATTGTAATCCACCGACGAGTGTACAGGACCCTTCCCAGCTCGACCTTGAGGACAAGGCGCTTTTCAGAATTGGTGTATTGATAAGGACATGTCTTTCAAGTATTTTATCATGTAGTGTCTTGTCCTATAGTGGGGAAAGGAACCCCTTAGGTAATGAGATTTTTATCTTTTTGAGCGTTAGTTTTTGGTATCTCTTTGAAGAGGGGAGTGTTTTGGAGAACTCAGCCTCAGGGTGCTTGACAAGAGCTTGGCCCTTAATTGTAATTTTAATTCTTACAATGGAAGTTTGTGTTCATTATTTTCGATCTTGATACGACTAGCTCAAGCTCGTATCATGTTATCCATTATAGACATCACACATTGTTCATGATAATCATTGTATAATTATGGCTTTTTGCATGTTTATGGGATTCTCAGCATGTTTATGGATTCCCCATCAGTAGTAAAGTAACATACTATTGTCTAGCCGAGGATGGACTTGATATTCAGAGTTATAGTTCTGCTGAGACGGTTGACAAAAAAATTTCCAATTGCTTTATAGTTACATTGAAGGCCATACAAGTTGTGTTACATGACTTTGAGATTTCCTTTTATATAGTAAATCGAATTAACGGAAATTGGCGGCATCGAGCAAAACACGCAGATTAGATCATAAGTGGGAATCGAGAGTTGGGACAAAGCAATAGGCGTCTTGTCATGAAGAAAGGGCACAATGTCGATGTCGTACTTTTCTTTGGTCAGTGGTGTCAAATCCACCCTCTGTCATCCTTGCAACTATTGTATTCTATTCCCAAAAAGAGCACAAAATGGAAACTCAAAATTGATTATGTAACATTATGAAAGTAACAATATGACGGTAAACAATGCTCGTTATGCTCGTGTTTATAAAAAAGCTACTAAAAGCTTAAGAAAAAAATTAAATAGTGAAAATGTAATAATCATTAGTACAAATAAAGAGAGATACCGGTTAAATCCTCCATATTTGCAGGCTTCACATCAACAATATTAAAACTCTGGTTGCTAATTTCCAGATTCCAAAGATTTATACGCAAATCATCCACTGAAATGAATGTCTCGCCGTCACTAGAAATGTGAATACCAAAACAAGAATGAGAATGTGGTATCATAAAAAGGGTCGGGGGCAAAAAAAATTATAAAGCACGTTCAATGAACGTAGTGTACATGTAATAAATAATAAGGCAAGGGATCTCTTACACCAATAAAGCTATACGCATTTCAAGAGTAGAACAATAGCATGGTAAAACTCACTAAGTTATCATAATTCAAATTATCACATGATGTCCGGACTGAAATTAAGAGAAATTAGCAGCAAAAAACCAGGTTGTGATGTAATAAACTGAAAGCAGCTAAATATAAAAAAGTCAAATAAATACAACTTTGTCAAAGGGAATATGAATAATGCAACAAGAAAACACTGGAATAGAAGAAAATGGAGTAATATGCAACAAGAAAGCCCTGGAATTATAGAAAATGGAGCAAGCCAAAGAAGCAAATGCAAGTGAAGGCTATTTTAATGTAAATCAACATTAATCAGCATGTGAACTCCATAATTGAGCAATAACTGTTACCCGGTTCATAGTAGAACAATTCTGTCCCCAAACTCACCCATGTGCATCAAAAAAATAAATAATAAGAAAGGGGGAAACAATGACAAAGCCAAAGCAAAGTTGCAAAACACGTAAAAAAGAAAAATAAACACTGAAAACAGATACAGCAACCAAACATTGGATATCTTAAATATGTAATAAAAGATAAAAACATGATTCGATGTATGGGAGCTTAAAAAATTATCATTTTTCTGTAATTCTAGAGAGGTGTTATATGGTAACTTCAAACAAAATTAGGGGTTCTAACAATCCTAGATATTATGTATTGTACATTTGTACTGTATGAGGACAATCTAAGAAGAATAAAATTGATTAGTAGTTTATCTTCCCAATGAAAGAGAAAGCATTAAGAAAAAAATGAGAGAGCCTTGTTTGAAATATTAGGATATACATATGGCAGATATTCATTTTCTTTGCTCATTAAAAAGTAAAATTTAAAATTAAACTTTAACGCAAGTTCAATCTTTAATAATTAGAATAACAAATTTTACTTTCAAATTTGGTTTGCATATCAATTCGATCAATCGACCTCAAATGAAAAGACAGTAGTATGATGAGCTGACTCAAATTGAGGTTCAAGGGAGGCCAATTTATCATTAGGATACTAAGTTATCAAAGATTCCTTAAAGTGTAATTGAGATACGGGCAAATTCGGATATTGCAGAGATTTTCTTGATTGCACGTACAATTTATATTTTGCTAAAACCAACCTAAAAGATGACAATGCAACAAGTGGGAAATTTCATGATGAAAACATAACAAGAAAATCACTTATTTCTAATAAATTATCAATAGGGTAACTAGCAACTTAAGGTCGAAACACATGACTTAAAGGCGAGATTAGACTAATGGATGAAGTGCAAGCAATGGTGGATATCCCGAGATGTGGTAGGTTTTTCCATTAAGGAACGGACATAGAAGGAGCTCACACTCCAGCTCATGTGCTCTTTTATCTTAGAGAAGAATGCACTCGCATGGAAGCATCCTAGCACTATAAAGTTCCGGATGAAGGTGCGTCACTATACGATGTCCATTATGTAATTCTCTGTTCATATGGGTATGTACAATATCGAGATCACCGTGTTGTAACATGCGTTCCGCATCTCTTGTTTTGAGAATAACAAATCTCATTTTGTATTTGAACATGTTTGTTGTGTGTTTATAATGTGCAGGAACTACAGGTTCAAATGCCAAAGTTCTGTCACTACCACCAGGCGATAGCGTTACCGTTGGCGATAGCGCATTCGACTACATCAATTATACTGCATCGCTACCACCAGGCAATATCGCTACCACTGGCGATAGCTTTTCGACTGCATCGACTGCATCGCTACCTCTAGGCGATATCGCTACTGCTAGCGATAGAGGATCGACTGCATGACAGAAGACGTAGAAGGAAACTGGTAAAAATGGAAAGTGCTACTGCGGGGTGGTACTGCTACCGCTAGGCGATAGCTCTATGGAAGGTCCATTTGTTGAAAAATTTGGAACCAAAAATGTTTATTTTCAAAGATCAAAAGTTTTCTAATTTGGACGAAGAAAGTTTCCTAAATTGGAGGTTGCCAAAGATAAAGATTGTCAAAGGAAGAAAAAACTGCCTAAAGTAATTATCGTCAGGCAGTATCGTTACCGCAGGCGGTAGCTCCCGAGCCTAGAAAAGGAGACGCCTTACAGACGACGAGGGAGGCAAAAGAATGAGAACCTGAGGACACCACCTGAAGGCCACGACAGTACCAGCACTCTTGCAATTTTCAAGGCTTCCACTTGGAGAAAAGAACTCCATCCGGATACTAGAAGACGACGGACTCGAACAGCGGATTTCTCACGCTTCATCATCATCGAGTCCAATATTTGAGGGAGTTCTTCATTATTGTATTTTCATTTTTCTTTATCATTAACAAAGTGTTAATTCGTCGCGGGGAGGGGCGATTAGGTCTTGCGAGACTTAGGGGGTAAAATTGTCTGGTGCAGACGTCAGTTTCATGAGAGGATTCCGTGAATTCGGCAGGTGTTGGCGACTAGGTAGTGGGTAGGTCTAGGGGGCGGTTTGAGGCCGTATATGGGACAGATGGGCTGGAACCAACCGGTCATTGGGGATAAGTGTCGGTATAGAAAAGGAAAAAGATTTGTAGCATCGCCTCAACCCCAAGCATTATTGGGATCAAGTTTTTGTAATCAAGTTTATTGCAGAAATAAAATTACTGCTTTCATCAAAACTTCTTTATCTGATCTTTAATTGTAAAATTTAGATTTCAGTTGATAGAGCTAGGCGGTATCACTATTGTCGGCGGTAGCAACAAAAATCTGTAATCTTTGGTTTATTCGCTCAAACACTCTAAAGATATAAAAACTCATACTCACCCACCCTAAGGGCGCTACACGATCCAACAAGTGGTATCAGAGGGAGGTTATTTCAAATCGGCTTAACATCCGGGAATAATGGCGCTCCATGATCTCGCTTTTCATGAGGGGCAAGGAATTAGTAGAACACCACGATTCACAGGAAATGATTTCAATTACTAGAGATCAAGCATGAGATGTTTCCTAATGACACTAGACATTGAGGTTCGGAACATGGTAGAAACACGATATACGACTCCTACGTATACTGTGGGAGAAGTTAACATTAATAAACATAAGGATAAGTGGGACGAGGGCGACAAAATAAGATGCAAAAATAATGCTAAAGCAATGAAATTTTTATTTTGCGCTCAAGATAGGACTGAATTCAATGCAGCCTGTGTTTGTGAAACAGCGTATGATATTTGGAATCTTTTAGAACTAACTCATGAAGCTACCTCGCAGGTTAAAGACTCAAAGATATTTCACCTCGAGTCGGAATACGAAAAATTCCAGATGGAAGTGGACGAAGACATGGACTCAATGTACACACGATTTACGAAGATCGTCAATGCGTTCAGAATTCTTGGAAGAACCTTCTCCAATGGTGACCTCGTGCGAAAGATCCTTCGATCACTCCCACCTAAGTTCAATCCAAAGGTGATCGCAATTTATGAGTCACTTCAACAACTCCAAATTGAGAGTATTATTGGGAATATAAAAACCCATGAGCTGGAACTCAAAATTCAGAATGAAGAATACAATATGGAGCCGAAGAAGAAAGCTTTGATACTCAAGTCAAAAACGAAAGGTAATAACGACAGTGAGTAAAACGAGAAAAGTCTGTTTGTAAAGAATTTCAAAGGATTCATGAAGAATCCCGAAAGAAGGAAATCATTCTGAAAATACTTCAGCAAGAACACAAAAAGAAAAGAACATCTGCAAACAAGGAAAAACGAAGCGATGATGAAGAAGACTGTGCCCCGCCGGAATGCTTCCACTGCAGGAAGAACGGTCATATAAGAATCCAGTGCCCTAAATACCTGAAAGAGCAAAACGAGAAGTGGCATAAAGGGAAGGATAAGAAGAAAGTCCTAAAAGCTTCAACATGGGATGACCCTTCTTCTGAGACATCAAATGATACCAACTCAAGCAATGAAGAAGAGGCAAATATGTGCCTTACTGGAGATCTACATGAGACATCCGATGACGAATCCAGTGTCCAAAGCGACACTGAGGTACTTCCCTCCTCTTATGATGACTTGTATATTCAGTATATGAAAATTTGCAAATTTTTTGATAAAAACTTAAAAGAAATTGATTCGCTTGAATCCGAAAATAAAATTATTTTCAAACAAAATCAAAAATTGACCAAGGAATAAGTTTTGGGAAAAAGAAGATGTCTTGCCAAGAATGTGATCATTCGTTGGAAAGACTCAAAGAACTCGAAGATGTCGTTTCTAAGTCTCACTCAGATGTGAAATCTCTTAAACATCAAAAGGGGGCATATAAAAAGGCTTATAAACTTCTCTCTCAAATTGATCTAGGAAAAAAACTTTGCAAGTAGGTATGGAACCCTATTGAGAGAAAACACCGCCTTAAAAAACGAGTCAATGAGTTAACTATGGTCAGAGAAAAGTTTGGAATTGGTCAAAAAACGATGGACATGATTCTAACAAAACAGTGTCATGGAAATACTAAATTCGGGCTTGGTTATAGTCTTTGTGACTATCGCCCGGCGGTAACACCTATCGCCGGCGGTAGCAATAAAAACAGTAACCGAGGATCTAAACAAGTATCTCATAAATCTGATTATCCCCAGTCCTCCAGCACAACTCCATACCTGAAAAGGGTCTCGACCCCCTTTATGTTGTGAACCAAATGTCTTCTCTTTGGTCACACTTCTGAATCGTGCAGGAGAATGGGTCATTGCTCTCTTAAGCAAATCTGGGTGCATAAGATTTCCACCTATACCATGGGAGGAACTACCTGGGTATCTGGATCTTTACTCTCATCTTCTTGTTATGTGTGTTGGCAGGGTAAGGACAAAAGAGACATGTGGTACTTGGATTCGGGTTGCTCCAAACGCATGACGGGCAATAAATCAAAGTTCCTTAGGCAAGCAAAAAGGAAGGGAGGGATGGTGACATTTGGCGATAATGGAAAGGGAAGAATCATGGGATCTGGTATAGTGGGTAACAATTCTCTCTCACAAATGTGTTATATGTAAAAGCCTTAAAACATAATCTAATTTCTATAAGTCAATTGTGCGATAAAGTTCTGAATATTTTATTTGAATCGTCTACCAATCTTTACAAAATTATAAATCCAAAATCAAATGATGTTGTATTCACTGCACCTAGATCACATAATGTATATATGATATCTTTTCATGATCTTTTACTTGTTATCTTAAAATGTTTAATTTCAAAAAATGATGAACTTGAACTATGGCATAGACGTCTTGACCACTCTAGCGCCAAATTGATTTTAAAACAATCCAAAAATAAATTAATAAGAGGTTTACCCACTCTTCACGGAAAGTTAACTTCACTTTGTTCACCATGTCAAAGGGAAAAATTCTCAAAAACATCTTTCAAAAATAAAAATGAGATTTCTACAACTAGACCTCCTCAACTAATTCACATGAACTTATTTGGACCAATATGCATGTCTAGTCTAAGAGGTAGAAAATATACATATGTTTTGACAGATGACTACTCTAGATTTTGTTAGCCATTATTCATTACCGCCAAATCGGATGCATTCACTGAATTTTCAAAATTGTGCAACAACATTCAAAATGAACTTGATTTAAAAATTAAGTGCATCCGATCGGATCATTGAGAGGAATTTAAAAATGAAAAATTTACAAATTTTTGCAATGATTTGGGAATTAAGCACGAGTTCTCTGCTCCACACACACCGCAACAAAAAAGTGTAGTAGAGAGGAAGAATCGAACTGTTTAAGTATTGGCTAAAACTATGCTATCTGAGTATGGATTGTCTAGATCTTTTTGGGCTGAACATGTGAATATCGCGTGTTATATAATAAATCAAGTAATGTTCTGACCTATATTAAAACTAATTTCTTGAGCTTTATTATCAAAAGAAACATAATGTATCTTATTTTCATATTTTTGGATGTAAATGCTTTATATTAAATACTGTAGAAATGGAGAAAGCCAACCTTGTATATATGTCCACTTGGTAATAGTTACAAGTATACACACCCTTATATAGGAGAAGAAGGAAGGGAAAAATCCTAATACATGATGTGGGACTAATACAAGAGAGAAAAAATAAGAAACAACATGGGCCCTTAAATGGGCTTTTCTAACACTCCCCCGCAAGCTGGAGCGTACAAGTCGTAGGCGCCAAGCTTGGATAAGAACTGATAGTATAGCGGCCTGGAGAGAGCTTTCGTCAGGATGTCCGCAACTTGGTCGGTAGCAGGAACATGCGCCAAATCTATCTTCTTTGACTGTACCTTTTCCCGGATAAAGTGACAGTCAACTTCGATATGCTTTGTTCGTTCGTAAAAAACCGGATTCTTGGCAATATGAATTGATGTCTGACTGTCGCAAAATAAGGTTGCCGGAGATGAGAGACGAACACCTAAGTCTCTCAGAAGGCCTTCAAGCCAGGTTAGCTCAGAAACGACAGCAGCCATAGCCCAGTACTCGGCTTCGGCAGAGGAACGCGCAACCACATTCTGTTTCTTGCTACGCCAAGTTATGAGGTGTCCACCAAACTAAGTACAGAATCCAGTTGTGGAGCGCCTATCATCAATAGATCCTGCGTAGTCAGCGTCAGAATACGCGACAAGAGATAGAGATGTGGATGGCTTGTACACGAGTCCTTGTCCGGGGGCGATCTTGAGATATCGAAGGATGCGCTCGACAGCTTGAAGATGAGATGTCTGAGGAGCGTGCATGAAACGGCTCACAACTCCCACAGCAAATGAGATGTCTGGTCGAGTCACCGTAAGGTAGATCAGCTTCCCAACCAAGCGTCTGTAATATTCCGGATTTGTAAGTAGCTTGTCAGAGTCAGAGCTATGGGCCGAGAGCTTGTGATTTGCGTCCATAGGAGTCTCTGCAGGTTTGCACCCAGAATAACCTGCATCACGAAGGAGGTCCATACAGTACTTCCTTTGAGATAACACGAGACCATCCGGGCGTCGGGCGACCTCGAGCCCAAGAAAGTACCGAAGGTTGCCCAGATCTTTGGTTTGAAAGGCAGAATTCAACTGTGCCTTGATCTGTTGTATTCCTGTCGTGTCGTCGCCAGTAATCAAGATATCATCAACATAGACCAGAAGAATCACAGTCCCGGTTGACCGATGTCGGGTGAAGAGAGAAAAATCAGCCGAGCTCCGAGTGAAGCCACTAGCACAGACCACCTTACTGAACTTTTCAAACCATGCACGCGGGGACTGTTTGAGACCATAAATGGATTTCCGAAGGTGACATACCAAAGACTCCCCCGTGGTCTCAAACCCGGGAGGCTGCTGCATATAAACTGTCTCCTGGAGATCGCCGTTGAGGAAGGCATTCTTGATATCCAGCTGATAAAGTGGCCAGTGACGATGAACAGCCAAGGAGAGAAGAACGCGGACCGTGTTCAATTTGGCCACGGGAGAGAAGGTTTCCTCGTAATCAAGGCCATGTTGCTGAGTAAACCCCCGTGGCACAAGGCGTGCCTTCAGACGGTCGATAGTGTCATCCGCTGCATGTTTAATGACAAAGACCCATTTGCAGCTAACAGGGGTGTGGCCAGCAGGAAGAGGAACCAGATCCAAGGTCTGGTTAGCCCAGAGAGCCTGCATTTCATCGTGCATAGCAGCCCGCCATCCTGGGTGGTGAAGCGCCTCCTGCACATTGTTAGGAAGAGAAATAGAGGAAAGGGAGGTGGCAAATGCGTAGAGAGGCGGTGTGAGCCGATGTAGAGAGACGTAGTTGGTCAAGGGATGAGCTGTAGAGACGGGAGCGTGATCGACCGCAGCCGAGCTATCGCTGGCAGTCGGGAGCTGGGTCACGGGAGCATCCTTGGATGGGCGACGAGAGTAGACACGGATTAGCGGTGGAGGAACCCGAGGAGGAACGGGGGGAGAGGAGGAAGAAGACGGCACAGATGGCGTGACCGGGACAACGGGCCGGGGAAGAGAGGGAGCAGAAGACGAGGGAGCAGAAGACGAGGTGGTGTCGGGTAAGTGGAAGGGTTGGTCTTCGCAGAAGGTGACATCTGCAGAAACGACCATTTTGCCGGTAGTAGGAGAGTAGCAGACGTACCCCTTTTGAGTGCGGGAGTAGCCAACAAACATATACTTGGCGGCCCGAGGAGCAAGTTTGTCGGAAGGAGGGCCAAGAAGGTGGACATAACATACACACCCGAAGATCCGTGGTGTGAGAGAGGTGAGGGGGATGGAGGGATAGAGGAGTTGGATAGGCGAGGCAAAATTAAGGACAGAGGAGGGAAGGCGGTTGATGAGATGACAGGCGGTGGAAACAGCAAAGTTCCAATATTGGGTGGGAACGTGCATTTGGAACATAAGGGAGCGGGCAACATCGAGAAGATGACGATTTTTTCGTTCTGCCACCCCGTTTTGCTGAGGGGTATACGCACATGAAGTTTGATGGATGACACCAAAGTCTGTGCAGAGATCGGAGAAGGCACGACCCGTATACTCCCGAGCATTATCAGTTCGAATGACTTTGAGAGGAGTGGCGAACTGCGTACGCATCTCAAGTAAAAAGGCGCGAAAGACAGAGGGAAGTTCAGTGCGATCATGTAGGAAATAGAGCCACGTGGTACGGGAGTAATCGTCAATGAACGTGACAAAATACCGAAAGTCAAAAAGACTAGGGAGTCGATAAGGACCCCAAATATCAGAATGAACTAACGACAAGGGAGTAGTACTCCTGGTACAGGCAGGGGGGAAAGAGGAACGGTGTTTTTGCCGTAGACACAAGATTCACAGGAGAATTCCTGTAAAGAGATATCCGGAAGAGCCCGCTTGAGAATCGAAAGGGGAGCATGTCCAAGGCGGCAATGTCAATCAACAGTAGAGATGGTGGAGAGAAGAGTTGGTGGGAGATCCAAGCTGTACAACCCATTCACCAGCTGCCCCTGACCAATGGTACTCCGGGTGCGGCGATCCTGCATAAGAAAAGAAGAGGGTGAAAATGTAATACAACAGTCAAGGTCGTGTGTGAGACGACTAACTGATAATAAATTGAAGGGAGAACCCGGAACGTGAAGAACCGAGGAAAGAGAAAGGGTTGGCGTAAGCCGAATATCAGCGGAGCCAAAGACGGGGAGGGTGTCACCGTTGGCCACAGTGATGCGAGCAGGATGAGGCATTTGGAGATATGCTGGGGGCTTCTGGGAGGAGATATGGTGAGTAGCGCCAGAATCAACGATCCAACAAGGATGATGAGAGAGGCAGGTGATACCCTCCGTAGAGAAGGACACAACAGAGGTGACAGCTGAAGCAGCAGGCGCCATGCGGTGACAGAGACGAGGCCGGGCGGCTAGCGGAGAGGAAGCCGGCGACTAGCAGAAGGGAGGCCGGCAGCGAGCAGGAACAGTCCGCGGAGGACTAGAGTCGGTCGAGGCGAGTAGGGCAGACCGCAGCGGGTAGAGAGCCCACGCATACAGAGAGAGAGGCCGCAGCGGGAGGAGAGAGAGGCCGCGCGGACAGAGACAGGCCGCAGCGGACAGAGAAGGAGGCCGCGACGAGTAGGGAGACCGCGGCGGACAGAAAAGAGGCCGCAGGCAAGACAGGCCGCGAACAAGCAAAGAGCGCAGGAGCGGACTGACGAGAGGCCGCGACTAGGAGAGAGGCCGCAGCGGACGGGTAAGAAGGTGGTCCCACAGAGAGAGAAAAGGTTATAAAAGAGAGCGTCCGCAGCAAGAGAGAAGAAAGGGCGGCACAACGGACAAGAGGAGGGTCCGCAGCGGACAGGAGCAGTCCGCAAGAGATTTTCGGATAGGGAGTCCGCGAGGGAGCGCGGAACGGACAAGAGGAGTGTCCGCAGCGGACAGGAGCAGTCCGCAAGAGACTGCGGATAGGGAGTCCGCGAGCAAAGAGGCTCGAGCGGACAGAAGCAGAGCGAGCTAGAGTGGAGCAGTCCGCGAGCAAAGAGAAGCGAGCGGACACAAGAGAGCGGTCAGCGGACAGGAAGGAACGCCTGCAGCGGATAGAAGAGGTGGGCCCCACGAGTCAGAGCAGAAGATGGCTATAAGAAGCCTGAGGAGGGTGGAACCACGGAGAGAGAGAGAAGAGAGGCGGATGCAGAGGAGCAGTCCGCAGGAGACCGGAGCGGACAGAAAGACAGTCCGCAGCAGAGCTGAGCGGAGAGAAAAGACAGTCCGCAGGGAAGGCGGACTAAAAAAAGCAGTCCGCAGAGAAGCGGACAGACAGACAGTCCGCAGGAGACCGGAGCGGACAGAGTGGCAGTCCGTAGGAGAGCGGAGCGGACAGAAAAGGCAGTCCGCAGCTAGAGGGAACCTGGCTCTGATACCATGTAGAAATGGAGAAAGCCAACCTTGTATATATGTCCACTTGGTAATAGTTACAAGTATACACACCCTTATATAGGAGAAGAAGGGAAAAATCCTAATACATGATGTGGGACTAATACAAGAGAGAAAAAATAAGAAACAACATGGGCCCTTAAATGGGCTTTTCTAACAAATACTAAAGATGTCTTGGGAAAATTTGATAAAAAAATCTGATGAGGGAATATTTTTTGAATGCTCTTCAACTATTAAGGCATATTGAATCTATAATAAAAGGTCAAAAGTGGTTGACAATCCATTCATGTTAGATTTGATAAATTTGTTTCATGTGTAGATCATACAGTAACAGGAAAAGATGATGAACTCCCTGCACCTATGGAGCACGAGGAAGATAGACCACGTGACGCTGATAACGAAGAAGTTGAAGTTCGAGACGAGTTCGTGCCACAAAGTGTTCTTATATTTTCAAAGAATCACCCAAGGAAACTTGTCATTGGGGAACCATCCAAAGGGGTAACAACTCGCTGTTCTCTACATGAAACTTTTTCAAATTTATGCTTTGTATCTGAAATTGAACCGAAAAACGTAACCGCCGCCTTAAATGACGAATTTTGGTATATAGCTATAAATGAGGAATTAAATCAATTTGAACGCAATAGTTTTGAAAATTAGTAGAACGACCATTAAATCATCCGGTAGTATGCGTAAAATGGATTTTCAAAAATAAACTTGATAGTGACTCTCGAACTACTAAAAATAAAGCAAGATTAGTGGCACAAGGTTTCTCTCAAATCGAGAGAGTAGATTTTGATGAAACGTTTGCACTCGTTGCTCGCTTAGAATCAATTAGAACTTTATTAAATTTTGCGAGTTTCAAAAGATTTAAACTATTTCAAATGAATGTAAAAATGTTTTTTAAACGGGATAATAAAAGAATTGTATGTTGAACAACCCCCTGGATTTATAAATGAAAAACATCTTAATCATGTAGACAAATTAGAGAAGACACTCTATGGGTTAAAACAAGCATCACGTGCTTGCTATGAACAACCAACATTTTTTCTATTAATGCACGGATATAAGATGGGAAGTGCGGACACCACACTCTTCATTAAGTACAGTAATCATGATCTTATTATCTTACAAATCTATGTAGACGATATTATTTTTGGAGTCACTAATGAAAAGTTGCGTAATGAAGTAATTCTAGTAATGCAAAATGAATTTGAAATAAGTGTAGTTGGTGAATTAACGTATTTTCTGGGTTTTCAAATAAATCAAAGAAAGTATGAAATCTTTATTTGCCAAACTAAATATGCTCATGAAATACTAAAACGATTTGGATTTGAGAACTTGAAACAATTTAATACACTAATGACTGCATCTTTAAAATTAGACAATGATAAGGCTGGGATTTCAATAGATCAAACATTATATTGAGAAATGATAGGCTCATTACTCTATCTTAGTGCCTCTAGACTAGATATTACATTTATTGTATGTCTATGCGCTAGATTTCAAGCTAATTAAAAAGAATCTCACTTAAAGACGGTAAAACGAATTTTTTGATATTTAATTGACATATCACGATTAAGATTATGGTATCCATGCAATGATTGCTTTATTTTACACAGTTACTCTGATTCAGATTATGTTGGATGTTCGTAAGATAGGAAAAGTACTAGCGGCACATGTCATTTTCTAGGTCCATCCTTTGTTTCTTGGTTTAATAGAAAACAAAACTTTGTGGCCCTCTCCACCACCGAGACAGAGTATATTGCACTGCATAAGTACTATACATGACTCAAAATCTAAAAGACTTTGGAGTTCATCTAACCAATATTGAACTCAAATGTGACAACAAAAGAGCAATTGATCTAACAAACAATCATGTGCACCACTATAGATCCAAACATATAGAAGTACGTCATCATTTCATTAGGGATCATATAAAAAAGGGGCATGTTAATGTAAATTTTATAGGAACTGACTCACAACTTGCGAACATCTTCACAAAACCTCTTCCAAATGCAAGATTCACCATGCTTAGATTAGAATTAGGGATTTTGGACATTGAAAATTAAAACGCCGCAACTTTTGTCTATGTTTCTTGATTTCTTTGCATTAATAGCTGAGTATTGTACTGATATAGTACAATCATGAAAAATCCAATGCAAACAATCTTGAAAAAAAATTGTTTTTTAAGCAAAAACTCGAATCTCTGTGAGTACCGCCAGGCGGTAGTGATATCACTGGCGGTAGACAAAAAAATCCGAATTCTCTAGAGAATTTTTTGGCTTTTTGTTTTTCCACTGGCTGTTTATTTTTTTTAAGGGTTCTTTACATCACTGTGTACTTTTATTTAACTAACAATAAAACAAAAAACAACTACAAAATATAAAAAATTCAAAATAATCCCAAAAATATTTTTTTGGCATTATATAAAATCAAAACAAACAAAAAAATTGTTGTGCTATTGACACTAATGATCAAGGATGACAACTATTATCTTTTCCCGATTAAAATCAAAGATTAATTTCCTAGTCAAAACCTTTAAACATTGTGTTGACTTATCATGACTTGCTAAATATCTTGTCATATGTCATGAACATTATTATAGTGCACTTACATAGGAAAAAGTGTTAACATGTCTCTGAGTATGAGCAATGTTTTATGTTTAATAATGAGTTGATCGCACGCACATCTTTGATTTTCTACTCAAGATATAAATTCTAAGGTTGCATAATTGTGTAGCATAAATATTTTAATTTCTTACAATGCATAAATAAGTTACCAATACACCTTTGCACTTATCAATTGCAAATCTTTTGTTCATGCACTATGTTCGTTCCAAGTGATTTTTACAACAACAAAATTATTTTTGCAACAAGTGAATTCGGAGACCTTCGTCAAACAAAAAAAACTCTAAACAAAATTGACATGAAATCTCCACCAAGCACTACTCACCCTCATAATAAGTCTTATTGAGCATTGTAAGATTGAGCACCTTGAAATAAAAATTGTACAGTGTCTTGTAGCAAACAATCAAATCAAAAATCACTTTAGGTACACTGGATCACTCGTAAATAAAAAATCAAAAGTCACAACATTTGTCTATTTTCTTTATTTCTTTGCATTATTAGCTGAGTATTGTACTTGTTAGAAGATATAAGAGAAAATGATGTAAAGGCCCATTTATAGGCTCATTTCTTCTTTCTCCTTTAGTCTCACATCTATTGTATAGGATTCCTTCTCTCTCTACTCATATATATTTGTACTCGCCTTGTATTTGATTCATGACAGTATATGCAAGGTTTGGCTCTATATTGCTACATGGTATCAGAGGAAATCTGATCTCGGGCGGCTACTCTTTTTCCTAACCGTTGTTATCCGCGCGGCCTCATCCCTCCTTCCCGCTGCTGTTCGGCGGTCTTCTCTTCTCTAACCGCCCCTCCTCTCTCTGTGGCTTCCACCACTCCTCTCCTCCCACCCTCTGCTTTTATAGCTCTTTTCTCTCTGCCCAGTGGGACCCGCTGTTCAATCTTATAGCCGTTGCAGGTTTCGTTGTCGCAGTGTTTTCCTAACCGTTGTGGGCTGCTTCTAATCGTCGACTTGCTTCTCGTAGTTTTTTGTCGCTGCTTCTAGTTGCCGCTCCTTATCGCTGCTTCTCGTCGCTGCTCCTTGTCACTACTTCTAGTCGTTGCTCCTTGTTGCTGCTTTCAATCACGGCTTCTCGTCGTTCTTTGGCGCTGCTTCTAGTCTCTGCTCCTTGACACTGCTCCTTGGCCCTGCTTCTAGTCGTTGCTCCTTGTCGCTGCTTCAGTTGGTCGTTCGACCTCTCCTTCTCGCCACGGTCTCGCCTAACCGCCGGCCCTTTGTAAGGCCTTCCAGTTGATGTGGTCTTGCCATATCTGCTGCCTCTATCCGCAGCGGCCTGGTGTTCTGCTCGCCGCGCGCTGTCTTAGCCGCGGCCTCTTTTCTTCCCTTCTATCCGCAGCGGACTGGTTCTTACCGCTCGCCTGCTGGTCTCCTTGGCGACTTATTCTTAATTGTTGCGCGAGATTCTTGTCGCAGTCTCTCTTCCGCGTGCCATGTTTAGCCGCAACGGCCAAGCTTTCTAACCGAGCGGCTAGCTTTCGGCGTTGTTGTTCGTGGCGTTACTTGCATGGCTTCCCTCTCGCCTTCTGCTTCCGATTCGACAACTCTTCCCGAAGCAGATCGTGCTGCTCCCTTGGAGCTCCATGATGAATTACGTACTATCACAATTTCCCTCCGTGTAAAATCAAACTTTGTACAATGGATTCACTCCGTTCGTCGTGTGCAGCAAACTAAAAATCTTCTTCATCACCTGACAAGGCCTCCTCCCACTGACCAGACTGACGAGTGGATTCAGGACGATGGGCATGTTCAATCTTGGCTTCTTAATTCTCTGGACACCAAGCCCTATCGTATGGCCATGTATCATGAGACCGCTCATGCTATGTGGACCGATCTTCATTATCTCTACTATAGGAAGGACAGTCTTCAACACTTATTTGACATTCTTATTGATCTTCAGTCCCTCGACGTTGGAGTTACTGGAGACATCACCTCATTTGTTGTGCGGGCTAAAACACTTGTTGAGGCTTGGATCCAGCATCAACCTCTCACCACGGACTTGGTAACTAAATGGCAGCAGAAGGAGGCAGTGGGAATTGCTATAATGATGACCCGTGTTCCCTCACATCTTCATAGTGTTTGTGCTCATGTTCTATCATCCGTTGTTACTTCATCCCTCTCGGATGTGTGCTCGATGCTCTTAAAAGTTACTCCTCCGGATGATCTGCCTTTTCCCGCTCTCCTTCAGCAGCCCGTTGCCACTCTCGCTCCATGTACTCGTGGTCCACCGGCTCGTGGTCGCCATTCTCGGGGATGGGGTCTTGGTGGTCGAACTCTCTTTAAATTATCTTACTATGGCATGGATGGCCTTCTGGAGGCCACCTGCTACTGCAAACATGGTCTGCCCCCTCACCTTACTGCAACGGTCGCTCCCACACCTCCCTCCGCCACTGGTGATGATATTGTTGCGTTACGTGCACAACTCCAACAGCTCAAATGGGTAGTTAATCGCTCCTCTGTCTCTGTGGCCTCGATCTCCAATGAAGGTATATCTTGCCTCTCACACAGCTCTCACTGGATTGTGGACTTGGGTGCTACAAATAATCTCTCTCCGCAGCGGCCGCCTAAATATCTAGGTATTGTTTACCCCAGGCACATCACTGTGGCTAATGGTGATACGATCCCGGTTTCTGGCACTGCTCATCTGCCTCTTACTCCTTCCCTCTTCTTATCCTCGGTTCTTCATGTTTCGGGCTCTACTTTTAATTAACTTTTTGTTAGCCGTCTCACACAAGTTCGTGATTGTTGTGTTACTTTTTCACGCTCTTCATTTGTTGTGCAGGATCGACTAACGCAGAATATACTCGTTAGAGGGCGACTGTCTAACATGTTGTATCTTCTCGATGTTTCTCCTGCAGTTCTCACCACTGTCTCCATCACTGATTGGCATCGTCGTCTTGGGCATGCCCCTCTTTCAATTCTCAAGAAAGCTCTTCCTACTATTTCTCGACAAGAGTTCTTTTGTGAATCTTGTGTTTTTGGCAAACAACACCGTGTATCTTTTTCTTCATATACTCGGAGCGATGCTCCTTTATCCTTAGTACATTCTGATATCTGGGAGCCCTATAGGATCCCTAGTGTTTTTGGGTATCGGTATTTCGTTACTTTTATAGATGATTACTCGTGGGTTACCTGGTTATATTTACTTTTTGGTCGTACCGAACTCACAACTACATTTCGTACGTTTTTTACAGAAACTCGCACTCAGTTTTCTACCTGTGTAAAAACACTTCGTACAGACAATGCTCGTGAGTATATTGGTCGCACCTTCTCCAATCTGTGCGCTGAGTTCGGTATTCTACATCAAACGTCGTGTGCATATACCCCTCAATAGAACGACATAGCAGAACGAAAAAATCGTCACCTCCTTGATGTGGCTAGATCTCTCATGATCCAAATGCAGGTTCCTCCTCTTTATTGGATCTTTGCAGTTTCTACGGTTTGTCACCTTATCAATCGCATGACTTCATCTGTCCTCAACTTTGTGACACATATTACTCTCTTTTACCCATCCACGACTCTCTTCTCTCTCACACCTCATGTGTTTGGGTTTACCTGTTATGTCCATCATCATGGTCCTTCCACTAACAAGCTATCCCCTCGTGCTACCAAAGCAATGTTTGTTGGGTACTCCCGAACTCAGAAGGGGTATGTCTACTTTTATCCTACCACTGGTAAGGTGGTTGTTTCTGTTGATGTCTCCTTTGATGAAGACCAACCATATCACATCAGTTCTTCTGATCCCCTTCTTCCTTCTTCGCTACCTCGGCCCACAGTTCCAGTAACTTCTCCGCTTCCACCACTTCTCCCTACTCCTCTGCTTCTGATTCCTACACCACCACCAGTCCCCTCCAAACCAGTCCCCTCCAAACCTCCTATCATTGAAGTATACACTCGTCGTCATGCACATCCAGATGCCCTGCAGCAGCTTCCCTCTACTGGTGTGATCTCGCGGCCTGTTGATCTGGAATCCCCTTCGACGGCTCATCACTTGGCGAATTATGTCTCTCTACATCGGCTCTTGCCACTTCTTCTTACCTTTGCTCTCTCTCTCTCATCTATCTCTATACCTAACTCTGTACAGGAAGCCCTCCAGCATTCGGGGTGGCATGCCGCCATGGATGAAGAAATGACTGTTATGTGGGGTAATCACACTTGTGATCTTGTGTCTCTTCCTCCTGGCCACAGTTGTGTTAGCTGCAAGTGGATCTTCACTATCAAACATGTCGCGGATGGGACAGTTGATTGACTAAAGGCTCGGCTTGTGGCACGGGATTTAACTCAGCAATACGGCCTTGATTATGAAGAAACGTTCTCCCCAGTCACAAAATTAAATTCGGTTCGGGTCTTGCTCTCCTTAGCTATTCATCGTAAGTGGCCCCTCCATCAGATGGATATCAAGAATGCTTTTTTGAATGTCGATCTTCTTGAAACAGTATACATGCATCAACCTCTCAGGTTTGAGACCACGGGGGAGTCTCGTGTATGTTTACTTCGCAAATCTATTTATGGTCGCAAACAGTCTCCACGGGCATGGTTTGGAAAGTTCAGCAAGGCCATTTGTGAGGTTGGCTTCAAACAAAGCTCGGCAGATTCCTCTCTCTTCACTCGTCACTAATCAACTGGGACTATAATATTTCTGATTTATGTGGACGATATTCTGATCACTGGTGATGACTCGGCTGGAATACAACATGTTAAGCAGCATTTAAATTTTATCTTTCAAATCAAAATCTGGGAAATCTTCGATATTTTCTTGGACTACAGGTAGCACGACGACCTGATGGTCTTTTCTTATCCCAGCATAAGTATTGCATTGACCTTCTGAAAGATGCTGGTCTCTCGGGTTGCAAACCTGCGGAAACCCCGATGGAAGTCAACCATATGTTGTGTGCTCAGGGATCTGAGTCTGATTCTCTACATCCAAATCCGGAATACTATCGTCGTGTTGTGAGAAAACTGATATACCCAACTGTTACGAGACCAGATATATCATTTTTGGTTGGTGTGCTCAGCCGGTTTATGCATACTCCACGGGTTTCTCACCTTCAGGCAGTGGAACGCATTCTCAGGTACTGAAAACTTCTCCTAGACAAGCACTTGTGTATAAGTCATCTTCCTCATTTTCTCTTATTGCATACTCTGATGCGGATTATGCGGGCTCGTTCGATGATCGACGCTCTACTACGGGTTTTTGTACATACTTTGGAGGAAACCTTATCATATGGCGTAGTAAGAGGCAGACAGTGGTTGCTCGCTCGTCTGTTGAGCTTGAGTACCGTGCGATGACGACTGTTACATCAGAACTAACCTGGTTTAAAAGTCTCCCAATGGATTTGAGGGTTAAATTGTCTTCACCTTCAACATTGTTTTGTGACAATGAAGCTGCAATACATATTGCAAATAATTCTGTATTCCATGAGCGGACTAAACATATTGAGGTTTATTGTCACTTCGTTCGAGAAATGATTCAATCAAAGGTGCTAAAGCTTAAACATGTTCCTGCTTCTGGGCAAGTTGCTGACGTCCTTACCAAGGCATTGCCACGGAAATTGTATTACCAGTTCTTGTCCAAGCTTGGTGCCTACGACTTGTACGCTCCAACTTGCGGGGGAGTGTTAGAAGATATAAGGGAAAATGATGTAAAGGCCAATTTATAGGCCCATTTTTTCTTTCTCCTTTAGTCGCACATCTATTGTATAGGATTCTTTCTCCCTCTATACTCCTATATATTTGTACTCATTCTTGTATTTGATTCATGACAAACTATATACAAGTTTTGACTCTACATTTCTACACTACTGATACATCATAATCATGAAAAATTGAATGCAAATAATCTTGAAAAACACGTTTTTTAAGCAAAAACTCGAATCTCTGTGAGTACCGTCGTAGTGATATCACTGGAGGTAGCCAAAAAAATAAGAATTCTCAAGAAAAATTTCTGGTTTTTATTTTTCCACTGACTGTTTTTTTTTTAAAAATGAGTTCTTTACATCACTGTCTACTTTTATTTTACTAACAATAAAAACACAAAACAACTACAAAATAGAAAAATTTCAAAATAATCCCAAAAAAATTTTTTGCATTATATAAAATCAAAACAAACAAAAAAACTATTGTGCTATTGACACTAATGATCAAGGATGACTACTATTATCTTTTCTAGATTAAAATCAATGGTTAATTTCCTAGTCAAAACCTTTAAATATTGTGTTGATTTATCATGTCTTGCTAAATATCTTGTCAAATGTCATGAGCACTATTATAGTGCACTTACATAGGAAAAAGTGTTAACATGCCTCTAAGTATGAGTAATGTTTTATGTTTGATAATGAGTTGATCACACGCACATCATTGATTTTATACTCAAGATATAAATTCTAAGGTTGCATAATTGTGTAGCATAAATATTTTAATTTCTTACAATGCATAAATAAGTTACCTACACACTTTTGCACTTATCAATTGCAAATCTTTTGTTCATGCACTATGATTGTTCCAAGTGATTTTTACAAAAAAAAATTGTTTGTGCAACAAGTGAATTCAGAGCCTTTCGTCAAACAAAAAAACTCTAAATAAAATTGACATAGAATCTCCACCAAACATTACTGACCCTCCTGATAAGTCTTATTGAGCATTGTAAGGTTGAGTAACTTAGAATTGTAAAGTGTCTTGTAACAAACAATCAAATCAAAAACCACTTTAGGTACACGGGATCATTCGTAAATAAAAAATCAAAATAAAAAAACGATGATCCCTCAAGCACTACTCTGCTCCCTGATAAGTTTTAATAAACATTGTGTGTAGAGAGCACCTAGGGAGTTGTATGTTTCAATTATGTGCATTGAATTTGGGTGAAACAACATTTATTTATGTATTGTAATATTAAGCATATTGTGTAATACATGTCCTGCCCTTTCAATTTATTCATCGGTATGAATACTCAAAACACTTTTGTACAAATCATTATTTTGTATAACATTTCTACTTATGAGAATTGTACTCTAACGCTCACCTGTATATGTTCTCTATAATGGTTAATAACAACTTTAGATATCCATGCACGATCTCTACAATGTTTTTAGTATGCTTGACTTGGAAATTTTCTAACATTGCTTATGTTATCTTGCCAAGATAATGGAAATCACTCTTTGAAATATTGGTGTTATATAGCATCTCTTAGTTTCTAGATTTCTAATTAATTGTGGTATCATCTAAAATAAGAGCATCATCATTCTTTGAACGTTACTTGACAAATCTACAACGATACTTCTAAAACTTTTACCTAAAGATTGATCAATGAGGTTTCCATTATAAACTGACTTAACATAGGTTCTCTTTGTGGCAACACTCCTCTAAGCTCGATCATGCTATCACGCATCTAAAGGTCCCTTATGATAACTTATTCACTTCATTCTCCGTCCAAATCATAATTGTGAAACTCGTGAAACTCCTGATCTCCCTGCAACCAAAGTGAAGCCTTGCCTCCCATCATTGCCTATCCATGCCACATAATCATATCGTTCATCGAATGATGTCTCCCGCTGAATAATATCGCCCACCAAATGATGTTGCATATCGAATGTTACCACCAATCAAATGTTCGCCACACAAGGCCCTCATACACTATCACTCGTATATATATGGATATATATGGGGTGCGAATGTGATTTAGACATATATTGATAGACTGCTAACATCACATAAAATAAAATAGAGGGTGATATCTTAAAAAACCGTAATTGTCGACATATCAAAAAAATTGAATATATCGGCCAATATTTTAAAAAGGACAATCCATTTTCTAAGAAACATTATCGTTTCTCCCTCAAATCATAATTGTCAAACTCGTGAAACTTCAGATCTCTCTACAACCAAAGCGAAGCCTGGCCTCCCAACATCTCCTACCCATGCCACATAATCATATTGTTCATCGAATGATGTCTCCCCCCGAATGATGTCGCCCGCCAATTGATGTTGCCCGCCGAATGTTACCACCTGTCGAATATTCGTCACATAGGGCCCCCGTGCACTATCACTCGTATATATATAGATATATATGGGGTGTGGATGTGATTTAGACAAATATTGATAGACAGTTAACATCACATAAAATAAAATATAGTACGATATGTTAAAAAATCTTGTCAGATAATATATCATAAAAATTGAATATATCGGTCAATATTTTAAAAAGGACAATCAATTTCCTAAGAAAAATTATCGTTTTTCCCTAAAAAACGACAAGTCGGCAAACATGTCAGGCATGTCGGAGAATATTTAAAACAATGACAACGATAAGTATAGAGTCGTGTTTGCACAAGATGCAAGCCTTATCGAGTAAAAAGCCCATACTGATGTAAACCAAAGGTTGGTGTTGGGCCGGAAGTGAATTATGTAGACCTGTGTTCGGTCGCAACCCCTCAGCCGTCTGACAAATGTAGCAATGTTGTATGATTCAAGCAACGTATCTCTTGAGTGTAGAACAGTAGAAATGATCATCTGCAAGTGTGGTGGTTTTGTCACTTCCAAAGAGACCAGCTGTAGCGCCAACATGCATCTCCCACAATAGATGATCTCAGATGGATGTCCTGAAAATGCATAGGAGCGTGCCATGAAATAAATAATCATTGGTGATTGAGAAGTCAGGGATGACCTCAGGTGGGTCCTGAGAAAGTGCGGAGTATAAAATCGCAAAGTATGGACAGGTCGGATAGTCCGTGATCAAATGGTCAGATCATGTGATCAAAGTGATAAGAGTGTGGAATATGCTCAGTTGGAGGTTAAGTGCATCGTCTGGTTTGTTCTCAACACCAGTTCGGTGTTTAAGAAAAAAATGGAAATTTTGTAAATACATAATCGACTTAGCGTGGCGATGACTCAACTTCTTCTGGGAGTCAAAATAAAGTAAGGCTTGGTGATCTGAATATAACACGAACTCACGAGTAAGGAAGTGGTGTATCCAATATCGTAGAAACTGAACAATCGCGTAAAACTCCCGATCATAGTTGGAATGTCTATGTCAAGCATCATTTAGTTTTGCACTAAATTAAGAATCGGATGACCTTCATGACCAAGTACTGCTTCGATACCTGCATCGAAAGCGTCGCAAGATAACTCGAATGCTCGGCTAAAATCAGGTAATCAAATAACTGGGGTCATTGTCAATTAGGCTTTAATGACCACCAATGTTTGGATGGGTGTCTACTGAAAATCTCCATTTTGAAGGCAATGTTTATAGGGAGCCATGATGTTGTTAGAACCTCTGACAAAGCGTCTGTAGAACATGGACAACCCATTAAAGCTACTAGCTTCAAGCATATTAGTGGGGATTGGTCATCCTCAATTTGTTGATGCGGAAAATGCGAGCTTCCGCTGGCTTGCTCGAGAGTGGAGCATGATCGATCCGGGATGCGGGGATAGAGGAAAGGAGGATGTTGATCCGAGTGCGGAGATGGCCGGGAGGTTGATTAGGAACTGTCGAGCAGACGATTACTTTGATGAATAGGTTTGCAGGTTGATGCCGGGAGAGGTGAGTTGAGAAGAAGAGGGGGCTGCTAGCAGCGGCAACAACAGAGTTCGCCCGTCGTGGCTTAAATGTCACTCCAGCGACGGGCTTTCCTTTGATTATGAATCGATATTACAGTTTGAGATTGCACCTTTACATGGAAAGCAAATAAAGGGTACAAATGGGGAAGCTGACGGCTAGAGGGAAAAGGGCGTCAGAGGACGCGCGGTTTGACAAAGCAGGTGGGCAGACCACGCCGTAAGCTGATACCGCAGTTCGCTACTCAAGGCCGAGCGGACTGCGCGACCAGGGCAGAGAGGACAGCTTAGGTCGTTGAAGCCAGGGCAGGCCGCAAAGGCTTGACCGCGGAGGCCGAGCGAACTAACAGTTGGAGTCCGCAGGATCTGATGATTTGGCTGACTGCTATGTCGTCTCACGCTCGTGTATGCGCGTGCCACCAGAATGAGAGGTATGGGGCCTATTTATAGGCTCGGGTCGGATACGGTCCTGGTAACGTTACCCCCGGTGAGTCGGTAAGTTGTGCGAGTAGAGCGATGAGTCCGCCGAGTCCGCACTATGTTATGTGGTTTGGGACTTATCCACCTGAGTTGATCTGTTGTTGGCGGACTGAGACGAGTCCGCCTCAGCTGTACTAAGCGATCCCGCGCCGAGCTATGCGAGCTTAGGTGTAGTCTGCCCACTGCTGGGAAGAAGGTGCCGGGAAATTGGAGGGCTGAGTGGCGGACAGCAAAATGAGTCCGCCCCAACCCGCGGCGGACATGTTGTGTCCGCCTCTGCTTCTGGAGGCTTGTCCCCCCTGCTGGGTGGCAAGGGCTTGGCGACCTGACGGGCTGAAGAGAACAGGACGCGCATGCTGTTGGATGAAGCGAGGTCGCTACCCTCTGGCGGGTAGGAGCCGATCGTCCTTGCTGAGAATGAGCTCGCCACCTTCAGGCGGGCTGGAGTTGAGTCCACATTGCACTGTGCGGTCTGGTGGAGTTGTTGGTCCTGCTACCACCTTCTGGCAGACTGAGATCGAGTCCGCAAACTACTGGCGGACAGGAGAGTTGGAGGGAGGAGCAAGTCCACCTCCCTTAGCCGGCTGAGGACGAGTCCTCCCACTGCTGGCGGACAGAAAGGGCAGGCCGCCACTGCTAACTGGCGGTCTTGAGGCTTGTCGCCGCTGTCGATGGTGGGCGGCCTGGAGGCAGGTCGCCGCTACTAAATGGCGGCGAGCTGGCGGACTAAAGATACAGTCCGCCCCTGGTGGAGTAGAAAGTACAGCACGGCTAGCCTAAGCTAGCAGCGCACTGCGGAGATGAAATGCGGAAGCAGTCCGCACCACCGCTGACTGCAGCTGCTGCGCGACCTGGGTGGCCAGACAGGGGAGACCGCCCTAGCCGGGCGGCCTGAGCGGACAGGGAAGTCTGTCCGCCCATCCAAGAGGACAGGTCGCGACCTCCTGGAGGAACTCGGAGCAGGTCGCGACTTGCATGCTAGCTACCTAGGGAGGGAACGCCGATTTCTGGGTCAACATAATCACGGCACTTTTTTAAGTACCGAACGGAACTTCGAAAAAGTAGGATACCTACAAAAATCGTGATCCTCCCCTCGGAAAAGTAAGATGCAAAGAGAGATAGAACCTGATGTCTCTCCTCAGAAAAGGTTTGTCAACACCTATCTTTTTCCTGCAAAGGAAAAGTTAATGCGGGCGAAAAGAGGCACATCTTGTGGGTACCTGAGTTGCTTGTGCAAAACGAAGAAGACTTGAATGTCTTCCATCGAGTCTCTGCAAAGTAGAGATGAGAGGAGGTATAGAAAAAAAATAACTTGCAAGTACCTGAAGGAAACTTGCAAAAGAAGAGTATGTAACATCCGTAAGTTTTGACGCGCAATTTATTTTAAATTATAGGGTCGAGTCGCGACGGATTTTGATCGAGCCAGCGCGTCGTCAAGGTACAATGTTACAATTCTTATAATTCGCGTCCGTTAATTTGAGAAGTGTGTTAGTCATAATGATAGCGTAACATATTTTAATTTTAGCATCGAAGCACGGCAAAAATGGTTTATGTTCATAGGATTTAATGTGAAATAGCACACAATGGGGTGTCAATAGCAGTTTTAACCGCCTCTCCTCATACGGTTAATAAGGAAAACCGCAAGCCCGTAATGTTAAAATCCCGTATCCTATTTTTTCACGGGTTAGAAACCGCAGCCGAATCGTGCTTCCCGTCTCCCGTCTTTCCCCGTTCCGCACGCAGCAGCGCCGAGCCGACGCCTCCCGCAGACCCTAGCCGGTGGCCGATCCCCCTCCGAAACTCATCTCTGCCCACTCCTCTTTCCTCTACGGGCGCCGGTGGATATTCCTTTTCCTTCCTTGGCCGTGGAAGAACCGATTTCAAGCCTAATAGGTGGAAGTTGAACGTTTCGGCTCTGGTGAGTTCGTTTTCTCCCTTTTTTTCATTCCTTCATGGAAATTCTTCGATTTGGAGGTTAATCTAAGCTAGGATTTCTTCCTCTTGCCCTAATTAGGTTTTGGTGTACGGATTCCACCGCGAAATTGGAGTTGGGCGCATTGGTAGCATCAATTCCTCCCACGTAAAGGTAATACGCTATGTTAGCCGTTAATTTTGGACTACACTAGCATTTTGGAATTTTTCCAACGTTAACCCTAAGGGGAAAATGCGAGATTTAAGTGTTGTTTGGTTTGCAGATTTGTGGTGGCCTCGAAACAAGTCTTCGGAATCCCCAGCAGTCGGATTTCCTTTGGAAAATCAAATGTCACCGCGCCGAGTGTACGAGCGCCGCACCACTACGGTAAGGAAGCTTAATTCCTGTTAGTTAGACATAGCAAGAAAAATATTTTGTATACGCATGTGTAGGCTTTGTACAAGTATCATGACCATGCATAGAAATGTGTGGTGATGGGAAAACGGTCGCGGAAAATGTGTAGGATGACACCCTTTGCCAAGACCAAAGTAGTCAGATCATGTACAGTAACGTTAGGTACGAAACCTGTACCCGCATACGTAAGCTTGAAGTTTGTCCAACCAAGGGCGTGAATGTCCCTTCTAGTCGACCACGAGAAAGTCACGGGTCGCTCAAGAGTACACTAAAAGAGATGTCCCAAGCAGAGTAGCATCAGACCAAAAAGATCGACAAGCACACATAAATCTTTTCGTGCTAGGTAGAGACGCACTACCTTTCTCATAAGGCATATGGTACCCTATGAGCAGTACAGTCTTGGGAGTTGACTTTCCTTTGAGACAGTTAGCAGATTCGAGACCGTGTCCGCGCGACACTAGAACAATTGAGTTCGTCAGATGGTCTCGGGTTGTCAGTTTCAGATGCGTGTTAGGAGCTACTCTGCCTAGAGCCTTCCAAGTAGATGTGCAGGCTAGAAACCGCCTAGATCTCAAGTATAGACCTGACGTGAGATAGTACACTAGTTAGTGAACTCGGGACTTGTGTAAATATAATGAAAGCTCATGAGCATAGAGCGAGTAGATCTGTTGACCAGGGAGCATAGTAAACGCATGCATATCATAGCATAAAGATTTTAATGAACAAAATCATTTTCCAAAAGGCATGCATTCATCATTTAAGAAAAAGTTTTTAGTGTCACTAGAAGCAGTTATTTTTCCTTACTCTGACCCCCTGTGCGCTATGTTTTTACAGGTGACCAGGTGGAAAGCTACGTCTAGGATGAGCGTTTTATGGAGTCAGTTTGTAGTAGCTTCACTTTCAGTTTTCTCTTTTTCAGCATGTATTTATAAATATGGATAATGTATCTTGTTAATGATTTTTATATGTCATGTATCAGACTTATGATATTATTTCAGAATTTCAGTCATTTCACTTCTATTCATGTTTAGTGGCTCTGTGAATACAGATATCAGGTATGTGGTTACCCTTTGTTTACTTTCTTAGCTTCCGTTGTAAGTTTTCAGATTTTTAGTAGCTTCTACTTTATACCTGTTGTGTACTAGTTTTGATATTGTTTCTTAGTTCTCTATATATCGCTGACCCGGCCGGATGGCTGATTATTGTAAAACTGGGAAGGGGTGTTACAAATTGGTATCAAAGCGAGGTTTAGGATCTCTGGACCCAAGAAAGATTCACCGAGCCATAGGAATGTGTAAGAGTAAACTCTTGTTAGTAAAGTATTTAAGTTGTGTTTAAGCCCGAGTTTTCGCAAGAGTACGAAATAAATTGTTCACCCAGATTTCTCTGATGCATGGTAGATAATTATATTTCATTTATCTGTTCTATCAGACACCACGAGTGAGCGAACCGGGTAAATCTTCACGTCAGGACACTGTGCCTAACGCGACTATGGGAGATGCTGTCGTGCCACAGGTACCATCAGTTACAGCAACTACTGAGGGCACTGACATAGCGTCTCAGATTGCCAAGGCGGTTACTGTTGCCTTGATGGAGTTTCAGAGAGGACTGGCTGCAGGGTTTCCAGCTCCAGTACAAGTACCAACCCTTGCACCAGCTCCTGCCCCAGCAGCCGTGGAGATGACCCTAGAGCGCTATTTGAGGAACTTTAGAGATCTTCAACCTTCGAACTACAGTGGGGATGAGACCCTGATGGACACAGATGATTAGATAGCAAACATCAGAGACCTGTTGGACGTTTTGGAGTGCCCAGAGAACAAGAAGGTTCCTCTAGCAGTTTTCCTCTTTCGAGGTGAAGCAAAGGTCTGGTGGGACAGTACCGGGCAGATGACCCCGCAGGTAAATGGTTATGAAATTTCCTCTTACTTTTTTGTGAAGTGATACGTTCTTTTTAAATAGTATGACCATGCTTTTGGCCAGGTCGTACATCAGACATGTTTACGTGGGGCGAATTTTCTAGAGCCCTTGCAAGTTGGTTCGTGTCTCCTTCCGTACGACGAGTTCTCCAGGAGAAATACCTTAGACTTTTCCAGGGGGGCAGGACTGTTGCTGAGTACGAGCGAGAGCTTACCCATCTGGCTCGATATGCGGGCGTGATGCAGGGAGATCAGGCTGAGAAGTGCAGTCGTTCTGTGGATGGTTTGCGTAACAAGTTGAGGCAGCCGCTGATGACCATGGTCAATGCTGACTACAAGAGCTTAGTGGATACGGCTCGCAGGCTGTAGGCTGATCAGCAGAAAGTTCAGAGGCGAAGCAGTTTTCGTACGAAGCGATCTCAGGATTCGCATCAGGAGCAACAGAGCAGAAATGATCAAGGGAAGAACTGGAATAAGAAGCTGAAGCCTGATGCAAAGAAGAGTGGTCAGTCTGGAGACAGGAGCAAGGACTACCCCCCTTGTCCCAAGTGTCAGCGTCGCCATCCAGGGGAGTGTTTGGCCAGCGCGAGCGTGTGTTACAAGTGCCGACAACCTGGACACATAGCTCGCTACTGTCAGGAAGTTGGTGCGAATCAGGTAATCAAAATCTAGTTGTATTCATTACATTTATGAAATTCCTGTAGATGACAAATGTAATTTGTTCCTGCAGTCGAAGTATGAGGTTGGTGGCTCTAGCAGAGCAGACAAGGGCAAAGTTTTGATGATTACTGATGGGAGACCACAACAGGGTCGAGATTTGGTGCAGCCCAGAGCTTATGGGCTTGGTCAGCAGGAGGCAAAGGATCAGGAGGATGTAGTGATAGGTAAGTGTTTACTTTGCTTAACAAGTTTATTTAATCCTCCGTAGTGACAGTCTTTTCATCTTTGTAAATCATTCATGTAGACATCCTTTTGATTCGAAATTTACCTTCCAAGATTCTGTTTGATACGGGCGTCTCGCACTCGTTTATCGCAGAATCTCTAGTGCGTAAGCTGAATTTAGAAGTCTTTCCAGAGACAGTACCACTGGAAGTCATGATGTCGAATGGATCCTTTCTGCAGACCAGAGATAAGTGCAGGGTACCAGTACAGTTTGGTGACACCGAGATTATCGTGGAAGCTTTGTAGCTACCTATTGCAGGATTCGATCTGATCTTTGGAATGGACTGGCTTTCGGCA
Organism: Platanthera guangdongensis; assembly: GCA_039583875.1. Lineage (NCBI taxonomy): Eukaryota > Viridiplantae > Streptophyta > Magnoliopsida > Asparagales > Orchidaceae > Platanthera > Platanthera guangdongensis. The sequence continues at coordinate 14,115,351 of CM077165.1, forward strand.
ATCAACGCCAGGATTGACTGTAGGGCGAAGCAGATACAGTTTGAGGGCCCTAACCAGACTGTTTTTTTCTTTTCAAGGATTGAAGGGCGTAGTGAAGATGATCATCTCCGCAGCCCAAGCTAAACGGTGCATCAGTAAGGGTTGTGAAACCTTCGTAGTACTGATGAACGCGGAGACTAAAGCTGACTTATCAGAGGTACTAGTGGTGCATGATTTCCCCGATGTTTTCCCGGAAGAGCTCCCTGGTGCCCCTCCAAATAGAGAGATTAAGTTCCTGATAGATTTGCAGCTCAGGGTTACACCAGTAGCCAAATCCCCCTACCGGATGGCTCCAAGGGAACTAGCAGAGTTGAAGAGCCAGTTGCAGGAGTTGCTTGATTTGGGCTTTATACGTCCCAGCACTTCACCTTGGAGTGCTCCAGTGCTATTCGTGAAGAAGAAGGATGGTAGTCTGAGACTGTGCATAGACTACCGTGAGTTGAACAAATTGACAGTAAAGAACAAATACCTGATTCCCAGAATTGATGATTTGTTCGACCAGTTGGTAGGCTCGTGCACCTTTTCCAAGTTAGATTTGAGGTCGGGCTACCATCAGTTAAAGATTCAGGACGTGGATGTTCAGAAGACGGCTTTCAGTATCAGGTATGGACACTTCGAGTTCGTGGTCTTGTCGTTTGGGCTGACTAATGCCCCTTCAGTATTTATGGACCTGATGAACAGGGTATTTCGGGAGTACTTGAACCGTTTTGTTATCGTTTTTATCGATGATATCTTGGTGTTCTCAAGGAGTGCAGAAAATCATGTCGCACACCTCAGGATTGTATTGAGCACCCTCAGGAAGAATCAGCTGTATGCTAAGTTTTCTAAATGTGAGTTCTGACTTTCAGAGATTGCATTCTTAGGCCAAGTCATCAGTCAGAAAGGGATGAGTGTCGATCCGAAGAAGATAGAGGTCATTAAGAATTGGCCAAGGCCAACGACAGTTTCAGAGGTTCGCAGCTTTTTGGGTCTAGCTGGTTACTACAGGAGATTTATCAGGAATTTTTCAAAGATAGCCTTACCACTGACTTCCCTCACCAGGAAGTGAAAGGGCTTGGATTAGATAATTGAGTGCGAGTTGGCTTTTGAGGACTTGAAGGGCAGGCTGATGACCGCACCGATCTTGAGTTTACCTTCAGGGCCTGACGGGTTTCAGATTTATAGCGATGCGTCAGGTCAGGATTTGGGTTGTGTTCTCATGCAACATGGAAAGGTCGTAGCCTATGCCTCGAGACAGTTAAAGGTTCATGAGAGAAACTATCTCGTGCATGACTTGGAGCTTGTAGCAGTCATTCATGCTCTGAAGATATGGAGGCACTATCTCTATGGCGTTCGTTGCGAGATCTTCACTGATCATAAGAGCCTCAAGTATATATTTGATCAGCGGGAGCTCAATTTGAGGCAGCGCAGATGATTAGAGTTTCTATCAGACTACGACGTAGACATTCAGAACCATCCAGGAAAGGCGAACGTTGTAGCTGATGCCCTTAGCCGTAGAGGTTCGTGTTTCTTCCTTCTCACTTAGCAGGAGGAGTTAGTGCGGGAACTGGAGAGACTGGATATCACCGTTGTGTCACGCTGTAGTTTTGGTTCTGCAAGGTTGAGTTGGATGGAGATCACCTGCGACATTAAGGATAGAGTCAGGACAGCTCTACCGTTGGATCCGAAGATGGCAGAGATTTGAATCTCAGTGCAGACGGGTCAGAAGGAGAGATTCGTCATTCAGGATGATTTATTATTGTATGATGGCAGGGTGTGTATCCCCGATGTTAGTCACCTTCGCGAGGACGTTCTATTTGAGACACACAATTCCAGATATTTTATACATCCGGGTAGCACGAAGATGTATGCAGATCTCAAAAAGGCAGTCCGGTGGCCAGGCTTGAATAGTGATGTTGCAGATTACGTAGGGAAGTGCGAGACGTGCAAGTTAGTTAAGTCCGAGTGTCAAAGGCCTGAAGGCAAGTTGCAGCCACTTCCCATTCACGAGTGGACTTTTGAGGATATATCCATGTACTTTATCCATGGTCTGCCGAGATCACAGAGTGGGAATGATTCTTTATGGGTTATAGTAGATCGGCTTTCTAAGGTCGTCCATTTCATTCCTCTTAAGAAGACAGATCAGGGTCCCAGATTAGCACAGTTATATATAGACGAGATAGTTCGACTTCACGGTGTTCTCAAGACTATAGTTTCAGACCGAGATGGCAGATTCACCTCTAGGGAGTGGCGATACGTTCAGGAGCGTTTGGGTACCCGATTACATTTCAGCGCCGCATTCCATCCCCAGACCGATGGACAGACTGAGCGCACAAATAGGACTTTGGAGGATCTGCTACGGATGTGCATTTTGGACTTTGGAGAAAAGTGGGAGAAGTATGTTACTCTTGTGGAATTCTTCTACAATAACAGTTTTCAGACGAGTATTGGAATGACGTCGTTCGAGGCCCTCTATGTTAGACGTTGTCGGACACCGTTGTGTTGGGCTGAAAGTGAAGAACGATCTATCATCAGGGAGTCATGGATTAATAAGACCACTGACAGAATCAAGCTCATTCAAGAGTGTATGAAGACAGCTCAGGATCGTCAGGCCAAGTATCATGATCAGAAGGACAAGTCAGTAGAATTCAGAGTTGGAGACTATGTTTATCTGAAGGTCAGACCAGTCAGAGGAGTCTCTAGAATAAAGCGGATGAAAAAGCTGAGCCCCAGATTCGTTGGTCCTTTTGAGATACTGGAAAGAGTTGGTGAGGTTGCTTATAGGTTGGCCTTACCTGAGGAAATGAGTAGTGTACATGATATATTTCACGTCTCCTATCTGAGGAGAGCAGTCAGAGATTCCAGCCAGATCATCAGTACCGAGGAAGCACCAATCGAGACAGATCTTAGTATTGGGGTTAGACCAGTCAGAATCGTGCATTCAAGGATACAGAAGCTCGGGAATAGAGAGATTCGCATGGTCAAAGTCCTTTGGATGAACTGTGGCCGTCCAGAGTATACTTGGGAGCGAGAGGATAAGCTTAAGAGCAATGCAGACTATACTTTCCACTTTGATTCATGTATGGTTACAATTTTCGAGGACGAAAATTTTTGTTAGGAGAGGAGATTTGTAACATCTGTAAGTTTTGACGCGAAATTTATTTTAAATTGTAGGGTCGAGTCGCGACGGATTTTGATCGAGGAAAGCGCGTCGTCAAGGTACACTGTTACTATTCTTATAATTCGCGTCCGTTAATTTGAGAAGTGTGTTAGTCATAATGATAGTGTAACACATTTTAATTTTAGCATCGAAGCGCGGCAAAAATGGTTTATGTTCATAGGAGTTAATGTGAAATAGCACACAATAGGGTGTCAATAGCAGTTTTAACCGCCTCTCCTCATACGGTTAATAAGGAAAACCGCAAGCCTGTAATGTTAAAATCCCGTGTCCTATTTTTTCACGGGTTAGAAACCGCAGCTGAATCGTGCTTCCCGTCTCCCGTCTTTCCCCATTCCGCACGCAGCAGCGCCCAGCCGACGCCTCCCGCAGACCCTAGCCGGTGGCCAATCCCCCTCTGAAACTCATCTCCGACTTCTCCTCTTTCCTCTACGGGCGCCGGTGGATATACCTTTTCCTTCCTTGGCCGTGGAAGAACCGATTTCAAACCTAATCGGTGGAAGTTGAACGTTTTGACTCCGGTGAGTTCGTTTTCTCCCTTTTCTCCATTCCTTCATGGAAATACTTCGATTTGGAGATTAATCTAAACTAGGATTTTTTTCATCTTGCCCTAATTAGGTTTTGGTGTATGGATTCCACCGCGAAATTGGAGTTGAGCGCATTGGGAGCATCAATCCCTCCCACGTAAAGGTAATATGCTATGTTAGCCGTTAATTTTGGACTACCCTAACATTTTGGAATTTTTCCAACGTTAACCCTAAGGGGAAAATGCGAGATTTAAGTGTTGCTTGGTTTGCAGATTTGTGGTGGCCTCCAAACAAGGCTTCGGAAGCCCCAGCAGTCGGATTTCCTTTGGAAAATCAAATGTCACTGCGCCGAGTGTACGAGCGCCGCACCACTACGGTAAGGAAGCCTAATTCTTGTTAGTTAGACATAGCAAGAAAAATATTTTGTATATGCATGTGTAAGCTTTGTACAATTATCATGATCATGCATAGAAAGGTGTTGTGGTAGGAAAACGGCCGCGGAAAATGTGTAGGATGACACCCTTCGCCAAGACCAAAGTAGTTAGATCATGAACAGTAACGTTAGGTACGAAACCTGTACCTGCATACGTAAGCTTGAAGTTTGTCCAACCAAGGGCGTGAATGTCTCTTCTAGTCGACCACGAGAAAGTCAAGGGTCGCTCAGTAGTACACTAAAAGAGATGTCGCAAGCAGAGTAGCATCAGACCAAAAAAATCGGCAAGCACACATAAATCTTTTCGTGCTAGGTAGAGGCGTACTACCTTTCTCAAAAGGCATATGGTACCCTATGAGCAGTACAGTCTTGCGAGTTGACTTCCCTTTGAGACAGTTAGCAGATTCGAGACCGTGTTCGCGCGACACTAGAACAATTGAGTTCGTCAGATGGTCTCGGGTCGTCAGTTTCAGATGCGCGTTAGGAGCTACTCTGCCTAGAGCCTTCCAAGTAGATGTGCAGGCTCGAAACCGCCTAGATCTCAAGTATAGACCTGACGTGATATAGTACACTAGTTAGTGAACGTCGGGACTTGTGTAAATATAATGAAAGCTCATGAGCATAGAGCGAGTATATCTATTGACCAGGGAGCATAGTAAACGCATGCATATCATAGCATAAAGATTTTAATGAACAAAACCATTTTCCAAAAGGCATGCATTCATCATTTAAGAAAAAGTTTTTAGTGTCACTAGCAGGAGTTATTTTTCTTACTCTGACCCCCCGTGGGCAATGTTTTTACAGGTGACCCAGGTGGGAAGCTACGCCTAGGATGAGCGTTTTGTGGAATTAGTTTGTAGTATCTTCCACTTTCAGTTTTCTCTTTTTCAGCATGTATTTGTAAATATGGACAATGTATCTTGTTAATGATTTATATGCTATGTATCAGACTTATGATATTATTTCAGAATTTCAGTCATTTCACTTCTATTCATGTTTAGTAGTCTGTGAATCCAGATATCAGGTATGTGGTTACCCTTAGTTTACTTTCTTAGCTTCCGTTGTAAGTTTTCAGATTTTTAGTAGCTTCTACTTTATACCTGTTGTGTACTAGTTTTGATATTGTTTCGTAATTCTCTTTATATCGCTGACCCGGCCGGATGGCTGATTATTGTAAAACTGGGAAGAGGTGTTACATAGTAAGCAGCGGATATGAAAGAAAACTAAGTTGCAAGTACCTGAAGGGGACTTGCAAATATCTGTTAATCTCTGCAAGAAAAGAGTTAGACACAGATATGATAGAAAAGTAAGCTGCAAGTACATGAATGAAACTTGCAAATATCTGCTGATTTCTGCGAGAAGAAGCGTGAGAAGCAGATGTGATAGAAAAGTAAGTTGCAAGAACCTGAAAGGAACTTGTTAATATCTGTTAATCTCTGCAAAATAAGAGTGAGCAGCAGATATGAAAGAAAACTAAGTTACAAGTACCTGAAGGGAACCTGCAAATATCTGTTAACCACTGCAAGAAGAAGAGTTAGAAGCATATACGATAAAGAAATAAGTTGCAAGTACCTGGAAGGAAACTTGCAAATATATGTTGATTTCTACGAGAAGAAGAGTAAGAAGCAAATATGGTAGAAAAGTAAGTTGCAAGAACCTGAAAGGAACTTGCTAATATCTGATAATCTATGCAAAAGAAGAGTGAGCAGCAGATATGAAAGAAAACTAAGTTGCAAGTACCTGAAGGGAACTTGCAAATATCTGCTAACCTCTGCAAGAAGAAGAGTTAGAAGCAGATATGATAAAGAAATAAATTGCAAGTACCTGGAAGGAACTTGCTAATATTTGTTAATCTCTGCAAAAAAGGAGAGTGAAAAGCAGATATGAAAGGAAAGTAACTCGAGTATCTGAGGAGTTTATGGATAAATCTTCTACTAAAAGTTATTGCGATAGGATAGATATGATTAGACTACAGAAGGGATATCCACGAAATCCTGTTGTTGACTGAATAAGCAAAATCACAGCGATGATCTTCTTGCGTGATCAGATATGATATCCCAATATGAAATCCAGATCAGCAAGATGAAACCATCTTAGTTAAACTTCAATAGCATGGTTTGTTAATCAAGGAGAACCAGATACTCTGATTAATGATTGGTGTCATTAACATCTGATAAGAGTAATAAAGAGCTTATAAATCATCATCTGATAGAGCTTTATGCAAGCAGTGCATATAAGATGAGCATAAGCAAAATAAAAGTTACAAATCCTTTTGATAGGTTGGACTTAACATGTATAGAAGGCAGTTGACAAAGGAGGTCTACACCTGAAGATGACCCAAAAAAGGTCGGATGCTGCCACAGGTATTCCTCGTGGGCCTTAAGCATCGTCTGTCTAAGAAAGATCATCAAGAGTGTAGACCTACCCAGAGCGGACTAGTCGCATTCCTTTAGAAGGGCACAAAAGAGAAAAATGCACAAAAAATCCTGAGAATGATCGATAGATACACTGCTCTCATGCATCGGGTTACAAACATCGCTGATCAGTTAGGTCAGGTGCGCCAAGTGGTCTATAGCATTGCTCGCCTTTGGAAAGATCACCGGAGTTGTTGGCCACGCGAAAGCACGGATTGAGAGTATCATAGAGTATTCGACTATTACAGTCATGAGATGATCGAAGAGACAAGGCTACACTTGATCGACATTGCTTGTCAAGCAAAGAACATGATAACTGCAATGTATCCCTAGCGAAGCAGAGCAGAGCTAACACACTGGGATCTCCCTTGATGTGCGCTGTGTGTTAGATATTGGCCAGGATCTGAATCCCTGAAGTCCGCCGCACAAGAGTTGGACGGCCCCCAATGCACATATGTGAACACTCCCCGCATATGTGGTCATGGTTGTCTTACGCCAGAGTCCGACCTTGAGGGGGCCCAAGCAAGACTCGGCAATGTCTCGGTGGTTCAGCGATCTATTTGGCAAAGAGAAAATATAGGAAACACTCCAAAAAGGGAAATGTGTCAGTATGGGATACGTAAAATTTATTGAAATGAATGAAAGAAACACTTAGAAGTGCTTTAAAGAGAAAATGTTTGTAGAATGTGAAGTAAAAACAACCGGTAATGATTGTGAGGAGATTTTGGGACTGCGACGTCCTTCAGCTCAGAATAGGTCTCTGAGGGGTCCTTCATCGTAGGCATCGACGGTTTCATAGATGTCGATGTTGCTGACTTGGTTTGCCCATATTGAGCCCAGAGAGGGATTTTCTACTTCTTTGCCCTTTGAAGTAGATGGATCGAAATGATCACTCTTCGGGAAGAGTTCACGGAGTTTGCCTAACTTTAGCATTCTTTCTATTAACTGGCGAATAGCTCGGCAGTTTTCAGTTGAATGCCCTCCTCCTTTGTGAAACTCACAGAACGGATCTGAATCTCTTGGTCTTTGATCTACCGGCTGCTAAAGCCTCTTATAATTAGCCTTACCCTTCATGACTTAGCTTACTTCCTGCATGGTTGCATCCAGTTCGGACTCAAACAAGTCTTCATCCTGTTGTTGATGAACTGAAGCTGCTTGCGGAGCTTGTGCTGGATAAGCAGGTGGTGCTGGCAATAGCAACCTTTGGCCTTGGAAGTGATCTTGGCCCGGGAAGGGGTGTCGATGACGTTGAAATTTTCTTCCCTTGTTTGATTGAAAATCTTTCCGAGGAAGACCTCGGGGGCTGCTTGTAAGAAGAAGAATCTTTTTTCTGTTACAAGCCTGGAAATGAAGTTGGGATTGATCTTTTCACCTCGTATGTATGAGTTAGTCAGGCTAATCATCTCCTGGTATGTCCTCGGCTCTCGGACATTAGCTTCGAATTTTAGTGGCCCTTCTCTTAAACCACTTATTAGAGCAACTCGGTACATTTCTGGATCGACGTTCACGACGTCTAGAATCTCTCTCTGAAAGCGATCCACGAAATGAGACCAAGTCTCATCCTCACGCTGCCTGATCTCAAAGAGGGCTTCAGGACCGCTCTTCCTCTTTGGAGAGGTAGAAAATCTAAGCAAGAGCTCCCTCCTCAGATCAGCAAAGGAAGCGATTGACTGAGAACGTAATCCATAAAACCACTCTCTTGCATGTCCATCAAAGGACGTTACGAGGAGCTTGCACTCAGTAGCATCTGTAAGAGTCCTGAGAGCGACGGCTGACTCAAAGGCTTGAAGGTGTGCTGATAGGTCAGACTCTCCAGTGAAAACTGGCAATCGCGGCTCTCTGATATTAGCCGGAGTTGGTTCTTGTCGTACACTCTCTGTAAATGGTGTCGGTTCTTCCTGCTTTCCTACAGCATAAGGAAAGAAGGGAGCATAAGTTGTAGCTGCAAAAGGAGCAGGAGGATAGAAGGGAAAAGTCGCTGCGGAAGGAGCAAAGGCAGGAGCTGAAGAGTAAGGATGACTTCCCTGAAAATTCAGAAATCTTGTTGGACTTCCCCTGGCAGCTTCCCGGAAGAAGTTTTGACGAGTAGCAAACTCATCATTTTGAGACCGCAAAGGAGCTGCAGGACCTTGCAGAAAGGTTGGTGGGTAAACAGGAGGATAGACCGGCGGATAAGCCGTCGGATTGACTTGCGGGTTCTCCATCAAAGGTGTCTGGTTGACTGGAGGAACTGGCGCTGCTGCAGGTTGCACCTCTAGTCGCTGCGTGATTGCAGCATGGATACGGTTGATTGCCTGAAATTGTTGGGTGGCTTCCCGTCGTGACAGCTCCAAGGTTTCCCAGAGAGGATCTTCATTAGGACTTGATGGAGCAAGTTTCTCGGCTGATTGGTGATCTGTCATGGTTAACTGTTGGTTTTCACCGTCTGTTCGAGATCTGAAGGTCGCGTGTTAATATTGATGCGGAAAATGCGAGCTTCCACTGGCTAACTCGAGAGTGGAGCACGATCGATCCGGGATGCGGAGATAGAGGAAAGGAGGATGTTGATCCGAGTGCGGAGATGGCCGCGAGGTTGATTAGGAACTGTCGAGCATACGGTTACTTTGATTGTTAGGTTTGCAGGTTGATGCCGAGAGAGGTGAGTTGAGAAGAAGAGGGGGCTGTTAGCAGCGGCAACAGCAGAGTTCGCCAGCCTCAGCTTAAATGTCACTCCAGCGACGGGCTTTCCTTTGATTATGAATCGATTACAGCTTGAGATTGCACCTTTACATGGAAAGCAAATAAATGGTGCAAATGGGGAAGCTGGCGGCTAGAGGGAAGAGGGCGCCAAAGGCCGCACAGTTTGACAAAGCAGGTCAGCAGACCGCGCGGTAAGCTGATCCCGCAATTCGCTACCCAAGGTCGAGCGGACTGTGCGATCAGGGCAGAGAGGACAGCTTAGGTCGCTGAAGCCAGGGCAGGCCGCAAAGGCTTGACCGCGGAGGCCGAGCGGACTAATAGTTGGAGTCTGCAGGATCTGATGCTTTGGCTGACTGCTGTGTCGTCTCCCGCTCGTGTATGCGCGTGCCCCCAGAATGAGAGGTATGGGGGCCTATTTATAGGCTCGGGCCGGAGACGGTCCTGGTAACGTTACCCCCGATGAGCCGGTAAGTTGTGTGAGTAGAGCGATGAGTCCGCTGAGTCTGCACTATGCTATGCGGTTTAGGACTTGTCCCCCTGAGTTGATCTGATGTACTAAGCGAGCCCGCGCAGAGCTATGCAAGCTTAGGTGTAGTCCGCCCGCTGCTGGGAAGAGGGTGCCGGGAAACTTGAGGGCTGAGTGGCGGACTGCAAAATGAGTCCGCCCCAACCCGAGGCGGACAGGTTGTGTCCTCCACTGCTGCTGGAGGCTTGTCCCCCAGTTGGGTGACAAGGGCTTGGCGACCTGGCTGGCTGAAGAGAGCAGGTCGCGCATGCTGTTGGATGAAGAGAGGTCGCTACCCTCCGGCGGGTAGGAGCTGATCGTCCTTGCTGGAGAATGAGCTCGCCATCTTCAGGCAGGCTGGAGTTGAGTCCGCATTGCACTGTGTGGTCTGGTGGAGTTGTCGGTCCTGCTGCCACCTTCTGGCGGACTGAGATCGAGTCTGCGAACTGCTGGCGGACAGGAGAGTTGGAGGGAGGAGCAAGTCCACCTCCCTTAGGCGGGCTAAGGACGAGTCCGCCCACTGCTGGCGGACAGAAAGGGCAGGCCGCCACTGCTGACTGGCAGTCTTGAAAAATGTCACCGCTGTCGATGGTGGGCGGCATGGAGGCAGGTCGCCACTGCTATCTGGCGGCGAGCTGGCGGACTGAAGATATAGTCCGCCCCTAGTAGAGTAGAGAGTACTGCGCGGATAGTCTAAGCTAACCGCGCGGCCTGCAGAGATGAAATATCAAAGCAGTTCGCACCCTCGCTGACTGCAGCTGTTGCGCGACCTGGGTGACCAGTCAGGGGAGACCGCCCTAGCCGCGCGGCCTGAGCGGACAGAGAAGTTTGTCCGCCCATCCAAGAGGACAGGTCGCGGCCTCCTGGAGGAACTCGGAGCAGGCCGCGACTTGCATGCTAGCTACTTAGGGAGGGATCGCCGATTTCTGGGTCAACACAAATATCCTTGACATTGTCAGGATTTACGGAAACGCACGAGCCAGAGAGATGAACCCTAGAAAGTGCACAGACTCAGATAGAAAGATGCATTTTATAGATGGGCATAAAAGTGCTCCTTATAGAGAGTGTTGAAGAGCAGTCGTAGGTGTGTAAGGTGCTCGTCATGAGTTTGACGATAAACAAGGATTACGTCAAAATAGGCTACGAGGAACTTGCCCATATGCGGGTGTAAAATCTGTATCATTGTGCGCATGAATGAATTAGGGGAGTTGGTTCCATGAGACCTATCCATTGTCATAAATGCGATTTTTCACTAATCACCCTCTCTGACCATAATCTGGCGGTACCATCTCTGTAGATCTAACTTGGAAAAGATCAGGGCACCTGACATAATGTCTAAGAAGTCGTTGAGTCGAAGAATGGCAAACTGATAATTGATCGTAATCTAGTTGATAGCTCTGCTGTCTATGCACATTTGCAAGGTACCAACCTTCTTATAGGTAAGAGGGGTAGGTACCGCGCAAGGGCTCAAAATTTCACTAATAAATTGCTTTTGTAGGAGGTCGGTAACCTACGTTCGTGTTCATCGGGATTCATCTGATGTCGTGGAAGATTCAGCAAAGATGATCAATCGCATGCTGAATTTCCCGTAATGGGGGTAGCTCATCTGGGAGCTTATCAGGAATCATATCGTTGTACTCATCTAGGAGGCATCGAACAACAAGATGAATGAACTCTATGTCCATAATGTCCTTTATAGTGTGTGGGACAACAACGACACAAATGATAGTGGTATCGTGACTCTCTCGAGTGAACTCACTGCGTCGTAAGATATGGATAGGTCTCGGGGAAACTACAGTAACTGAATGCTCGACCCTTGTCTTATGGGAACCCTTGGGTTGGGTCGAGGACAATGTGATCTTGATGCCCTTGTCAAAGAAGACATAAGTGTTGAATTGTCCAAAACAAGTCACATCCTTATTATAAAGCCAGGACCTTCCTAGTAATATATGTGTGATGTCTATGGCAATGACGTTACACCGAACTTTATCCTTGAAGGAAGCTAGCATAATGGGTGTTAGGCACCACTGAGTGACCTGGATTGTCATCTTGTCTACCCATACGACTCGATATGAATGTGAGTCGGGCTATGCATTAATCATCATTCGTTCAAGCCCACTTTTGGGCAATGATATTCACACAGCTAGTACTATCAATGGCGAGCTTGCAGGCTCTGCCTGCACTCAGGAAATAATTGTATAAGATAGTAGTCCGCCTCCAATCCTCATCAGTGCGTGGAGTGTGCAGTAGGCTACAGATAATGACCATCTCAAGTGTTCGATCTGCTTTGTCCTCCCAATCCTCCTCTATGGCTAAGACGATCTCTTCTTCGGAGGGCTATATGGAATCAGCACTAAGGTAGGGTTCCTCCTCAATAAGTAGATTCAGAGTGGGGAATTGTGTCGCCGCATAGCCTCTACCCTAACAACGAAAACACTAGATCCCTCAAGAATTTGTGATGTAAACCGGGGTGGGGTTTTGAAATTAAATATTTTTCTTAATCAAAATAATTTAATTTATGATAAAATAGAATGTTAGATTTGAAAATAAATAATTATTTGAAATTTTAAAAGAGGTTGAGCGGCCAAAGTTGAAGCGTTGCGCGTCAAATGCTCTCAATCAATAGAACCTCGCAAAGCCGTTAATCATTATTTGAAAGAAATTTCCTTGAGTGTTTAACGATTTGAATCGTCGCGGGATTTGTAACTCCACAAACAAAACCACGAGTAAAATTTATGAAATAAATTGCAAGTTTAAATAGCACGAACGTCTGAGTCAAGCTTAACATTAATTAATTAGGACTCATAAAATTAAGCTAAGAAAATGAGCTTTGGTGCGGTGGTGTTACCCAGCGACAAGATTCCGACCCTAAACCATAAACACTAAACCCTAAACCCAAATAACACACTGTAAAAATGGTAACAGGCGCCAGTTGACGAAAGAAATTGCTCGAGTTCGACGTCAATTGACAGGGGCGAGCAGGACACCGGCCGGAGGTGGAGTCGTAGTCGACGGCCAAGTGTTCAAATCCAGTCGTCGGAATTGGGTTGCCGATGTCAACGGCGACCGGGCGGCGTGCTTCTAGACGACGCAACAATGGGAGTAGGCGCGCGCGGGAACGGGGGCTTCTCCGTCGCTGGAAGGAGATAGGCGGCTTCTTCTCTGAGGGCAGGCGGCGGCGTGAATAGCAAAGGTAGCGGGCGGCTTTGACCGGCAATACAGGGAGAAGAACGTTTCGTTCTCCTGTATTCTCTTCGGGCTCCTCTTTAGTCAATGACTGCTTTAAATAATAGACAATCAAATCTCTTTTTGCAGAAATTAATATTATTCCTATTACATTTCTTTCAAAACTATCAAACTATTTGCTGAATTGGTAGGATTTTGAATAGTTTTTTCAAAAAGAATTTCCTATAATGAAAGAGCCCGTTTTGGGCAAGGTCATCATCCGATTGTTTCAATTTTTCAAACATTGCCTTTACATTTAAATGCTCAAATCAATTTCCTACTTTCCAAATAATATTTTGTTCAAATATTCTTACTTAAATCTCTCTCCAAAAGATTGTTAATATCTCTTTCAATTAATTTTATGTGAACCATTAAATAAATTAAACTTGCCTTTTCCATTCCTACTACTGAAGTTACCGGATCTTTTTATTCAGGGTCTTATCGGACGATCAAACCGACGAGCCAAATCAAGTACATTAGCAGAGAACGAGTACATGGAATGAAAAATGGGTACATGGAATGAAATACAATAAAATAAATATACGATGCGACGCAGGATGCATCAATTTGGGGGGCCCAATGACAGTAAATGAGCTCTTCATGTCTACGAGAACACAAGAAGCTATAGATGGAATGGTTCCCTGATGAGATCACTTAGGTGCAGAACTATCAAGTTGTGGGTTGAGTAACCTTGGACCTGAGGTACGAAAATATTGTTTGTACTCTAATTTGAGTTGAAAGATATGCTCGACGGACTCCAGGTGGTGGGGAATGAGTTCCGAACGAATGTTTGCCCTCAATCCGGCCAAAACGCGGGAAGCAGAAACGATGTGCTCTTCAGTGATATTGCTCCTGACGACAAATTCATCAAAGCAAGTCATATACTCGGCTACAGAACTGATTTCTTGTCATAGGGCTTGGAGTTGATCTAGGAGCTGAATCGGGTACAAAGAAGGGAGATTTTTTTTAGTTTTGGTCTCATATCGTTTCATCGGATGACGGGATAATAGTCATCTATATCTAATAACCGCTCTAGACTAGTCCAATATATCTTAGCTTGCCCAAGTAAGTCATCTTCGCAAACCACAGTCGTTGCTCGTCAGACATTCCGTACTAATCAAAGTAATTGTCCATATCCAATAATCAATCACTAAAAGCCTTAGGATCCAACTGTTCATCGTAAGATGAGGCAACGATACAAATATGACATGTGATATTATCCTCACCAACATGACCTCTTCAGGGCTCATGATAGTCCAAATAGTCATTTGTACCTTGATCGAACAGCGCATGGTAAACAGGACGATCTTTATGCAATGGATATCGGGGTTGAGGTCGCTCTTCCTGCGGATGGTGTTGTCAACCAATAGTGGGATCTCTACAACAGTCGTAAGCTAGCTTCGGGACCTCGGGGAAGGTTGGAGGAGCCTATGATAGTGGATTAATGAACATACGGTCGGGAAGTCCCTCAATATCTCGAAAACCCTCGTGGTGGACAACTTATGGCCTAATGGGTTCTAATGGATGTGGATTTCTAACGAGATCCAGACATGGTAAGGAATCTAAATTGTTCTCTAAGTTTATAAAAATGTGCGTCTATTTGATTGAATCGATTCTCCAAAAAATTGTAGAAATCATAAATTGATGAGTCGGAGTTAGAAATGGTGGTGGCTTGATTATTTAATGGAAGCATGCAAATGTCTCTAACCGGTGATCTGATACAAAACAGACAAAGGGTAAGCTCCTAGAGAGGCTAATGATATTTTTGTATATGCATACACTTCCAACAATTGACTTTACTTGAAATAACTTTCCTTTACAAATCAAAATACTAATGAGTCGCAGTAGATAAAGCAAACAAACAAGGAAACATGAGACGTCATATATATGTAAGAGTACTCAAAAATCAAATGACCATGTAAATGAAAACTCATAAAGATTCAGAAACAAAGATTATGAATTACATATCCCTTGAGTAGAAAATAAACATTTAATTCAACAATAAGAATTGATTTCAAATTAAAACTCACATAAACTAACAATGGAGGAGGGCTACAATAAGTGGTAGTGGGCTGAAATAGGGCCTAAGAGACGCTTGATGAGCCCAAACTGGGCAGAAACGGGGCTGTATATTCTGGTTGGCAACAAGTAGTCCAAATGGGGGTTGTTTCAGGAAGCTGGGCAATTGGACAGCGACTTGTCAGGTGGCTGAAAAGCAGCTTCAGCAACAGGGTTTGCCGGAAAAGGGTTCCTGGACAGCAGTCTTGTCTTTCAAGAGCAGGCTAGGATGTCTCCAAGGAAGTGAAGTAGGGATGCACTGGATTCTAGGAGTGGGATGGGTTTTGTGGTATTACTGGGGCTGCTGGATGTGTAGAGGGAGGCTGGGCTCGGGTAATGTGGAAGGGGGGCTGGGTATGGAGAATAGAGGGAGGACTGGTGGTTGTTGAGAGGGGGGGGTAATTGGGGAGGTGGTTGATCGTTAATGGAGGGTGGGGAATTATAGGGCTTGGTTTGTTAGAGGAGCTGCTGGAGTGTGGGGGTTATGGGGCCGGCTGTGAGAAGGTCCAAGGAAAGTTGATCCACGAGAGATTGAGGGAGAGTGAGTTGGCTGTTGTGGAGGTAGGGAAGTGGAGTAGTGGGGGAGATCCTAAATTGTAGGAGGAATGGGGCAGTGGGATAGTGGAGTAGTGGAGGTAGTTAAGGTGGTTATGAGGTGGTGGGGTGGTGGTTGGCCGTAGATGGTCGCTGGCCATAGTCTGATCGCCGTAGGTCGGTCACCGGTGGCAGTTAAGGGTGGCCTACCGGAGGTGGTCGGGAAATGCTTTCCGGTGATCGCCGGAAACTGGAAATGGGAAGAATTTGGAGAGGGGAAGGGGGTTGTTATGAAGGTATATGAGAAGGGGATTGTAGGGTGGCTGAACGGTGGTTGGTGGGGGTGGGATGATTTTGGGAAGACGGTTGGTGGAGGTGGGGTTGGGGGATGGTGACTCCCGGCTATAGGAGGTAGGGGCTGGATTGAGGGCCAGCTGGAGGTTAAGGTGAGGCTTGATTTTGGAGGGGAAGGGAGAGAGATTTGGCAAGCGACAAGGGGGGTTGTGGGAGGTCCAAGATTCACACTTGGGGGTTTCGGCTTCAGCACCGAAAAATCAAAAGCAAGTCTTTTTTGCTTCAACTTTCAATGTCATCAATAAAGCCCTCTACTCCTGTATATAGACTAGAGAGGGGCAACGAATGGTCATGATTCTTCGTTCGTTGCATCCCTCAAAAAACAAAATTACAATGAATATTAAAAATGCAACGAACGAAACATGCTATGATAAGTGATCCGCTTGTTGAGCAGTCCCGATCGTCACTGGGCCCGAGGTCAGCGTGAGTAGACACTAACGGGCCGTGTGGCATGACCGCATAATCCTCATCACAAGTTTTCATCAACTAGTGGAGTCCTGACATACACAAACATTTTCTATTTCACTTTTTTTATTGTTCTTGCTTTTAGGGATTGGGTCTATAAAGACTCACTTGTTGTATTTCATCTTTAATATTTTGATGGACCTCTATATAACTTAGGTCTGTAAGAAACTCAAGGTGGTTGTCTCCCCTTGATCCCATTTCAAAAATTTCTTATAGTAAGGATTTCTTCATTAACAATAATCTTCTACATCATTGCCTCTTGATTAGATACCCCAACAAATCTACAATAAATGATACCCTTGGGCTAGCTATGTAACTTTCCTCAGTTTCCTAACATCTATTACCATTTAAAAAAGAGTTTGAAATATAGGAATTGATCCATTAATTAAATGTCACGAAAAAAATAAAAGAACATAAAATAATAGTCTAATACAAAACACCTAATAGTTCAAAGCATGAAAAACAAACACATGGAAAGTTTTGGTCCCAAAATCAAACCGTAAGATAATAAATCGTCAAAATAGAGTATAGTGGGTTGGAGATGGTAGAGTTAACCTGTTATTTGAAATTGAATTAATATGATACTCATGAGCATGAGCATATACTCTTCTGCATCTGGCCAGAAGGCATGTCTCTTGGCTATCTACCTAACCAAAAAAGTCACAAATTATTATTAGTCTTTGAGACTAATGATGTTAGGAAAGATAGTTAAAAAGGAATAATGTTTTCATGGTATAAGATAAAAGATAAAATACACAAAGGATTTCAATCTACAAACATGCAAACATTCAAAGTTTCTTGAATATTGGTTAGAACCCCTCATTTGACAACCATATTTGTCAGGTCATATAAATAATCACCTATTGTGTCGTAGACATTTTACTTTTCAATTCTAGGCCTTTTACTGAACAACTATGGGAGGAGTTAGTAAAATTGTAAGATAAAATTCAAGAAATAAGTAACTATGGATGAAATAATGATATATATTTTAGCGGATAGAAAAAAAAACTTGACCAGCTAATAATAGAGAATTCTTTGCTACAAGTAAAAAAAGAATAGCTTGGGAACTTGTGAAACACCTCACAAATATAAAATCAGTTGATCCGATAACCCATCAAGCGTTTAAAGATGAGGTATTTTAAGGAGTTATAGCAAACAACTGCAAATTATAAATGATAAATACCACCAAATGCATTAAAGACTTTGCATGTGTGGTGAAATAATACATTTATTCACTTAGGGGTTGAGTATAACTACCACAGGAAGACGCAAAGTGGGGAATCCCCCAGGAGGAAAGTTGAATTCATAGCTCAGATTTTTGTAAGGCCCTCCAGAACACCCACCATTAGGGAGGAACACTCTTGGACAAGATGTACTTGAGCTTGGACCATTCCTAGCAGCTTGTGAAGGATCTACATTCATCTCAGAAATTTTCTTAACCTTCTTCTCTTGCACCTGTATGGTAAAGAAGTAATTTATAAGTAAAATTGAAAATAAAATGAACGTAAAGTACAAAGCAGGAAGTCTTCACTCTAGTAAATTAAGATAGAACCAAATTCAAAGCTAAAATGTGGAAAGATTATCACAAAATGACACGAAGGAATGTAAAGCTCACTTCAATTGCATGGCCTAAAATAGAGGACATGCTTTGATTTCATTTAGGTCATGCTTTGATTTCAATAATCAAAAAGATCAAACTATCACAAATGTTATTGAAATATTAAATAGTCAAGTAGCACTAGATAGATATTACAACCAACTATAAATATAACATTACGTGACTTCCAGAATTCCTGTCATCCAAAACAGTGATTTTAGTACACAGGTTATATCGTGTGGACTTGGCGTTATATTATGGACATTTAATATTTTGTCAACTGTGTTAAGGAGATTTTGGTCCTAAGAAAACCATGAACCAGATGAAATGATACCTTATTGGCACTAAGTACTTCTCATTTTTTTCAGTGATTTCTTCCTGAGGCAAACTTGTTGACAGGGAAGGGATGCGTGAGTGAACTATAAGCAATGCAAGCCTTATGCACAGTGTCAGAGAAAATGAATCATATCTACTATAGAATAATTAATGCGTGCAAATAGTGATCCGACAATGTTTTGCAACTTCTAATTAACACAAAAAACACTAGCAAGCAGCATTGAAAGAATTTGAGCAAGCGAAAAAGTTTGGCTTTCTTCCGCATGAAGGGTCATCGGTTAAATATGCAAGTGAATAAATCATGATCGATAACTTTCTATTTCTATCTTCAAGAATTCCGTCAATCTCTTCAAATATCTTTTATATATTCATCAGAAATTCTATTACAAAAATATAATTCCTTGTTCCGGCTCTCTATGATTCAAATAACTTCCGTAGTTTTTTTCTTCCAATAAATCTGATTGAAAGTCCACTGAAATTTCCATTCCGGATATATGTCGATGTTGCTTCGACTTCTGGTGGAAGGTGCGTTGAAATTTACTTCAGAATAAAGATCTGTCGACCTAACTTGGTACTCGACATTACGTCGATATCTTGTCGGCGTATGCGCCACCTTCTATCATGAGGAGCCATCGACTTCACTTCAGAGTATGTGTTGACAGCTAGTCAGAGTCATGTCGACTTCTAGTCGTTGTTGCGTCGACTTCTAGTCGACACGTGTTTGCATTTGATGATTTTTTTCCTATTCTCATATTTCCTTTCTTATGCCTTTGACTTAACTGACATCATAGGACTTTTATGACCACATTACCCTCACTTATGAAGCACTGACACTTCAAAATGCCCAACATGTCGGTATCAAACTCTCCGACACTCGTCCGACTCGCCGACACTCTCTGACACGCGTGTCGGAAGTCCGACACGCTGGCTCACGCGGGACTCGCGTATCCCGCTTAATCGGGCACGCGTGTCCCTAAGCTAGCTACTCATGGTGAGGCGGGAGACAATTTATCTTGGAAGTGCAATTTTCGTGAAAAATGTTTTATATATAAGAGTGAGAGCACATTTGTTAATGATTGGTGGAAAAAGAATTTAAAAGCGTGTAAAAATTTCAAACAGTAATCTATTTGAGATGAAAAAACTAGAAAAAGAGGTGAACGCTAGAATAGCGAGTCTTGCTCCTAAAAACTTGTCTATGGTCTTTTCTATCATTTCAAGTAGTGAAGGTGGATCTACTACTGGGGTCGATATTTTCTCTAGAAAAAGCAAGATTGAAAATGGGGGAAAACGTTTGCTTCAGAATCCATTATTTTTACTGATGTATATAATGGTAATGTGTTAATGTTCTATCATTTTTTGACCTTTTATTAAGTTTTACATTTTAATATTTGATAAGTAATATTTAAACATGATGTAATTTATTTGAATATTTGTTAATTATTCATTTTTTTTATTTTTTTCTTAAATGTTTTAGGATTTTCATAATTATAAAAAATAAATATTTAATATACGTGTCACAGCGTGTCAGAATATGGTATTTTTTGAGAATTGACGAGTCGACTGTTGTGTGGTATTGTGTAGCGTGACGCGTGTCGGTGTCGGTGCAACATAGACCCTCACTATACAACATGGGAATTTATCCTAAGATGTAAAATCACTTATGAATAATTTATTAAGTTAAATCAATAGGATTTTCCCAACACATTCTAATATCATCATATATGCATATGCCCAAAACAAGTACCCAAGAAGGGCCCTCCACACTCACGACAGGCACTTTGTTCCTCGACATGTCATTGGCTTGACCAACATGCCAGCAACCTTCCAGTCGACGACCTTTGCTCCGAAAATGTGTGTTAGTCTTTATTGATGGCATCTTGTTACAAAGCACCTCATAGAAGTCCCACCTTCAGAACCTTCGCAGTGTGCTTCAACATCTTGTGCAACATCAGCTGTGTCAATATTAAGAAATGCTCCTTCGACTGCACACAAAGGGCCTACCTCAAACATGCTATCTTTGTGGTAGACCTTGTCATGGATCCAACGAAACTCAAAGTTGTTGAACAGTGGCCGGCGCTGAACTCCATCAACATGCTTTGCAGTTTCCTCAGTCTAACAGGCTACTATCAGCGGTTCATACGTGACTACGTCTACATAGCATGCCCACTAACAACCTTCTGAAGGAGACAGCAGATCACCCATTCACTTGGATGCTCTAATCCCCGGAGGGTTTTTTGAAGTAATAACATGCTCTCTACTCTACTCTTATTGGTAACGTCGAGCTTCACCACGACATTCATGATCGAATGTTATGCATCAGGAAGAGGGATCAGAGTAGTAATCATGCAGGAAGGACGGCATATCACCTACTTCAGATGGAGTTGATGGACTCTCACTATATCCAATGTAGGGTAGGGTAGTGGTGCTCGGAAACTATGACTCTAGGTGCGGGTGCAGTGGTGACACACTATTACAACCCTAAATGCAATGCAACCGTTGGTGACGGCGACGATTAAATTAAGAAATGAAATTAATAGCACCACGCAAACAATTGAATTAGAAAACAAACAATTAATTTCAGCAATTTTTATAATGGTTTACTCCGCTCGGAGGGCCAAAGCAAAACGTGCGGCGAATAATTCCTCCTACAATTATTAGTATACTAGAGTTAATTTTCACACAAGCAATAGTCGCAGCACAATACAGTAAATCACCAAATGAAAATGTCAAATCAAAGAATACAATACCACAAAGCTCACAACATAGAGGGCTGAACCGAGACACTGAAGATTTGGAGGGTCGGATGTGTAGATCGGCGATCGGAGGTGGAACCAGTGGCGAGGCGACGGTGACGATGGCTGCCCTCGGCGGAGAACGGTGCGAACGGACAATAAAATGGTGGATCTGGCCACGAATAAGTAGATCCGGGCCGGGGGTGGGTAGATCCGCTATTTAGGGTCGGATCCGGGCAAAAATGGAAAGGTGTGCAGTGGAAATACCGGATCGAGAGGCTATAATCCTAGATCTAGACTGATCTAGAATTTTAGGGTTATTGGGATGGTGGATCCACAGAGGGAAGTAAAGGAATGGAGGGTCGGCGTGAGCAGTGTTCGGTGAACAGTGTTTCCAGTGAACATTGTTTCGACGTGGTCGGTATTCCTGCGTGAACAGTATTCTTGCGTGAACAGTTCACGTGAACAGTGCTCTTGATTCCTTGAAAGCGGCAAGGGTTGGGATTTGGGGGCTGTAGGGGTTGCGGATGAGGCTTTCGGAGGGGGAAGAAGAAGGTTATGGATGGGTAGTACCTTGGGGAGGAGTTTGGAGGCCTGGGAGTCGTCACCTAGGGTTCCACGGCGTCGGCACCGGGGAGGGATTGCTGGAATCCGAGAATGCTTCTTCTTCAAATCCAACAATGACTCATTTCAGCCCTCATAGCTCCTATTTATAAGAAAAGAAATGTTATGGCATCCCATTCGACGGTTATGATTGGTCGGCGGGAGATGCCTCAAAATACATGAAATAAAGTCCAAAAAAACATAAAGTAATATAAGATTTTGACTCGCGGCGACGCTCCAGACGCAATCGCAGAGTCCAATCGTCGATCCGGGCACGACATATATGGAAAGTTGTCAAATCGGCCCGAAACGGGCCTAAAGCGCGTCATCGTCTCTGATCTGCATCAATCTCCCCGGCTTGAATGAATTCATCTCCCGATGAATTGGGATCGGAATTCTCTCGTTGATCGCCAGGTACAACTCGAAGAGATCCACCGGAAGTCTTCCAAGTGTCATCGGCGGAAGGGTGTTCTCGCCAATCAATTTTCCCTGACTGAAAAGTTGTCATATCCGGCGAAAGGAGACGGTCGTGCTAAAGTCGAAGTCCAGGGGCGAATCGATCAAGCTCTGTTGCAAGTATCCAAACGTCAACTGCCACGGGACGGTCCCGCCAATGTACCAAGTAGCGACAGCGCGGCCCCTCTGAAGTAGGAACAAACTGGTGGAATATGAACTATGTGATGCTCTCATCGCTCATCTCTCGAAGGGTGGAACCCGGTGCGATCAGCGGTACCGGTGGTGAAACCAAAGAAGACGAATCCTCAGGTGGTGGGTGGTAGAACGGGGTGGACTGTGGGAGCCATCAGACGTGGGTGGGGTAAGAGAGTGGTAGGCAACGACTGTGGGTGTGGGGGTGGCTGGGTATCTCCACTGCTCGGGTCCACATACTCATGAGGCTCATAGGATGGAGTTAGATGCTCAACATTAAACATAGGGTGAATTCCCATACTGGTCGGGATGTCAAGTCGGTAGGTGTTGGTCCCAATACGACTAATAATGGAGTACGGAACCATTCACCTCGCGCTTAACTTCTTGGCAGACCCCGAAGGGAGACTCTCAGGTCGGACTCGCACCATTACCTTCTCTCCTACATTAAATATTTGCTCTCGCCTACGCTTATCTGCATGGGCTTTGTAATTTTCATTGCTTATATCATTCGTCGGCGAACCAACTCATGCAAATCATGCAAATGTCGTGCAAAAGACTTAGCAGACTCATGCATGATAACACGACAGACACGGCACACTCCTTATAGGAAAATCTAATAATGCCTGAGATGTCTCTCAAATGTGGTGGCCTATCAGGAGTTTCTTTCGGCGGAGTGTAGACAAACTCATCCCGTGTGTGACGAGTGCTCAGATGACCGTGAGAGACAACTATACTCAAATACGGGCTCGTAAAGAGCCAAATGTCTCGCGGGGAACGTAGCGCATCAGGGGGGTCCCCAGGAGGTGTGTCAGAAAAGTCATCACGAAGGAGACGACCACCTGAGTGAAAATCGTGTACACCGACTAGAAGTCGTGACTCTAAAATATGGTGAGCGTCCCAGACAAGAAAGAACTCATCGGGTGGCTCAGGGGGTGGCGTGTCCCAAAACTCATCCAGAGTGCGAGGCGTCATAAGGTAGGTTCTCACAATATGAGTATACTCAAGTGGACTCAAGGTAGCCCCTACATATGTCATGCTCCACTCAAGGTCCCTTCTATGGGGCAAGGCCAGAGATGATAATGAAAGAGGCGTCATACCTGAGTGGCTCACCCGAGTCTCAACCTCACCAAGATGTGGCGGATCATCGGGAGGCTCCACAAGGGGCTCATCATAGGGCTCGTCACTAAGGTCAAGGTCCTCCCGATGAGTACCATCGAAAGGGGTAGTGCCCCCGTGCATGAGTGACATAGCCACTACGAGGTCAACACTATACTCTTGACTCTTAGTAGTGAAGTGACCCGAGACAGTACTAAGGGAAGAGTAGGGGGTGCCCAGACTCAAGTGTGGGTCAATCGATATAGTGTCGAGAACTGTGTCTCTGCTCAAAGGGGGCACTAGGTCTAGGCGTAGGTCTAGGTGAGGTGAAAAGGATAGGTATACCATCACAGTGTCACTAGGTCGCTCGTCCTCACCCACGTGATCATGTTCACTAGTCATGTCAGTATCACTCTCCACCTGTATCAAAAGGTCATGATCAGATTCAACCTCAAGATCACATGAGCACTGAATCTCATCAAACTGAGAAGGATCAAAACCAAGTGTCGGGGCTCTTATCTTGGTAGGAGAACTACTCGCCGCATCGGTGGCTTGACCCAAATCCCTAGGCTTTCTTCGTAACGTAGATCTTAGGTGATCAAACTGAGTTTCTAAGAGATCAAAACGGTCAAGTACTAATCGCATAAATTCAGCCTCAGGTAACTCTATTGGTGGAACACTAGGAGGGTCTTGACATGTACTGTGATCCTGCCGATGGTGACCACTATAGGGTTCCTGAGGGTCGTCTAGACGGTAGTTTCTAACATAATTAGATTGTGCTCGTGGGCGCGTATGAGCTATATGAACGCAGTGGAGGTCGCACATATCCAAACTCAAGTTCCTCTCCTAGAGGAGATGTGTAGCGGCGATGACCTGAACGATATTCAATTCTATCATCGTGAAATCGCGGAGAGGTGTAATGATGATGTGAGGGCCTCTCGTCGTGGTGATCGCCTCTAGCATGATGGAATAGTGTCGAGGGATCAACACGATCTCTAGGAGTGCTGTGCGGGGAACGATAATAATTATAATGATAACATGAAGATCTCTCTAGAAGGGCTCTATGAGGTCAGGTATAGGTAGACTCAGGATACTCAGATGGAGGAGACGAACGACTGTGATAACTAGACATAAATGACCCAATGATTATTTAAAACCTACCACTACGAAGCATGCAAATGTCTTAACCTCCCTCTGATACCAAAATGATGTAGGCTAGGGTAGTGGTGCTCGTAAATTATGACTCTAGGTGCGGGTGCAGGGGTGACACACTATTACCACCCTAAATGCAATGCAACCGTTGGTGACGGTGACGATTAAATTAAGCAATGAAAATAATAACACCACGCAAATAATTGAATTAGAAAACAAACAATTAATTTCAGGAATTTTTATAATGGCTTCTTCCGCTTGGAGGGCCAAAGCAAAGCGTGCGGAGAATAATTCCTCCTGCAATTATTGGTATACTAGAGCCAATTTCCACACAAGCAATAGTCGCAGCACAATACAATAAATCACCAAATGAAAATGTCAAATCAAAGAATACAATACCACAAAACTCACAACGTAAAGGGCTGAACTGAGACACTGAAGATTTGAATGGTCGGATGTGTAGATCGGCAATCGGAGGTGGAACCGGTGGCGAGGCGACGGTGACGGTGGCTGCCCTCGGCGGAGAACGGTGCGAACGGACAATAAAATGGTGGATCCGGCAACGAATATGTAGATCTGGGCCGGGGGTGGGTAGATCCGCTATTTAGGGTCGGATCCGGGAAAAAATGAAAAGTTGTGCAGTGGAAATAACAGATCGGGGGGCTATAATCCTAGATCTGGACTGATCTAGAATTTTAGGGTTATTGGGATGGAGGATCCACGGAGGGAGTTAAAGGAGTAGAGGGTCGGCGTGAAAAGTGTTCGGAGAACAGTGTTTCACCGTGAACAGTATTCCTTCGTAAACAATGTTTTCACGTGAACAGTATTTCTGCGTGAACAGTGCACGTGAACAGTACTCTTGATTCCTGGGCAGCGGTAAGGGTTAGGATTTGGGGGCTGTAAGGCTTGCGGATGAGGGTTTCGGAGGGGGAAGAAGAAGGCTATGGATGGGTGGTACCTTGGGGAGGAGTTTGGCGGCTTAGGAGTCGTCACCAAGGGTTCCACGGCGTCGGCACCGGGGAGGGATCGCTGGAATCCGGGAATGCTTATTATCCAAATCCAACAATGACTCATTTCAGCCCTCATAGCTCCTATTTATAAGAATAGAAATGCTAGGGCATCCCATTCAATGGCTATGATTGGCCGGCGGGAAATGCCTCAAAATACATGAAATAAAGTCCAAACAACATAAAGTAATATAATATTTTGACTCATGACGACGCTCCAGACGCAATCGCGGATTCCGATCGTCGATCCGGGCACGTCATATATGGAAAGTTGTCAAATCGGCCCTGAACGGGCCCAAAGCGCGTACTCGTCTCTGCTCCGCATCAGTATCGCCTCAGTTTGTGACACAAAGCTCAAGGCACTAGTGTAATCAATCTAGCATTGGCACCATGTACTATCTAGGTTGTCACTTCACTACATCCACTCAACAACTCTAGCTAGCCAAACTTTTGGCTACAATTTTTTGGTGACATACAAAGCTAGATCGAATTACATAATGGTGGACAATTAAGATGCTGGAAGATCCTCTGAGAACGGTTATGCTTGATCTGAACCGTTCAGGGAAAAAAATCTTCATTATAATTTCTTGCAATAACAATTAAGGAAGCTTTTAAAAATTTTAGACAATATGTAGAATTATTTTTCTAGATTTTTCGTGTGCTAACATCAAGTAAATTCATCTCATCCCTATTACTCTTTTTGCATTTGAGATATTAGGTTAAATTGAAATTCAACAGATCCTTGTCCCTCTCTTTCTAGAGTGTCTTCATCTTCCTCTCCAACTGACAAACACCATAACCTATATTAAATGAATAAGATTCATTCTGGGGGGAATATATTCTCTACAAAGCCTCTTTATGTATACGTTTTTGGCCTTTAATACATGGATTTATTTTTAATTAGTGGTGTGGGAGTCCGCCATTATACCTAGCCTACTCTAATTTCATATTTGAACTCATACATCCAACCCAAAACCAAATAGTTGTAGATGGAGGAGCGCATTAATTCTAGAATGTGCAAGGGTAAATAATTTCTCGACGAGAGACTATAATCTCAACACAATATAAATTATCCACTTCAAGTTATTTAAGAATTAAGAAACACAAAGAAAACCTATTCAAGAAATACAGAAAATGTTCCATGTAAAATTCAACTAACACAAAAAAGACCACCAAAAACATTCACGGACAGATCAATTCAACCTGTGTGCATGTGTATCATATATCATAACAGAATCTTTTTTGTATTAGAGAGAAATTTATCCTGGCAATTGTACAAGAAATAGAACACCTAGTATTAATTTTTAACACTTTCTTAAATGCACAAGTGACAGTTCTAGCAGATAACACATCAATAACCTATAACAACTACTAAAAAAAGTTGAAGCGGTACAAGGGTGAAAATTACCTTCCAAAACTTGATTGTTTTGTCATTAGTTGATAAAAGAAACAGTGAACTGTTGGAATTTTGCCACCATCTGATCTTGTTAATTCTCTCTTCAATTTCTAAGCTTTTGAGGTAGTCAAACTGAGTTCAAAAGAAAATAGTATGAATCAAAAGAAAGCATAGGTGAAACCCCTTTAACGAGTTAAGTCAAGTGAATACCTCAGGTTCGTGACTCTGAAATTCTGTTTTGTAGCGAAATTCGGGATGTGTGCTGATAGTATAATTTTGCCTCTCTAGATCTCTTCTAGAACCATGCTGCACAATGGATGGGGATAAATTCATAGATACTGCGCACATCTTAGAAAATAAAATTGCTAAGATGGATAAAATCTAGAAACTGACGCTCTCATACCTCCTTCACATCTGTCCTCTCGAATAATACCACACGCCCGCCTTTGTCTCCAGTGGCAAGATGGTCTCCAGATTTATCAAATTCAATTGCAGAAATAATGTCAACTGCATGAGTCAATGTTTTCCCAAGATATATCACAGCTTTTCAACATGCAGTGCTATAGAAATATATAGCACGGTACAATGATTCAAACAGATACAACATGATAAACAAAAAAAAAACTTTAAGAGGCAAAGGTCGGCTGGAATGACAGTATAGAGATTCAGAAAGATGATGTAAAAGTAGCAAGGAAATGACAACATGGTTAAGCATCTATGAAATTTTCAATATATATGCAAAGAATAATTGACAATATTTCACACTCCAATGAGCAACAGAAGGAAGCTTTTTGAGAATTATATAGTTCAAAAGGCGGTGAAATAATCTTTGGCCTGTATCAACTTACTGTGTTAATAAGTGTCATAAAATTAGGTCTGCTACCAAACTTCCCCAACTGCTTTACAAAAGTAAGCTCAATTTGATGCTTTATTTTAAGCCCATGGGAATTTTTGTCAATTACTTTCTTATTTATGACTCGTAAAATAAATAAAATGATTTGTAAGGATTGTAAAGTCATACCGGGAGAAAGTTTGACAACACAACATATGTTAGTGATGTTAGACGTATAAATTAAATATAATAAATTTAAGACAAGAACAAAAATATTACCAAAAATTCGGTGGCGGAACTTGAAGATGGAAAAAAAGATTGC
This sequence comes from Platanthera guangdongensis, assembly GCA_039583875.1. Classification (NCBI taxonomy): domain Eukaryota; kingdom Viridiplantae; phylum Streptophyta; class Magnoliopsida; order Asparagales; family Orchidaceae; genus Platanthera; species Platanthera guangdongensis. The sequence continues at coordinate 14,143,461 of CM077165.1, forward strand.
TTTCAAGACAGCAATTATGAGACAACTAGTTGATGATCCTATGTTAATCTTAATGTCTCATGAAAAATTATATCTTCACATTTAAAGATAAGTGGAAAGAACGTTTTTGTAGCATCAAAAGGTTGTGCGTCCACAAATAAAGAATCTTGGTAGTGGAAAAAGTAAGTGCAAGACAAATTGAGGACAAAGAGGGCTAGCTATAAATCACTCTACGCCTGTAGGAACGAAGAAAACTTAATCAGGTATAAAGTTGCGAAAAAAGAAACTAAACATGCAGTAAGTAAAACAAGAAATCAAAATTATGAAGAATTTTATAAGTGATTAGATATCAAAGATGAGAGTATGACATATATAAAATTGCTCAAGCTAGAGAAAGACAAGATTTAAGCCAAGTAAAATGCATAAAAGATGAAACAGATACAATTTTGACGGATGATATGAATATTAAAGAGTGATGGAAAGATACTTTTATCAACTTTATAATGAAATAAAAGACAATGAATTAAATTTGGAAAAGTTAAGCAAATCAGAGAAGTATAGAAACATGACGTTTTATCGTAAAATTCAAGTATCAGTGGTAAATGATGTTCTAAAGAAGATGAAAAATTGAAAAGCGATTGGGTCAGACGATATACCCATCGAAGTATGGAAATGACTAGGACATGAAGGAATTTTGTGTCTTACATGTTTTTCAATAAGATGCTGAAGTCAAAGAGAATATCAGATCAATGGAGAGAAAGTATCTTGGTACCTTTGTATAAGAATAAAAAAGATATACAAAATTGTGTTAATTATAGAGGAATTAAATTGATGAGTCATATCATGAAACTATGGGAACAAGTAATAGAAAGAAGAGTAAGATGGGAGAATAACATCTCCGAAAATCAATTTGGATTCATGTCAGGGCGGTCGACCATGGAAGTTAAACATGTCTTGAGGAAACTCATTGACAAATACCGGGAAAGAAAACAAAATTTGCATATAATGTTCACCGATCTTGAGAATGCTTATGATAGAGTTCCAAGAGAGATCTTATGGAGAGTTAAAAAAGAACGGTGTAAATGTATCATACATTGACATAATCAAAGATATGTATACAAATTCAACGACAGTGTGATGACATCTGGAGAACTAACACGGGAATTCCCCATCACTGCTGGCTTACATCAAGGTTCATCTTTAAGCCCTTATCTCTTTACCCTTATCTTAAATGAGCTCACCAGACATATCCAACAAGTAATACCTTGGTGTTTATAGTTTGCGGATGATGTCGCTTTGGTCGATGAGACGCGCGAAGGTGTAAAAGCAAAACTTGAATCTTGGCAAGACACGTTAGAATAGAAGGATTTTAGGTTGAGCAGGGCAAATACGGAGTATATGGAGCTTAAATTTAGTAGTGCAAGAAGGATGGATGACTTCGTTATTAGGTTAGGCGATCAAGATATTTCTCGTAGTGAGTGTTTTAAATATCTTGTATTGATAGTTCAAAACGACGGAGGTATTGATAAAGATGTGACACATAGAATCCAACGGGGCTGGTTGAAGTGGAGAGGCGCGTCAGGGAACTTATGTGATCGTACAGTACCATTAAAACTTAAGTGCAAGTTTTACCGTACTACAATTAGACCAACGATGCTCAATGGTTCTGAGTGTTGGGCAATGAATTGTGCACATGAGCAAAAAATGGGAGTTGCATAGATGAGAATGCCTAAGTGGATGTGTGGACACACGAGACTGGATAAAATTTCGAATGAATATATCAGGGATAAGACAAGAGTAGCACCCATTGCAGAGAAGATGCGAGAAGCTCGACTAAGATGGTTTGGACACATACAAAGGAGACCATTAGAGGCAGTTGTTATGCGTTGTGAGAGTCTAGTCACTAGGCATGTTAAACGAGGGAGGGGTTGACCAATAAAGACTTTGAATGAAATTATAAGGAAAAACATATGTACTTAGGCATTAGTGAGATTATGACAAAAATAGTGCACAATGGCGACAAAGGATCCATATAGCTGACCCACTATAGTGGGATAAAGGCTTGAGTGTTGTTGTTGTTGTACTTTCTTATTCCCCTTTTTACTTTCTTATTTTTATATATATTTAACACAAGGACTTGTCATGCATCAAGTTGCTTTTAAAAAAATCTAACAAAACACACAGAATTAGGGTTATCCCCTAAACCATGCATCCAGTTGTTTAGACCAAGGATTACTCAAGTCATGCATATTTCCTTTCTTTTGTCTTTGGTATCATGAATAAGAAAAGTGACATAGGGTAGGCTAAGTGTATAACAAAAATGCAATCATAACATGAAGTGCAACAAAATAACTTTTCTCCTTGAATACCATACGTAACATGCATGCAAGATTCGACGGAAAATTAGAACATAGTAATAAGAGATTAATTTACATGTAAGTAATTTTAAGCAAGACAAGATAATTCTTTTAAGCAAACAGGCTTTCACTTTCCTCCACGTGGAGCGCCAAAAAGAGAGAATGTGGTGAAAAGTTTCTGCAAATCACAAGATATACCAGAACAAAATTCGACTATACTATAGATCTCAGACGAATATAAGTTCACAAGAACATATTGCAATGTTGAAAACAAAGATCCATACAATGAAAAAACACTCACAAAATAACGGGAAGTCATGGGCATGGCAGATTTGATGGTAGGGTACGTAGGTGTGTTGTCCCAGAGCGGTGAAGGTGGCGGGATGATGGTTAGTGTTATATGGTGCGGCTGCTTGTGGATCAGGGTTGGGATTTAGATAGCAAGGAGAGAAGGAAGTTGTATTCAACTGCTGGGTTGTGCGGTTGGGGCGTCGATTTGTTGGGAGGAGAGCAGGCAGTGAGAGTTTGCGCTTTTATTGGGATAAGAGGGCAGCAACGATTGGGCTTCTCCTGGAGAAAAAAGGGCAGCGCCGTGGCACTTCTTCTAGGAAAAAAAGGCAGTGGACGTCTCCTGGGAGAAAAAAGGCAGTGGAATTCTCCTGGGAGAAAAAAGGCAGTGGACTTCTCCTGGGATAAGAAGGGCAGTGGTGGTGGCCTTTCATGGGAGAATACAGTGGTTGATTTCCAGTGAGGGAAGGAGAAATGCAGGATTTTACAGGGGCATATGGGTAAAGGTGTTGCAGTTGAGAGGAGGATACAAGAGGATACAAGAAATTAGCTAGGAATCTGTTACCTGGGGCCTCACGGAGTCGTCACCAGAAGAGGATTGTAAGATTCCGGGAATTCTTCTTCTCTAAAATCTGCAAAGAAATGGTTCATGCCCCCATACTCATATATTCACAATAAACTATTGTAGGGCAATCCCTTGCATCAATGCTATGATTGTGACGAGAATTGACCACAGGATCATCATGGAATTTTGGGTCATCGCTCGGAGAGGGCTGCATTTGTGTACTCGCACAGGAGATGTCGATCGGATTGTTAATCCGAAACCACGAGAGCGTCTAGAGCGTCGTTTCGACATTCTCTATGTATTTTATCCTTTATTTTGGGACAATTTTACTGTTAATTGGGCATCAGGCATCGCGACCAATTATAATTGTTCATGTTGGGTGCCCTAGCCCTCATTTCGCTATAAATAAGGGGGAAGGTGGTCATTTTGAAGCATTATTTGTTTTGTGAGCGATTCCAGAGCCAGTAATCAAATCATGGTGCGACGCCGCGAGGGCCTGGGATGCGGCGTCCTGATCCTTTTTCTATTTTCCAAGTTCTTTCTTATCTACCATGAAACCTAGTCGTGGAACCACGTCAAAACCGCAAGCTGCATGACCCTTGTAACGGCACGCCCCTTAATCTCTTCCACGCCCTAACCGATCAAATCCCATGATTTCTCCTCCCCATTTACATCCTCGTCGTTAACCACAGAGCCTCCTCGTCTCCTTCGTCTAGCGCCAGTGCCATCTTCCTTCTCCCCATGACAAACCGCACCATCTTTAGCCCATACGGACATTACCAGTGACGTTCGGCCGGCCTCCAGTCAATCTACACCTGACGACCACAGTCAGGGCTTCCTGCAACCAAGTTTCCCCTTATTCGGTACCAGCACCATTGCATTTGTCTGTCTCCTGTTATACACAGCAGCAGCACTTCTACAGCAATCGGCATCAACTTCTTCCACCATATGGCCTTTGGTTTGTGAGTATTCCTTGGTGGTCTGCTCCTTTTCTCCTTATTGACTATGTGGAACGTATTTTGTGGTGTTTTGTTGCAAATTTTTCATTTCCTATTATTTCTCGGTTGTGCACAGTGTGGCTTGAAACCCTTAAGGAAGACATGTCTGCTTGTTTACTTGAAGTTGTGAACACTGTGATAGTTTGCTAAACTCTTATAATTTTATTTGTTAGAATTACTTCCGAACAAATCTGTTACGGGCCCCACGAGTGGCTACGTGGGCCCGAACAGGGCCGCGGCCCGCGCACCCCATCCAACTCTTCGTGGGACCGGGCTAGCTTAAATGACATCTAAACCCCGCGGCCGGATGTTAGAGTCGGGAATCAAACCCGAGACCTCCCTTTGACAAGAGCCTTTCGGAGAGGCTCTCATCACCAACTGATCGGACTCAATTGGAGTTGAGAAGCGAAAGAACTTCATAGTTAAGCATTCTCGGGCTAGAGTAGTCCTTGGATGGATGACTCTTGGGAAGTACTTGTGTTGTCCGCTTAACTTGAGGTTCCTCATCAAAAGGGAAGTTAAGGCCTCCAACAACCCGACTGTGGATTGAGAGAGGGTTTTGTGTATGGTCTGCAGACCAGTTGAGGCTGAACCCTTGCGAGTTGTGTGTTGGGGGTGTCGGCGGGCGTCCTTACGAGTTGTATGTTGGGGAAGCCGTTCCAAAAAAATGCAGCTCAATTGGTGATTGTTAACCCAAATCCCGCGGTGAAGGGACGGCATCAGACGAGCGGACACTCCAAGCATCCGCGGACACTCATCAGGAGGTCGCGGGCACAATCGTGAGTGATCAGCAGAGCATGCATCTTCCAGAAAAGCTCGCTCGTGGGTAGCCGACGAGGTCACTGCGGATTCTCACCCAAGAGCTCCCGCTGGCTCTCTGATCCAGCAGGAGCATATGTGGTTTCTTCACTCAACTCTCCGCCGCCCGACTCTTCATGTACCTCGAGCAATGAGTAGGGCAATAAATGCATGGCGTTTCGGTAACCGTTTCGGCGGCCTACCCACCAGTATAAATAGGGGTCAGGCGATAGCAAACTTAGGCCAGAACCTGCCCAGTTGTAGGTGCGGACACTAAGTTTGGCTCTCACCAACCTTGTCACCCTTTTCTTTCTTTCTCTTATACTCGTTAGTACTCACTACCACCCCCTTGTAGTCTCTTTTTGATCAATCAAGAGGCCTGACGCAAGAGAAGAATTCGCCGCAGAGGGTCAAATCTGGTGTTCAGCGCTTTCATCAGCACTTCCTTTCTTGTGTTCCTTTCTATCCACCTAACCATTCACAGTGCTAGTAACCGGTCGGTTGCAGTTTTCGCCCTCTCCGTCGAACTCCCTAGAGCGTTGTGCGTGGAAAGACTTAGGTGACAAAATTTGCACCAACAATTCAAACGCGCGACCTTCAGATTACAATCTGACCGGTGAAGCCTCTCGATGGTAGGCGAACAGCCGGGGCAGTCGCCTCCACCACCAGATGGCGGCGGACAACCCCCCATCACCTGCGCAGAATTCGACCGCTTGTTCAGCCTGGTCCAGCAGCTAGTGGCGCCCAAGGAGGGTGCGCTCAAAACGCCGAACATCCCCAGGACTCGATCACTCCAAACGTGTTGCCCCCTCCAGCGTTCCTGCCTCCTCAGCAACCGCGTGGCGAGGGCGTGCAAGCCCGCCAGCAGTTTTTTCGGGGAGCCGCCGCAAGGTACAAGGGGAGGGCCCTGGATTTCGAGGAAAACCCAGAGGGGGTGGATTTTTTTTCACCCTTCACTTTCGACATCGCAGAGGAAACCGCTCTGCATGGCTTCAGGGAGCTGCGACTCCCGCGGTTCTCGGGAAAGGATGATTCAGCCTATCACCTGCAGGCGTTCGACGCTATTGTCTCTCTTTGATCCCTCTCTGAAGGGTTGCATTGCAAACGTTTTCTATAACCTCGATGGCAAAGCAAGGAGAGTGGTTTTTCAGCCTTCCAACTGGTTCGGTAGGGTCCTGCCGAGAGTCAAGGAAGGAGTTTTTGCAAAGGTTCGCCGGGTCCAAGCGGTGAAGTGCGGATGTTGATGCTCTATTCCAGATTAGGCAAGGGCCGAAGGAACTTGAGGACAATACGTCGATAGTTTCCAAGTTCTGATCATGGAGGTTCCAGATGTAGATCTCCATGTCTAGCGAGTGGCCTTCACCAACGGCCTCGGGTCTGGGGTGTTTAATTACTAATCAGTGAAAAGAAACCATGATCCTATGCGGAACTCACCGAGAGCGCCAATCAGTTTATCGAGGGGGAGCTAAACAATGAGGAGTTCGACGCAGGCCTTTCGGACCTAGGGGCGAAGCGCCTGCAAAACTCTTCTGACCGTCCTTTTGTCCCACCTCAGAAGGATAATCACATCCGCCAAAGTTTTCGCCTCCAAAATCAAAAAAGGCGGATTTTCGATCAGCGAAGCCCAAGGCATTTTCAACAGATGCAGGAGGGGCAGTTTCATCAGCAACGACCGCAACAGCAACAAGGCGGCAATGGAAACCCTCCACTCCTACTGGCAGCCTCTCTGGAGCAGTGGGAGAACGAGCTGCAGGAATATACGGACATATGTGTCCCGGTGGAGAAAGTCGTCGAAGTTCTCCAGCAACAACCAGGCTTCAAACCTCCAAGACCTATGAAGGGAGGGTTTGGAAGCAAAAACAACAACTTATACAACAAGTTCCATCGTGACGTTGGTCACGATACAGAAAACTATCGGGTCCTTCGCGACCTCGTGGAGAAGCTGTTGAGGGAAGGTAACCTGAAGTATCTGTTGGAAGTAAAGAACGGAGAAGCCCCGTCCCGGAAGGACAAGGGAAAGGAGGTGGCAGGGCCCAGCGCCCCTAGGTGCAATGCAATTGAACAAAACAGTAGCGCCGGACGAAGTACTGAAGAAGAGTGCTTGGAGATAAAAGGGGATAGCCCGCTGGGGTACATTCAGTATATAAATTGCGGGACCGGGTTGGAATCTTCCCGCAAAGGAAGTATGAAGCGACTGGAAGATCGGGAAGTAGGCACAGCATCACTTGTGTCGCCCCTCCGGGGGATGGTCACCTTCAAGGAAGAAGATCTCTCTCATACCACCAATCTTTTCCACGATACAGTTGTGATAAAAGTCGTCCTTGGCGACTACACCGTGGCGTACATTCTTATTGATACAAGCAGATCTGTGAATGTCCTCTTTAATTCAGCTTATAAACTCATGGAGACGAATAAGCCCTTGAAAGCCTGCGATGGTCTGCTCTACGGCTTCATGCGAGAAAGAAAGGAGGTCGAATGAGCTTTGGAACTCAGTTTCGTCCCGTGCGGGGTGGCACGGCAGGAATCTTTTCTTGTGATAGATGCGTCAAGAAGATACAACGCAATCTTTGGGAGACCTCTGTTAGATGACTTCCAAGCCATTACGTCCACTTACCACTAAGTACTGAAATTCCCGCTCAGGAGGAGGAAATTCAGGGTCCGAAGCGATCCACGGATCGAACAGAAATGTTACATTCGGTCTGTAAATTCAGTGGAAGAATATATCCCGCCCAGGGTGGGGAGTGGCGTCATAACCAAGTTTTCCTCCTGAAGCTCGACAGTTGGCAGGAAATTTTTGCGAGGCTATGTTAGACAAACGTTTCTCTTTTCTTGTTTTGAAACTTGCTATGATGTTTTTCTTTTTCTTGAAAGGTAGTTCGTTTCTTGTCCTATGAGGCAATATTTTCTAAGTACCTGGTTATCTCGCTAGATTATTAAAATGTGGGATTAACGCTCCTTTTTCCTCGGGTGAGTCCAAATCTTGCTTGGACCCTCGCGCACATATCCGGACGTTTCGAGCGGAGTTCATCAAGCTTTTGACCCTCCGGCCAGTATTGGCTACTTCCCCCACCCTAAGACAACTACGATTGCCCTTTGTGGTGACACTGCCGACGGGCATATGTGGCAGGTCTTGACGTGAGCAAACCACGCATCGACTGAGGTGTCGCTACTGTTATAGCTACCATTCCGAGGACAAGCTTTGAGCAATAGGTGTTTTATACCCCTTCAGCGCTCTCAGCGCTGCTTGCGGACGAGGACACTGCGGAAGTCATTTGCCCGACTGGGAGCTTTAACCTCTGGCGACGGGCCCCTAGGTACAAATGTCGAACGTCTAAGATTTCCTTGGAGAAGGCTTCTCGGCGAGTGCCCGCTTGAGTAATCGCACACTCTGCCCAAATCTTCTTGGTGAGTGCTCGCTTGAGTAATCGCGCACTCTACCTCGGTCTCCTCGGAGAGTGTCAGCTTGAGTAATCACATGCTCTGCCTCGGTCTTCTCGACGAGTGTCGCTTGAGTAATCGCACACTCTGCCTCGGTCCCCTCTACGAGTGCCCGCTTGAGTAACCGCACACTCCGCCCCATGTTCTCTCATTGATCATCTGTGTATCTATCTGCATTAATCTCCGCACAGGAAGGACATTCATGTAAATTCACTATTAATAGATGACTACATAATCATTTGCACTCACTGACTCACAGCACGTCCAGGTGTTAATATAATGGGTAGTCATATGGGCGCACTCCCTCTCCCGCTTCATAAGTTCAACGCGTGGTGATCGCCACCGTGCAATGTTCACTTCATCCCTGCGAGATATATTATCGACGAGCCGCATTTCCACATCTTGCTCCACCATAGTAGGCCATTGATTCTTTATACTTTGTGGTTCCGCTAGCCCATCCTGCCAGGCAGCATCACCAATACCTTCAGCACCAGCTCTAACATCTTCAACAACAGAAACCGCCTCGTCTAGAGGCTCCTCCACTTGCAATTCTTTTCCTCATCTTTCTTTGTTACTTCTTCTTCCATCAAACCTGCTCTAACCTCAACATTTGTACTGATAAACAATCATAAGGAATACTATGTCGAGATGTAGTATCCGAATCAACAGATAAAATAACAGCGGGTCCGCAGTAATCTCTTTGGATATTAAGATGTGCCCCTCTACGAGATGCAAAGTGGCATCAAGAGACTTCATAAGAGGTAACCCGAAAACTGGTCGAGAGTCCTTTTCTTTGGGTCTCATCACTTGAAACTCAGCAGTGAACATGTCACCATCCAAAGTGATTTCAACTTTATTAGTAGCCCCAATAGTAGTAACAATCGACCCATCAGCTAAAGTAAGTGGTACGGACTAATCAGCAACAAGATTGATGTTGAATTTTTCGACATTCTGAAGTGCGATAACGTTGCACGGTGAACCAATGTCCACTAACATTTGGGTGGCCACACTATTTATCTCACACTCCAACACGATTCCTCCATTAAAGATAGGAGCAAGTCCGGAAGTGATCCGACCTTGCTCCCGCAGATTATTCTTTGACTGGCTCGGGAGGGTATCCGGCATACACTCAGTTATTAGCTTTGCAAGTCGGCCTATTTGAGTTTTTATGTTATTCACCGTAGCACCCTAACTTACAAAAATAGAGTGCGTAAATCTGTGTTTGTCGAGCTTCACTTCCACCGAGCTTTACTATTTTACTGATTTGAGGTTGAGGGAGGCCCAAATTGTTGAGGTGGTCGGGTCCCACTAGTCTGCCCTCTTTACCCTTGTTGTGCGCTATCTCTCCAAGTAAAGTTAGGGTGATTTCGTCACCCGAAGTAATTGGATAACAGAGGATCCTTCTGTTGATTCTCTACAAAATTTTCATCTTCAATAATATTAAAAAAAGAAGAATCGTGAAAAGTACTCCTCGTATGGCACTCAAAGGAGTGGTGCACGGAAACGCCACAACTTTGGCAAGACACAGTGAAAGTGAGCTGTTAGATCAGGAATACTCTAGAGGGGGGTGAATAGAGTATTTAAAGATTATAAAATTTTTTGTCTATTGCAGACAAGTCCTAGTGCTGTAAGAAATAGATTAAAAGATAAAATACAGCAACAACTAACTAACAATCACAGCCACAGCAAGAAACAAAAGAAAGGGCAACAGACGACACAAGAAATTTATAGTGGTTCCTCAACCTGAGTACATCCACTCTTCTACCACCCTGATAGTAATCCACTCATGTTTTTGATCAGGTGCCTGACACCAATGAGCTTTTCATCAGGTGCTCAAAAACCAAATTCAAGTCTTTTGGTCAGATGACTTGTAACCAAGAATCACTTTTGAAGGGAGATGACAATCCTTTATACAGAGAGGGGTGAGAGGTGATGGTGTCTTCTTTGTCAACAATCTGAGAGAAGACAAATGGATACGATATTAGCAAGTAGCTCCCCCTGAGATGTAGAATAGTTCAGGGAAATCTGGAGCTTTGCTGCAGGGTGATAGGTCTTCAGTCTTTAAGCCTTTATCAGAGAAATCTGCAGGAACTTCTTGACAGATGGAGTAGTTGTTTTCCTTTGAAGTTTCCTGCAGTGATGATGAAAGAAGACTCTTAATTTAGATTGATTGTTCTTCTTCTTCAATAGCTGATTTGTCTCTGGCCTAGGGCTTCTTTTCTGTATCAGAAAGCTGTGAAATAATGATGGAGCAGAGAAACTCTTGAAGACAGACTGACTGTAATTCTCTATGTGTCTGTGTGTCTCTGTGTATGTTGTGTTCTTCTGTATCTTATGTATCTTCAGGAAAAGAGAAAAATCTCTTTTATATTTTTTTGAAGGAATTTGTCTTTCGAAATTTGAATTCCTCTGCTGCAATCAATGTTGACGGCCTAGAGAATAAACTGCATTGATTTATTTCCTCAACTTTCCCTTGGAAAAATGGAAAGCAATAATTCTGATGAAAGCCGTGACTGCACCGTCCCGGTAATATTCAGAGAATATTTTATCATTAATCATTCAGAAAATTGTCAAATGGAAAGAAACACTAAGTCTGGAATCGTCGAACAGATGACAGAAATCGTCGAGCTGAGTCCACAGTTCGTCGAGCTGAGTTGCTGTGTTCGTCGATCAGATAACTTCTGTTCGTCGAGCTGAGTTCCAAGATCGTCGATCTGATAACAGAACTGTATGCTTCAGAAACTTTGCCTTTTCTGTGTCTGAAGTTCGTCGAGCTGATAACTGGCTTCGTCGACTGGAGTTGATTTTGGACTTAAGAATATTCACAGATGCTTCTGAAATGAAAGAGTTGAAGTATCCAGAAATCGTCGACATAAGAATTTGATTTTGTCGAGCTGAGGACCACTAATTGTTGCTGGATAACTCTAGCCAAAGTGGTCAAAGTTCGTCGAACTGAGAATCCTGAGTTCGTCGACTGGAGAAGGTTCTGGACTTAGAAAAATATGAGCAACTACTAGCTTCAACAGGTTGAAGTAAAGGGTCCAGAATTCGTCGAACAGAGAATGAAGTTTGTCGAGCTGAGAATGAAGTTCGTCGAGCTGATAACTTGTTGACAGAACTTCTGGGGAATGTGTCGACACAAATCATGGGTGTCGACACAATTACTTCTTGTCTCGACATAGCTGTTGTGTTGACAGAAATCTGGAGTGTGTGGCATATATCTGGCAGAGATCACTAACACATGCAGCAGAAATATATATATATACATAAGCTTTGTTCAGAATATAGAGCAGTTATAGATAATTGTAGAAAATAAAAGAGTTCAAAATTTACTTCTTCTGTTTCTTTTCCTTTGGCATTTCTTGCTTGCTCTTCTCTCCAGGCTTTGTAAACACAATCTCTCTTTTGGGATTTGAAGCTTGCACTTTTGTCATGGTCATATCAGCAGCCCCTATAATCTTCAAAGATGTGGCTCTGGGGACGACTGCTTCTGGGTGCAACTTCATGTAGTCATCAACATTGAAAAACTTGTTTGCTTTATCAAACCTCTTGAGCTTTTCTTTCCTGTACTTTGACATTGTTGAATATTCAGAAGGATCCTTTTCTTCAGCTTTGACTTTGTTAATCATAGAAACGCCTACTAGTTCCTGAAACTTGGTCATTCTAGCAGTAGTAGCTGTCTCTGGATCTTCAAAAGGAACAGGAGGAGAGGATGGTCATTTAGAGCCTTCAGCTGGTTGATGTTCAGTGAATTGTTGCTGTTGTTGTTGATGTTGTTGTTGTTGTTGATGTTGCTTTCCTGAAGAATACTGTCTGTGTTGGCGGCTTCCACATGATCTCCCTTGGTATCTTTGATATGTTTGAAGTGGGGCAGATCTTTGAGAAGTTGTGCCTGAAGCACCAGCAGCTGGAGGAGGTGGAGGAGGTGGATCTTTTCTGAATCTTTGAACTGGAGGAGGAGAGTACCTTCTGCTTTTCTTCCTCTCCTTCTGCTGATTTTTGGATAAACACATCCAAGATGGCATCCTTTTGTATGGAGTTATCTTTTGGAGAATATAATAGGGAGTTTCATTGTTTGGATTTGGCTTTGGAGCAGGAGGAGGAGGAGCTTTTCTTTTCTTGGAAACTGGCTTCCTCTTGGGCTCATCATCAGAATCATCATCCTCATCCTCATCATCATCATCAGATCTCTGAGGGTTATCATATATGTACAACCCCGTAGCCGGGCGAGTGGGGCTCTCCCCAAATATCAGCCTAGGGGCGTGTTATGGGCGACGAGTTGGTGCGACCCCGTTCGAAGACATGCGGGTCCTCGTGCGTGCGTGCGGAAGTTTTATGCGCATAGGTTATATATATATATATATATATATATATATATATATATATATATATATATATATATATATATATATATATATATATTATATATTATATTATAATATATATAATGTATTAGATATATATTATATATAGGTTATAAGATAAAGAAAAAGAGGAGGGGATAAGAGGGATCAGGCGGGGTACAACAGGAAAAAGGGGAAGAAAGGAGAGGCATCGGGGGTTTTCGATTTTTCTGCTTCCCCGCTAGGGTTCGGCCAGGAGGACAGCCGACCCGCGCCGCTCCCTCTCCCTCCGGCCGCCACCCTCCCTCTCTCCGGCCATCTACAGCAGCCGCTCGCCCCCGCACCTCTCTCTCTCTCGTCGATCTGGAGCCCAGCCGCCGCCGCCCCCTTCCCCACTCTCTCGGCCCGGAGCAGCACCCCGTCTCCCACCTCCTCTCTCTCGCCGCCTCCGCCTGCAGAGGCAACCCGAGCCCCGCCTCCCCCTCTCACTCTCGGCCTGGAACAGCAAGGGGCCGCCCTCCCCTCTCTCTCCCTCCAGCCGCCTGGAGCAGCTAGGGCGCGGCCTCCTTCCCCTCTCTCTCCCGTCGCCGGCAAAGCAGAGCACAGTCGCCGCCCCCTTTCCTCTCTCCCGTCGGCTTGGAGCGGCAGCCCGACCGCCCCTCTCCTTCTCTCCCGGCCGCCTGGAGCAACCCGGCCCCACCCTTTCTCTCCCGGCCTGCAACAGCACACCCCGGCCCCTTCCCTTTCTCTCGGCCTGGAGCAAGGCTCGGCCTGGAGCAAGGCTCGGCCTGGAGCAATGCTCGGCCTGGAGCAAGGCTCGGCCTGGAGCAAGGCTCGGCCTGGAGCAAGGCTCGGCCTGGAGCAAGGCTCGGCCTGGAGCAAGGCTCGGCCTGGAGCAAGGCTCGGCCTGGAGCAAGGCTCGGCCTGGAGCAAGGCTCGGCCTGGAGCAAGGCTCGGCCTGGAGCAAGGCTCGGCCTGGAGCAAGGCTCGGCCTAGAGTGGAGATCGACCACCGACGCGGCCGCATGCAGTAGGATCGACCTGGAGCTCCTCTCCCGGCCCCGCCGCCAAGCACGCGACAAGGGTAACGATCTTTCTACTTGGGCAGGTGAAGCCCTCAGTTTACATATTTGCATGGAAGTCCCTCTCCACCAACGGGTGGGGGGAAGGGAGCTTTCCGACGGGTTGACGTGTACGTCCCCGCAGTTAATTGCATTAGTGCCCGGAAGCGTGAGTACGGGTTTAGGCATGCTGTGTGAAGCCCATCCGGACGTGTGAGCCGGATTGGTGATGTTCTGGGGTTCCCGGAGAAGACTCCGAGGAAGTTGTTTATTAGCCGCTTGCAGGGAATGCGCACCATAGCCCCAAAAAAGGGGGTGTGCGCAATATGTTTGGCCCGCTTATGTTAGCCGACCGATGTCTAGTTGGCCGCCGCTCGTCGAGACGTTGGCGTACAGGTGTTGCAGTACCAGGCGGGGAGTAGCGGGCTTAAGCCCAAGCTTGTGCCGGCCCTCGAAGGCCTTTTTGTTTATATTGTCGGCCTGCGTGCTGAGTATGGAATTCATATTCCTGTAATATTTTTTCATATCTGTGATGCTCTATGAATATGTAGTTTACTCCTGTCTTGGGAGAGCGGCGTGTTCGTGAACCGCTCCCCCCGTGTGGGCCCCGAGGAATAGAAGTCGGGAAGCCCCTGATGGCCTGTTGTCATCCTTTCAGAATAGCGGAGTTCCGCTGTTAGCGGCCCAATTGGGGCTGCGTAGAGTAGGGCTGCTGGGCGGTTTTGCGTCAATAATAAGGCGGGCGGGGAACATTTTACATAGACCCGAGGTGGCACCTCTAGTTTGGGAGTGGATCTGGAGATCCTCCTTAGATGTTCCGGTCGGCCAAGAGAGCCCTCCGAAGGTGCCTTAGCTCAGCCCTTGGCTTGGGAGGGGAAGAGTTTGTTAGTCTTCCGGGTATGCGGCGGGTCCTCCACGCTGAGACCTTGGGTCTGTCCCTTGTGTTCCTAGTTTTGTGCCTAGATCGTTCGCTTGAGGGTAGTAGGTGCGCGGTCACCCCTTCCCCAAGGGTCGAACTCCACAGGAGACCGAATTTCGGTTTCAACATTTTGGTGTGGTGAGCGTGGAGAGTGACCAGCACAGAAGAACTCTGGCGAGCGTCATGGCTATAGAAGTGGAACCAGGTGACGACCAGGGTCATGCGTTGATACTTTGTGTGTAAGGTCCTCATACTCAGAGTTGTCCCCTCCCATAGCATTTGGAGTAGGATTTGCACCTATTTGAAGCGCTTCTACCTATGAAAACCCATGTGTCCCCACTTATTACATTAACGAGAAACCTGGAGGTTATTTTCTTCAAGATCAAGTAAGAGAGCAGCTGAGAGGTATTAGGAGTCGGGGTGACCTGAAAGAGTTCCCTCCCTAACGATAATATGTTATCTCTTCCTTGTCAATTCGCCTCGAGCTTCTGAGGGCTTCAAGGGTTAGCCTCGCGATCGACTTCGGAAGCCAAACGTCCAACCCGTTCCTTTTAAATAGCCTAGTTCGGACGATGGGACGGTGCCGCGGGACTTTAAGCGCGATTGTAAGACCGAGCCTCTGCACTGACGGCCGAGATCAGTTCCCCCCTTGCACGTCGGCCTATGTCCTCCCGATCGCACCTCTCCTCCGACTAGGGGAATTATCAGGAACAAGCCTAGACGCTAACCTCCCAGATTTGATAAAGGGTCGATCACTCCAAGCAATCACAAGTGACATGGCGGAAAGCGATCTTTGTCATTAGATCAGGATACGAGCCGCCGACCTGTTCCTTCTAAATAGCCCAGTTCGGATGATGGGACGATGCCTCGGGACTCTAAGCGCTATTGTAAGACCGAGCCTCTGCACTGACGGCCGAGATCAGCTCCCCCCTTGCATGTCGGCCTATGTCCCCCCGATTACATCTCTCTTCCGATTGGAGGAATTATTAGGAACAGGCTCGGACGCCAGCTTCCCGATTTGACGACTTCCAGATCGTCTCTCTTATGAAAAGAATGTGTCCTCCATTTGTAAGAACATCGGTGCGATTAACTCTCCAACACCTCTTAAGTAAACAGGATGTCTCCATCTCGAGCAAAGTCAAGTCCTCGAGTATTAGTGGACCCCGAGCAGATCCCGCTGTCAGGCTCTCACCTAGCTGGCAGGGCCAGAAGTCACTCGATGGCGGTAGTAGTGGACCCCGAGCAGATCCCGCTGTCAGGACTCTCACCTAGCTGGCAAGGCCGGAAGTCACTCGGTGTCATCCGTGGGCCTCGAGCAGATCCCGCTGTCAGGCTCTCACCTAGCTGGCAGGGCTGGAAGTCACTCGATGGCGGTAGTAGTGGACCCCGAGCAGATCCCGCTGTCAGGCTCTCACCTAGCTGGCAGGGCCGGAAGTCACTCGATGGCGGTAGTAGTGGACCCCGAGCAGATCCCGCTGTCAGGCTCTCACCTAGCTGGCAGGGCCGGAAGTCACTCGGTGTCATCCGTGGGCCTCGAGCAGATCCCGCTGTCAGGCTCTCACCTAGCTGGCAGGGCCGGAAGTCACTCGATGGCGGTAGTAGTGGACCCCGAGCAGATCCCGCTGTCAGGCTCTCACCTAGCTGGCAGGGCCGGAAGTCACTCGATGGCGGTAGTAGTGGACCCCGAGCAGATCCCGCTGTCAGGCTCTCACCTAGCTGGCAGGGCCGGAAGTCACTCGGTGTCATCCGTGGGCCTCGAGCAGATCCCGATATCAGGCTCTCACCTAGCTGGCAGGGCCGGAAGTCACTCGATGGCGGTAGTAGTGGACCCCGAGCAGATCCCGCTGTCAGGCTCTCACCTAGCTGGCAGGGCCGGAAATCACTCGTTGTCATCCGTGGGCCTCGAGCAGATCCCGCTGTCAGGCTCTCACCTAGCTGGCAGGGCCGGAAGTCACTCGATGGCGGTAGTAGTGGACCCCGAGCAGATCCCGCTGTCAGGCTCTCACCTAGCTGGCAGGTCCGGAAGTCACTCAGTGTCATCCGTGGGCCTCGAGCAGATCCCGCTGTCAGGCTCTCACCTAGCTGGCAGGGCCGGAAGTCACTCGATGGCGGTAGTAGTGGACCCCAAGCAGATCCCGATGTCAGGCTCTCACCTAGCTGGCAGGGCCAGAAGTCACTCGGTGTCATCCGTGGGCCTCGAGCAGATCCCGCTGTCAGGCTCTCACATAGCTGGCAGGGCTGGAAGTCACTCGATGGCGGTAGTAGTGGACCCCGGGTAGATTCGCTGTCAGGCTCTCATTAGCTGGCAGGGCTGTAGGCACACCTGGGGGGAAAGGGTTGGTTCTTGGAGAGTTTTTGCAGGACCCCGAGTGATGCTCGGCCCCGGGTAGACCCGCTTCCTGACTCCTACTAGCTGGCAGGTCCGTAGGCTCGCCTGGTGGGTAAGGGACCCCGAGTGCTGCTCGGCCCCAGGTAGACTCGCTGTCAGGCTCTCACTAGCTGGCAGGGCTGTAGGCACACCTGGGGGGAAAGGATTAGCTCAGCGTGTACAAGAGGATACAGGATATATGGCTTTGTTGTTTCACGATATCATGAGAAATTATATACTTGTTGTAAGTAATGGTATAAGGGCAATTCAATAGCAGGGAGCATTACAGGTATCGAGTGATTCAAAAAGATCAAAAAGGGCGTGGGGAGATTGATGTTCCAAGTGCAGATTCCAGTTTCTCTCAAAAATTTTTTTTTTGGGTCGGCCCCCACTCGCCGGATACGTAGGGTTGGATGATTCTTTCCGAGCTTGTACCAATCTCGAAAAGAGCGGGGATTGTGTACAACCCCGTAGCCGGGCGAGTGGGGCCCTCCCCAAATATCATTCTAGGGGCGTGTTATGGACGACGAGTTGGTGCGACCCCGTTCGAAGACATGCGGGTACTCGTGCGTGCGTGCGGAAGTTTTATACGCATAGGTTTATATATTTTATATATATATATATATATATATTATATATTATATTATAATATATATAATGTATTAGATATATATTATATATAGGTTATAAGATAAAGAAAAAGAGGAGGGGATAAGAAGGATCGGGGTACAGCAGGAAAAAGGGGAATAAAGGAGAGGCATCGGGGGTTTTCGATTTTTCTGCTTCCCCGCTAGGGTTCGGCCAGGAGGACAGCCGACCCGCGCCGCTCCCTCTCCCTCCGGCCGCCACCCTCCCTCTCTCCGGCCATCTACAGCAGCCGCCCGCCCCCGCACCTCTCTCTCTCTCGTCGATCTGGAGCCCAGCCGCCGCCGCCCCCTTCCCCACTCTCTCGGCCTGGAGCAGCACCCCGTCTCCCACCTCCTCTCTCTCGCCGCCGCCGCCTGCAGTGGCAACCCGAGCCCCGCCTCCCTCTCTCACTCTCGGGCTGGAACAGCAAGGGGCCGCCCGCCCCTCTCTCTCTCCCTCCAGCCGCCTGGAGCAGCTAGGGCGCGGTCTCCTTCCCCTCTCTCTCCCGTCGCCGGCAAAGCAGAGCACAGCCGCCGCCCCCTTTCTTCTCTCCCGTCGGCTTGGAGCGGCAGCCCGACCGCCCTTCTCCTTCTCTCCCGGCCGCCTGGAGCAACCCGGCCCCACCCTTTCTCTCCCGGCCTGCAACAGCACACCCCGGCCCCTTCCCCTTTCTGGGCCTGGAGCCTGGAGCAAGGCTCGGCCTGGAGCAAGGCTCGGCCTGGAGCAAGGCTCGGCCTGGAGCAAGGCTCGGCCTGGAGCAAGGCTCGGCCTGGAGCAAGGCTCGGCCTGGAGCAAGGCTCGGCCTGGAGCAAGGCTCGGCCTAGAGTGGAGATCGACCACCGACGCGGCCGCATGCAGTAGGATCGACCCGGAGCTCCTCTCCCGGCCCCGCCGCCAAGCACGCGACAAGGGTAAAGATGTTTCTAGTTGGGCAGGTGAAGCCCTCAGTTTACATATTTGCATGGAAGTCCCTCTTCACCAACGGGTGGGGGGAAGGGAGCTTTCCGACGGGTTGACGTGTACGTCCCCGCAGTTAATTGCATTAGTACCCGGAAGCGTGAGTACGGGTTTAGGCATGCTGTGTGAAGCCCATCCGGACGTGTGAGCCAGATTGGTGATGTTCTGGGGTTCCCGGAGAAGACTCCGAGGAAGTTGTTTATTAGCCGCTTGCAGGGAATGCGCACCATAGCCCCAAAAAGGGGGTGTGCGCAATATGTTTGGTCCGCTTATGTTAGTCGATCGATGCCTAGTTGGCCGCCGCTCGTCGAGACGTTGGCGTACAGGTGTTGCAGTACCAGGCGGGGAGTAGCGGGCTTAAGCCCAAGCTTGTGCCGGCCCTCGAAGGTCTTTTTGTTTATATTGCCGGCATGCGTGCTGAGTATGGAATTCATATTCATGTAATATTTTTTCATATCTGTGATGCTCTGTGAATATGTAGTTTACTACTGTCTTGGGAGAGCGGCGTGTTCGTGAACCGCTCCCCCCGTGTGGGCCCCGAGGAATAGAAGCCGGGAAGCCCCTGATGGCATGTTGTCATCTTTTCAGAATAGCGGAGTTCCGCTGTTAGCGGCCCAATTGGGGCTGCGTAGAGTAGGGCTGTTGGACGGTTTTGCGTCAATAGTAAGGCGGGCGGGGAACATTTTACATAGACCCGAGGTGGCACCTCTAGTTTGGGAGTGGATCTGGAGATCCTCCTTAGATATTCCGGTCGGCCAAGAGAGCCCTCCGAAGGTGCCTTAGCTCAGCCCTTGGCTTGGGAGGGGAAGAGTTTGTTAGTCTTTCGGGTATGTGGCGGGTCCTCCACGCTGAGACCTTGGGTCTGTCCCTTGTGTTTCTAGTTTTGTGCCTAGATCGTTCGCTTGAGGGTAGTAGGTGCGCGGTCACCCCTTCCCCAATGGTCGAACTCCACAGGAGACCGAATTTCGGTTTCAACAATATAAAGCATTTAAAGCTTTTAGAGCCTCAGCAGAAATGATAGGCTTTTCAGGTAGAGAGGGAGCTGGAGCAGGAACTTCAACAGGAGCTGGAGGAGAAGCCGCAGGGGAAGCTGGAGAACTGATTCTGACAGTGCTTTCAGCAGCTGTCTTTTCCTCTTCTTCAATATCAGCCACGATCAAGTCATCCAGATCTAGCAATGGAGAGTCATCCATGACATAACTGGGTGCAGAAGACATTGCTGGGGAAGATGGAATGACTATGGGCTTAGGAACAACAAAACTGTCACTAAGTTGCTTTGCAACTTGAGGACTTAATGGGGAAGTATATGGTACAATAGCCAAGGATGGCTT
Source organism: Platanthera guangdongensis (assembly GCA_039583875.1). Lineage (NCBI taxonomy): Eukaryota > Viridiplantae > Streptophyta > Magnoliopsida > Asparagales > Orchidaceae > Platanthera > Platanthera guangdongensis. The sequence continues at coordinate 14,163,489 of CM077165.1, forward strand.
AGTATATACTACTGGAATAACTTTCAAAAATGCAGTATCAAATACTTTCAACAATTGAGCTAAGTCTACTGTGGGATTTAACATGAAATCACCAACAGAAAGAATTTCTTCAGTAACTATATCTTCAGTAACTGACTCATCAAAGTCCATGTCAGTCTCAATGAATTGAAGTAAATCAATTAAATCTGTATCATCTGGTATAAATTCTGTAGCTGCTATTATTGCCTCTGTATCTGCTGTTGCTGGAGCTGCTGCTTGAACTGTTGTTGCTGTTGGAGCTGCTGCAGCTTCTTCATCAAGCATCTCCCCCTGCCTGGTTTCAGTAAAAACTGGATCCAGGCCCCTGAATGAAGAGGGGGCAGCAGTGAAGGCAGAGAGTTGAGCAGAAAGGGTAGAGATAGAAGTAGCAGGAGGTGTAATGGTCTCTGCTATAAGAGATTTGAGGAGATGAGTGATGAGAGTAAAGACATATGAGATGGTGGAGGGATCCAGAGGTGGAGTAGCAGATGGTTAAGTAGAATGTTGGGTGGAGACATTTGGAGGGATGGTAGATGAGGGTGTTGGTTTTTGATGTGGTGGAAGTTGTTGTTGGAGTTGTTGCGGTTGTTGAGTTGCTGGCAGGGATGGAGGTGTGGGGATGATCTCTTCAGTAGGGTGGGGAGTGGCTCTTACAGCCCTGGTGCTTTCAGAAGCTCGGGTGGAAGAGGTTGAAGCCTTAGATGGCTTGGTAATGGTCCTCTCCCACCTGCCAAACAAGGCACATATGAGCCTCTTGCTGGCATTTATGAATATGATCGGTGAGACCAGGGATTCAGCAGCTTTTTCTTGCAAAAAGATCCCTAGGATCCTTTCAAAGCACACTTCCTTTTTATTACATTTTTTCTTAATAAGATCAAAAATGATCTGTGCCCAATCCACTTTCTTCTTATTGACCACTGCACACATGACCAAGAATTAATGTCTGGTGATGTAGTCACGGGCAGTGTGCTTGCCCAGCAAGACCTTTCCCACAATATCTGCCAAGAACTTAAATTCTGCAGATAGATGTTTCTTCAACAGCTTATTGGGGTTATCTCCAGTATAACCCATCAAACTTAACATCTTATCATATTCTTCAGAATCAATGTCTAATTGTTCTTCTCCATTAACCAATCCAAAAATTTCAGTAAGTACTGCGGGAGATAAAGACACAGAATTACCCGCAATTGTTCATGTCATGGTGTTCTCCTCTGATGTAGATGACGTGTAAACTCATTCTCTAATTTCAGTTGCAAACAGTTTGATTCTATTAGTCATCAGATTTTTCAATTGTTGTTCTTCCAGAAGTTCCAGAATATGTAGAAAAATGGGATCTGATTGTTGAAAAGAATCGAAGTCGACGTCAAATCCGGTGTCTAACTTCATTACGGCTAGGGCTCCTGCTGGAATCGCCATGAAATCACCTGCAAAAGAGAGAAGCGACGATCAAGTGCAAAGGGAACAGAAAGCGCGGGACGGAGGTCGAAGAAAACGTAGTTATAAGGTTTTCTAGAATATGAATCGACAAACTCCGTTCCACGAGAAACGAGAAATTCTTCGACCTGAGATCGACGAAATAATTGATAGTGAAATAATTCGTCGAGCTCAGCTGGAAGAGTTGAAGAGATTTTGTCGAGCTCCGTTCGACGAAAGTTTTCCTGAAGTAGATTTCGTCGAGCTCCGTTCGACGAAAATAACTTCACTCACAGAGAGTTCGTCGACCTTCGTTCGACGAATATCTCCCGAACTTTCCCTAGTTCGTCGAGCTCCGTTCGACGAACTCTGGATAATTCGTCGAGTGCAGACAGAAACTAAACTAAGTCTTTTCCATTGATCATTCCAAGCTGATTTATAAAGAATAAGTGATTTCTCTCATCCAGAGATTTGGTGAATATATCAGCTCTTTGTAAATCAGTGTTGATATAGACAAGATTAATTTTGTTTTTGTCCAAACACTCTCTAATGAAATGATGTCTAATGTTTATATGTTTAGTCCTAATGTGATGCACTGGATTTTGTGCTATTGTTATAGCACTTGTGTTATCACAAAAGAGAGTTGAATTATTTAAGTTGAGACCATAGTCTAGTAATTGATTTTGAATCCACAGCATCTAGGAACAACAGCTGTCAGCTGCAATATACTCAGTCTCAGCAGTTGAGATAGACACAGATGACTGTTTCTTACAAAACCAGGATACCAACCTGATACCAAGAAACTGACAAGTCCATGAGGTGTTTTTCCTCTCAACCCTGCATCCAGCAAATCAGCATCTGAAAATCTCAGCTGGATATCATATGCCTACACTAGGACAACTCTTTATATATCTCAAAATCTTTTTTAAGAAAATTAGATGAGATTCTTTTGGGTTCACTTGAAACTAGCACAAAGGCATGTGGCAAACATAATATCAGGCCTGCTTGCTGTAAGATATAGTAGGGACCCAACAATGCCCCTATATAATTTCTGATCCACAGGTTTCTCATGTGCATTAGAGTCGATCACAGCATTAGTAGTCATAGGTGTTTTCTTTGCTGAAGCATCAGTCATCCCAAACTTTTTTATAAGCTCTTTAGCATACTTAGCTTGAGATATGAAGATGTCATCAGACAACTGCTTCACTTGGAGACCAAGGAAGTAGGAGAGCTCACTCATGCTACTCATTTCAAATTTTGAATGCATGAGGTCAGAGAACCTCTTGCATAATTTGGAATCAGTAGACACAAATATAATGTCATTCACATATATTTGTACTAACAGTATTTGATCCTTATGATGTCTAGTGAAAAATGTTCTATCTACAATGTCTCTAATAAATTTATGCTCTATCAAAAAACTAGCTAGGGTCTCATACCAAGCTCTTGGAGCTTGCTTGAGACCATAAACAGCTTTATGCAATTTGAAAACATGATAAGGGTGAGTTGGAGAGACAAAACCTGAAGGTTGTTCAACATAAACCTCTTCTTTAAGTACTCCATTGAGGAATGCACTATTCGCATCCATCTGATATACTTTGAATCTCTTGTATGCTGCATAGGCTAGAAAAATTATAATGGCCTCCAACCTTGCAACTGGTGCAAATGTTTCGTCATAGTCAATCTCTTCCTCTTGTCTATAACCTTGAGCAACAAGCCTAGTCTTGTTCCTCACAATCACTCCTTGGGCATCCAGTTTGTTTTTATATACCCATTTGGTTCCAATGACTGGATAGTCTTGGGGTCTTGGAACCAAATCCCAAACTCTACATCTCTCAAATTGATTTAATTCCTCCTACATTGCAATGATCCAGTGGGGATGTTGCTCAGCATCATGGATGGATAGAGGTTCAAGCTGAGAGAGAAAACAGGCATGCATCACATCTTGATTGAGTTGATGTCTTGTCTGTACACCTACTGATATGTCTCCAATCACTTGAGATCTGTGGTGATCCCTAAGTGTGATTAAATCAGTGAGTGGAGTTGGTTGTGCAACAGCATCTTGGATTAATTCCTCTTGTGGAATTGTGTTTGTTGTTGGAGGAAGTTCAGTTCCTTCAATGCTTTTATCTTCACTCTCTTCATTAACTTGTGGAGAGGGATGCGTTGGAACCTTTTGGGTAAGGTTTAGTTCATCCAATCTCTCACACAAGTGAGGTACCTGCAAAGGCTATTGGTAGAAATCTCTTTCTCTTTGCAAGACATGTTAGTTTCATCAAAAGAAACATGAATGGACTCTTCAATTTTTAATGATGATTTATTAAACATCCTATAGGTTTTGCTTACTTGGGAATATCATAGAAAAATTCACTTTTCAGTGTTAGCCTCAAACTTTCTAATATATCTTTTGTTATTATTGTGAATATAACATATACAGCCAAATACTTTAAAATAGTTGATTTTAGGTTTCTTCGCTTTAAGTAATTCATAGGGAGTCATATTCTTCAGTTTATGTATCAGGCTTCTATTCAGGACATAATTTGCAGTGTTTACAGCCTCTGCCCAAAAGGTTAGTGGCATGTAAGCATCTGCAAGCAATATACCTGCAGCTTCAATGAGTGTCATATTTTTTCTTTCAGCTACCTCATTTTGTTGAGAAGTTCTAGGAGCTGAGAAGTAATGCTTGATACCTTCTCACAGAACTCATGCATAAGAAGAGACTCAAACTCTGTGTCATGATCACTTCTGATCAATGCAACATGAGTAGAGAACTCAATCTGTATGGTCCTGAGAAAATTTGTAAGAACCTTGAAGGTATCTGACTTAGATCTCAGAAAGGATACCCATGTGAACCTGGAGAAGTCATCCATAATAACCAAGGTGTAGGATTTCTCTTCTAGGCTTTGTACAGCAATGGGTCCAAAGAGATCCATATGTAGCAAATACAAAATCCTAGGTGAATCACTTTTATTTACAAATTTAAAACTAGATTTAGTTTGTTTGCCTACTTGACAAGCCCTACAGAGACCTTCCTTCTTGTAGGGACCAGAAGGTAGACCTCTAACAAGGTTGTCTTTAGATAGCCTAGCAATGTTTTTCAGGTTTACATGACCTAGCCTTTTATGTTATAACTCATTCTGATTACTAGTTATATTAAGTAAACAGATATCAGAATTAGCAGATAAAAAATCAACTAAATATATATTATTTTGTCTATTCCCAATTAAAACTGTTTGGTTTTCTTTATTAGAGATAATACATGAAGATGAACTAAAATGTACCTGATAACCTTAATCACATAATTGACTTATGGAGATGAGGTTATGCTTCAGTCCTCTGACATATGTCACTTTCTTGAATATGACAGCTCCAATATTCACTTCTCCAAAACCTTCTGACTGGCCACATTTGGAGTCACCAAAGATGACCTTTGCCCCCAGCTTGGACTTGTAGTTGGATAGAATGTCCATACTGCCTGTCATATGTTTGGAGCAACCACTGTCATATGTTTGGAGCAACCACTGTCCAAGTACCAGGTCTGATTCACACTTGGACAGCTCTTCACCTGTAATGAAAAACAGTTAAATGTTCTTGACCCAGGTTACCTTGGGTCCTTTGTTTTCCTGGTATGAAAAGCTGGAAATAACAGAATATTCTGGTTGGGATTTATATCCTAGAGGGTGATATCTCCTATGTGGTATGACTCAATCAGCTAGTGGATTAAAAGCTTTCCTGGAATTATTTAAATTTCTGTTATAATTAAAGTTTTGATTAAGTCTTTCTGGGTTCGACGAATTCCTGTGAGTTCGTCAACCAGAGTTCGACGAATTGAGTTGGGATCGTCGATCTCTGCCCAGAGAATGAACATATCCATTTTTTGTGCCCCATGTTCGTCGACCACTACTCGACGAACCATACAGAATTCGTCGATCGCAGTTAGACGAATAATTATAACTGTAGTTTGCGTTCAGAGTTCGGCGATCTGGGTTCGACGAACTGGCTACATTTCGTCGATCTACGTTCGACGAATTCTGCTGAACCTTGTTTTTACTTAAGGTTTTCTGATTTTTGGTTTTCTGACCTATTGATTTAGGAACATTTTCTGTTGTTGGTTTATTGTTTACTTTTTCTTTCCCTTTAGCAGAGACAAATTTGATGGGGGTAGTTAAAATAATTTTTCCTGAGGATGGGGGGCAAACTTGATGAAGCACCCAAGTCTAGCTTGTCATTAAGTCTGGCATTAACAATGCTTGTGATGTCCATCAGCTTGAGACTTCTTCCAATGAGAGTTTCCTCAAGTTGTTTAGCCTCACAAAGCTCAGTTTTTAGCAGTGTTATTTGTTCATTAGCTAAACACAACTCATCATTTAACCTATTATTTTCAGAGTTAATATTTTCTAAATTTCCTAGTTTCTCCGTAAGAGTTTTAATCTTTTTTCTGAGTTAATTAGGTCAATACACATTGTTTTAAATTCAACTTTAAAAGAATCTGAATTGTAATCAAAGGAAGACAATACCTTGTCAGCTTCAAAATCTGAAGCTTCTTCATTGTCTGAGTCCTCCTCTTCTGAATAGCTCCTGGAAGCATCAATTGTCATGAGCCAACCCTTCTTGGCCCTTGCTTCTTCCTCATCTTCACTGGAGTTGGAAGATGTTGATTCTTCTTCAGTCTCACTCCAGGTTTCAGTCACAAAACTTTTCTCCTTCTTGTATTTACTAGAAGAAGGTCTGTTGTTGTGCTGTCTCCTGGTATCCTTTTCTCTTCTCTTTTCTTTCTTCTGATTCTCTGGACACTCAGAGATGAAGTGTCCAGGCTTCCTGCATCTAAAATACACAACTTCTTTGGTTGGTGTCTTATCATATCTAGGCTTGTCATCCTGCCTTGATGACCCTCCTGAAATCTTTTCTTGTCATCTTATAGAATCTTTTGGCAAAGAGACTCATGAGTTCTTCATTTGTTGAAGGAGTCTTTGTCTCATCAGCAGCTTTGAAAGCAATGATATGCTTTTTTCTTGCTGGAGGTGGTGTTCTTTGCTCAACTGCCTCCCTGGATTTAATCAGCTGTTCATAGGACTTTAGTTTGCCTAATAGAGATTCAGTGAATATCTCATTTAGGCTTCTGGCCTCCTTGATGGGTCAGATCCTTGAATCCCATGAGCTTGGGAAGCACATAAGGATCTTGTCATTTACTTCAGTCAAGGTGATTTCTTTATCTATGGTCCTTAGCTCACTGGTGATGGAGCTAAGTCTGTTATACATCACTTCAACTGTTTCTGCTTCATCCTTTTTGAAGTTTTCATATTGTGTGATGAGGTTTGATCTTCTATCTTTCCTCTCATCTGCTGATCCAGCCACCATTTGGTTGAGTGAATCCCAGATTGCTTTTGCAGAGGTGCACTCAGCCACCTTCTGAAAGATGTCATCTGACATAGTCTGAGCCAATATGTTCATTGACTTTGCATCAGCAATTTTTGCTTTCTTCTGGGCCTCAGTCAACTCAGGTGGTGGAACTGCATTAGTGCTTGTAGATGTTGCAGAAGTTGAAGCTTGAGGGGGACCTGTCAAAATAGAGTTGTATGTATTCTCATCAATAGAATTCATGTATAATTTAATTCTTGCCTTCCAGATGGCAACCTGTTTAGATTGCAAACTGGAGGTCTGGTGCTTGCATAATCCTTGTTCTGTGTCATAGCTGTGTATATAAATCTAAATAGAAATAAAAATAAAATTTAGATCTAACAAAGGATCTTTGGTTCAAGAGTTGGCTTGTACAACCAAAGGTACCTACTATGATACCAATTGAAAGTGAGTTGTTAGATCAGGAATACTCTAGAGGGGGGGTGAATAGAGTATTTAAAGCTTATAAAATTTTCTGTCTATTGCAGACAAGTCCTAGTGCTGTAAGAAATAGATTAAAAGATAAAATACAGCAACAACTAACTAACAATCACAGCCACAACAAGAAACAAAATAAAGGGCAATCAGACGACACAAGAAATTTATAGTGGTTCCTCAACCTGAGTACATCCACTCTTCTACCACCCTGATAGTAATTCACTCAGGTTTTTGATCAGGTGTCTGACACCAATGAGCTTTTAATCAGGTGCTCAAAAACAAATCTCAAGTCTTTTGATCAGATGACTTGTAACCAAGTATCACTTTTGAAGGAAAATGACAACCCTTTATATAGAGAGGGGTGAGAGGTGATTGTGTCTTCTTTGTCAACAATCAGAGAGAAGACAAGTGGATACGATATTAGCAAGTAGCTCCCCCTGAGATGTAGAATAGTTCAGGAAAATCTGGAGCTTTGCTGCAGGGTGATAGGTCTTCAGTCTTTAAGCCTTTATCAGAGAAATCTGCAGGAACTTCTTGACAGATGGAGTAGTTGTTGTCCTTTGAAGTTTCCTGCAGTAATGAAGAAAGAAGACTCTTGATTTAGATTGATTGTTTTTCTTCTTCAATAGCTGATCTGTCTCTGGCCTAGGGCTTCTTTTCTGTATCAGAAAGCTGTGAAATAATGATGGAGCAGAGAAACTCTTGAAGACAGACTGACTGTAATTCTCTATGTGTCTGTGTGTCTCTGTGTATGTTGTGTTCTTCTGTATCTTATGTATCTTCAGGAAAAGAGAAAAATCTCTTTTATATTTTTTTGAAGAAATTTGTCTTTCGAAATTTGAATTCCTCTGCTGCAATCAATGCTGACGGCCTAGAGAATAAACTGCATTGATTTATTTCCTCAACTGTCCCTTGGAAAAATGGAAATCAATAATTCTGATGAAAGCCGTGATCAATGCACCGTCCAACGGTAATATTCAGAGAATATTTTATCATTAATCATTCAGAAATTATTGTCATAGAGTGAGGACAGAGGAAAGAAACACTAAGTCTGGAATCGTCGAACAGATGACAGAAATCGTCGAGTTGAGTCCACAGTTCGTCGAGCTGAGTTGTTGTGTTCGTCGATCAGATAACTTCTGTTCGTCGAGTTGAGTTCCAAGATCGTCGATCTGATAACAGAACTGTATGCTTCAGAAACTTTGTCTTTTCTGTGTCTGAAGTTCGTCGAGCTGATAACTGGCTTCGTCAACTGGAGTTGATTTTGGACTTAAGAATATTCACAGATGCTTCTGAAATGAAAGAGTTGAAGTATCCAGAAATCGTCGACCTAAGAATTGATTTCGTCGAGCAGAGGACCACTAATTGTTGCTGGATAACTCTAGCCAAAGTGGTCAAAGTTCGTCGAACTGAGAATCCTGAGTTCGTCGACTGGAGAAGGTTCTGGACTTAGAAAAATATGAGCAACTACTGGCTTCAACAGGTTGAAGTAAAGGGTCCAGAATTCGTGGAACAGAGAATGAAGTTCGTCGAGCTGAGAATGAAGTTCGTCGAGCTGATAACTTGTTGACAGAACTTCTGGGGAATGTGTCGACACAAATCCTGGGTGTCGACACAATTACTTCATGTCTCGACATAGCTGTTGTGTTGACAGAAATCTGGAGTGTGTCGACATAAATCTTGCGTGTCGACACAGTTGATGTTGGTGTCGACAGATATTCTGTGTCGACACAAGTCTTCGGTGAGTCGACATATTCTTGCTTCTGGTGTCGACACAGTTGGTGTCGACAGATTTGCTGTCTGGTGTCGACACAGCCTTGCTGAAGTGTCGACACATTTTGACTTGAGTCTCTGGCAGTCAGTTGACGGTTGGTCCATATGATGCTGATTCTAAGGACTTGGTCTAGACTCTAGGACACAACTATGACCTTGGCTATACATGTTGGGTCAAATGATACTAGCTTAGTGAATTAGTGAACCTAGCCCAAATCAAACTAGGGATCCAACACACAGCATTGACAGGGGCAGCAGTAAGGGTAGCCTTCCCCTTCAGGCTCTTCAATCTTCTTATACATAGCCCCCAATTGGGCTTGATATCGTTGTATACGGATCAACCTCGTAAAGACCAACAGACTGTCTGGGATACTTCTCCCATCATGATGTTACACATAACCTTCGGGATTTTCTCCATTATGGCTCCACTTGTAGTTGAATCAACATTAGATCCAATACTTTGATCAAGAGCCCGTATAAAGTTTTTACGAGGGTCCATAGAGAGAACTCTTGTTGAGGGCACTTCCTTCGGAACTTGTTAAACCTTTCCCAAACTTCAGCCAATGACTCTTGATCATGCTGCCTAAAGGTGGTAAATTTATTTCGTGCTACTAATATTTTTTGCAGAGGGGAAGAATTTGTTCAGAAAAACATTCTCTAGAAAGGCCCAGGTAGTGATCGATTCGAACGGGAGCGAATATAGCTAGGATTTGGCTTTATACCTAAGAGTAAAAGGGAAAAGCCACATCCACACGGTATCACCAGGTATTCCGTTAATCCGGAAAATATCACACACCTCAATAAAGTTATATAGATAGAAGTGATGATCCTCCAAAGGCAACCCAGAAAATTGCACAGAATGTTGAAGCATGTTCAGAATAGAGGGTCTGATCTCAAAGTGTTGATTGGTGAAGGTCGGGCTCAATATTGGGTAGACACTACCCACGGTGGAGGCAGTGCACTCCATCATTGTGCAAGCACGCAGCAGCACCACTTCATCATCAACGTGAACATTGGGATCAGGATTATTATTATTATCTGGGAGATTCTGTAGGGGGGTTTAAACGTACATGATCCGAACACGCTCTCTTCTCAGATTGTGCAGGGTACGCTCGATTTCAAGATCAATAGAGACAAGTTCACACCGGAATCTCTCCAGAATCACCACCAGAAAAAACCTTAAAATAATAACTAACAGAAAACAAGAACCGGAAAACAAAAAAAATTGAACAACCCAGGTACAACGAGAGTAACAATCAATGGAAAAACAAACCACGAGCAACCAGAAATAGAAACAGTAGGACTATGGCCCCAAACATCAATATGAATAACTGCAAACGAAACTGAACTACGGTGGGGCATAAGAGGAAGAGTACTACAATGATTTTTAGCCAGTTCACAAACATCAAAATGAAAAACACTAAACAAAGTAGAAGACATAGCAGGAAGCAACAGCTTCATAATAGCGACAGGAGAATGTCCTAGCCGACAATGTCGGGAATCCAACTCAGATAGACGAGCAGCAAGAAGAACGTTGGGAGGCCGAGCAATGTTGGATGAAGTGGAGGCAGAGGGGTCGAACACATAGAGCTCGTTGCACAGTCTACCAGAGCAAATCACCGTCCCCGTCTTCAGGTCCTGAAAAACACAAGAGGTAGGAAAAAAGGTCACTGAGCAATTCATAGAGTTTGTCAGGTGATTAATAGAGAAGAGATTGCGGATGAAAGCAGGAACATGAAGAACGGAGGAGAGGGTTAGAGAATAGCATGGAATGGATCCTTTCCCAGCGATGGGAGATAACGATCCATCAGCAATGCTCACTTTGTCCCTGCCCGAAAGAGGTGTGTAAGACACAAAACCTGTGGTTGATCCGGTCATGTGGTCTGTAGCCCCGGAATCAATGATCCACTGAGAGGAGAGGTGGGAGGAAGTCGAGTGAGCACCTGCAGGTCCCTGATGAGCATAAGAAGAGGAGGCAGAACCGTACAGCTCGCTGGAGGTCCAAGCATCATCCGGAGAAACGCCAGAATTTCTTCAGCCGAAAGAGCCAGAGGGGGCGTAGTGGAATCCAGAGAGTGAGGAGCAGTAGAGTCCTCCCCATTGTCCGACAAGTGGGCTGATCTGGTCAAAGTTGGCATGTGCTGAGAGCGACCATCACCTCGGCCACCACGAGAGGCAGGGTCGCCTCGAGGAGGAAAATCATGAAACTTGAAGCAGGTATCTCTAGTATGGCGGGCCTTCCCGCAATAATCACAGACTAGGTGATCTTTCTCCGCAGTCCTCAATCTAGTGTTGCGAGCAGGACGAGCCCCAAGCTGAGAAAGAGAGGCAAGGGCAGATCCCTCGGTGGTAGAGTCTGGAAGCAGAGTCAGACGGCGATCGAATTCATGTTGGACAAGACTGTACACCTCGGGTAGAGAAGGTAGAGGCGAGCGGCCAAGAATCTGAATGCTGATTGGATCAAAATCCCGATGTAATTCGTAGAGGAACTCAAAAATGCGATTGTGTTCTTCTCGTGCTCGGACAAGCACCTCATCTTCAGGAAACACCAGGGTCAGAGAATCAAAATGATCATACTCCTGATAGAGCTGGATGAACTCAGAGTAGTAGGCCGAGGGGGGGGGGCGATCACCCTGTCGCAGGAGGAACAACCGGCGACGAAGTTGATAGATCTGAGCAGCATTGCCTCGACCAGAATAAGTAGTCTCTGCACGCTTCCAAATATCCACTGAGGTATCCAAGAACAGATAGTTCTGATAGATGGACTCCGTCATAGAGTTAAGGAGCCAAGACATCACCAGGGAGTTGCCAGACTCCCACTGAAGTCACTCAGGAGAGTCAGACGCAGGAGCCTTCACGGTGTCACTGACATGGCCAAATAACTGACGGCTTTGAAGGAGAACCGCTCTCGTAGAAAGAGGGACGAAAACGAAGGGACCACCGGCATCGCGAAAATCAAGACTCCACAGAGACGGCGTCCCTAGAGCACGTAAGAAGAAGAAGAAGAACGACGCGGGAGTTGGGGCTGCTGCGACGCGCGGGAGTCGGGGCTACTGCGACGCGACGCCGGATTTCGGGCCAGCTGCGGCGCGGGAGCAGCTGCGGCGCGGGAGCAGCTGCGGCGCGGGAGCAGCTGCGGCGCGGGAGCAGCTGCGACGCGGGAGCAGCTGCGGCGCGGGAGCAGCTGCGACGCGGGAGCAGCTGCGACGCGGGAGCAGCTGCGACGCGGGAGTCGGGGCGGCGCGGGAGTCGGGGCGGCGCGGGAGTCGGGGCGGCGCGGGAGGCGGGCGGCGCGGGAGGCGGGCGGCGCAAGAGTCGGGTGAGCGCTGTGCGGGAGCCGCTACCGGATCCGAAAAACCCTAAACAGAACACTTTTATACCATGTTGAGGAAAAAGAATAATTGCATTACGAATAACATTAGAGACTCATATATATATATATATAGGTGTACATATGATAATACAGTAACAACATACAACCCGTTGTTCTAACATATTCCAACAAACACAATATACAACTGGAAGAAACCTCTACTTTTCGACTTCCGCTCAAGATACTCACACGTGTCATATTCACCGACAACGGCGTCAAAACCTTGATGGGTCCACGGCAAGGATGCCACGGTCGTACAAGTAGTATATAAAAGGGGAACAGGATCCATGAATATCAAACTCATGTGGAACACGGCAGGGTGGAGTAATCGTTTGAGTAAGACTTGAGATAGAAGTCTTGGAGGGAAGTGTTTATCGTAAATCGGGGGGTTATTAGAAACTATATCAAGGAAATAAAACTAAACTAAGATGCGGGTCACCATCACCACTTCTCCTCCACGGGTCACAAGCACCGCTTCTCACCTCTGCGGGTCGCCTTCCTTCACTTTTCTTTATGTCACACCTTGCTCTTGCAAAGGCCAACCTCACTCTCACACTCTCGCTTGTTCGCTTCTAACTCAACAAAGTCGCAACAAGCTCACAAACTCAACACAAACACAAAGTCATCATCATCACAAGAACACAAAGCCGTCATCATCACAAGAACACAGACAATATCACAAAACTGCTAAAACAAGAACACCGGCTAGTATAACACAATCTAATCCATATCAACCACAACAGAAAATGTAACTATAAACATCTACACACAATGTTCATGGAGTGTAGATGCTTTAGAAAATACAACAATAAAGATTACAAGTATTCTAAAAGCAAAGGGAAAGATACATGTTATCACTCCTTGGCACTGAGAGAACGGGAGTCTCTTTCTCGTATTCAAAGGGGAGCCCAACTTGGTTCACTAGTTTTTCCTGCTCTTCTTTGTCTGCTTCCATGATACGGGAGAGTTGTCACCTCCTCCTAGTCATGTCTTCACCCTGGTTCGTTCGTCTTAATGCAAAGTACCCAGGCATGGAGCTTCAATGGATCCTTGTGAATCTCCTCTTGCACTTTTAGGAAGCTTGGAGAGGTAGGAGAAGACAAACCTAAAAACAGCGCGTCCGGGTGTGTGATTCGGCCAAAATCGCGAACAGGTTTTATATAGAAAAAACAAGAGCACGCGCGTGCGTGAAATAAATAACATTAGAAAATTGGGCACTCAGGTCCCGCATGTGCAATTGCATGTGCGCGCACGCACATGCAGAAATATCGCATATGTGAATTCGAATCGTCCCAAACTTATCAAAATCAAAAAAATGACTGTGCACGCACAAATGCAAGTGCGCGCACGAGCATGCAAAAATATCGCACGTACAAATTCAGATCCAAAAAATGTGTCGTGTCAAGGGGAAAAGAGGTGCACGTGCATATGAAAATTACAAATGGGCATGCGTTAGTAAAGTTGAACATGACATCCCCCGAACACGCACAAAAATCCACAACGGAAGCAAAAAAAACATCCACAACCCAGATATGAAAATAATATGAAAATGAATACATTTCAAACACATCTAGCACAAAATGGGATGATATCACAATGAATTGCACAGTAAAAACTATATATGAAATGCATGCATCAACTGACTTTGATGAAATTTACTCAAGATTGATGAGGGAATCGCCTGAGCCCACTAAGGGGTTCGATATCATCAAGGGATATTTATATCATGGCTCTCGTCTTTGCACTTCCCAGATCTCCATCTGAGACTCCCTTATTTGGGAATTGCACGGGGATGGAGTTGTATGCCACTTCGGCAGAGACGAGATGATTGCGTTGGTTGACCGTTTTAATTGGCGAAGAAGGATGTGGCAAGAGTTGTGCATCACTGCGGCACCTATCTGACTGCGAAGGATTTAAAACAGGACTTTATACCCCCTTCTAATCCCACACCAACCTTGGGTTGATATCAGCATAGATTTTGTACTAAGCCTTCCTCGCACTTTGAGGAAGCATGATTTCATTTTCGTAGCGGTAGACCAGTTCTCAAAGATGACCCATTTATTGCATATCACAACACCGCAGATGCGACCCACGTAGCGGCCCTCTTCATGAGAGACATCTTTCGTTTGCATGGTTTACCCAACTCCATAGTGTCAAATCTTGACATACGATTCATGAGTTATTATGTGTAGAAATGGAGAAAGCCAACCTTGTATATATGTCCACTTGATACAAATACAAAGAATGAGTACATATATATAGATGAGAGAAAGAGAGAGAAAAGTCCTATACACAATGTGGGACTAAAGAGAGGAGAGAAAAAGCAATAAATGCTATACAAATGGGCCTAATGTTAAGTGGGCTTTTCCAACACTCCCCCGCAAGCTGGAGCGTATAGGTCATATGCACCCAGCTTGGACAAACATTGGTAGAACAGAGTGCTTGATAAGGCCTTTGTGAGGATGTCGGCAACTTGATCAGTTCCTGGAACATGCTTTAATTCAAGTTTCTTCAGTTGAACCTTTTCACGAACAAAGTGACAGTCAACCTCTATATGTTTTGTGCGCTCATGAAAGACTGGATTCTTTGCGATGTGTATGGCGGCTTGACTATCACAAAATAGAACAGCAGAGGAGGGGAGTTTTACTCCCAGGTCAGTAAGGAGACTTTCAAGCCATGTGAGTTCTGAAACAACTGAGGCCATCGATCTGTATTCAGCCTCTGCAGAGGAACGAGCCACCACAGCTTGTTTCTTACTCTTCCAAGTAATAAGATGCCCACCAAAATACGTACAGAACCCACTAGTTGACCTTCGATCGTCCAGGGAACCCGCATAGTCGGCATCAGAATAGGCAACCAATGCGGGAGCAGAGTCGGAGGTTTTGTAAACCAGCCCTTGGCCTGGAGCTCCCTTAAGGTATCGGAGAATCCGTTCAACCGCTTGGAGATGAGAAGCCCGGGGGGCATGCATGAACCTACTGACAACCCCAACTGCAAATGATATATCTGGCCTTGTGACTGTTAGATAGATCAACTTGCCCACAAGGCGTCGATAGTATTCCGGGTTCGGAAGTAGCAAATCGTCATCCGAAGCATGAGCGCATAATTTATGATTTGCCTCCATCGGGGTACATGCTGGCTTGCAACCAGACTGACCAGCATCTTTGAGAAGATCGAGACAGTACTTTCGTTGGGAGAGTACCAACCCGTCCGGCCGCCGGGCGATCTCGAGACCAAGGAAGTAGCGAAGTTTCCCCAGATCTTTAGTCTGAAAAACAGTGCTCAGGTGTTGTTTGACGTCTTGAATCCCCTTTGAGTCGTCCCCAGTGAGAAGGATGTCGTCAACATAAACCAAGAGAAGAATGGTGCCAGCGGCCCGGTGTCGGGTAAAGAGGGAGAAATCTGCAGAGCTCCGAGTGAACCCCATGTCCCGAACCACCTTGCTAAACTTGTCAAACCACGCCCGTGGGGACTGTTTGAGACCATAAATTGACTTTTTGAGAAGACAGACCCGAGACTCCCCCGTGGTCTCAAACCCGGGCGGTTGGCGCATGTAGACAGTTTCCTGAAGGTCGCCATTCAAAAAGGCGTTCTTGATATCAAGTTGATGAAGAGGCCAGCGGCGGTGTACCGCGACGGAGAGAAGAACGCAGACAGTGTTAAGCTTGGCCACCGGAGAGAATGTTTCCTCATAGTCGAGGCCCTCCTGTTGTGTGAAGCCTCGGGCCACAAGACGGGCCTTCAGTCGGGCAATAGTGCCATCCGGAGCATGCTTGATGACGAAGACCCATTTGCATCCAACCGGGTGCTGACCGGGAGGTAAGGGAACCAAGACCCAGGTCTGGTTGGCCCAAAGGGCCGTCATTTCTTCGTCCATGGCAGCCCGCCAGCCAGGATGGTGAAGCGCCTCCTGCAAAGAGTTAGGGACTGAAACAGAAGATAAGGAGGTGGCAAGGTGAAGAAGAGAGGGGGAGAGGCGATGGAGCGAGACGTAGTTCGCCATCGGATGAGCGGTGGAGACGGGAGCCGGAGCAGCAGGGAGCAGAGCACCAGAGGGCGAAGCCGACTGCAGAGGAGCCACAGAATGAGGAGAGCGACGAGAATAGACCCGGATAACCGGAGGTGGTGGACGGACCGGAGGTGGGGTAGGGAGAGAGGCTGAGGAGTGAGGAGCAGGGATGATAGGTCGAACGACGGGAGCGGGAGGCAGAGCGATATCCGGAGCAGGGAAGAAAGGAAGATCTTCACGGAAAGTTACGTCAGGCGAGACAGTAACCTTGCGGGTAGTAGGCGAATAACATACATAACCCTTCTGAGTGCGCGAGTACCCGACAAAGATCTGCTTGGTGGCACGAGGGTCCAACTTGTCCGTGGAGGGACCGAGGTGGTGAACGTAGCAGGTACACCCAAACACCCGTGGCGGAAGAGGAAAAGGCGAAGTAGTGGGAAAGAGGAGGCTGAAGGGAGTAGCATACTGGAGGACGGAAGACGGGAGGCGGTTGATGAGGAAGCAAGCCGTGGAGAGAGCGTAGTTCCAGTACGGTTTGGGGACCTGCATTTGAAGCATAAGCGAGCGAGCGACATCAAGAAGGTGACGATTCTTGCGCTCGGCGACACCATTCTGTTGTGGAGTGTACGGACAGGAAGTTTGGTGAAGAATGCCGAATTCAGAGCAGAGAGTGGCAAACGTATGACTGGTGTACTCCCGCGCATTGTCTGTACGAATAGTGCGAATAGGCGCAGAGAACTGAGTGCGAGTCTCGAGGATGAAAGCTCGGAATACGCGGGGAAGTTCAGAGCGATCCCGAAGAAGATATAACCATGTCATGCGAGAGTAATCATCAATAAAAGTAAGAAAATAGCGATAGCCAGAAATACTAGTAACTTTGTACGGACCCCATATATCGGAGTGTACTAAAATAAAAGGAGCGGAGCTCCGAGTACAATGAGGGGGAAAAGAAGAACGGGGCTGTTTGCCCAAAATACATGTGTCGCAACGAAAAGCAGGGAGAGTGACGTCAGGAAGGGCCTTCCGGAGGACTGGAAGAGGAGCATGTCCCAGACGGCGATGCCAATCCGAAGAGGAGGTAGATGCGAGGACAGTAGGAGAGTCGTCAAGGAGATAGAGCCCATTCTGCAGCCGTCCTCTACCAATGATAGTCTGCGTCTGCTGATCCTGTATGAGAAAAGAAGAAGAAGTAAATGTCACTGAGTAATTAGAATCAGTAGTAAGGCGACCGACAGAGAGTAAATTGAAAGGAGAGCCCGGAACATGTAGAGCCGAGCGTAGGAGGAGAGAAGAGGTGAGAGAAATATCAGCACATCCAGATACGGGAACCGACGCCCCATTAGCAACAGTAATATACTTCGGGTGAGGTGAAGACAAGTACTGTGGTGGCTTAACAGAGGTGATATGATGAGTGGCACCAGAATCAAGGATCCAGCGCGTGCCAGAGGAGAGGCAGGCGATACCTTCATTGGAGAGAGAGGCAGCAGAGGCAACCGAGGCAGGCGGACGGCTGAGCAAGCCATGAAGATGTTGGAGCTGAAGACGAACCTCGTCGAGCTCAGTACGAGAGGAGGCAGAGTCGGTAGTAGCAGCAGAGGCATGTGGACGAGGAGGACGGCCATGTTTGCGAAAGCAAGTGGCCTCAAGATGACCAACTTTACCACAGAACGAGCATTGAGGCCTAGACCGGCCACCGCGACCCCGGCCGCGAGAGTCAGAGCGGCCACCACGGGCAGAGGGGGGAAGAGGTAGTAAGGGAGCAGGTGCCTGTTGAACAAGGGCCGGAGAAGGAAGTCCGGGAACATCCGGAGGCGGGGAGACTTTGAGAAGCATGGAGCACACGTCGGAAAAGGACGGTGTAACAGTAGAGGAGAGGATGTGAGCCCGGACACTGTGAAGATGAGGGGGCACCCGGGCCATCATCATGGCGATACCCACAGCTTCCTTCTGGGTACGTTGAGCAGCGAGATCTAGAGTGGGAGGCTGATGGTGGATCCAAGCCTCAACCAGAGACCGGGCTTGAGCAACAAAGGACGTCAAGTCGGTGGCGTCACTGCTGTCAAGGGCCTGGAGAGCGGTGATGATATCATAGAGATGGTGGAGACTATCTTTGCCGGAGTAGAGGGTGTGTAGCTCGTCCCACATGCCTTTGGCCGTCTCATGATACATGGCCAGACGATAAGATTCTCCATCAAGAGAGTTGAGGAGCCAAGTCTGCACACGCCCATCATTGCGTAACCACTCCTCAGTAGGGACACCAGTAACGGTCTGGGTCAGATGATGAAGGAATCCCTTGGACTGAAGGACCCGGCGAACTGAGTGTGCCCATTCCACAAAGTTCTTCTTGTCAGTGAGCGAAATTGTGGTGATCCGGAGCTCGTCTCGGACTTCCGGTATAGAGGCCGGGCGTTCAGGAGGAACTGTCGTACCGACGGAGTCTGCAGATGTAGTCATGGAGGCCGCAGCGAGCTAGAAGGAGGCCGCAGCGAGCTGGAAGGAGGCCGCAGCGAGTTGGATGAAACCGCAGCGGGCTGGAGGCCGCAGCGAGTTGGATGAGACCGCAGCGGGCTGGAGACCGCAGCGAGCTGAAGGAGGCTGCAGCGAGTGGGAGGAGGTCGCAGCGAGCTGGAGGAGACCGCAGCGGACTGGAGGCAGCAGCTAGAGGAAGCAAACAGGCTGCGGACTGGGTGAGGACGCGGCGACCTGGAGGAGGTCGCGGCGAGCTGGAGGATGATGCGGGCTGGTTCAGGTCGCGGCGGTCTGGGCCAGACCGCGGCGGACAGGAGTGAACTGATAGGAGAGGACACGCCGGGGCTGACTTGCGAGCTGGCGGGCTGGCGAGCTGGCGGGCTGGCGAGCTGGCGAGCTGGCGAGCTGGCGAGCTGGCGAACGCAGCGCGAACGGCGGATGAAGGAGATCAAGGAGAGAGGTCGCCGAGGTCGCGCCGGACAGGAAGAGGCCGCAGCGGACAAGGGGAAGCAGCGGACCCCACAGGAGGGCTATAAAAGGAGGGGGGGCCTGAGGAGAAGGGAGAGAGGGGGGGGGAAGAAGTGGATCCACGGGAGAGGAAGCGGACAGGAAAAGTGAGGCCGCAGGAGAGATGCGACTAGAGGGTGCGGACTGGACAAGGGAGGCCGCAGAGACCGCAGGCTGCAGGGCGGACAGAAGAGTGAGTCCGCAGGAGAGTCGAACCTGGCTCTGATACCATGTAGAAATGGAGAAAGCCAACCTTGTATATATGTCCACTTGATACAAATACAAAGAATGAGTACATATATATAGATGAGAGAAAGAGAGAGAAAAGTCCTATACACAATGTGGGACTAAAGAGAGGAGAGAAAAAGCAATAAATGCTATACAAATGGGCCTAATGTTAAGTGGGCTTTTCCAACATTATGGAAAATACTATGGCATAAGAGAGGTACACCCTGAAATTTTCCACAGCTTTTCACTAACAGACTAACCACAAAACTGAGGGCGTAAACAGAAGTTTAGGAAATTTGCTACGATGTCTAGATGGTGGGCACCGGTCGGTTGGGATTATGTGTTGTTCATAGCTGAGTACGCGTACAATAGCTATGTCAATAGATCTACTGAATGAGTTCATTCAATATAGCCTAGGAAGTCTCCTGACCTCGCCTCGGTACCCTAAACACCACGCCCCATTGAGCCTGTTGAGTTCTTCATCCATCATATACATGAACTAGATGAACTGATCCGGAAGAAAATTGCTAGCAATAATGAATTATAAGAGACATAAAAGCACAAACAATTGTATGAACAGCCTTTTCAGGTGGGTGAGCAAATCATAGTCAGAATTCACATGCAGAGACTCCCAAAAAGGGAGGTAAAAAAGCAACATCTTATATGAATGGGTCCTTAGAGGATTATAAAGAAAATTGGAACAAAACGCCTATGAAATTGACCTTCCAACAGATATGGGCATTCATCGTGTATTCAATACGGAAGATTTTACACTCTACTTTGAGCCTCTCGAGCATAAGGACCCCCACTGTACAACCCATATTCGTCGAGGAGGGATCCCACCAGAGCCAGGTCATCAGAAGTCAAAGTCAACAAGTCACAACAGGGGTCAGAGTCAACGCGCGAAGCAGCAGAAGGCCGGGGAGAGTATGGCGAGCTTCCCTCGCAAACTCGCCCGGTAGGCGAGTAGGCCAGTTGCTCGCCCAGCCGTGCGAGCTCCTCCAGGAAGTCGCTTAGTCGCCAAGGGGTGGGGTATAAATAGACCCCCCCCCCCCAGATTTCCCTATAAATAGGACCCCAGGGGTGCGAGGAGAAACACGAGGAAATCCCGGCAAGGATCTTGCGAGCTCATCTTTTTGGATACCAGCTGAGCCTTTGGATTCCTTTTCTTTAGAGACCAGGTCGCAACCTCGCGACTTAGTTACCAGCTAGTCTCCCTCGTACCTTGCTCGGCCAATTTTGGTTGTAGATGGGTTGCTTCTTTCAAGCATCCGGGTACGTGGTGGAACCTTCCTGCCGTAGCATCCGGGGTCCTGTTTGCTGACTTCTTCTTCGTCCTAGTCTCCTTAGCCGTTTAGCCTTACTGCAGAGCAAGTAGCCTTAGTCTGCCTTGATCCGTTTTTTGAAGTAGGGATTTTTCTTGGCTTCAACACTTGGTGCGGTGAGCATGGATCGCAGTCAAGGAGGAAAGTTTTGTGGTTTGGCGAGATGACAAGTGGTGGCGAGCATGGAGAGTTGGTTGGCAACTCGGCGGGTGTTGGTAATCCCGCGCGAGGCGGCGAGTTCGTACAATGGAGACATTCGAGGACTTTTCCAAAAGGATCGAGATGACATGGCCCGTCAGGGGAACAAGCGTCGCCGGAGGGAGCAGCGGGCGATGCGTCAGGAGGGCGAGATTCACCTCTACTGCGATATTCATCAGGTAGAAGGGCACGGGACATTGGCCTGTCCGGAGTTCTGGGAAGCGAGGAGAAGGTTGGAGGCCGGAGTGGCAGAGAGGGAGCAGCAGAGGCAGGAGGCCCCGGTGGAGCAGGTGGCATTCCAAGCTCCAGCAAGGAGGAATGAAGATCGGGTAGATTTGGGGGGTCGCGGAGAGGTGATCCACGGCCCAGGAGGTGGGCAGGTTGGTGTGATCAACGGAGGAGGCGGGCTCGGAGCTTCCAGCAAGGGGAGTCTTCATCAGATCTATCGGAAGAGCGTCGCCTCTCAGAGCGTCGCCTCGACCTCGCAGAACACGTCGCTGTTAGAAGAGATCACTTTTTCGGAAGAGGACATGCTAGGGAATGAGAACCCCTTCCATGATGTCCTAGTCAACCAAGCTGTCATAGAGTACTTCATCGTCGACCAAATCCTGGTGGACAACGGGAGTTCAGTGAACGTGATCTTCGAAAGAACCTTAGTCGGGCGGAACTTCAATCCGATGTCGTTTCGTCATCGTCGATGCGTCAAGCTGCTATAGCGTCATCTTTGGGCGTCCCTTCATCAACTACTTCAAGGTCGTCCCTTCTTCCTACCATCAATGCCTAAAGTACTGCTGAGGAGACGTCCAAGTAAGGATAAGGGGCGATCTGAGAGATGCCAGGGAGTGCTCCATGAATGTCGTCAGCACCATCAGCTGGATGGAGGATGCGGAGAGGTTAGAGAAGATAGTGGAGAAAGAAGAAGGTTTGTGTGCTGCTGAGGAGTTGGAGAAACTAGAGGTGATCTCCCGGAAGGAGGAGCCGGGTTTGTTAAAGGTTCGAGGGTGCTTGCCGCTGGAAGGAAGATCGAGATGGCTGCTTGCATGCAGGAGAACATTGACGTCTTTGCTTGGAGCGCTGCGGAAATGACAGGGATCGATGTCGATGTTGTCTGTCATCGTCTCAACCTGGATCCCGCAGTGGCCCCCCGTCAGACAGAAGCAAAGGAAGAGCGTTGTTGTATTGGTCGGTCCAATCAAGGAGGAGGTAGAGAAGCTGCTGGAGGAAGGGTTTGTCTCGGAGATCCAGTATCCAGGCTGGGTATCCAACGTTGTAATGGTGAAGAAGCCCGGAAGGGGCTGGAGGTTATGTATCGACTTTTCTATGTTGGATAAAGCTTTGTCCGAAGGATTGCTACACCTTGCCTCAAATCGACGCGTTGGTTGATTCCGCCGTCGGGTTTCCTGTGATGAGTTTTCTTGATGCTTTTCAGGGTATCACCAGATCCGGATGCATCCCCCCGACTGCCGCGATGTCTCCTTCATCACTAGCGATGGCTGCTACAGCTACAAGATGATGCTCTTTGGGCTCAAGAACGCGGGCGCAACATACCAGAGAATGATGGACCAAGTCTTCAAAGAGCAGAAGGGGCGAAACCTGTAAGTGTATGTAGATAACCTCCTTGTCAAAAGAAGAGCGTCGCGGAACATATACAAGATCTGGCAGAGACCTTCGCCACCCTGAGGAGATATAAGATGCGACTCAATCCGGCCAAGTGCGTCTTCGGGGCGGGAAGAGGGAAGTTTCTAGGTCACCTCCTCACGCCCAGGGGGGTGGAACCTAACTCCGGCAAAGTCAAAGCCATCTTGGATATGGCATCTCCGAAATAATCCAAGGAAGTTCAGTGGTTGACAGGAAGGCTGGCCGGCCTTAGCCGCTTCCTCTCCAAGGCAGGGGAGAAGTGTTCTCCGTTCTTCAAAACTCTCTGAGGCAAGCAGAAGTTCGAGTGGACCGCGGAGTGTGAGGAGGCCTTTGTAAAGCTCAAGCAACAGCTAACTCAGGCTCCTCCCCTCCAAGGCCCGCATGGAAGCGAAGACCTCCTACTCTACCTAGGAGTGAGAGCGGAAGCGGTCAGTTCTGTGTTGGTCGGGGAAGAAGGAAAAAATCAGATCCCCATCTATTACGTGAGTAGAGTGCTGCGGCAAGCGGAGACGAGGTATCCTATCCTGGATAAGCTGGTTTTCTCCTGAGTGGTTTCGGCTCGTAGGCTCCGTCCATATTTTCAGGCTCACTCAATCAAGGTCGTCTCAGATCATCCGCTCCGTAGCATCTTGGATGGAGTGGAGCATTCTGGCAGGTTGGCAAAGTGGGCGGTGGATCTCAACGAGTTTGATATTTCTTACTATCCGAGGGTAGCGATCAAGGCTCGGGCAGTGGTAGACTTCCTGACCGATTTCTCGGCCGAGGTGGAAGGAGACGAAGACTCTTCCAGCCCAGTCTCTTGGAAGATGTTCGTGGATGGGGCCTTGGGCAGACATTCTGTGGGAGTCGGAGTCGTTCTAGTAAGCCCACAGGAAACCAGGATCGAGCAGACTATCGAGATCCTCTTCCTCGCCACAAACAATCAGGCAGAGTACGAAGCCATGGTGGCCGGCTTGCGTCTCGCCAAGGAGCTGGCAATCAAGGACATCAGGGCATTCACCGACTCAATGGTGATTGCATCGCAAATCAGAGGAGAGTTCGAAGTGCACGACCACGTCCTGCAAAAATACTTAGTCAAGGTCAAAGGTCTGATCGAGGGTTTCCAGTCTTTCTTCGTCGAGCATGTACCACGAGAGGAGAATTCAGAGGCCGATTATCTCGCAAAAAATGGTCCCCGGGCTGGGGGGATAGTGACCGAGTTATTCCGACCGTCCATCGAGGAAGGGGAGATGATGGAGATCGAGCAGCAAGCTTCCTGGAAGGACCCGTTTATTGCATTCCTCACCACCAGCCAGCTTCCCACCAGTGGAGAAGATCAGAGGAAGTTCCGATACAAAGTTGTCCACTACTTGCTGCAGGAAGGGGAGCTTTACCGCAAAACTATTTCAGGCCCCTTGGCCAGGTGCTTGTCAGATATCGAGATCCCCTGTGTATTAGAGGAGATCCATTCAGGGGAGTGTGGCAGCCATTCGGGGACTCGTACCTTGGAGCAGAGGATTTTAAGGCATAGTTATTTCTGGCCAACCATTCGGACAGACGCGGAAGCCTTCTTAAAGAAATGTTCTAAGTGTCAACTCTTCGCGCATCTTCAATTGCAACTGTTAAGTATCTTCGCTCAATCACCGCTCTCTGGTCTTTCGCTATCTGGGGAATGGATTTGATTGGCCATTTTCCTCAGGCTAGCGTGCAGAGGAAGTTTGTCTTTGTCATGATCGACTATTTCTCCAAGTGGATTGAGGTCAAGGCACTCGCCAAGACCACTTCACAAATCGTAAATAACTTCATCTGGGGGGAAATCGTCTGCAGGTTCGGGATTCCTCTGGCCATCGTCACCGACAACGGTTCGCGGTTTGACAGCTTGGAGCTAGAAGACTTCTGCAAGCAGCTAGGGACGGATCTTCGATTCGCCTCTGTGCATCATCCTCGAAGCAACGGACAGGTGGAAGCCGTCAATAAGCTGGTCATCAACCTCTTGAAGAAGAAGGTCACCAACCTAAAGGGCAACTGGGTGGAACAACTACCCTCAGTCATGTGGGCTCTAAGAACGACTCCAAACTCGGCCACGGGAGAAACACACTTCAAGTTATCCCACGTGTTTGAGGCACTCACCCCAGTTGAGTTCGAGGTTCGAAATCCGAGAGTCATAGCAGCAGGAGAAGGCAGTGAAGAATGACGCTTGGAAAATGAAGACGCTCAAAGTCTCTCAGTGTATTACATAGAGGAACTCCGCGACTTAGCCTCCATTCGCCCGGAGGAAATCGAAAGACGCATGGTCAAGCACTTCGACAAGAACGACTGCCTCAAGCATTTCCTAGCAGGGGACCTGGTCATGAAGAAGGTGGACGCAGCAGGAAGGGGAGCTACAGTTGGTAAGCTACACCACAACTGAGAAGGCCCCTTCATCGTACAGGAAACCCTAGCCACTGGAGGCTATCGTCTGCAAAATCAAGGAGAACAACTGGGAGGTACCTAGAATGGGGATGACCTGAAAAGGTTTTATCCTTAGTAGTCGCATGTTTTGCTTCCTTGTAATCTTGTTTGCATATATATATATACACATGCGCAAAGCTATTTCCTTTATGTTGTTTCATCACAAGACATTTGATAACTTGAAGGATCAACCCTCTATCAATCCGGAAAACCAACACTCGACCTGTTCCTCTTAAATAGCTCAAGGCGGACGATGGGACGATGCCTCGGGACTTAAGCGTCCTTGTAAGACCGAGCCTCTGCATTGACTGCCGAGATCAACTCCCTCCTTGCATGTCGGCCTAGCTACCCCCGACCGCATCTCTCCTTCGACTGAAAAAACTATCAGGAACAGGCCGAGAAGCTAACCTCCCAGACTCGAGGAAGGGCCAACCCCACCAAGTGCCTCCTCGCGTATTTACGCGTCTCAAATATACCCAAGGTAGGATAACCTATCAGGGGAAAGGAAAAAGCAAGCTCAAGGGATGAGGTTAACCTCGAGTGCGTCCTATAGAACCCTCGGAGAGATGTTCCCCTTCGCTTACACACCGGCGTTCGAGGCCAACTGGCCTAGCCAGATGCAATCTCCACGATTGGATCGGGACACGAGCCTTCGACCCATTCCTCCTGAATAAGCCCAGGGTGGACGATGGGACGATGCCTCGGGATATAAGCGTCCTTGTAAGACCAAGCCCCTGCACTGACGGCCGAGATCGGCTCCCCCCTTTTGCATGTCGGCCTAGCTACCCCCGATTGCATCTCTCCTCCGACTGGAAGAATTATTAGGAACAGGTCTGGACGCCAACCTCCCGATTTGATGGAAAGAGTCGTGTCGTTTGAAAATCTCCTTTACTCTCAAATCATCGATACAGCTAACCTCTTTGTCACTCAAGTAGTAGGATAAACTACCTCAACAGCCGTAAAAGTCCCCGAGTTGTAGAGATATCGTAAGTCTGAGTCCCTGCACGGGCTCCTCTCTTGCATACCAGCCATCAACCCCCCCCCCCCCCGGGTGAAGAAAGTTCCTCGTTGGAGTGATGTCGTGGTTCGTGATCACTGTACGGGCTTCTCCACTGCAGACCGACAACTAGCCACCCGATTCGGCTGCTTCCCAAAGTTCCTCGTTGGAGTGATGTCGTAGTTCGTGATCTTTGTACGGGCTTCTCCCCTGCATATCGACTACTAGCCACCCGAGTCGACTGTTTCCTCAAAGTTCCTCATTTGAGTGATGGCGTAGTTCATGATCTCTGTGTGGGCTTCTCCCCTGCAGACCGACTACTAGCCACCTGAGTCGACTGCTTCCCAAAGTTCCTCGTTGGAGTGATGATATAGTTCGTGATCTTTGTACGGGCTTCTCCCCTGAAGACCGACTACTAGCCACCCGAGTCAACTGTTTCCCAAAGTTCCTCGTTGGAGTGATGTCGTAGTTCGTGATCTCTGTACGGGCTTCTCCCATACAGACTGACTACTAGCCACCCGAGTCGACTATTTTCCGCCATCAGTTGATCTTGGCTCCTGCTGGGTGTCGACTATTTTCCACCACCAGTTGAGCTTGGTTCATGCTGGTTGTCGACTATTTTCCACCACCAGTTGAGCTTGGCTCCTGCTGGGTGTCGACTATTTTCCACTACCAGTTGAGCTTGGTTCCTACTGGGTGTCGACTATTTTTCACCACCAGTTGAGTTTGGCTCCTGCTGGGTGTCGACTACTTCTCACCACCAGTTGAGCTTGGCTCCTGCTGGGTATCGACTACTTACCACCACCGGTTGAGTTTGGCTCATGCTGGGTGTCGACTATTTTCCACCACAGTTGAGCTTGGCTCCTGCTGGGTGTCGATTACGATCTCTGACTCAATTGAGCTAAGCTTCTACGAGATAGGCAACTATGCAGGTGCGAGTATGTTTGGGCGAGTATGCGAGTAAACCCGAGCAACGATGGCGCGAGTATGAACGACGCCTGCGTGAGAGTAAGAGCATGTAGAGCTCTTGATCTCTTCGAGCCTACGAGCCTGGCGAGCATCATCAAACAGATAATCATACATGGAAGCGATTAACACGGAAATTTTATATATATTTCTTAGGGGTTACAAAATTAACAAATTCCTGTTTACAAAAATTTGTACAAGTATGGACGCAGGAGGTCGCCGGCCGACTACGACTCATTGTCGCCAGTATCAGGCCGATATTCTTCATCGCCAATGTCAGCATCTTCTTCCTCCTCGCCCTCGCCGCTGTCTTCTTCATCGCCCTCGCTGCTTTCACCGCTGCTGCTACTGCTGATGTCGCTGCCGCTAGAGCCCGACGCCGAGGAGAAGATACGATCTGGCGAGTTAGACTCCTCGGCGAGCAATTCTGGAATCAGGTCCTCGACGGTCATCTTCTTAGCCACCTCGTCAAGATGGTCGTCAATCCTCAACCTGGCGAGGATGATATCCACCGCCGCCCGCGCTATTTCACCAGCGGATGGCCGGCATCTCGTCCCCATGAGGACGGACCTTCTTGATCATCCCATGGTCGATCACGTCCTGCGGCGACATCATTGGGAGAGATTCCGAAGAGCCGGGGCGACCTCCAGGAGTCACCCGCCATGTTTCGAGTTTGGCGACCCGAATTTGGGAAGCTTCTAACTCGGCTTTGGTGTCGGCGAGCTCCTGCTCGAGAGCCGAAATTATTTTCGCCGTCTCGACCTCGGAAGCCTGCGATTATCAACGGACCATCAATTAGCAAAACTGTAAGTCAAAGACAACTATGTCGCGTGACCGGGCGACTTACCTCGTACTCCTTCCAGCGAACTGACTGCATTCCTAGAGGGGGGGTGAATCAGCATCAGAGATCAACTCTTTATATATCTGATACCAATTGAAAGTTAGAGTTAGATCTAGAATACTCTAGAGGGGGGGTGAATAGAGTATACTTAAAAAAATTATTAAGTCCTAGTGCAGGAAATGGTGAAATGCTATCAGATAGTAAACCTAATTCACAAGCACAGCAAGAACAAAAAGAAAAATAGGCAACCAGACGACACAAGAAATTTATAGTGGTTCCCCAAATCTGGGTAGTCCACTCTTCTACCACCCTGGTAGGAATCCACTCAGGTTGTTGATCAGGTGCCTGACACCAATGGGTTTTGATCAGGTCCCCAAAAACTAACTCAAGTCTTTTGATCAGGAGACTTGCAACCAGGAATCACTTTTGAAGGGAGATGACAACCCTTTACAAAGGTGGGGGTGAGAGAGTTGATTATGTCTTCTCTGTCAACAATCAGAGAGAAGACTTATGTGGACTGATGTTAGCAAACAACTCCGCCTGAGATGTAGAATGGTTCAGGGAAGATCTGGAGCTTTGCTGCAGGGTGATAGGCCTTCAAGCCGAGTTCTTGACTAGCAGAGATGCAGGAACTTCTTGACTGATTTGATAGTAGTTGTCCTTGGAAGTCCTGGAGAGTATAAGGAAGAAGAAGATTCTTGTTATTGTATGATTGTTCTTCTTCTACTGAATAATGATCTCTGTTTGTCACTGTAAGCTGTTGATTAATTTTTTTGTTCTGCCTCTTCGTTTTTGTATATCTGTGTCCGTGTGTTTCTTCTTATCTATCTTTCAAAATTTTGAATGCCTCAGTCATTAATGCTGACAGCCTTGAGAGTAATCAGCATTGATTAATTTCCCCAACTGTCTTGTGGAAAATCGGCAAGTAATAATCCTGAGGAAGACCGTAATTAATGCTCCCTCTAACGGATACATTCAGAGAATGTTAGAGCATTAATTTTTCAGGAATTATCGCATTTGAGTGAGGACAGAATGCCGGAAATGGCTAAGTCTGCAATCGTCGAACAGTTGGCAGAATCCGTCGAACTGAATTACCAGTTCGTCGAGCTGAGATATTAAATTCGTCGACCAGACGGCTTCTGTTCGTCGAGCTGAGTTCGAAGATCGTCGAGCTGATACCAGAACTGCATGCTTTAGAACCTTTGCCTTTTCTGTCTGAAGTTCGTCGAGCTGAGTTTGTAACTTCGTCGACTGAAGTTCAGCAACTATTCTGGACTTAGAATAATTTGGAGTTATCCTGACTTTAGATAGTTGAAGAAATATCCCAGATTTCGTCGACCAGAGAACGAAGATCGTCGAGCTCAGCTCAGAGAAATATCTCAAGATCGTCGAGCTGAGGACATCAATCGTCGACCTGAGAATTTGACTTGTCCTTCTGAAACAGCTTCTGTGAACTGTGTCGACAGATGGTTTTGGGTGTCGACACAAGTCCTTCTGGTGTCGACTGATACTGTCGACTAATAATCTGTGAACTGTGTCGACACAAATCTTTCTAGTGTCGACTGAGCTAGTGTCGACTAATATTATCTGTGTCGACTGATAGTCTGTTGTGTCGACACAAATCCTCTGGGTGTCGACACAGCCTTTCTGTGTGTCGACACAATTCTTCTGGGTGTCGATACAACTGCTTGAGTCTCTGACAAGTTGTTGTAGGCAGATCCATGTGATGTTGACTCTTGGCCTAGACTCTAGGACACAACTATGACCCTGACTATACATGTTGGGTCAAATCATCCTAAGTTAGTGAACCTAGCCCAAATCAACTAGGGATCCAACAATCTCCCCCTATTTGGGTGAGGTCACTAATAGACTCAAAACAAAAACATAACAATAAACAAAGCAGGAAAAAGGTATATCTGGCAGAGATTACTAACACATGCATCAGATATATATGTACATGAGCTTTGTTTTAAACAGACAAATCAGTTTTAAAGCTAATGCAGAGAAAAAAAATTGAAGCAATGTAAAGATTATTTCTTCTGTTTCTTATCTGTGGGCTTATCTTCTTTAGTCTTTTCTCCTGCCTTAGTAAACATAATCTCTCTATTAGGATATGAAGCTTCCACCTTGGACATTGTCATGTCAGCAGCTCCTACAATCTTCAAAGATGTGGCCCTGGGGACAACTGCTTCTGGGTGCAGCTTCATTTAGTCATCAACATTGAAGAATTTATTTGTCTTATTATATCTCTTGAGTTCTTCTTTTCTGTACTTAGACATAGTGGAGTATCATGAGATATCCTTGCCTTCAGCTCTTGCTTTGTTGATCATAGAGAGACCAA
This sequence comes from Platanthera guangdongensis, assembly GCA_039583875.1. Taxonomy (NCBI): domain Eukaryota; kingdom Viridiplantae; phylum Streptophyta; class Magnoliopsida; order Asparagales; family Orchidaceae; genus Platanthera; species Platanthera guangdongensis. Next base: position 14,193,850 of record CM077165.1, read on the forward strand.
TAAGTTCCTGGAACCTGGCCATTCTAGCTGTGTTGGCTGTTTCTGGATCTTCAAAAGGAACAGGAGGTGAGTATGGCCTGTTGGGACTATCAGCTTTCTGTTCTGCAGAGAGAGTTTGCTGCTGCTGCTGCTGATGTTGCTGCTGTTGATGTTGCTGTTGTTGACTTCCTGAAGAGTGATGCCTTTGTTGACTGCTTCCAGAAGATCTCCCTTGATGTCTCTGATAAGTTTGAATAGGGGAGGATCTTTGAGAACTCGTCAGAAGCACCAGCTGAAGGAGGAGGAGGAGGTGGTGGATCTTTTCTATATCTCTGAACTGAAGGGGGGAGAGTATCTTCTGCTTCTCTCCCTCTCCTTTTGTTCATTCTTGGACAGCCACATTCAAGCTGGCATCCCTTTGTATGGTGTTATCTTTTGCAGAATGTAATAGGAAGTGTCATTTGCTGGATTAGGCTTAAGAGCAGGAGGAGGAGGAGCTTTTCTTTTCTTGGATACTTGTTTCCTCTTCTTCTTTGTATCCTCCTCATCTGAATCTTCATCCTCATCTTCATCATCATCATCACTGGCAGAACACTGAGGGTTATCATATAGAGCATCCAATGCTTTCAAGGCTTTAGCATAAGTAGCAATCTTTTCTGTAGCAGGAGCAGAAGTTTCAAAGGCTGGAGTTTCAGCAGAAGTTGGAGAAGAAGCTATACAAGAATCAGAAGTAACTGGGACAGAGCTTTCAGCTGCTGCCTTATTTTCTTCTGCAATGTCAGCCAAGATCAATGCATCTAGATCTGGCATGGGAGAGTCATCCATCACAAAGGTTGCTGCTGAGATAGCTTCTGGAAGGGATGGAATGACTGCAGAGTCGGGAAGTACAAAGTTGTCCCTAAGTTGCTTAGCAACTGCTGGACTGACAGAAGATGTATAAGGAACAATAGCCAAATGTGGTTTAGTGAATTATGCTGGAAGAAGATGCATATGTACAGTATCAAAAGTTTTCAGCAAATCTTCTAAGTTAACTGTGGGATTAAGAATGAAATTAACAACAGTCTCATCAATATCCATATCAGTATCAATAAAATCACTCAAATCTTTATCTATACATTCTGTATATGCTGCTGGTGAAGCTGGAGCATCTGCTAGAGCTGGAACTGAAGACTCTGAAGCTGAAGCTGCTGCTTCATCATCAGGCATCTCCCCCTGCCTGGTGTCAGTGGGAGCTGAGGCCAGGCCCCTGGCTGAAGATGGGGCAGCAGTAAGAGCAGATAGTTGGGCAGATAAAGATGAGATGGTGGTAGCAAGAGGTGTAATAGTCTCTGCTATAAGGGATTTAAGAAGGGGAGTGATGATGGAGATGATAGATGATATGGTAGAGGGATCCAATGATATTGTGGGAGTGGTTGGTGCAGAAGGTGTGGAAGTGGCAACTATGGTAGGGGTAGAAAGTGGAGCAGCAGGTATTGGAACACTTGGAGGGATGATGGATGATGATAGGGATGGATGGGTGGCATCTTTCAGGATTGTGTCTGGTGAGAGATGGTAAGATGGTATGGAAGAAAGATGTGGGGGAAGAGGAGATTGAGGTGGTGTGGGAATGTATGTGTCATGAGGGGAAGCAGGAGGTGTGGTTGGTTGATGGTCTTGAAGAGGGGAAGAGGGGATGTCAGTGATGTCAACTGGTAAAGATGGAGCATGTTGAGATGAAGGTGGTAGTGTTGAAGGAAAGGCTGGAAGAGAAGATGTGGAGGGAATGCTCGCTTCAGCAGGGTGGGGAGTGGCCTTAACAGCCCTTGTGCCTTCAGAAGTTGTGGTGGAAGAGGTGGAAGCCTTAGAGGGCTTAGTGATGGTCCTCTCCCACCTGCCAAATAAGGCACATGTTAGCCTTTTACTGGCATTGATGAAGATGGTCTGGGAGACCAGTGATTCTGCAGCATTTTCCTGTAGAAATATTCCTAGTATTCTTACAAAACAAACTTCTTTCTTGGTGTTTTTCTTCTTTATCAGATCAAACTAAAACTGTGCCCAATTTATTGGTTTCTTGTTTATAATGGCACACATAGACAGAAACTGTTGTTTGGTGATATAATCATGGGCAGTGTGTTTCCCAAATAATACTTTGTCAATTAAGTCTGCTAAAAACTTATAGGGGGCAGACAGGTGTTTCTTCAAAAGCTTGTTAGGATTTTCTCTAGTATAATCCATGAGGCTTAGCATCATATCTGATTCCTCTACTTCAATCTCGAGTTCCTCTTCTTCATTTCTTAATCCAAAGATTTCAAGCTAATATTGCGGGAGTTAAGGAGATGGAGTTACCCGCGATGGTGTCCGTCATGATATGCTCTTCTGTTTGCGATAGAGTGTAGACCCATTCTCTGATTTCAGTGCTGTGCAACTTGATCCTTCTAGTCATCAGGGGTTTAAGTTGTTGATCTTCAAGAAGTTCCAGAATATACAGAAAGATGGGATCTGAATGTTGAAATGAGTCAAAATCCACATCAAATGCAGTATCGAACTTCATCGCAGCCAAAGCTCCCGCTGGAATCGCCATGAAATCACCATGCAAAAGAGAGAAACGGCGATCAAGTGCAAGAGAATAGAAGGCGCGGGACGGAGGTCGAAGAAAACCTAGATATAGGGTTTTTCAGAATATGAATCGACAAACTCCGCTCCACGAAAACAAAAATAGTTCTTCGAACTGAGTTCGACGAAATGATTTAGTAATAAATAATTCGTCGATCTCACCCAGAAGACTTGAAGACAATTCGTCGAACTCCGGTCGACGAATATCTTCTGAAGCAAGTTCGTCGATCTCCGGACGACAAAAATTGTTTCACACAGAAAATTCGGCGATCTCCGTTCGACGAATATCTCGCAAACCTTCCCTGTTTCGTCGAACTCCGTTCGACGAACTTTGGAAAATTCGTCGAGTGCAGACAGAAATCAAATAAAATCTTCTCCATTGATCATGTCAAGCTGATTTACAAAAATCATATGATTTCTCTCATCCAGAGGTTTGTTGAATATATCAGCCCTTTGTAAATCAGTGTAAATATAGACAAGATTGATTTTCTTTTTATCTACACACTCTCTAATGAAATGATGTCTTATATCAATATATTTTGTCCTACTATGGTGAACTGCATTCTGTGCTATGCCTATAGCACTTGTATTATCACAAAGTAGTGTTGAATTATTTAAATTGAAGCAATAATCTAGAAGCTGATTTGGTATCCAAAGCATCTGTGAACAACAGCTGTCTGCTGCAATATATTCTGCTTCAGCAGTTGAAGTTGACATTGATGTTTGCTTTTTACAAAACCATGGTACTAATCTCATACCCAGGAACTGGCAAGTTCCTGAAGTACTTTTTTTATCTACCTTGCATCCAGCAAAATCAGCATTAGAGTATCCAGTTAACTCAAATTCTGATTCAGCAGGATATCATAGGCCTAGATTAGGACAACTCTTTATATATCTTAAAATCGTTTTTAATAAAATTAGATGGGATTATTTAGGGTTCACCTGGAAGCAGCTGATCCATCCACTTTTTATATCTAGAAGCTTACAGTTGGGGATGCCCTCTAGCAGATATATAAAAAAATTAATCAGATAGTAAACCTAATTCAGTTAACTCGTTGGGGATGCCCTATGTAACCTGATTATACTTAAAGTTTACAAAAAAATTAATCAGCAGCTTACAGTTGGGGATGCCCTATGTTAGCTCGTTTGAGTTAAGTGTGTCGAGCCCTCGTGTTTATCCTTGTTTACTCCACCTTAACCCAAGCCCCACTTTTAACCAATAAGTCCTAATGATTCGCGCGATGAACCAAACTAATGGCGTGGAGAGAGTGCAAACGTGTGAGTTATGATCACCGACATTGATTGATTTCTTTGGAGGTTGTCCTAAGCTCAGGTCTTTGGCTATGCTCACCTTAGCGATTAGTCTGCTTTCTCCTTACGCGTGACCATACGATTCACTATGATTCTAATTATGGGTATGAATAATATGTAGATACGCACCTAGAAAATTGTAAACTATTTTGTATAATTAAAAATTCTTTCCACTGTATTTCCATGCGCGTGAGCATGCGAATTCGCATGTTACTCCGTTTTACAATTTCTATGTCAGCTATTTCTTTTTCTCGTCCGCATGAGGAATGGTTTGCTCAAAATGAGCAAACGGTTAATTCTAGAGGTGTGATGAGTCCAATTTATATATGGTTTTTTGGACTCATTTGGGCTCGATTTCACGCACTTGCACTTCACTTAGAGATAATTATTTCTTATATTACACACGTTCACACTATTACACGAAGTGCACCTTTTTAGTCCATTATGGTGTGCAATTGTGCACTATGTTGTTGGGGGTAAGCCTATGGTGCTCCCCGTATCTTTTTGCTGTTATTTTTTGTTGTTTCTGTGTGTTGGTGGTTTGTGCTCCAGTTTGTTGGTTTGCATTGCAGGTGGGCAGATCCCCATTTTTTTCGTTGAATTTTATCTTGTACGAATCGCACAGTTGTGTTTTTCCTTGACACATTATTTCTGCAACCGTGCGCGTTCTGCAGTGCCCCTGAATGGTGATCTGCCCCGGCTCGTGCGTTTTGTTCAAGCACGGTCGGTTTTGCTCCTTCGTGAGCAAAATCGCATGAGCTCTTCTTTTTTGTCTAAAAAATGATGATTTAATTACATGTGTGTTTCCCTCACGCACGATTGGATTCAACCGTGCGAGAAGGAAAACGCATGATCTTCTCTATTTGGCCTGGATTTCAACGATCTGTCGCTACCCGTGCGTTTTGTTCACACACGGTCGGTTTTGGCCGTGCGTGAGCAAAATCGCACGGGCTCCTTCTTCGTCTAGCTGGGTGTTTCCTGCTCAATTAACATCGCACGATTCACGCACAATCGTGCGTTCGACCGTGCGTGACCATTTTCTGACGCGCTTTATATTTAAGCCGTAGGTTTTGCCCTATTCCGAATCTTGATTTTTTTCACCCAGTTCCGACGAAAACCCTAAGGGGGAGCTCCGGCTTCTTCTTCCTCCACCTTCCATGAGAGCTTTGCCCTAGGCCGCTTCACATCAACCAAGTGCTTCAAGAAGAGGATTCTACACTCATCTTCATCGCCGAGCAAGGAGATATTCGCATCGGACGTGGCCGCATTGTAGTTTACCGGAGAAGACGGGTCCATTGGGAGAAAAAGACAGCTCTCCTCTACCCCAGACGATAGTTGGGACCGAGCTAGTACGCGGATTGACGACCCGGCGATTCCTACCTAGAATCTACAACAAACCTCTGGATTCGGTTTTATCTCGTGCATTTTTCTCCTACTTGTGTAATGTTGTATGTTGTAATCTTCACTTATTGATAATGTATGTCATTCTAGACTTGTGATTTGTAGTTCTATTTTCATGATTGTTAAAATCTATTTATGTTTAGATTGTGCTTGAAGTGCGTCAATTCCGCCACGACCCTCCACTCCATTCCGCTAGCCTACACTTCCATTCTGCAAGCTTACTCTTCCATTCAGCGAGCCTACTCTTCCATTCTGTGTGCCTACTCTTCCACTCGTTTGCCTACTCATCCATTCTGTGTGCCTAATCTTCCACTCGTTTGCCTACTCATCCATTCTATGTGCCTACTCTTCCATCCGTCAAGCGAAGCGGTGCTAACGTCTCGTGTAATACCCCGCCCTGCGAAGCGGTGCCGGCGACCCGCATCGTTAATTTAGGTTTCTTTTATTTATTTTTTTTTGCAACGCAAACCAACTCCCGCAACCCTTCAGACCATTTGGACTTCAATCTCAAGTCCTTCACCCTGCAAAGCTAACGTCTCATGTAATCCCCCACCCTGCGAAGCGGTGTCGGCGACCCGCATTGTTAATTTAGGTTTCTTTTATTTTATTTTTGCAAAGCAAACCAACTCCCGCAATCCTTCAGACCATTTGGACTTCAATCTCAAGTCGTTCCTCGAAACAAACCCCATCTTACTGTGTTCCACGTGAGATCTATACTTGGGGATAACATCCCATTTTATATTACTCGAGCAACCGGCGCACTTGTCGTTCAACGCATCATTCTCCTCTAGATTTCCAAGACGAAACTCCTCAACAGAATATTCGTGGTTCCTCTCCTTGTGAAAAAGAGCGAAACGGCACTTTAAATATAGTCTGGCTGCTACCACCAGCGGTATGACTTACCTCCCTGCGATATCCATAAGGAAACAAATTTCTCGCTTCAGTCAGGCGCCAGCTTGAAATGGCAGCCTCGTTCTGTATTTTAGGAAATCGCTACCGCACCTCGTTAGAGTTATCGCGTCGTGTTAACATAATATTTTATCCCGACATATTTTGATATTATACTTCATTTGGCTCCTCAATCCGCCTGATGATTGTCGAGCTTGCCTTCAAGGTACCGTCTGGCGATAGCATTATCGCCCCACCGTAATTGTTTACAAGAATGGCATTCAGATCCCGTCAAATCTTTGTTCAAATGTCTCTTGTCAATTGTCCCATACAAATAACTATTACCGCCAACGGTATCGCTTACTGTCGCGCGATAGTGTTCAATTCAGAACAGGACCTCCTTAGATCATCCTCATTGATTTTCTTGTAGAGTCTGATATTATACATGTTTGACCTCGCACTATTAACACAAACAAAGTAGCTCAAATACATATTGGAATTTATAATTCTCAAATCAAGAGATGTGGAACGCATGTTCGAACAAACTCCCTCTTTTATAATAACAAACCCCCTAATAAGAAATCAGTCACTGGTGTTAGAATTTTGTTTATATGATGTGTGGTAACCGGTAAGTGATAATCGTAAATACAGGTAGTTGGGGAATATAGTGTTCAGTTGGGGCTGGAACGTGTTTTCTGGGAGGAAATTCAGGTTGTATGGTGGGCTTGGGTTTGTTGGTGTAATGGGGAGGGATTTCTTCCGTGGAATTTAAATAGGGGAGGGATCATTGGGGCATTGTTTGCTGGAATTCAAATATTCCAGCAGTTGGACGGGTAAAATCTGAGAGTGATGGTGGTGATTTGCTAGAAATCAAGGGTTGGGTGGGTAGTTATGGCTTTTGGAAGGGGAAGCGGTTATGGAGTGGCTCCAAGTAGTTACAAGGTTGTTATGTGGAACTGTAGGTAGTTATATGTGAATTTAGTGGTGGAAATGTGGGATATGACTGGCCAACACTTGGGAGGGCGGTTTCCGGTGGTTAGGAGTGGTGGTAGAGGGAATTTGGGTGGTTAGGAGTGGTGGCAGTTAAATGGCAGCAATTTGTGATGATTGTAGGTTATTTTATGTTGCTATGTGTGGGAAGATAGTTATGGATAGTGGAAAGGTAGTTAACTTGGCTCCAATACCATATATATAGACATAGAACTCACTATGGATGGTCACGATCATTTGAAACATAAAACCACTAGATATACATGAAATAAAAATACAAATAGTAGATAAGAATATGTCCTCGAAATTCTGAACGCGGCTACCGGCTCGGATCGTCCACCAATCAGTTTGACATGATAAGAAATAGGATATCCCAACCTTTTTTTGGCTAAAACGCATCTTTGAATGATGGAGCTGGCATAAATACAGTATTAGTAAGGATCCTCCATAAAAAATATTTCAAATCAGAGAAAAAATGATTTTATTGATATGAGAATTGTGGGGGAAGAACATTAGTAACTAAGTGTAACATCCCCCAATAGTATCGAGGGAAATACATGGTAAATGGAAGGTAACGAGCAACCACAAGAAGATAATGATTCTTCCACTCAGCGACTCAATTCTAAGGAGAATAAACCTAGGTGGTTTGATGCACTCTTTCAGATTAGTCAGATATTTTTCGAAGGAGATTTCCTCTTTCCATACAATTATTATAGAGGTCGATTTATCTACTTCTTCAACTTAGATATTGGATAATGGAGGTGGTTCTTATAATTATGTTACCATGCACGAACTGAGAAATATCAGAACATATGCTAAATGCGAAATATACCTACGAGTTGGAAATGGAGCAAGGTAATCTAGCATAGCAACCACACACCATCAATAAAATTGAGGGAACTCATGGCCACCCAATTCCAAGCCTTCATGACACATACACAAACACCCTACACAACACGTAAGGCGTACCCAGCTCTAGGGTTTTCTATACCTATTAAGTAAGGTCATGACTGAAGAAATGACTAAGTAGAAGATATATTTAACATTTTGGACCTTAATTACAACAAATATTTCATGTCCTAACTCCTAAGGTTCCTCCAATGTTTCTAATGGGACTTAAAATTTCAAAACTTATGCTACGTAAGATGCCACCTAGGACAAGCCCCATATAGAATCATAATTAGCACAAAAAACCTATATGAAACTTGTGTGAAATGATACAGAGAATATCATCGCAATGTGGTAGATTACACACAAACGGAAGGGTGGCAATGCTCAGCAAGGAAGTGGAATCGCACAAGACGAAGGATCGTTGAGAAGGGGTAATTGCACGAGCTAGGGCTGGTGAGAAGAATGAAAATATCAGCAATGAGGAGGGTTTTAATTTCATAAAATCGTGCGACCGTGCAACTTCTCGAAGTATACTTCCGTGAAATTAACGCATATAGAATGGCTTTATAGACGTACGTCCAATACTGTCAAGTGATAGTCTTCATTCTCATTTCAATCTCTCCATCCAACATTCCTAAGGCGCGAATGAAATGATTGTGTTGTACTTCATCAAGAGGCTTTCTGAAAAGATCCGGTTTATGATCCATTGCATAAATATATTGGTAGAAGGGCCCAATTGAGGATACAACTAGCCTCTCCTTTAAATATTGTGAATTGGGAGTTAGTAGAAGGGCCCAAGCAAGGGTATAACAGGCATCTCTCGTAAATGAATGTAATATGAGTTGGTAGAAGGGCCTGATGAAGGGTATGACATGGAAGAAGTCTTAAATTGTGGGGGTCGATGGTGTCGCCGACCTTGGTATCATTTGTTTTTTGAAAAGACGGTCTTGTTGTCTTTGTGGTGATCATAGGTGCATCTGTTGAAGGGGGAGACGGTAGCCTTGAGCATGTCGCCCTTGAGAGTAGCGTGCAAGAGCATGAGCTCCGACCAATGAACTATCTGCTTCTCCACCCAGGGATATGATTTATTCACCGAGGTATCGCAAACACCCCAGGTCGTCTTGTAATTACAAGGCACGCATGTGCATCCTACGGGCTCCTAAGTCATAAATGTTTCACCCCTCTCAAAGATCACATAATTGTTCTATATTCTTGTCCATGTTAAGACCTACCCAATCACACGAGAGTATCTGATATGGCTCTTACCCTGGGACCTTGTGACCGGCGGTGAACCAATGATCGGAGACGGGATTGTGCGACTTGCGGCGGCGTCGATCGGGAAGGAGACGGGCGCGGGATTGGCGGCTAGGACTAAACTCACGGCTTCTTCCGTGGGGTTTAGAGAGAGAGATATGAAGGAGGGGGAATAAGAGAGAGAAAGAGATTTTTACTTCTAATTCTTCCTCCCCATTAATGTCTCACCACACAACATAAATAGGTTAATAGCATGCCCCCCATTTCGGCTTACGACAATGGGTAAATACGATAAAAATTAACACACATTAATTAAAAATAATCGGCATCATCACGCCTCATAACATCGCCACCATCGTCCGAAGACAGCTTGTCCTCAAGCTGGATCGAGGGGTATTGCAGTGGCTTCTCCTCCTATCCAGTGTTTTAAATGTCGGCCGACATGTCCGACATGTCGGCCGACATGTCTGTTTTTAAGGGAAAACGATCTAATTTTTTAATTGAAGGCAAAAAAATCGTTTTTAATAAATTCGGCCGAAATTTCGGTAACAATCCGAAATTTCGGCCGATTCCGATTTTTAACATTTCGCCCGGTTTTAATTGATTTTTTTTTTTTGTTTTGTAAAAAATCTTACAGTCGCGTGCCCTAAGTTTCCCCTCGAGCTCGTGTAGCGCGGCACTGAGCAGAAGCAGAGAAGGAAGTTCGCTGCTCCCTCCTCTGTCGGCGGTGAGCAGCGAACGAAGAAGCCACTTCCTGCTCTTCCTCCCTCCACCTCCGTCGGCGGTGAGCAGCGAACGAAGCCCTGCTCCTTCCTCCTCCTCTATCGGTGGTGAGCAGCGAACGAAGAAGTTTCTGCCCGCGCCGACCTTCAAATCCCGCATGCTCGACTCCTTCATGTCCTCGATTTATCTTCTTCTCCTCGTTGGAAGTTTCTGCTCCTCGCCGGAAGTCTCCGCTCTCGCTGAAAATCTCCGCTCTCGCTGAAAGTCTCAGCTCCTTGCCGGAAGTTTCTGCTCCTCGCAACCACTCGGCTCCCTGGCCTTCGGCAGAGCATTTCAGGAGCCGCTCTTCTCCGCGCGTCCTATTTCTAGCTTCTACCTCCTCTAGGTACTCCTATTTCCATTTTTCGTCATTTTCCTCGTCATTTTCATTCCTGCATCCCACATCTCCCACCGACGCGTCCTCCGATCTGCTCCATTGCATCTGGCGGGTTGACATTTTTTATTTTTACTTAGGGTTTCGACTGCCAGTGGACAGAACCTTGGGCTGGGAGGCTGAGGTGTCGGTTAGGTTATTATCTTTCAGGTAAGCCTCCACTTCCCCCGTCAACTTGCCTCCTCTGTTCTCCTCCAGTTTTCAGCTCCGTTAAACATTAACATTCTGTCATTTTTCTGATATAATCATTGTTTTTTGCTGCATTTTTTATTATTATTACTGGATCTAGCAATCAAATGGAATGCGTGAATAACCTGCTCTCTGTTTGGAACAATGGGGCCTTGTTTTACACCTTTTTAATTCAATCTTATGGTTGCTTTGTGTGCATGAGTGTTTAGTTACCTTGTGTGCATGAAATAGATAAGAGCTTAGTGTATATCCTATTTTCGCAGAGCCCAATTCTTAGTTTTTTGTTTTTTAAAGTTGGTGTTACATTGATTTACAGATGAAAATATGATTCTACATGATTCCAAAGTGATGAATGTGTTCTTTTTTTCCCCTCCAAAACTCCTTTGCCATATCCTTATTCAGACAAAATGAAAAGAGATGGAACTAAATGTGTTTGCTTGTATTCTTTGTATTGTTGTACAATGCGTGCTCGCCTTAGATGTTTGGTTCTGTTGTAAGGACTAAGAAGGGTGTATAATAGGTGTGGCTCCACTATAAGGAGAGGTGTCTTTGTCAGAAGGAGATTATTAATTAGGGTTTATTTGCCTAATTAGCAGCATTTGCGGTCTAAATGTTGCTTATCACTAAGTATGTTTTCTTTAATTATGAAGTCATGGAGTGCAAATATATTATAGCTCTTTTTGAGCTTTCTTATACTTTATTCATGTGTATGTCTCTCTAATTACAGATCAACCAAGCTCTGTTATTAAAAGTCAAACTCAAGTAGTGGAAGAGCTCAAAGTCAAAAGAGCTAATAAGCAGGCCTACTATTGAACTAATAAAAATTGAAAAAGCATTCCAAATCATCCTCCTTTACGAGCAATTTGAGCTTCAGAATTAAAACATATGTGGTCTGTTTTTTGTATTTGCTTGGCTAATATTTGTTTCAATTTTGCAGATTTTATAGGAGAAACTGTCAGTAAAAGTCGAGCTCTTCAGGTTGCAGATTTTATAGGATTTGTTTCAATTTTGTGTTTAAAAATAATTAGTAAATTCGTGGAACTTTAATGGGAATGACGCACCTGATTTGAGAGACATGGCAGTACGTATTCTCGGATTGACTACTAGCTCTTAAGGTTGTGAAAGAAATTGGAGTACATTTGAGTTGGTAAGTTATTATTTATTTATAAGTTGTAATTAAATTTGTATATATTGATTATCTCAAATTTTATATTAATTGTATTGATTGACTTTATAAATTACAGATTCATACAAAAAAGATAAATAGACTGGATCATAAAAATTGAATGATCTTGTCTTCGTAAAATTCAATGCTGCTCTAAAAACAAGGTCAATGGAAGCTAAAAGAGATCCAATAGCTGCAAAAAACTTTGAAGATGGAAAAGTGACAGAGTGGTTTGTGGGCTCCAGTTCTTCAAAGAAATCAATTGATGATGAAGATGATGAGTTCTTTCCTAGAGAGGGGTTGACTTGGCAGCAAGTGGCAGAGTGTATGGATGTTGATACAGAACCAAGAAAAAGCTCTCGTGAGTCTCGTCAATCTTCAATGACTCCAAATACTAAATGATCAAAGAAGAAAGGCAAAAGAAAATTAGATTGTGTTGATGAAGAAGAGGAAGTAGAGTTTTCTGCTTCATTAGAGGAGGACCTCATTGAAGAGGAGATTTCAGAAGGTGATTACGAGACAGATAACGATGAAACAAATCAAACAATGCATTCGGAAGGGATCGAGGATGACTGAGGTGAGACCGTGAGACCAACTCAAGTAAGTCATTCAATAGTTTAAAATATTCAATTTTTACTGATTGAAATTTGCATAGACGCATATACCTGTTGCGCACAATAAATGTTATGTTCTCCAGGTTAATTAGTATACCTAGCAATGTAGCACTTAACAAACCAGTATTGTACTATTGTGAAATTACATTTTCATCATATTCATTTGTTGTTGTATTTCACTGTTATATGTCTGTAGAAATATTTCTTGATAGCCCAGCAAACATGCAAATAAAAAACGTTAAATATTTATCATTTATCATTGTTTTAGCAATATAAATAATAATAAAAAGTTGTAAAAATATAAAACCCGACATTTTCAAATGTCTTCGACATCCGACATCCGACATTTAAAAACTCAATCCGATATGTAGCCGACATCCGACATTTAAAACATTGCTCATGTCGCGTCATCATCGGGAGGGTCGTCTACTTCCAGCCAAAATAAGTGTTTGCATCGATGTCTCGGTGTGAAGTGGTCATCTGTTACGGGTCCTCCATCATTTATCTTATTATATTAGTATTATGCGGTATCGAATCGCTATGTAGTCTTTTTATATGTTTAAATATTTCGCGCTTGTAGTTATTTTGGGTATTTACGCCCGTGTCATTTGGGCCTTATATAAGGAGGCTTTGTCATGTATTTGGAATTAAGCAATGAAGAATGAAATTCTTTTTCACTTTCTAAAATTCCTCTCCTTCTCTCTCTAAGTTCTTCTCTCCCTCCTCCACCCTCTAGGGTTTCTTCCTCTCTCATCTCCTCCTCCACCATTCTAGAGCTTGCCCCTTGTATCTCCGCCTCCACCGATTGGCAACGAAGCAAGCCCATATCAACTTGGTATCAGAGGATCCTTCCTCCCCTACGTTGAATCAGTTCCTCTTCCTCCACCGCACATCCTCCACGTGCGACTTCCAAAGCCGCTCAACCCGTCCCCGCCGTCATCGAGCCCTTGCAGTCTTCATCAATTCTCTAGCGGTGGACTCCGCCGTCATCTGTTGCACTGCTCTGCCTCTGTCATTTCCTGTTCGGCTTGATCACCCAGCTCCGCTCCATCAGTCGCACCATCGCAACATCCTCCATTCTGCCATTTCCGCAAGTCAGAGTCGGAACACCGAGCCTCCAGCGGGATAGTCTCCATCCCCACCGAATGATTCACCTGTGTGTCGGCTCTCGCTTCGCCTCCCAGGGCCTCTATCGCTCCTCCTTCATTTCTCTCGCATTGTAGCCTTCCAGCGCTCCAACGATTCTCGCCGACCTCTCCTCCCAGTCGGACAGAGTTCCCGACTAAGCCCTTCTTCTCGAGCCCATCGAGCCCCGACTTTGTCCTATCTATTGTTACGTACCGCCCTCACGCGTACTACCGCCTTGAGCCCCAAGCCACGCATGCCATCCTATCGTTTTTTTATTTCATTATTCTATCCTCACATCCCATCCGCCCCTCCCATCACTTTTTATTTTAATTTCCTTCTCCATCTTCCATACTTATTAACATCCCATCCTGCTCCATCTTCCTGCTCTATTAATTAATTTGTATATGGAGATTAAACTTTGTGTCGCGGATGAAGCTGCCCTTTGTTCGACGTTGTGGAAAATGTTGAAGTCATTTCAAGCTTCCACCTCTCTCCTCGACACTACACTCGACAAATTGGTGACTTCAAAACACTTTGGCGTCCCTCCTCTTCCAGTGTAGGAGCCCTACCAACCCGCACAGCTTGTGCCGCCACCACCGCCGCGACGTGTGCCACCACCTCTGCCTGTCACAGTTGTCGCCATTCAACCGCTCTCATCATCGTCATCTCCATCGGCTCCTCCGGTCGACTTGTCGCCACCTCTGACGACTCTTGCTCCGCTGGCCACTGCAATACCACTCCCATCGGCCGCCTTGGCACCTCTTCGGTCGGCCCCTGCTCCACCGTCCCCGACGGATCCATTCCTGCCGCCGCATGTCGGCCCTCCGACCTCCGTGTGTCTGCTTCTCACAGCCCCTCTAGCGGCCCCGACGAAGCCATTCCATATGCCGCCCATTTTCCTGATGGCGTCGTCGCTCCTCGCCGACGCCACTGCCGTTGCTACGCGTTACCACGCATTGTTCTAGAGGGAGGTCAAGGTACCAGATGGACCGGCCACCCGCATGGAGCACGAGCTTGAGGGCAAGCTCGTTTTGAAGGACGGATGGAGTGTTACGGGTCCTCCGTCATTTATCTTATTATATTAGTATTATGCGGTATCGAGTCGTTATGTACTCTTTTTATATGTTTAAATATTTCGTGCTTGTAGTTATTTTGGGTATTTATGGCCGTGTCATTTGGGTCTAATATAAGGAGGTCTTGTCATGTATTTGTAATTAAGCAATGAAGAATGAAATTCATTTTCTCTTTCTAAAATTTCTCTCCTTCTCTCTCTAAGTTCTCCTCTCCCACCTCCACCCTTTAGGGTTTCTTCCTCTCTCATCTTCTCCTCCACCATTCTAGGGCTTGCCCCTTGTATCTCCGCCTCCACTGATTGGCAACGAAGCAAGCCCATAACATCACAATTATAGCACAAGCCTTTCTTGCGACGCTCGGCCATCTCGGTGCGGAACAAACGGCGACGAACAGTAGACCACGGAGTTTCGTCGTGAAATGGTGTCTTATCCGGCAAGCTGGCTAGAGAGTAAGTGCTCTGATGGTTACGACGTCCCAAAGGCGGACGATCTAGTAGTAGTCGACGTTCACAAGCCCTGGTGAGGCTCATGGTTGTGTTGAGATCGCGTGGCAGAAGGAACACCACATCCCAACATAATCGCTCATGGAGGACGGCAGTGAAGAGGGGAACCTGTTGCTCCGGTAAGACGGACGTCGCCCGAGATAGTAGAATCTGGAATTGTTCAAGATAGGTATCGATAGAGCCTTCCTCTTCGAGGTTCACAAGATCGCCTAATGGGTTTCCCTGTAGAGCAGGGACAAACCTCAGGGTGCAAGCCATACTTAAATCTGCCCAGGAAATGTTGGGGTGTTCCCGCAGAAGTTGAGTGAACTACAATTGTGCTGGGTCGAGTAGGTGGAAGGAGGCTATGCCGACGCGTTCTTCATCTGGAGTGTGCTGGTTGGTGAAGAAAATATCGCAACGCGTAAACCACGAAAGAGGATCATCGTGGCCCTCGTAGATGGAAAAATCCATCTGGATAGTCCGTGCATATGCGGGGTAGTCCACGTCTGGAGGATTGACGGAGTCCACTCGGCTTGTGGAAGGGCGATCACATATGTTCAAGGGAGGGGAAGGGGCATCTGTTGTAGGGCATCTAAGCGTGCGTTGAGGGCGTCCATTTTGGCGTTCTAAGTCGCGAATATGGTTTGGAAGAGTGTCATGAGGTCGGCGAGAGATGGGGGAGCACCCGCCATGTGAGATAGGGTTGGATAGACGGTTGGTGGTGGAGGGAGAAGGCCGGCGGAGGTACTAGACCTCGGAGGTGGTGCTGGACGGCCTGGTGGAAGCACGGAGGTGGCCTGGAAAAGTCCCGCTTGGGGTACGGTGTCGCGGATCTGGCGCAGGGGGTTTAAAGGCAGTGATCGGCGGTCGGCTGGAGGCGGCGTCGGGCTGGACGCAGTGGTCGGCAGAAGTGGGCGAAGCTCCCGCGGGTTGAGGAAGGATTTCCGGTGCGTTGGAAGAAGGGGCGGGGACAGTGCGGGGCTAACAGTGTGCGGCTGGGCGAGCGGAGGAAGAGTCGGATAGTGACGGTCCGGCAGTGGCCTCTGCTACCAAGCTGATATGGCCCTTACCCTGGGACCTCGTGACCCGCGATGGACCAATAATTTGAGACGGGATCGTGCGGCTTGCGGCAGCGGCGATCGGGAAGGAGACGGGCGCGGGATTGGCGGCTAGGACTAAACTCACGGCTTCTTCCGTGGGGTTTAGAGAGAGAGATAGGAAGGAAGGGAAATAAGAGAGAGAAAGAGATTTTTACTTTGAATTCTTCCTCCCCAATAATGTCTCACCACACAACATAAATAGGTTCAAAACATGCCCCCCATTTGGGCTTACGACAATGGGTAAATACAATAAAAATTAACACACATTAATTAAAGATAACCGGCGTCGTCACGCCACATAATAGTTTCCTCATAACAGCATTACCAATGAACATGATGACGAAGTTGTCTAAGTAGGGCTCAAAAACCTTGTGCATCAGTGTCATGAAGGCAGATGGAGCATTTGTTAGCACGAAGTGTATCACCTGAATTTATAGTGACCGTATTAAGAGTTAAAATTTGTCCTCGACACATCCACCTATATATTTAGTTGGTAGTAGTCGGACTACAAATCCACATAACTAAAAAAATGAAATGCATGCGTAAAGTAAACTTTGGGGTTGCGAGCGCTTGTCTACATTAATTCCCCTTAGGTGGGTGATTCCCTCCCCTTACGAGAAAGCCTTGGTGATATGTTGTAATATTCCCTCCCCTTTCTTTAGTTATTTTATGACACATTAGAAAATAACACTCCACAATTGACTCATCTATTGATAATTCAACAGAAACTCACAATATATACATTGGCTCATATAGGCTGGTTTTATTAAAATGCTTTACATTCCTTATTCTTTTTAATGAGCTCAGATTTCACTTAAATAAAGGCATTTTTGCTCCAAATTTTTTTATAATTAGACCTACAAGGAGCCCAATATTTGGTCATTTGTGATTGAATTTCATCACAGTTACATTATTCATAGGAATTAATTACGTGATGGCCCATAGTGGCTTAAATTTTTATTTTTTCTGCAGAGATTTATCGTCATAGTTTTATTACCGATGATACACTAAGAAAATGAGACAAATTATGATTGTTGAAGACCTAATATAGCTTCCTTACACTTATTGCACTATTGATGCGGCATGGCGACTTATCGTATATGGCATGCCCGGATTGATGATCCGACTCTGTGAATGCGTCCGGATTCGCGTTGCGAATCAATTTCATATATAGCTTTATGTTTTACGGTTTATATTTCATATAGTTTTGGCCCCGAAACCAATGTCCAATTATAGACGTTGATTCTGGATGTCCTAATTTCAGATTATTATATATATGATGTTTAGGGCTGTCGTCATCTTGATTGTTGAATGTTTGGAGAAGAAATTCCTTCATTCTGATGATCTCCTCCGCGGTGCCGACTCCGTGGAACCCTTTGGTGACGACTCCTTGTGTAAGGTCTTGTACCTTTGTATTTTTTTTTCCTCCTCCCCCACCCTCGCCCCTTTCCTATTTTGTTGTCCAGCCACCGCTCCCCTCACGAAAACCCTCCTTGTTGTCCAACCACCACCCTCCCTGCAAGAAACTTCCCTGTTGTCCACCCTTACCAGCCCACCAAACCTCCTCCAACCACCCTCTCCTCAAACCGCCAGCCCCCCACACCTCTCAGCCGCACCCCACTAAGGCAACGGCCGTACCTCCACCTCCTGCCCTTCCAAAACCGGCCATCCCCTATTATTCCCAAGCCTGGTCAGCACCTCCCTCCCCTCATTATTTGTTGTCGCCGCCCCTCTCGTGGAGCCACCCTCCCCCCTGCTCATCCACTCCCAGAGCCACCCAAATCTGGGCATACCAGCCCAGACCTGGTCCTTCTCCACCCCCCCCCCCTACTTGTTTACCCAACACCACAACCCGTGGATCCCCCTCCCAACAGCCGGCGCTTAATAGATCTGGCTTTCCGACCCAAATCCAACCACTCCTCCTCCATCGACCTCCCCCTCACCCAATCTAGTCCACCCACCACTGGAATCCTTCTTTGAGACCTCCAATATTCAGATTTATTTTATTTTACAGCAGCCCTAATATTCGTATTGTGTTTTTGTATTGGTTTTGGGTTGTTAAATATTGTTACAGTTTGTTTATTACATGTTTGCCAAGATTCTTAGTTAATTATAGTTATTTGTGGTATTAATCTCAAACTGCATGAAGGACCGATTCGTCGTGCGCTCTAGTTTTGACCCTTCACGCGAAGGAAAGTCTAAGCTTGTTTCGCCCTAATTAATTATTTTTCCTTATTGTGAAATTATTTGCGTGAGATGTTAATGTTTATTGTCTAATTTGTGATTAATCCGTCGGGCTTTGCATAGCATGTAGGGTTAGGTCACCGATTTTTTGCCGTCTATAGATTCGTTCTACGTCAACTATACTATATATTTCTAATCTATGAATATGCCACTTATATAGAATATTGATAATATAAGACTCTATTTGTTTGGGCGTTTCAGTGCTCCGTTTTGGGAAAACGCCGCCGGAAGGCGGGTAAACAAATGAACCTCCGGCGGCGTTTGCTCCATTTCCACCCGCCAGCCTTGAGAAACGCCCCAAAAAGCTCCGTTTAGAGCAGCCACCTCCCCCCTCCGTTTCGAACACTCCGTTTCCACCCGCCGGATCCACCCGCCACCGCCGAAACAAATGAAGCCTAAGTCAAATAGTACTATGCATAAAATTTGAGAGCTTGGTTTTAGAAAACTAGTGTTATGTCATACGGTGAATCCTTTCATAAATTAAATCCAAAAATGAAATGCAATGGTCACTAAATTTCTTTCATCTATAAATTATTCCCAAAAGAACAATGTTCCTAACTATGGGCCACAAAACGAGTAGAATAGTTCAATCCTTATTATCTATTTACAGAAATTCATTCAAAGTCTCATTTTTTAATAAAATGGGAGGGAGGCAAAAACAATGTGCAATCTTCATGTTGTCTTACCTACCATATCAATAATATACATCTAGCAAAGAATAAGCGAGGGCAAGTTAAATCAATCATTGAATTCTCAAGCTTCAAATATTGTGACCGTATATAATCTTGAAAGGCTTAAACAAAGTTGGAGTTCATGTGCCGACATAATGACCAATGTCAAAATAAATAAACAAATATGCTTCTGGAATAGATTAAGGTTGCATTTATTTGCTCGGTTTTCATTGGAAGGTTTTTATTTTGGTCCAAAATAAAAAAAAATACATTTTTGTTTTCGGCCAAAACAAAAAACTTATGTTTGTTTGCAAGATGGTTTTTAGGTCTGTTTTGGGCCGCGGAAGAGTCGGGGTCTGTTTTAAATCAAAGCGAGAGCTCAATAATAGAGGAAAGAGACGAAGTTAACAGCATTGGAGTAAATGACATCCGCCTGCATGAAGGTCCAGAGCTTCTGGGACAACTGTGGTCTTTGGTACAGCGACCCATGCAGCTTCCACCAGAGGACTAACACGTTGACCCTCCTCGGAACGCCTTCTAGATCCCAACTTAGCATAAGCATAGTCGTCACGTAAAGCAGTGGCGCCAACATTAGCTACCTCCTTCGTCGGAGTATTGTCGCTAACACCCCGTACAACCACCGCTCTATCGCTCTCCCAGCGCTCGACTTCTTCCTCCCCGCCCAGGGTGAGGAGGCCGGAGACTTATAGCCCAAAATCAAAAGGGCCGAAAATACGGCTTAACAGACGCTGAAAATTGATTTTTGGAACCTCAAAATGAAAACAAACCCGCCAAAATAGAACAAACGAACACAACCTAATAGGATTGTGATGAATTCGTCATTGAAATTCAAGTTGTCCTTGAACCATAGATAATCACGTTTGGAAAACACGAACCACTTTGCTTGAAGGTTATTCATTTAGAGTTTTTAACCCTACTACGTGTGCCCACATATCAATTTAGTTGATTTTGTATTTTCATTTAGGATTGTGATGTACAACATATGTTTTTTACTTGTATAATGTACAAAATGTGTTTTTTACTTGTATAATGTACAAAATGTGTTTTTTACTTGTATAATGTACAAAATGTGTGTCGATCTTTAGTGTTAAAGTATTGATGTATTCCAAATTCCTGTTACAATTTAAAAAAGAAAAAATAGTGTTCGGATTTTAAAACAAGGCGGCGCAAGTAAAATTTTACGAGTAATTAAAAATGATGACCATCCTAGAGTCCCTACACGAGCTTAAAAGGACTATCATTTTTTCGCAATCAGCTTTTGGCTAATTCTTCCACAAGCGTCTCAAGTGAGCAAACGATAATATAGATGAAAATTAAAGGCAAACAGGAAAAAAATTTAATCTGGGCAAGCAAGCTCTGACTTTAAAGATCAAATACAATTAAGCATAATATTATACTAGCAAGACGTGAGCGAGCCAGGGAAGAGAGGTATACCATAAGCCTGTGTGTATGAAGGATCCATGAAACCTGTGGGGGAAATGGGTTGTGGCTGGAGGAGACAACAGTGGGGAGAGTATTGGGCTGACTCAAGGCTCCTCGGGTTTGCGTAAGCAGCAGCAAAAGAGAGCTGGAGGAAGCGAAAATGATTGAGCGGTAGTTGAAGAGGTCGGTGCGGCAAATCTCGGGTCGGGCAGCCTTCAATAAGGGCGGGGGCAGGAAGAGCAGGGGCCTGCAGGTTCTGGTGGGCCCTCTGGAGGAGACGAAGAGGTCCCGCACAGTGGTACCAGCCGGCTAGTAGGAGGGGGCCGGCTAGTAGGAGGGGGGAAACAGGTGAAACGTCGAAACTGTCGGAGGAGGTCCAGAAGAGGTCGAAGGGAGCCCTAGGGACGGTCGCCAGGTGGTGGTGTTGGCCGGCGAGGCTGCTACAGGCGGTGGCGAGCGGGAAGTGGCAATCTCTGGTCGGGGTTAAGATGGTTGGCTAGGAGTTACGAAAAGAATAAGAGGAAAGTCTCTGTTCTTCTCATTTTCCCAAGCTACCGTTAATAGAGAGGGAGTTTTTAAAAAGAGGTAGGGTTTGATTTTTAGTTATAGAAGGAGTTTTTAATAGATTAGATGATAGAAATAGAGAATTTATTGGTGTCTTAGGTAACTCCCATATGCCCTTAATGTGATTAACTTAGATAACTCCCATATTCCTTAATGTGATTAACTTAGGTTACTCCCATATGCCCTTAATTTGATTAACTTAGGTAACTCCCATATGCCCTTAATTTGATTAACTTAGGTAACTCCCATATGCCCTTAATTTGATTAACTTAGGTAACGCCCAAATAAATAATTCTCAAATTATATGCAATTCCAAAAAAATAATTTCAGAATTTTGTTTAGTTTTTAATATAAAAAATAATTATGATAATAATATAATAATAGCTTAATTTTTATGATATCTCAATTGCTTGCCTAAATCAACACTACTCCTAATTTGATGGACCTTTTCTTTTAGGGTCTTATTGATCGGTCACGTCAATAAGCCAGACAAAAGAGCACACAACACCAACATGCGCGATAAACAAAACAATAAAGGATAACAACATGCGCGGAAAAATAAAAAACATGTGCAATAAAGACGAGTGTTACACAATTGCGACAAATAAAAAATAAAATAAAGAAGCAACCTCGGGTTGCATCAATTCCATCCAGGTTGAGAGAGCTCGACCCCGTCGAGAATATGATAAAACTCACCACTGAAGCATCCAAGTGACAAGCTGAGAACGTACTTTTCTATTGCCATGTTGTTGTAGAAGGTGGAACAAAGGAAGATCCCGCTGGTGCTGTGTAGGGACTGATAATACACCCACTTTTCTGAAAGAGGCGGAAACAAATCGTCATTGGAAAAAGACAACTCCCGATGATAAAATTAGTCATGGAGTTGTAGTTTTCCAAATTTGCTCGCAAACCATTAGTCATAATTTCATGCGTAATATGTAAATGACCAAAAAAAATCAGATAAACAAATACGGGAGCGTCGTAAAGTGGATAAGAGGGTGGAACAAAAGAACGAGGAGAGAAACAATGCAGGAAGTAAGAAAAATCAACATGTAGAATCATTAAATCATACGGCTCCATACGCACTCTTACTAGACACCTTCGTGCGTCTACTAAACCAAGACAAATCAACTCAATGATAACACTCGCGAGAATCCAACTAGCACTACCAATTTAAACTGTTCACAAATATACCATTTAAAATCAACCAGATGAATCCTTTAAAACGTGTGTCCATACTAGGGAGAAAAAGTCTAGGGACCTACTTAATTCTCCTAATACGACTAAGGCTAGAAAGTTTGGAAACAAGCTTGTTCATAATTGTAGGATAGTGGGGTGACCCAAATGTGTGATCGCCAAAAATAAAATTTATATAAGGTGAACTAAAAGTGTGATCATCAAAAGTGTGGCCAACATCCAAGATGAAAGACTCTTCAGAGTCAAGTGCTTCTTTCTGGAGCGGGGGCCAAGCAGAAATATAGCACTAAATAAAAGTGATGTAGTGGAAACTAAAGTAGGTGAAACAGAAGATGATAAGGTCCTCCCAAGTGTCTTGGGAACAAGACTATTCTTTCGGGAAAGAAGAACAATCTTGCGCTCATGATGATCGAAGGAATCGGAATTCCTCACAACATTATGAATGGCTCGTTTGTCGTACTGCCATGCGGGTCCTAATAAGATGTGGCAGACATTGATAGGGGCAACATCACAATTAACTATATCCCGATACATGTTCCCTATATAGAACTCTACAAGACAACGATGAGTAATGGGCATAGTAAAGTGACTATTAACCCCAGATAAGTGGTAGGGTTGCTCTAAGGGATGTATCTCAAGTCCTAGCATCTCTACCATACGTTGAGACACAAAGTTCTTCATACTACCGCTATCAATAATGATGGAACAAAAATGTCCCTGAATGCGCGCAGTAGTGCGGAGACTTTCATTTCACCGAAAATCATGCTAGGTGGTCTCGCTAGGGGAAACCAAGCAATAGCAAAGGACACAATCTAAGTGCTCTGCTTGCTCTCCTTCGACCTCAATAACACTATCAGACTCGGGCTTGGATTCACTAAGGAAGACATCATATTCAGGCTCATGCATCAGAAATTGAGACGAAGTGGCGTCGCGAGCACTCCGAAGATTTGTGTCCAGGCTCCATACACATGAAACATCGGAATACTCCAGTGTTGTGCTTGGATCCCATGGGCTCCTTACCCTAGGAAGGGCTAGTGTGAGGATTCGGGGTCCAAATTGTGACATGAGGGGAGTCAGAAATCCTAAAGGTGGGTGCAGTGGTGGTGGTGCTCAAGGTAGTTCTATCAGTATACCTATGCCCAGATGTCATCTTCAGAAGTGTGGCCTCTAATTTATGTGCGCTACTAGACACTTCACTCAAATCTCTGAAGTCGTGCAACTCTAGCTCGTCCCAAATAGCATGACGAAGCCCGTTTAGATAACTGGACACTATCCTATTGTTCGCCTCGTGCAATTGCGTCGTAAAGTCTAACCATGTAGTGATAAGGGCTAGGCCTAAGGTGAATCAGGTGCGCTCTAGCATAACCCACCAGACTAGTGTTGGTCGTTTAAGCATAAAGACAGCATATTCAACCTGACGATTCATATGCATTTGTTTCCATGTCATGAATCTCTCCACGCGCTCACACCAATATAGGAATTTTTCGTCCTCTACGTGGCCCTCAAAATCACCTACATCTAGCTTAACACCATCATCCCAACGGGATTGGCGGCGGAGTCCAAGTTCAAGTTGAGCAGACTCTGAAGGTCTACGGTTGTGACCTACGAAGCACGGATACGCCAAAAATAGAGCCGTACCCGTACCCGGTACGTTTCCGGTACGGGTACGCGTACCGAATGCCGCGATTCGCTGCTCCAGCTCCCGCGATTCGCTGCTCCAGCTCCCGCGATTCGCTGCTCCAGCTCCCGCGATTCGCTGCTCCAGCTCCCGCGATTCGCTGCTCCAGCTCCCGCGATTCGCTGCTCCAGCTCCCGTCGCACGCTGCTCCAGCTCCCGTCGCACGCTCCGACCGCTGCTCCAGCTCCCGTCGCACGCTCCGACCGCTTCTTCTGTCGCACGCTCCGACCGCTGCCGTACCCGTATCCTTGTTTTTTAAAATTTGTCGTACCGCCGTACCGGATACGTATCGTACCCGGTACCCGTACCCGTACCGGTGCTTCCTAGGTTGTGACCCTTGTGTCTAAGGTTTTGGGGGAGGTGTTTGATTCAGACCTAGATGATGAGTGGCTTCTAAATTATTGACGACGATTCTTAACCCGTTCACGATTTGATTAGAATCTCTCATGTTGGATGTGAGTGCAGCAACCGCTTTTACCAACTCACGCATGCATTTAGCTAGGCCTTCTACATTAGTTTCAATTCGTTCCACACGAGTCCATTGAAAATTAAGTTTTAAGATTACTAATAATTTGAAATAGTTGAAAGTTTTGTTTTCTTTTTCTAAAAAGAGAATGCAAATGTCAAAGTGCAATAATTTTTTTTTTATGTACTATAATATTTTTTTAAGTAGTATTTTGTTTTTTAAGAAATTTTTTTATTTTTGTTGGAGCATAAGGAGACCGGGTGGTTCATGTCTAATCGTAGCGGTCTTCTTCTATCAGCGGTCTGCCGGTTTGGTTCAGCAATCTGATGGTGGGTTGTCTCTCTATTCGGGCGGTTAGAAGCTCGGGCGGTCTGGCGGCTAGTTCAGTCAGCCTGGTTGTCTGGCGGGTTGGTGCAGCGGTCTGTTAGTGATCATCTGCTGACGGTCTGGTGGTTAACCGTAACTGCGGTCTGGTGGCAATCCGCTCTTGCGGTCTGGAGGCTTACCGCAGCAGCGATCTGATGATACGCCGCAACTGCGGCCTGGTGGCAACCCACAGTTACGGTCTGGATGTTTGTCGCAGCAGCGGTCTGATGATTACCCGCAGATGCGGTCAGGTGGCAACCCGCAGCAACGGTCTGATGATTAGCCACAACTACGGCCTGGTGGCAACCAGCAGTTGCGGTCTGGCGGCTTGCCCGGCGGTCTTCCCTGGCGGACTGGCGGTTTCTCTTGGTGTTGTTGGGAGTTTTGTTATTCTTTTGTATAGTGTGCGGTTTGACATTATCAAACCGCATAAGCCGCGCGGATTGTATTTAGTGTCACATTGTTTGTTGTAATTCTCGCATCTCTCTCAGTTTCTATAAATAAGGGGGCATACCTATGTAATAATTATCTTTTGGGAGCAATAAAATTTGTGGTTTATTTAGCTTTTTGTTCATTTTTCACATAGTATCAGAGGGAACCGATCCTCTGCTTCAAAATGATCATGGTTTGTTTGTTTAACCGTGCGACCTCTTCTACCGGCTTCATCCGGTTTCTTCCGATTTGTCTGGTTTCTTTTCCTTCCCTCCCTTGCTTCTCGTTGTGCTTGTGACTTGCTTCCTTCCGGGTTTTTTTTTGTTCGCCCGACTTTCCTTACTAACCGCGTCTTTTCTTTTCAAGTTGTTGTGTTCGCGCGGTTTCTTTTCTCTGTTGCGAGTTTCGCCTTTTGGTCGCGGTTTTTTCCTTGCCGCTGGTGTGTTGTCACCTTGACCGGGTGGCCTCTTGCTCTTCTCTTTCTTCTTATTAGCGCGGCTTCTTTGCTAGTCGCTTGTCTCTGCGCCTTGGTTTGTTCGCGCGGTTTGCTGGGCGGCTTCTTTTGCTCCTGTCGTCTTTGTTAGTCGCTCTGCATTGCGACTTCTCCTGTTCGCGCGGCTTCTTGGCTGTTTGCGCTTTCTTCTCTTTCCGCTGCGAGCTCCGCATTTTGGTCGCTGCCTCTTTTCTTGTCACTGGTGTGTTGTCACCTTGACCATGCGGTCTCGTCATGTTTTTGCGACCTGTTCTTGGTCTGGTTGTTTGCGTGTTTTTGTTCGCGGGGTTTGTCTTATTAAACCGTGTGGTTTGTTGTTATTCCCTATGGACACTCTTTCTTCTTCTCTTACTACTTCTGTTGCTGCTCAGTTTGCTTCTACAGGAAGATGGCTCGTTGATTCTGGTGTCACGAATCATATGACTGGAAATTCTCGTCTTTTCTCGTCTCTTGATACGAGTATTCGGTTGCCTCCTGTTCTCATTGTTGATGGATCTTCGTCTCTTATTTGTGGGTCTGGCACGGTTCATGTTACTCATGCACTTGCGCTTCATGCTACTCTTTTTGTTCCAAGTTTTCCATGCAATCTTTTTTTTGTCACTGCTCTTTGCAAACAGTTGAACTGTGAAGTTGTTTTTACTGCTTCCACTTGTGTTTTTCGGGACCCTCGCTCCAAAAATTCAATTGTTACGGGAGCTGAGAGCGGAGGCTTGTTCTACCTTGATACTTCTTCTGCTTTCTCATCTTCTTTACTTCAATGGCATCTTTGTCTTGGGCATCCTCCTCACTGAATTCTTTATCAGCTTTTCCCTGATTTACCTCGAGAAGTTTCTTCCCTTCCTTGTGAGGCTTGTCAATATGGAAAACATCACCGCTCTACTTTTCCCGCTAAAACAGAACTTAGTTCCTCTCGTCATTTTGATCTTATTCATTCGGATGTTTGGGGTCCTGCTCCCATTCCGACTATTGGGCGAGGCAGCATGTATTTTGTTACTTTTATTGATGATTACTCTTGGTGTACGTGGTTGTACTTGTAACATGATTGCTCTGAAATATTTTCTATTTTCTCTGCGTTCTATAATGAGATTCGTACACAATTAAATACTAGGGTCAAAATTCTTCATACTGATAATGTTAAGGAGTATCTTAATCATCTGTTCACGACATTCTGTTTGAATCACGGCATTGTCCATCAAACCACTTGTCTTTACACTTCTCAACAGAATGGCGTTGCTGAACATAAAAATCGTCATCTTCTTGATGTGACTCGTAACCTTCTCACTCATATGCATGTTCCTCGTTCTTATTGAGGTCATGTTGTTCTTCTCTCCTGTTTTCTCATTAATCTGATTCCATCTTCGGTTATTGATGGCAAGACTCCTTTTTCTATCTTGTATCCTGATGGGACTTTGTTCCCTTTGACTCCTCGTGTCTTTGGATGCACAACATTTGTTCACTCTCCTTCTTCTGGTCGTGACAAACTCTCTACTCGTTCTGTTAAGTGCATCTTTTTGGGCTATTGCCTGACACAGAAAGGGTACTGATGCTTTGATCATGTTTCCGGAAACAATATGTTTCTGCAGATGTTACTTTCTTTGAGGATGTTCCGTTCTTTTCCTCTCCCTCTATTCTCCCCTCTTCTGATGACTCTACTTCTTCTCCTCTTGTGTCGGCCCCTCTTCCAGAGCTTGCTTATATTCTTTCTCCTTCTATTTCTGATTCTCCTACAGTCTTTGATGCTTCTCTTGAGCTGCTGCAATCAGCTTCTGGGTCTGCTATCCCTTCTTCGGATGTTACTGATACTGTAGATCGAACGAACCTTGATCTTCTGATTGCTCTGCGGAAAGGTGTTCGGTCATGCACTCAACATCCTCTTCATGATGTGGTTTCTTATGCGCAGTTGCCTCCTTCATCTAAGAGCTTTGTTCTGGCTCTATCCGCAAATGTTGTTCCAGCTTCCTATCAAGATGCTCTTGTTATTTCTCATTGGAAAACTGTTATGGATGAAGAGATGAACACTCTCACTGAACGGGGTACTTGGACTCTTGTTCCAACCCCTCCAGGAGCTGATGAGGTTGGTTTTCGTTGGGTCTTTATCATTAAATTTTTTCCTGATGGTACTATTGATCGTTACAAATCCCGGCTTGTTGCCAAAGGGTTTACTGAAACCTACGGTTTGGATTTCTTTGATACTTTCTCTCTTGTTGCTCGGATTATTACAATCTGCGTTCTTTTTTCGGTGGTTATCAATAGGGACTGGGAAATGTCTCAGTTAGATGTCAAGAATGTCTTTCTTTATGGGGATTTACAAGAAACCGTCTATATGGAGCAACCTCATGGGTATGTTGCTCAGGGGGAGTCTCGGGTCTGTAAACTGCGAAAGACAATTTATGGTCTTACGCAAAGTCCCAGGGTCTGGTTTGACAAGTTTAACGAAGTTATTTCTATTATTGGGTTTGCTCAGAGTGCTGCAGATCACTCTTTGTTCATCCGCAAAACCTCTGCTGATCTGGTTATTCTTGCAGTTTATGTGGATGACATTCTTCTTACAGGGGATGATAGAAACGGTATTGACATGACAAAGAAGCATCTTCTTCAGCATTTTGTTACTAAGAATATGGGATCTCCTAAGTACTTTTTGGGGATTGAGATATCTCGAAAATCTTCTTCTATAGTTCTTTCACAGCGGAAGCATGCATTAGATCTCTTGAAAGAGACTGGTCTTCTTGGGGCTAAACCTGCTCAGACTCTTATGGCTGTCAGAGATGACAAATGTTAGAATGAGAATTCTCCTGTTCTTGAAGATGTTACCAGAAACAGACGTCTTGTGGGTAAACTCATTTATCTAACAGTCACTAGACCAGATATTTGTTATGCAATAGGTAAAGTGAGCCAGTTTATGCAAGCCCCCAGAGAATGTCATCTGCAGTCAGCTTTGAAGATTTTAGAGTATTAAAAGGTGCGCCAGGAAAAGGGCTCTTGTTTCAGAAAAGAGGACATCTGAAGGTTGGGGCTTATTTTGATGCTAGCTACGCAGACGATAAGGAAGATAGGAGGTCTACGTCTGGTTTTTGCACTATTATTAGAGGTAATCTAGTCAGCTGGAAGAGCAAGAAACGGACTGTAGTTGTCAGGTCAAGTGCAGAAGCAGAATATAGAAGCATAGTTCAGACTGCTTGTGAGTTGAAGTGGCTACGGACACTCTTACTTGATCTGGAAGAGTTTTATGATCATCCTCTACCTATGTTCTGTGATAATAAGGCAATCATATATATTTTGAGAAATCCAGTCTTTCATGAGAGAACAAAACATATCGAGCTAAATTGTCATTTCATCAGAGATGAGATTTTGAAGAATCAGATCTGCACTCTGTTTGTTACCTCAGAGAGAGAGTTGACTGATTTCTTCACCAAGCCAGTTACTCCTTTTTGGGAGGTTTCTAGCAAGCTGGGCATGGTAGATATATATGCTCCAGCTTGAGGGGGAGTGTTGGAGCATAAGGAGACCGGGCGGTTTATGTCTAGTCGCAGCGGTCTTCTTCTATCAGCGGTCTACCGGTTTGGTTCAGCGGTCTGATGGTGGGTTGTCTCTCTAGTCGGGCGGTTAGCAGCTCGGGCGGTCTGGCGGCTAGTTCAGGTAGTCTCGTTGTCTGGCGGGTTGGTGCAGCGGTCTGGTAGTGATCCTCTGCTGGCGGTCTGGTGGTTAACCGCAACTGCGGTCTGGTGGCAATCCGCTCTTGCGGTCTGGAGGCTTACCGCAACAGCGATCTGATGATAAGTCGCAACTGCGGCCTGGTAGCAGGTCTGGAGGTTTGCCGCAGCAGCGGTCTGATGATTACCCGTAGATGCGGTCAGGTGTCAACCCGCAGCAACGGTCTGATGATTAGCCGCAACTGCGGCCTGGTGGCAACCCGCAGTTGCGGTCTGGCGGCTTGCCCGGCGGTCTTCCCTGGCGGACTGGCGGTTTCCCTTGGTGTTGTTGGGAGTTTTGTTATTCTTTTGTATAGTGTGTGGTTTGACATTATCAAACCGCATAATCCGCGCGGATTGTATTTAGTCTCACATCGTTTTTTGTAATTCTCTCATCTCCCCCAGTTTCTATAAATAAGAGGGCATACCTATGTAATAATTATCATTTTGGAGCAATAAAATTTGCGGTTTATTTAGCTTTTGTCCATTTTTCACAATTTTTAAAATAGCTTAGCTAAAAAAATCATGATCGTCTTATTCACAATAGAAGTGAATCGAACCTACCTCTGATACCAAGTTGATGTATTTCAAATTCTTGTTTTAGTTTTTTTTTTAAAAAAACATGTTCAGATTTTAAAACAAGGTGGCGAAGGCAAACTTTTATGTGTGATTTCAAAGGATGATCATCCTAGAGTTCGTACACGCGCTTAAGAGGGCTATCATTTGCTCGTAATCGGCTTTTAATTAATTCTTCCACAGCGTCTCTAGTGAGCAAACGCCAACAGAGATGAAAATTAACGGCAAACTAGAAATAATTTAAATTGAGGCAAGCAAGCTTTGACTATTAAATATAATTAAGCATAATATTATACTAGCAGGACGCAAGCGAGTCGGGGAAGAGAGGTATACCAGAAGCCCGTGTGTTACGGTTGTGCATGCTGACGGGACACGCCAGCAAGACACGAGCGAGTCAAGGAAGAGAGGTATACTAGAAGCCTGCGTGTTATAATTGTGCATGCCAACGGGACACGCACACGCCGACGAGATGCTATGGCAAGCCCGCACGCGGAGGGAAACGATGATGGGTCCATTTGGAGGAGCAGAGGTCGAATACGTGTCACCGACGTGATCATTTTATTTGCATTGTTATGTTATTTTTATTTATGTGTACGCATTATTTTATTCATACTGTTTTTCGTTATCCGCACCCCGCGCCTATAAGGGGTTGTCTTATACTCTTTCTGATAATGTTTTGGATGTATGAATTTAGGGTTGCTCCCTAGATTTTCTTCGCGTTCTCTCCTCCTTCATATCCCTCACCTCCGTTGGCCCTTCCCCTCGTCGGATTCGTCTCCGAGATCGTATCAATTTGGTACGACCTGCCTCACCGCCCGCCATCTCGCCGCTGTCAGCTGGTGCTCAAGATCATTCGTGTGATTTCCGCTACAGGCCGACTCGCCCGATCCCACCCCGATCCGCCTATTTTTACGTCGTCTCGCCTGTTTCGCGCGGCTATAGTGTCGCTTTGCCAATCCCGCGCCAAACGGTCGCTCTCTGTCGCTTCTGTGTCGTGTCACCCATTTTCGCCCCTCTATCGCAGCCAATCTACCCTAGCTCCAGGGTCTTTCCGGCGTTTGTCGTACCTATCAATCCATCGCTCCACTGGATCGAGCCCGATTTGACATAGGAAGACCGCCAGTTGCAGGTTCCGCCGATCTCAGCCAAATCCGCTCCTTCCGACCGCCATTCGACAACTCCAGCACCATGGCTCCCACCACTTGCTCCTCCGGAGACCCCGCTCCATGTACCGCCTCCAAATCCCATAGTCGTCGCGTGGAGGTTCACGAACAACTTATTGCCTCCATGCATGCATCCCTCCTAGCCCACCACTACAAAATTGACTCTGCCCAAACATCCCCAGGCGCCATTTCTGCAGCATCCGGCTTCGGCGCACCCGCGGACGACGGCTTTCTCCGCGGCGTCAAACCGCCGCCATTTCTATTTGAAACCACTCCACCCATTTCGGGAAGGTCCAACCTCTCTCTCGACAATCGCACTTTTTTCGGCGTCGACCCAATGGGCTGGTTCGCCAAAGCGGAGTAATATTTCGACCTCATCTACACACCGGAGCAGGACAAGCTGTCTATGATTGTGGTTGACCTAGATGACTCGATCCTTCACTAGGCTCGGTGGCTCCTCCAATCCAATGCATGTCTCTCCTGGCCCGAAGTCAAGCAGGAGATGATCCGACTTTATAACACCAGCTACTCTGGCTCCTCTACTATCGAGCATCTTTGTGGCGTTCATCAGACGTCCGTCCTGGACGACTATGTCGATGAGTTCATTGCCCGAGTCTCCCATGTTCCCAGGCTACCGCCCAATCATTACCTGGGTTTTTTCATGCAGGATCTACTGTCACATATCCGCTCTCGTCTCTGAACGCACCAACCCCGCACAGTCTATGACGCCATGGATTTGGCGCGTCTGGAGGAAGCCGACCTCTTTCCTCGGCCACCTGCTCCTACGGCTGACTAGCACCAGCCTCGACCGCCTCGGCGACCACTAGCCACAACCCCTTCACTGCGGCCTCCGCCTTAGGGAAACCAGTTAAGCCACCCACTGGCCCCTCAACGCATCTCAAATAGTGATTACAATGAGCTTTGCAGCAAGGGTCTTTGCTTTTGGTGTCGCCAACCCTACTCCCCCAACTATGAGTGCTCCGTGAAGGAGTTTCACGCCACCATCGGCGACGTCGACCTTGAGGTTACCTTGGCCGACTTTGAGGTCGTGGAGCTCTCTGCGGGGGATACACCTCTCGACCTTACCGCAGCTACGTTCCACCGCCTGGAGTTATTCTGTGAGTCAATGGGCGGGTTCTCCGGCCAGCAAACCAGGCTGCGGGATGGCCCAATCATCATGGTGGACAGCGGCGTGTGCCACAACTTCATCTCTGAGCTCCTGGCGCAGCAGCTTCGTCTTCTCTCGGTTCCCTCTCTGAATGTTGCGGTTCGCCTGGGCGATGGGTACCACTGACCGACTCAGGGCCGTTGGATTGTCGTGTCTCTCTCTGTGGGGCCCTATTCCATGACCGCGGACTTCTAAGCATTTGGCATGGGCTGTATCGATATAATTTTGGGAGTGGCATGGCTACACACGCTCGGCGATGTATGTGTCAACTGGGCAACTATGAGTATACAGTTCCTACAGGGGGCCAGCCATGTCGCCTCGACGGCGACCCCGCCCACCGGTCTTCCCCCACACGAGATAGCGAATCACGAGCATCGGCATCTCCGCAAGGGCTGTGGGCCCTATCAGGCCTGTCTGATGTGTCTTCCTTTCTCGATGGACCACCCAGAGCTTTCCACTGCAGTTGCCAACGTCATCCATCCTCCGACAAGATTGCCACGAGCCCAGTCGCCCGACATGGCCAATTTACTCCAGCCTAAGACCACAGCAGTTGCGACACAAGAGTTCCGTTCTGACCATGGGCGGAGGAATGAGCTTGAGACTCTGTTGCAGGGGATGCTGATGGGGGTCCTTACCCATTCTGGTGCAAGCCCATTTTCCAGACTCTGGCTCGCAGGAGTTTCTATTGCTGGGTCTTACTGTCTAGAGCCCAAAGCTATATAGCTGCCCCAGGATGACTTCTGTCTCCACCCCTCCGACCACTGCCTTGGGGACAAGACATATTTTCCATACGGCGGCATTGTTAGGGTTGCGCATGCCGACGAGACACGCGCACGTCGTGGCGAGCCTACACGTGGAGGGAGACGATGACATGTTCGTCTGAAGGAGGAGAGACCGAAGAAGCGTCGACGATATGATCATTTTATTTGCATTATTATGTTATTTTTATTTATGTGTACGCATTATTTTATTCGCACTGCTTTTTGTTATCCACACCCCACGCCTATAAGGGGTTGTGTTGTACTTTTTCTGATTATGCTTTGAATGTATGAAATTTAGGGTTGCTCCCAAGTTTTTCTTCTTGTTCTCTTCCCATTCCTCTCCCTCACCTCCGCTGGCACATCCCCTTGCCAGATTCCTCTTTGGGATCGTATCACCGCATGTATGAAAGATCTTTGGAACCTGTGGGGGAAACAGGGTGTGGCTGGAGAAGAAAATAGTGGGGAGAGTACTCGGCTGACTCAGGGATCCTCGGGATTGCGTAAATAGCGGCAAAAAAGAGCTGGAGGAGGCGGAAATGATTGAGCGGTAGCTGAAGAGGTCGAGGCGGCAAATCTCGGCCTAGGGGGTCTTTTAGAAGGGTGGAGGCAGGCAGAGCAAGGGCCATCGGGATCTATTGGCCCTCTGGAGGAGTTGGAGAGGTCCCGCATAGTGGTAACAGTCGGCTAGTAGGATGGGAAAAAACAAGGGAAACATTGAAGCTGTCGGAGGAAGACCCAAAAGAGGTCGACGGAGCCCTGGGGATTGTTGCCCGGTGGTGGCATTGGTCGGACTGAACCGATCGGTTTGATTGATTTCGGTTTAGGGGTGCTGAAAACCGACATCATTTTGGTTCGGTTCGGTTTGTTGGTTGGGTAAACCGAAGAAACCAAACCAAACCTAACTGTTAGAAAATAAAAAGTATTAGCAAAGCTTATGAATTATAATTCTCTTTGGATTAAGACATTCAACTTCTTCTCCCTAGCTGACAACTGACACTAAAAAAAGTTCATGGAGTTGATGATGAAATACATATGAATGAAAATTAAATATGTTATATTTATTATTTACATTTTGAACGAATACTTAAAATTATTGTCTTAATTGCACTGCTTAATCTAAATGTTATTATATATGTTCCCTGAATTTTCCTTTAAATGCTGATGAACTTATTTTTTAGATAATATATTTTAAAATTAAACGGACTTCTACTCAACTAGTAGCCGACCATCTAAGAAAACACTAACAAAAATCAATATTTTTTTGAATACGATGTTTTAAGTTTGCTGGAAAATCGAACCAAATCGCATCGATCAGTTTTGGTTCGATTTCGGTTTTGGGTGAGAAAACCGAGGCTAATCGGTTCAGTTTCAGTTTTATCTAAAATCGAATCGAAGCGCTTGCAGGCCTAAACGAGGCTACTGGGGCGGTGGTGAGCAGGAAGTAAGGATCTTTAGCCAAGGTTAAGATGGTTGGCTGGGAGTTACGAAAAGAATAAGAGGAAGGTCGATGTTCTTCTCGCTTTCCCAAACTACCGTGAAATAAACTATAGAGAGAGGGTGTTTTTAAATAGAGGTGGGGTTTGATTTTTCAGTTATAAGAGGAGTTTTCAATAGATTAAATGAAAGAAATTGAGGATTTAATGGGGGCGTAGGTAACTCCTATATGCCCTTAATGAGATTAACTTAGGTAACTCTCATATGCCCTTAATAAGATTAAATTAGGCAACTCCAAATTCCAAAATAAATAATTCTAAAATTATATGCAATTCCAAAAAAAAATAATTTTATAATTATGTTTTATTTTTTAATATAAAAATTCATGATAATAATATAATAATAGCTTAATTTTCATGACATCTCACTTGCTTGCCTAAATCAACACAACTCCTAATTTGATAGACCTTTTCATTCAGGGGCATATTGGCCGGTCACGCTATTAAGCCAGACAAACATGCGCGACACAAACGTGTGTGATAAAACAAACAACAAATGTTAACAACGTGCACGGAAAAATAAAAACATGCGCAATAAAAACGTGTGCTACACAATTGCGACAAATAAAAAATAAAATAAAGAAGCTACCTCGGGTTGTATCAAGTATTTAATCCGGTGCATAGTACTATAAAGTCCAAGTTTACTATTGGAAGTAACGCATAATTGGGGTAAATCACCAACTAAAATATTTTTACAAATGCAATACTGTATGATCTTCATAGGAAGCATTAAGCAACAATGTGAATGGTTGCTAGAGAAAAATAATAATTTGATTTGTCTTGAACTTATGTAGCACGATGAATAAAAGTTTTATAGAATGGCCAAAGCACATGCTTTCCGACCATGCTTTACTGAAATCCCATTGATTCCATAACAAGCAAAAGCATTACATAAACGCATCAAAGGCAACATGAAATTAGATAAGCAAAGAGAACAATGCCGTTAAGTATAACCAGTAAAATGCATGCTAGTATCCCAATGGAGCCCCGCATAAACACGCCCAAAAAAAGGGAACATGATTATCCCTCAATCCCAGGCATAGACCAAGGCTATAATTCTGACAGACCCTAGTGAACTATACACAGCGTTAGAACTACCAGACACTAGTGAAGTACCAATCGGAGCAGGGAAGTGATGTGATTCTATTGGCATCAAGCTGCTCTGTCATGGATCCATGGTCGCACTCGGCCGCGGCCCTCACACTCCCAACCCCTCTCCAGTGAGCATTATCAGGCTGCTCGGGGCACCAATCCATAGCTGGCCTCACATAGTGGGTTGTTGAGGCCAGGATTTGAACTGAGACCCTCCTTTGATAGGATAAGTAACTTTAGGTAAATCTACAAGAAATTAAAGGAAGCGAAGGAACATACCTTCCTGGACTTCCTCGCCGGAAGTTCTTTCACCGAAAACCTGAGAGAATTTCCAATCGAGCGGCGGAGGGGGGCCGGAGGAGGATGCTGCCTTGGTGTTTTGGCCGCGTCCATTTCTAGTCATGTTCCAAACTGAGGTCCGGCGAAACCCTCGGCCTCTTAATGGCCTTGCGCATGCCCAGTCTTTGTCCCGCCGAGATCGCGATTCAGAGGTGGATATCAGATGGTGTGGCCACTGATCTCGTTTGTCAGAAATTCACCCACAGTAACAGGATGGCAAGATAGGAAGAAAGAGAAGAAAGAGATGGTGGGGGAGAAGATGCAGGTTTCAGGCGAAGGAGAGGGGAGCTACGAGGGATCGATATGACCGAGAAGAGATTTGCTACACATTTCGATTCTCCTGTAGCCCCTGAGAAATGACGCCGATGTCTATTCTCCCGTTCTCTCCCTGGAGAGTTGAGTTGAGGCTGGAGAGTTCAGTTGAGCCTGGGTTAAGTAAAACAAATGCAATCACTGCAATGTTATAATCAACTATATTTTGAGTTTCCTCTCAGAACTATATTTTGAGTATTGATAATCAAATTATATTGACATATTAAAATATGAGCATCTTAAGTTCCATGTTGTGGGATGACCTTTGGCCGCCTCCAGTCAGGCTTTGTCAGCCTTCGCACGGATTTTGCATATGCGTTTCAGGAGGTCGTGAGTGGCGGGTGCGGCACCGAGCTGATGGATTGCGTGGAAGCGGGCAAATCCCGCTTCAGGGCGCCCTGGCAAAGCTCGTGCGAAGGCGATCGAAGACCACCTGAGTATCAAGCACGGACGTAGCTCATGCGAAGATGTTCAGACCTTGGAGAATTTTATACTTATATTTTTTTAATTTTAATTATTTTATTTATTTATGTTATTTTAAATTTTAATAATTTTTAATTGGAGAATTTTATGCTTACTTTGTTTAATTTTAATTATTTTATTTATTTATCTTATTTTTAATTTTAATTATTTAAATTATTTATTTTCGCGTATTTACTGATTTTCATATATTTATTTTGTTTTTATGTTAATTTATTATAGCCGCCGCCGGCTATATTGATATTCCAATCCTTACAATAATAAAATCTGCTCCATGTGCGGCCCAAAAATTTCAAAGTTGATGACCGACCATCAGCGGGAGAGATCAGCAGCGATCTCTTCCTCCTACACTGTATGTTCTTCTTCAAGCATTTCTCCCGAAGATTTTTTCCACATGGTCAGAGTTTCTCCGGCTCTCGACTGGTCAAATGCTCTGCCCCCCACTCGTCGGAACCATGAACTCATGGAAAGAAGAGGTCGCGAAGAAGCTATCTCCTATGGCCTACCCCCGCTGGCGTCACCGGCATCCGACAACCTCGTCGGTGGGGTTTGCTCAGGCTACCAGCTGGGGCTAAACGGGAAAACAAATGTCGCACGGTGACAGAAAGGTCACTGTAGTAATAGAGAATTCGTTTATATACTAATATAGATGTTATTTTTACATCGCCATGTTATTGACACATCAAAGTCAAAATTTGATTTTTGCGCATCAAAACTAAAAATTTGGTGTTTGCTCTTCATTATTAAAGAATGTTTTGGTTGTGTAGATAATTCATTTTTTGAGATTCACTTGTTTGATCAGATGTTGTATCATCGCATTACTCAATTATTTAGATAATTAAAACTAGAATATTTGCTTGTTTAACATACACAGATATAGGGGCGGACCCACCGTGGGAAGAGTGTGGGCGGTCGCTCACACTCAGTTTTTTTTAAAAAAAAAATTAATAGTATTTTTCACGTTTTAAATCGTGATGAATATTGAATACACTATTTTTTAAAAAAATTAACAGTATTAGTCATGATGTAAACCATGACTAATACCCTATTATTTTAAAAAATGTTCATATTAGCTATGGCTTAAACTATAAACTTTGGTTAATATCTTATTTTTAAAAAAATTAACTGTATTAGTCACGCTTTAAGTCGTGGCTAATACCTTATTCTTAAAATATATATAGTATTAGCCACGGTTTAAAGCGTGGCTAATACTCTATTGTTCAAAAAAATAGTATTCGGCGCGGTTTAATAGTATGAGTAAAATAATTTTTAAGTGCACTCACACTGAAAAAAGTTTTTGTGTCTGCCACTGAACAGATACCTCATAAAAAGCTAAAACAACAATCATGTTATATTTCATATATCAATCTCCTAATAATTTAAAATCAAGATGATTCTTAGGGCAAAAAATAGACAACCAAAAAATCAACTTTTTTTTGAATCTCCATGTATAAGACCTTTTTTTGAATCTGTGCATGCGTATAAAATTTTTCTGCCAAGAGAAGTCCTTTGGTGTGGAAAAATGGAGAAGGATTGAAATATTAGAAAACTTTTAATTAAAATATTTAATTTATAATATTTTATTGGAGTCTATAGTGATGTTTGATGTTAGGTTCCTCATAATTGATGAAAAGCTCCAAAACTAAATGGAGGGAATCTAAATGTTTGGAGGAAAACCTTTTATAAATGAAAAAGATAAAATATTTAGTCTCACCATACTTATCTCCACTCATGTTAGTGACTATATAAAGAAATTCACTTCTTATTTGTTCAAAAAAACATAAGGAGAAATCCTAAACCACACACGCGCACGCATGTACCACAACAGATTGGATTCAGGTTGCAGATTTATGAATTGGTGAATAATTGAATTTATATTTTTTTTATACATAATAGTTTGACACTTTTGTAAATCCTATATTTTTAAGTTGTCTTGACTTGTGTCAAAAAGAACTCGACGCACCTGACTTGCGTCAACTGGAGTTGCGTCGATAAGAACTCGACATAGTTAAAACCTACTAATTATAACTATTCTACTTATTATTTGGTTAATTTCTTACCATTTTATAAGACTCTTATATTGGAGATTTATTTGATTCATTTTGACGTTCTCTAAAAAATTGCTCTGCTCTCTGAAAAATTGCTCTGCTCTCTTGCTCTTACAAAAACTTCATTCATGATTCCATTTTTTTTTACATTTGTTTCATCAATTGATGGTTAGGGTACTGTGTCCTTCGGTATCCACGGACATTGGAGTTTCGATATCTAGTTTGGTGGTGTACCTTGGAGTAGTGAGCATCAGTTGAAAGCATTGTTGGACGATGGTGCAATTTCTGTAGGGCAGTGATCACACGTCTTACTCAGGCTTTATTCTAAAACTATTTTATTCTGATTTCTTTTATTTCTCATCTCTCTGTTAATGCACGTTTTATTATCATCTTGTTTTCTAGATCTATTATTCTGCTATAAAAATTTTTTTAAAAAAAAGATATGTTAATATAGGAATATATGGAAAATATTTCAACAATCTAAAAAATGGCAGATCCACATCACAAAATCTCTTGAGAAAGAATCGTGTTGGGCTATTCCTGTCATAGGGTATTCTTTGGGAAGTTCAAGAATAACAAGCTGAAATCAAATAATCAAAATGCTTTTTCATGTTTACATTTTCATATGTACTGTGATTTATAATATGTATTTTAAATTTTAGAAATCTATAATGGCATATAGATCTGATGATTCTGCAGTGATCAAACCCGGGAAATTTAATGGATGCAGTTTTCATCATTGGCAAGCTCAAGTAGAATATTGGCTTAATACCTTAGGTCTTTTGTCAGCAATATTTGATGCTCTTGCTATTGAAATTGAAAACCCTAGCACTATAATTATAATTGCATCCTCTCTTTCATCATCTTTATTTTCTAGTGCAAATACCATTAGAACGTATATTAAACGTACCCCTTATAGAGATCCTGTAGATATAGAATATCATTATTACAATTGAATCCTTAGTGTCTTGTATATCAACTTTTACGATGTCTTCTTTCAATATCGTACAGCTAAGGATTTGTGGTATGCACTTAAAGCGCGATATAACCTTGACAA
Source organism: Platanthera guangdongensis (assembly GCA_039583875.1). Lineage (NCBI taxonomy): Eukaryota > Viridiplantae > Streptophyta > Magnoliopsida > Asparagales > Orchidaceae > Platanthera > Platanthera guangdongensis. The sequence continues at coordinate 14,233,798 of CM077165.1, forward strand.
TATAGAACGCTACAATATTTCAAACACCCATAAATTCAATATTGATGCCTCCAAGCCTATCAATCCTCAACTCCATCAATTTGATAAGATGTTGTGTAAAATTCGATTCTATGGCTCAATTCTATTTGAAAATTATCTAGTAACATATCTCATTGATTCTATTCATGATTCTTAGTCTAGCTTTAGTACTAGACTAAGATATGACTAAACCAACCTTATTTATGTTCAAATCCAAAATGTTATCCGCATAGAGGATGAGCATAAGAATAAAAATTATATATGCCCCATAGATCATACTCTAAAAATAAATCTGACTGAATCACAAGAAAACCATTTCTCTCACCATCACTTTAAAGCTAAGAGAAAGAACCATAAGAAAACCTAGTTCTTCAAACCAAAACCTAAGGGAATGGTGCTTCATTTACGGTCGTACAAATTATCTATCTACTATTTGCTTCTGTAAGAAGACAGAACCTGTGGTAAATTAATCTCATGGTGTTAAGCCTCAGAACAACATGATCCAAGCATTGGATCAACCTATCTTCAGGTATAATAGTCTTATAATATTATTCTCACTTGTTCATCAGATTGGTGGCTTGATTATAGAGTAAATGTTCATACTTATTTTGAATATTCTTGCGTTACCACCTTTCAAGACATTAGTGGAGGAAGCATGATCTTAGGAGATGCTACTTCAACACAAATACTTGAATGCGGGTGAGTGAATCTTTATTTTACATATGGGAAGACATTAGTCATGCATGATGTGCTTTATGTGTCGAAAGTTAGGAAGAATCTTATGAGTGAATATTTGCTAGTTAAGAAGGGCTATAAAATTATTTTTGAGTCTAGCATAGTTGCAATAGCATTTAATGATGTGTTAATTGATAAATATTTGTATGTGATGGTTTATTATAAATAAATATTATTGATTTGGAAGCTAATCAAATTTCTTCTTCTTTAATTCCAAGATGCTCTCCTGATTTTTGGCATGCTAAAATAGATCGTGTTAATTCTGATTGTATGAAATGTATAATGTCATTAAATCTAATTCTCAAATTTAATGTTACACCAAGTGCTTAATTTGGAATTTATGTGTAATCTAATTTTTTTAGAAAGTCTTTTAAATCAGTTGAAAGAACTTCAAAACTTTTGGAGTTAATTATCTAGGATGTCTATGACTAGAACCACCAACTACTAGAGGTGATAATAAATATTTTGTAATTTTTATTGATGATTTCACCAAGTTTTGTTACATATATTTATTAAAAATTTAAAATAAAGTTTTTATATTTCAAAATTTTCAAAGCTAAAGTAGAAAATCAATTAGGATCATCCATTAAAATTCTTAGATTCGACCAAAGTGGAAAATACACTTCGAATGAACTAATCCAACTTTGCCAAGAATATGAGATAATACATCAAGTGACTGCTTCATATTCACCTCAATTGAATGGTGTAGCTGAACATAAAAATTGGACCTTGATGAATATGGTCAATGTCATATTAACAGAGTCTGATACCCTAAAAAATCTTTGGGGAAAAGCATTGGGGCCTCCTCTTTCATCCTTAATAGGATTCCATCAAACTTAATGATAAAACCCTTTTTGAATTATTTAAATGAAGGAAACATAACCTCCAAATTCTTTGAGTGTGGGGGTGATTGGCTGAGGTAGCAATTCCTAAACCTAACATGAAAAAATAGGTCCTAAAAATATACTCCATTTTATAAGCTATACATCGGATAATAGCGCTAATAGATTTCTTATTACTAATTCCCTAATTAGTGAAATCTCCAATAACACTTGTTTAGAAGCTAGAGATGTAATTTATTTTGAAGATAAATTCTCATATAAATTAAATAACTCATCTCAACCTTCTACTAGCTTAACCTAACTTTCTTATTCTATAACCCAATTAAAAATCGATGAACTTGGAATAAGCAAAATAGTTAGAACTGAAAGAATCTTTAGAGAGGACTACTTCACTTATGTAGTTGAAGGATATATGATCTTTATTTGTATGAGGAAGTTATGATCTCATCCAATTATCCTTTTTTTTGGAAAAAGTCATAAATTCAGAAATTAATTCTATTTTATAAAATAAACATAGATTCTAACTAATCTAGCTCACGGTGCCAAATTCATGCGATGTAGATGAATCTTTAGGAAGAAACTAACTCTGAATGTGTTGAAGCCAAAATTGACCTCTGTGGAGTTCGGGGTCCCTGAAAGGGGTGACCTCACACCTACTACACTCGAGAGAACGTCACGGACCGGAGACTTAGGAGACTATGAACAGACTCTCGGCTCTAGCGCGGAGGTCCCACCTCACACCCGGAAGGCTACCTGAGCACTTCCCCTCCCTAGCCAATGCTCGAGCTAGGGTTCCTTGAAGAGCTCTCTCAACTCTACCTAGAAGAAGCTAAGGGAGGAGAAAACTCAGAAAAGGATCCTCTCCAAGGCACCCAAGGGGGTCTATTTATAGTTTTCCAAATCTCAGGGGCCAAAAATGACCAAAATACCCCTACGGCCAAAAGGCCTCGGGCCAATAGGAAACCGCCACGCCGGGGGGTAGAGAAAGAAAAACGCGTTACCTAAAGCAAATAGGGGACCCACCCTGCGGGACGGGGCGAGACCCGGCCTGGGGGCCGGTATCGCCCGGCCTACCCGCCGGGCTGGGCGAGACCCGGCCAGGGGGCCGGTCTCCCCCGGCCTACCCGCGGGACAGGCGAGACCCGGCCTGGGGGCCGGTCTCGCCCGGCCTACCCGCCGGGCTGGGCGAGACCCGGCCTGGGGGCCGGTCTCGCCTGGCTGCCCGCGGGGTGGGGCGAGACCCAGCCCGAAGGCCGGTCTCGCCCGGCCTACCCGCCGGGCTCGGCGACACCCGGCCTACGGGTCGGTCTCGCTTGGCTGCCCGCGGGGCGGGGCGGGGCGAGACCCGGCCCGAAGGCCGGTCTCCCCCGGCCTACCCGCCGGGCTCGGCGAGACCCGGCCTGGGGGCCGGTCTCGCCTGGCTGCCCGCGGGGCGGGGCGAGACCCGGCCCGAAGGCCGGTCTCCCCCGGCCTACCCGCCGGGCTCGGCGAGACCCGGCCTGGGGGCCGGTCTCGCCTGGCTGCCCGCGGGGCGGGGCGAGACCCGGACCGAAGTCCGGTCTCCCCCGGCCTACCCGCCGGGCTCGGGGCTGGTCTTGGAACGCCCCCGGTGTTTCCGTGTTTTACTTGATCTTTGGCTGGCGTTACGATGGCGTATTTTCGGCTCTTTGCCGATGTAGAGCGTGGTTTTAGCTCTTAGGGTTCCTTGTGTAGCCTGTTTGTATCCTGTTAGCAAGATTCCCCAGCTAACCGGAGTCCGTTTGATGACTCGGTTGGGCCTCTTAGGGAATGCTTGTGTTTTTGGCTTCGGGTGGTGATATCCCGGGTTTTGTTCGTCGAATGCTAATTTCGACTTCGCAGTTGTGTTCGTAGCGTGGGTTTTTAGCTGCGATGTGAATTTCATCAATTTCCGAGATGTTTCGGGTCTCGCGTCGTTTTGATATTGAGTGTAAGTAATTAATATGTATTGATTGTTTATTATTAAGACTGATGCCTATATATACGCTTAGGTTAGAAATTAGGGCTCGGTTCTTTGCCTCTTTTCTTTTTCTCTTTTGGAAGGAGTCGCCGCCTGTACGAGAGGAAGAGAACCGCCGGACTACCCTAGCCTTCGGACGCCGATTCCTGGAGATTTAGCGGTCGAAATTCGATTTCGAGAGTGGATCTGGATTGCTCTCGCCTGGATCTGCATTCTTTCTGTTCCTCGGCTTGATGCTCTGCGACTAGATCCGAGAGTGAGGGATGTCGCCGACCAAGTTTTTCTTGTATTGAGGCAAGTGATGTTCCCTCATCCTTGCCATAGCCGATCCTTGTTTTCTCCTTTATTAAATTTTATCTCTCTCCTGCTTAGATCCTAGGTGCACGCTAGGGTTCGTCCCCGATTATACTGTGGTTAGTGTAGAGAAGTTCCAGTTAAATCTCAGTTTTTTCCTGAGAGATTGTGTCTATTAGGGACGGATTTGGTACGGTTCAGGTCGAGTAGTTGCTATTGCCGATGGATGATGAAATTCTAGAGAGAGGCCTGGTTCTCGTTTTGGTTGGTTGCTGGGTCTGGCGCCTGTAGCCAGTCGGGGTGTCGACACTTTGTGTCGACACCAGCCAGTCGTGGTGTCGACACCTTGTGTCGACACCGGCCAGTCGGGGTGTCGACACTTTGTGTCGACACCGGTAGCGGTCGTGTCGACACCTGGTGTCGACACCGACTGTAGTGGTGTCGACACTTTGTGTCGACACCGGCAGCGGGAGTGTCGACACCTTGTGTCGACACCGGCCGCAGAGGTGTCGACACCTTGTGTCGACACCAGCCGCTGAGGTGTCGACACCGGCCGCTGTGGTGTCGACACATTGTGTCGACACCGGCCGCTGAGGTGTCGACACCTTGTGTCGACACCGGCCGCAGTGGTGTCGACACCTTGTGTCGACACCGGCCGCTGTGGTGTCGATACCGGCCGCAGAGGTGTCGACACCTTGTGTCGACACCGGCCGCTGTGGTGTCGACACTTTGTGTCGACACTGGCCTGTTGTGGCGTCGAGACATCGTGTCGACGCTGATTGTTGTGCTGGCTTTGGGGTCAGGTAAGACTCGGGGTTGGTTCGGGTTAGGCGTGCAAGGCCGCGTCGATTGGACCCGACGTTTTTGCCTTGGGTTCGCGTGTTTCCTTAGGATTGTTAGTGTGACCTTTTTTCCTATTCCCTAGGGGGGTATTGGGTGTTTGGCTAGTTTCTGCATGCCGACTCTTGGGTTGTGGCAGGTGGTGGAGTTTTGGTGGCCTCTGGAGGGGTGGATTTATGTGGAGAGCTGTGGCCACCGCCTTTTGCCCCGGTTTGGGTTGGCGTGTGTGGGACCTTAGTGCTGCCACTGTTTGAGCCCTTAGCCCTTTTTGGATCTGACTTTGGTTATGTATTCCGATTCATGTTTTGACCACTGCCATTTACCCACGTGTTAGGACTGTTAGTCCCTTTCCTGTTTATGTTTTCTTTTTTTTTCTTTCTTTTGGCATATATGTATATGTATTGTTGCTATTGCAGACTCTTTTGGTAGGGCATATTGGCTTTATTGCTCGCACTTGGTGTGCTCTGTTGTGCTTTAGACAGTACTCTTTTCTTACTGTCATCCCCTTTCTTTTGCTTGTAGCAGTTATTGCCGGGATTGGTAAACCATTCTTATTTGTTCATAAATCAAATGCTCTATTTACCTTTTTGATTACTTTCTTGCTGAGGTATTCTTTCCTTGAATGTCTCAGGTCCAGGTGGTAGCCAGTTCAGCGACTAGTTCTTTTGGAGGGGCTGGTTGGTGGCCTCTTGGGTAGCTGAGATAGCAGATTCCCGATTTTTGTGAGGTAGTCATTTACCTTTCTGTATAGACATACGTACTCACCAGTGGGTTCGTGTCAGGTTGTTGGCGCCCACTGGTGGCTTCTTGCAATGCTGGTATGAACTTAAACTGCTATTTTTTTGCCTATATGTGGTTTTTACTTGCTCCTGGGAAGGATTTATGCTAGGTTGCATGTTAGATATTTTAAACCCTAAAAGCATTATTATATGTACCTCATGCATAACATATTTATAAAATAAAGACACTATTTTTCCTTAGCATAAAAACACTATCTTTCATACATACTATATTCACCTTAGAGTCGTGCATACCATGAGTCGTCCCTCGGGGACACTTATGCTCACTTAGGGTGTCAACTTAATTGAACCAAAGTATTTTCCACTGCGTATAAATATACTTTTATTTGTGGACTAGCTGATCCACCGTGCCGAGGGATACGACCTTTCAACATAACTGGTTTTCTTTCATAATTAATCAACGATTTTCCTTAGAAACAAAGGTCTGGAGTTTTGCCTGAGCGTGTGCAGTTATCCCCTACACGACGTGGCATCACGGCACGTGTTTTCTCTTGCTCTGATATGATTTCTTCGTTGAGAAAATGCGGGTTGTGACAGTTGGTATCAGAGGGAGGTTGCTCGACAAATGATCGGGCAACCTTTCCCTTGTTTGCATTAGTGGTTAGCGTCATACCATACACACACCGATATGTCATCATCACGTCTTGGCCGAAGCACGAACACTACACTCATGAGCATAAAGAAGTATACAGGACATATTATGTAGTATGGGATGCATAATATGTGTTTGTATATGAATCCACCATAGGAGGCAACATGTGAGGGTTATGTAGTATGGGATGCATAACCTCACCACATGAATGCGGCTAGCACGTTTTCTTTTTTTCGTTGCATGGGAGTGTTATGTAGTATGGGATACATAACATTTTCATGTGTACGTCGCCCATGGCATGCATTAAGGCTTTTTTTTTGAATACATAGCACATCATGCATAGCATAACATTTCATAAGCACAACGTGCCAAGCTAAAGATTTGCATGATGACATATGTACACGCATGGTTTTGAGTCAAACAGAATACAAGTACATGCATTCATGGTTTAGGCACATGAGTTAGTATGATGGTGGCAAACCATCTTAGGTCAAGCATAACATCATCATGGTAAAAACAACTCCCAGAGCAAGTTTTGCAGTTGAAGTTCATATTTAAGTGTGTTTGTCTGTGCCGGGTAGTTTTGTTCTAGCTGTTGGGGTAGGTTTTGTCTAAAGCTGGTGCATTTATAGGATGGCGAGACGTCCTGCAACCAGATCGACCCCCCAATCCGAGGGTGAGACGTCAGGAGCGCAGAGCGATGCGTTGGTAGAAAGCCTGCGACAGAGTAACGAGGCGTTATCGAGGCAGGTAGTGGCTATGCAGGCTCAGATTCAGTCCCTTGTAGCAGTGGTGGCGGGATAGATTTCGAGAGCTCAGGACTCCGCTGAGGGGGTAGCTGTTCCTGACCCTCCTGCTCCTCCCGTGATTTTGGTTGTGGTGCCCCCGGAGATGGCGTTTATATCCCAGTTTCAGCGGCTTAAGCCCCCTACTTATGATGGGCAAGCAGATTTCATGATTTTGGATGACTGGCTGATTACCATTGCGGAGATGTTCTCTTACTCAGGGATTACGGACGATCAGAGAGTGATGCTCGCTGCCTACCAGCTCAAGGGCTTAGCAACGAATTGGTGGTTGAGGGAGAAAGAGAGCTTGGTGGCAGGCTGCACTTGGGAGTCATTTAAGGTGATGTTGTTAAGTAAGTTTCTGCCTTCAGTCGAGCGGGACCGGCTAATGAATGACTTTCTTCATTTAAAGCAGAGGAAACTCACGGTTAGTGAGTATGAGATTGAGTTTAGTAAGTTGAGTCGGTTTGCTCCTGGTCTGGTGAGTGTTGAGGCAGACTGAGTTAAGCGATTTCTGGGTGGACTAAGAAGCGACATTCAGCAGTTAGCGAATGCCTACGGAGCAGTCAGTTATGCCGGTGTGGTTGAAGCTGCCTTGAGGGTTGAGGCCATTGAGAATGCCAAGAATAGAGGCCAACAGTTAAGGAAGGATAAGCGGAAGTCCGGTGGAGGGAAGAGCCCTCAGGAACCTGATGCTGTCTCGAGAAAGAAGATCAGAGAGGATTGTAGTTTTTGTGGACGGCCAGGCCACCCCTTTGAGAAGTGTTTCAAAAGGTTGGGAGCGCAGAAGAAGGAACAGGTGCACGCGATTCAGGGTGTTTCCAGGGGAGACTTGGTGTGTGCCTTGTGTGGGAGGAAGGGGCATGAAGTTGCCCGATGCTGGTTAAAGGATAAAGTCTGTTTTCAGTGTAGGCAGAAGGGTCATCTCAAGACAAGGTGCCCATAGCTCCAGCCTGTTCTGCAGCCAGTTCCCCTCCAGGCTCTACCACCGCCTCAGCAAATGGATAAAGGAAAGGGGAAGCTGAATGTGCTTTTGGCAGACGAAGCGAAGACCTCGACCCAGGTTATCTCAGGTTCGACTCCTCCCCAGTCGTTTCGTTACGTTCCCTTTTTGGTTGTAGTTTTTGTTTTAGCGCTTGTTGTCTTATATGCGTGTGCAATTCGTAGGACGATTTAAGGTAAAGAACCGTTGGGCGCGCATTCTCTTCGATTCAGGCGCTACCCACTCGTTTGTGGCTAGAGCTTTCGTGGAGCGGTTCAGTTTGGGCCTGGATCGTGTTCGTGGTGCCTTCTGCGTTAAGTTCCCCTCCGGTGACTCTATAGTTACGGACCTGGGTGTCCTCGATTGTCCGATTTTGCTGGGAGATTTTCTAGCAAAGGCAGATCTGAAGGTGATTGACCTGGAGGATTTCGACGTTATTTTGGGCATGGACTGGTTGTCAAGGTACGATGTAGTTATCCAGTGCAAGGGTAAGCGCTTGGACTTCATCAAGGACAACGGTCAGCCAGGGAGCGTTTATGGATATTCTCTCCAGGAGTCCCCAATCATTTCTGCGGTGCGTGCTCGGAAGTTGCTTGTTTCTGGCTGTTTTGCCTGTGTGGTCTCTCTGGTAGGGTCGGTTGTTAGTGTGCCATGTTTGGAAGAGATTCCTGTGGTGTGTGACTTCTCTGATGTGTTTCCTGATGATCTTCCCGGTCTTCCACCCGATCGAGATGTCGAGTTTGTGATAGATTTGGAGCCAGGCACGCGTCCTATTGTAAAGGCGCCGTACCGGATGGCCCCGCGAGAGCTGGAAGAGTTGCGAATCCAGCTGGATGAGATGTTCGCAAAAGGTTTCATAAGGCCGAGTTCTTCGCCTTGGGGTGCACCAGTGCTGTTCGTTAAAAAGAAAGATGGGTCGATGAGGTTATGCATCGACTATAGAGAGCTGAAGAAGGTTACTATTAAGAACAGGTACCCTTTGCCTCGAATCGACGATTTGTTTGATCAACTACGTGGTAGCTCCGTGTTTTCCAAGATTGATCTTCGATCGGGCTATCATCAGTTGAGGATTCGGGAGTCAGATGTTCCGCGGATGGCGTTCCGCTCTCGTCATGGGCATTTTGAGTTTTTGGTTATGTCATTTGGTTTGACTAATGCGCCCTCAGCTTTTATGGATTTGATGAACAGAGTTCTCAAGGATTTCCTAGATAAGTTTGTGATTGTCTTTATAGACGATGTTTGGTGTAATCTAGAGATGAGGAGGAGCATGATCGACATTTGCGTCTAGTCTTGGCGACCCTGAGGAACCATAAGTTATACGCCAAGCTGAGCAAATGCGAATTTTGGTTGCCTCAAGTTTCTTTTCTAGGCCACGTGGTTAATAAGAAGGGAATATCAGTGGACCCAGAAAAGATCGCTGCTGTTATGGAATGGGCGAGACCTGTTACTCCCAAAGAGATCAGAAGCTTCTTGGGTTTGGCTGGTTATTATAGAAGATTTGTAGAGGGATTCTCTACCTTGTCCGCGCCGTTGACCAAGTTGACGCAGAAGAATGTAGCCTTCATATTGGATGGCAAGTGTGAGAAGGCTTTTGAGGAACTAAAAAGAAGGCTATGTTCAGCTCCAATTTTGTCCTTGCCTACGGAGGGCAGTGAGTATGATATATATGTGGATGCGTCGCATGTCGGACTGGGCTGCGTTTTGATGCAGGGCGGGAAGGTGATTGTGTACGGGTCAAGGCAGCTAAAGACTCATGAGAGGAATTACCCTACGCATGACCTGGAGTTTGCAGCTGTGATCTATGCACTGAAATTGTGGAGGCATTTGCTATATGGCGCGCAGTGCAAGATTTTCACGGATCATAAGAGTTTGAAGTATGTCTTCACTCAGAAAGAATTTGTTGAGGACCAAGGTCCAGCGGGATTGGGTGTGTGTGGGACCGCATATTTGGGCTTCCCCATCGCGTTCCAGGTCTGGGTGTTGACCCCGGTGGGCCCCCCGTGTGGCGGAATATCCCCGCCATCCCGTGGTTGGATTAGTCCCACATTGCCTGCAGCGGGTGGTCCTTGCTGTTTATGTACCCCCGTCCCCCCTTACCATAACCTCGGGGTTTTGGGAAGATGTGTGGTGACGGGTGATTTCCATATGGTATCAGAGCCATCTCGCTGCGGGGGTGTGTTGAGGACCAAGGTCCAACGGGATTGGGTGTGTGTGGGACCGCATATTTGGGCTTCCCCATCGCGTTCCAGGTCTGGGTGTTGACCCCGGTGGGCCCCCCGTGTGGCGGAATATCCCCGCCATCCCGTGGTTGGATTAGTCCCACATTGCCTGCATCGGGTGGTCCTTGGTGTTTATGTACCCCCGTCCCCCCTTACCATAACCTCGGGGTTTTGGGAAGATGTGTGGTGACGGGTGATTTCCACAGAATTGAATTTGCGCCAGCGGCGATGGTTGGAGTACGTGGCCGACTATGATGTTGAAATCCAGTATCATCCGGGCAAGGCTAATATGGTGGCCGATGCCCTGAGTCGGAAGTCAGGGAAGATTTTCAATCTCTCCGCTGAGCGTCTAGTGGAAGAGTTTCTTTTGATGGACATTTCTGTGGGAAGCTGCGATTCGCAGAGTAGCTTGGCAGTGGCAGAACCTTCGTGGATTGCGCTTACAAGACTGCATCAGAAGGATGATCCCGATCTTCTGCATTTGTATCTTCGAGCTGAAAAATGTGAACTACCAGATTTCTCTATAGATGATGCGGGTACCTTGAAGTATCGTGGCAGGTTTTGCATCCCCGCGGTTGGAGATATCCGGGATATGGTGTGCAGAGAAGCCCACGGATCTAGTGTTGCCTACCATCCAGGGTCTACCAAGATGTATCATGATTTAAAGCAGATTACTTGGTGGTGTGGGATGAAGAGGGACATAGATAGATTTGTTTCTGAGTGTTACACTTGTAGGCGTGTGAAAGCCTACCATGGGAGGCCCGGTGGCAAGCTGACTCCCTTGTGGATTCCGACGTGTAAGTGGGAGAGTATATCGATGGATTTCATTACAGGCTTACCGAGATCTCCTAAGGGGCATGATTCAGTTTGGGTAATTGTAGACAGATTGACGAAGAGTGCTCATTTCGTACCATTTAAGATCGATTATCCGATGAGGAAGATAGCCGAGCTGTATCTGGAAGAGGTTGTGAGATTGCATGGTGTACCCGTAAGTATCATATCAGATCGAGACTCTAGGTTCATGTCTCGTTTTTGGAAGAGCCTCCAAGAGGGGTTGAGTACAGATTTGAGATACTCCACAGCTTATCATCCGCAGACCAACGGCCAGACGGAGCGAGTAAATCAGATTTTAGAAGATATGATCCGATGCTATATTCTGGACCACGGAGGAGCGTGGGACGAGCGCTCGCGGCTTATGGAATTTGCATATAACACCAGCTATCAAGAAAGCTTGCAAATGGATCCTTTTGAAGCTTTGTATGGGAGGCGCTGCAGGACTCCCTTGTTTTGGGCTGAGCTTGGCGAGGGACCTTTCTTGGGTCCAGAAGCGCTCGAGGAGATGGAAACTGCTGTGAAGCTTATTCGGGAAAAACTTCGGTTAGCCCAGGAGAGATATGAGAAGAACGCCAACCGGCGTAGATCAGACTTGGAGTTTGTTGTGGGGGACTCGGTGTTCTTAAAGGTCTGCCCGTTGGTCGGAGTCAAGCGGTTTGGCAAGAACAGGAAGTTGGACCCGAGGTACGTGGGGCCATTTTCAGTTGTTGAGCGGATTGGGATATCAGCTTATAGGCTGGCTTTGCCCGCAAATTTCCCTAGCGTGAATGATGTCTTCCACATCAGTCAGCTGCGGAAATGTGTGCTGAATGACAGGCATGTTTTGGATTCTGTGCCTCAGTTGGAGCCGAATCTTTCTTATGTGGAGGTGTCTGTCCGCATTTTGGATTCTCAAGTTCGTGCGTTGCGGAAGAAGACTATTCCTATGGTTAAAGTTTTATGGAGGAATCAGGGTGTGGAAAGCGCGACTTGGGAATTGGAGTCGGCTATGAGGGAGGCTCACCCTCATCTGTTTCCCTGAGCTTGTGCCTGGTATGCTCTGTTTTATTCTTATATAGCCCTTTCCTGACTCTTTCTCTCTCCTTCTTGATAGGAGTGTTGTGAGTAAAGTTTCGAGGCGAAACTTCCTTTTAGGGGGAGTGGCTGTAACGCCCCCGGTTTTTTCGTGTTTTGTTTGATCTTTGGCTGGCGTTACGATGGCGTATTTTCGGCTCTTTGCCGATGTAGAGCGTGGTTTTAGCTCTTAGGGTTCCTTGTGTAGCCTGTTTGTAGCCTGTTAGCAAGATTCCCCAGCTAGCCGGAGTCCGTTTGATGACTAGGTTGGGCCTCTTAGGGAATGCTTGTGTTTTTGGCTTCGGGTGGTGATATCCTGGGTTTTGTTCGTTGAATGTTAATTTCGACTTCGCAGTTGTGTTCGTAGCGTGGGTTTTTAGCTGCGATGTGAATTTCATCAATTTCCAAGATGTTTTGGGTCTCGCGTCGTTTTAATATTGAGTGTAAGTAATTAATATGTATTGATTGTTTATTATTAAGACTGATGCCTATATATAGCCTTAGGTTAGAAATTAGGGCTCAGTTCTTTGCCTCTTTTCTTTTTCTCTTTTGGAAGGAGCCGCCGCCTATACGAGAGGAAGAGAACCGCCGGACTACCCTATCCTTCGGACGCCGATTCCTGGAGATTTAGTGGTCGAAATTCGATTTCGAGAGTGGGTCTGGATTGCTCTCTCCTGGATCTGCATTCTTTCTGTTCCTCGGCTTGGTGCTCTGCGACTAGATCCGAGAGTGAGGGAAGTCGCCGACCAGGTTTTTCTGGTATTGAGGCAAGTGATGTTCCCTCATCCTTTCCATAGCCGATCCTTGTTTTCTCCTTTATTAAATTTTATCTCTCTCCTGCTTAGATCCTAGGTGTACGCTAGGGTTCGTCCCCGATTATACTGTGGTTAGTGTAGAGAAGTTCCAGTTAAATCTCAATTTTTTCCTGAGAGATTGTGTCTATTAGGGACGGATTTGGTACGGTTCAGGTCGAGTAGTTGCTATTGCCGATGGATGATGAAATTCTAGAGAGAGGTCTGGTTCTCGTTTTGGTTGGTTGCTGGGTCTGGCGCCTGTAGCCAGTCGGGGTGTCGACACTTTGTGTCGACACCAGCCAGTCGTGGTGTCGACACCTTGTGTCGACACCGGCCAGTCGGGGTGTCGACACTTTGTGTCGACACCGGCAGCGGCAGTGTCGACACCTTGTGTCGACACCGGCCGCAGAGGTGTCGACACCTTGTGTCGACACCGGCTGCTGAGGTGTCGACACCTTATGTCCACACCGGCCGCTGTGGTGTGACACCGACCGCAGTGGTGTCGACACTTTGTGTCGACACCGGCAGTGGTAATGTCGACACCTTGTGTCGACACCGGCCGCAGAGGTGTCGACACCTTGTGTCGACACCGGCCGCTGAGGTATCGACACCTTGTGTCCACACCGACCGCTGTGGTGTCAACACCTTGTGTCGACACCGTCCGCAGTGGTGTCGACACCTTGTGTCGACACCGGCCGCTGCGGTGTCGACACTTTGTGTCGACACCGACAGCAGAGGTGTCGACACCTTGTGTCAACACCGGCCGCTGTGGTGTCGACACTTTATGTCGACACCGGCCTGTTGTGGCATCGACACATCGTGTCGACGCTGGTTGCTGTGCTGGCTCTGGGTCAGGTAAGACTCGGGGTTGGTTTGGGTTAGGCGTGCAAGGCCGCGTCAGTTGGACCCGACGTTTTTGACTTGGATTCTTGTGTTTCCATAGGATTGTTAGTGTGACCTTTTTTCCTATTCCCTAGGGGGGGTATTGGGTGTTCGGCTAGTTTCTGCATGCCAACTCTTGGGTTGTGGCAGGTGGTGGAGTTTTGGTGGCCTCTGGAGGGGTGGTTTTATGTGGAGAGATGTGGACACCGCCTTTTGCCCCGGTTTGGGTTGGCGTGTGTGGGACCCTAGTGCTGCCACTGTTTGACCCCTTAGCACTTTTTGGATCTGACTTTGGTTATGTATTCCGATCCATATTTTGACCACTGCCATTTACCCACGTGTTAGGACTATTAGTCCCTTTCCTGTTTATGTTTTCTTTTTTTTCTTTCTTTTGGCATATATGTATATGTCTTGTTGCTGTTGCAGACTCTTTTGGTAGGGCATATTTGTTTTATTGCTCGCACTTGGTGTGCTCTGCTGTGCTTTAGACAGTACTCTTTTCTTACTGTCATCCCCTTTCTTTTGCTTGTAGCAGTTGTTGCCGGGATTGGTAAACCCTTCTTATTTGTTCATAAATCAAATGCTCTATTTACCTTTTTGATTACTTTCTTACTGAGGTGTTCTTTTATTGAATGCCTCAGGTCCAGGTGGTAGCCAGTTCAGCGGCTAGTTCTTTTGGAGGGGCTGGTTGGTGGCCTCTTGGGTAGCTGAGATAGCAGATTCCCGATTTTTGTGAGGTAGTCCTTTACCTTTCTGTATAGACATACGTACTCACCAGTGGGTTCGTGTCAGGTTGTTGGCACCCACTGGTGGCTTCTTGCGATGCTGGTATGAACTTAAACTGCTATTTTTTTGCCTATATGTGGTTGTTTACTTGCTCTTGGGAAGGATTTATGCTAGGTTGCATGTTAGATATTTTAAACCCTAAAAGCATTATTATATGTACCTCATGCATAACATATTTATAAAACAAAGACACTATTTTTCCTTAGCATAAAAACACTATCTTTCATACATACTATATTCACCTTAGAGTCGTGCATACCATGAGTCGTCCCTCGGGGACACTTATGCTCACTTAGGGTGTCAACTTAATTGAACCAAAGTATTTTCCGCTGCGTATAAATATACTTTTATTTTTGGACTAGCTGATCCACCGTGCCGAGGGATACGGCCTTTCAACATAACTGGTTTTCTTTCACAATTAATCAACAATTTTCCTTAGAAACAAAGGTCTGGAGTTTTGCCTGAGCGTGTGCAGTTATCCCCTGCACGACGTGGCATCACGACACATGTTTTCTCTTGCTCTGATACGATTTCTTCATTGAGAAAATGCGGGTTGTGACAGGTCTCGCCGTCCTGAGGGGAAAAAGGGGGAGGGGGAGGGCCTGCTGATCTCGCCTCCACACCCAATTGGCCCGGGCGGGTGCCTTCCAACCTACCGCTCTCACACTCCAACTAAGGGGCCGCTGGGGGAGGCCGATTTCTCC
Organism: Platanthera guangdongensis; assembly: GCA_039583875.1. Classification (NCBI taxonomy): domain Eukaryota; kingdom Viridiplantae; phylum Streptophyta; class Magnoliopsida; order Asparagales; family Orchidaceae; genus Platanthera; species Platanthera guangdongensis. The sequence goes on from CM077165.1 coordinate 14,248,936, forward strand.
TCCCCCTACTAGTAGATTTCCAAGCTAGAGCCAAAATTGGCCACCGAGAGTTCAAAATACTCAAAAAGCTTTAAAACTAAGCACGCCTCATTTAGGGTCCACTCTTCGCGAATACGGGGTTGTACACAATCCCCGCTCTTTTCGAGGTTGGCACAAGCTCGGAAAGAAACATCCAACCCAACGTATTCGCGGAGTGTAACTTCCCCGCGGGGTCAACCTGCCATGCCAGCTATGGGAGCCTGGGTGGCGAGAGCTTCTCTGGGTAACAAACTTGTCTCTCACGAGAGATCAACCAGCCCTGTCAGCTAGTGAGAGCCTGACAGCAGAATCGATCTCAGAGCAAAGGACTTGGCTTCCACAAGAGATCAACCTGCCCTGCCAGCTAGATGAGAGCCTGGCAGCGGAATCCATCTCGGTGCAAAGGACTTGGCTTCCACGAGAGATCAACCTGCCCTGCCAGCTAGATGAGAGCCTTACAGCGGAATCCATCTCGGAGCTAAGGGCTTGGATTCCACGAGAGATCAACCTGCCCTGCTAGCTAGATGAGATCCTGACAGCGGAATCCATCTCGAGGTGAGGCACCCTCATGGGGCCTGGGCATGACGGCCGTCTTCCGCTTCCTTTTCCTCGGGCACTTCCATCTTGCTCAAGCTCTCCATGACCTTCTCCATCTCCTCTGCCTAGGCCAACCAAGAAATGGTGTTGACAGCCGTGACGTAGCACTGCCTTGCCATCCTAGAGTCCCCCTTGACTCTGACCTGGATCCCTCCGGAGCTGAACTTGATGCATTGGTGGAAGGAAGATGGCACGCAACGAAAGGCGCTGATGAGGGGCCTTCCGAAGATGGCGTTGTAGCTGCTTGGAGCGTCAACAATGACGAACCGGCAGTTCCTTGAGGCCCCTCCCAACTTTACTTGGAGTCCTACTCCACCTTCGACCTCCTTTTTATCTCCTGAGAATTCGAACAGGGGTCCGTCCGAGGCCAACACCCTCCTTGGCTCTACCTTCATCTCATCAAACGCCTTCCTGAAAATAATGTTGACGGAGCTCCCGTTGTCAACCAAGATTCGGGAGACGTTGTAGCCCTCGATGGCCGTCTGGATGACCAGCGCATCACAGAACGGATCCTCATGATCCAGTAGGTCCTTCACCGAGAAGGTGATCTTCTCTTCCTGGGGCGGGGTCTGGGAGGTTGAGGCGACGCTCCTTCGGTACATGACATGGAGGCTTGCCTTCCGAGTGGCCTCGATCCCCACTCCACCATGGATCACTGCTATACCGCCTCTGGGTCTGACATCGACCCGGTCCTCACAAACATCACCCCTCCTTCTCTGGGCAGAACCTCTTCAACCCGCACTAGTGGCTGTGGCTGGGCAGGGTCTCTCGCCCCCCTCACTTCCAAGAACTCGGGGCAGGTAGCTGTGGCGTGCCCCTCCACCTGGTGGAAGTCACAGTACGACAACTCTACCCTGACCCTTCTCCTTCCCTGGCGGTTCCTCCTGTCCCTTCGACCAATCTCCATCGCTTGCTGTGGTGGTGGGAGGAGCTGCCTAGGGGATTGCCTCTGGAAGTTGAACCTCCCTTGGCCCCCATGGAAGTTTCCCCCATCTTGGGCGTAACCTCTTCCCGGGCCCTGAACGGGTCCTCCCTGCTTCCTCCAACCTGGTTCCGGACCCTCCTGAGCTCTCTGCTCTTCTCTTCTTCTTCCTTCCTGAGGTCTCAAGCCACCTTGCTCCTTTGCCTCCATCTCGGTTAGCTTTGCCAACTTCTTGACAAATGCCGGGTTGGCTGCCTCCATGGCAATCTCCTCTGCCACCCTTTCCATCAGCTCCTCGAAGGAAAGGGGGGCCTTCCGGGTCAAGATCATCCTGAAGAAGCCCTCCTTTAGCCCAACAGTGAAGGCCATCTGGAGAGCATACCATGGCATCTCCTGGACCTCCAGGATCTCCTCTTGGAACCGGTCAACGTAACGGGCCAGTGACTCCTCGGCTCCCTGTCTTATCAGGAAGATGGACTCAGGACTCCTCTTCCGCTTCTTGGAGGTGGAGAAGCGAAGCTGAAAGCTCCGGCTCAAGTCCTCGAACCCATAGATCGACCTTGGAGGGAGTTGATGGAACCAGTCCCTTGCCTTATACTTTAATGTAATCGCAAAGAGGCGACACTTGAAGGCATCCGTCATCGGCCTGATGGAGACGGCATCCTCGAACCACTGCAGGTGCTGAACGGGGTCATCCTTCCCAGTGTAGTAAGCCATGTCTGGCTCTCTAAACCCCTCGGGAACGGGTGCTGAGATGATCAACTCGCTGAAAGGTGACCCCCTAAGGGGTGGTCTCGCCACCTCCACTCGCGCAACCGGCTTGCCTGGGAGGTTGGCACTTGCTGGGCTAGAGAACAACTCCCGGCCGGTGAGGTCTCGCTCGACCCCATCTCCCATACTCTCCTTCCATGGCCTTCTTCCTGGTGCACTTCCTTCTCCCCCCGCTGTGGTCATCTCGCCTAGACCCCTGGGAGTCGACTCATCGAGGGGGGGAGCTAGCTCCTGGGGGGTCGGGGTGGAGCTGCCACCCTGAGGAGCAATGCTTCGCAGCATCTCCATGATACCCTGGATGGAGGCCATGAACTCTTGCCTCCCCACAAAGGGTCCTGAGCTAGGGAGCTCTCCGAGATCATCACTACCTCCCTGACCTCCCGTCATGACACTCTCCTGAGATCTTCTGTGCTGGTCACACTCCACGCTCACCGCACCAAAGTGTTGAAGCCAAAATTGACCTATGTGGAGTTCGGGGTCCCTGAAAGGGGTGACCTCACACCTACTACACTCGAGATAATGTCACGGACCGGAGACTTAGGAGACTATGAACAGACCCTCGGCTCTAGCGCGGAGGTCCCACCTCACACCCGGAAGGCTACCTGAGCACTTCCCCTCCCTAGCCAATGCTCGAGCTAGGGTTCCTTGAAGAGCTCTCTCAACTCTTTCTAGAAGAAGCTAAGGGAGGAGAAAACTCAGAAAAGGATCCTCTCCAAGACACCCAAGGGGGTCTATTTATAGTTTTCCAAATCTCAGGGGCCAAAAATAACCAAAATACCCATATGGCCAAAAGGCCTCGGGCCAATAGGAAACCACCACGCCGGGGGGTAGAGAAGGAAAAACGCGTTACCTAAAGCAAATAGGGGACCCACCCTGCGGGACGGGGCGAGACCCGACCTGGGGGCCGGTCTCGCCCGGCCTACCCGCTGGGCTGGGCGAGACCCGGCCTGGGGGCCGGTCTCGCCTGGCTGCCCGCAGGACGGGGCGAGACCCGGCCTGGGGGCTAGTCTCGCACGGCCTACCAGCCGGGCTGGGCGAGACCCGGCCTGGGGGCCAGTCTCGCCTGGCTGCCCGCGGGGCGGGGCGAGACCCGGCCCGAAGGCCGGTCTCGCCCGGCCTACCCGCCGGGCTCGGCGAGACCCGGCCTGGGGGCCGGTCTCGCCTGGCTGCCCGCGGGTCGGGGCGAGACCCGGCCCGAAGGCCGGTCTCCCCAGGCCTACCCGCCGGGCTCGGCGAGACCCGACCTGGGGGCCGGTCTCGCCTGGCTGCCCGCGGGGCGGGGCGAGACCCGGCCCGAAGGCCGGTCTCCCCCGGCCTACCCGCCGGGCTCGGCGAGACCCGGCCTGGGGTCCGGTCTCGCCTGGCTGCCCGCGGGGCGGGGCGATACCCGACCCGAAGGCCGGTCTCCCCCGGCCTACCCGCCGGGCTCGGCGAGACCCGACCTGGGGGCTTGTCTCTCCTGGCTGCCCGCAGGGCGGGGCGAGACCCGGCCCGAAGGCCGGTCTCCCCCGGCCTACCCGCCGGGCTCGGGGCTGGTCTCGCCGGCCTGAGGGGAAAAAGGGGGAGGGGGAGGGCCTACTGATCCCGCCTCCACACCCAATTGGCCCGGGCGGGTGCCTTCCAACCTACCGCTCTCACACTCCAACTAAGGGGCCGCTGGGGGAGGCCGATTTCTCCTCCCCCTACTAGTAGATTTCCAAGCTAGAGCCAAAATTGGCCACCGAGAGTTCAAAATACTCAAAAAGCTTAAAAACTAAGCACGCCTCATTTAGGGTCCACTCTTCGCGAATACGGGGTTGTACAGAATGGTTCTATAGAAAAGTATAAGGCTCCCCTTATTGCTAAAAGTTATGATTAAAAATAAGGAATAAATTATTTAGACACATATGTTTTGTAGCTAAGATCGTATCTCATCATATTCTAGTAACATTGGCTTTAATTCATAAGATGATCATTCATCAAATAGATGTGAAAATTGCCTTCTTGCAAGAAGACTTAGATAAAGAAGTTTATATGACTCAGCCCAAAGGTTTTATAGTTAAAGGCCAAGATACTTAAGTTTGTAAACTTAATAAACCTCTTTATAGACTAAAACATGCCCATAATTAATGACATCAATAATTTGATTTTGTAGTTTTATCATTTGAATTTATATCCAATGAATTTGAAAATTTTATTTATGCAAAATAAGATGAAAATTAAACTGTCTCGATGTGTCTCTATGTAGATGATATTTTAATTTTTGGAAGTTTAATTATAATTATTAATGATACTGAAAATAATTTGTCATCCAAAATTGGTATAAAAGTTTTGGGAGTAGTTAATGTCATTTTAGAAGTAAAACAAGTTAAAACAGATACAAGCATATCATTGTCTCTTTCTCATTCAATTGAGAAAATGCAACATAAATTTAACTTATATGATTTTACACATGCATCTACTCTATATGACGCTAGCATAAAACTTTATAAAAAATATAGGTGAAATTATTGACTAATATTTGTATGCACAAATGATAGGATCACTCATATATCTTGCAAATCACACTAGGTCTAACATTTCTTATGCCATTTGCAGACTTGGTAGATATACTAGTAATCTAAGTGATGATCATTGGATATCATTAAACTAGAATATTTAAATACCTTTGTGGAACTATAGATTATGGTTTAGTATATACGAGATTTCCCGAAATACTAGAAGGTTATTCAGACGCCTATTAGGTAACCGATTCGTTAGACATTAAATCTACAACTGGTTATGTATTCCTCCTTAGAGAAGTCATCATTTCAAGGACTTCTACTCAACAATTAGTGATTTCTAGAAGCACCATAAAATCCAAGCTATAAGTTTAGATAGTAAATGTGCGGAAATTGAATGCTTAAAAATTTACTTTCTAAAATGTCTTTATTTGAAAAACATATATCTATTATTTCTTTGAATTGTGAAAACAAATATATAATTAATTAACTACTTCTAGCAGTACTAATTCCAAAATGAATAATTTTATAAAAATCAGGTACAAATCAGTAAAACAAAGAAGGAAAAAAGTGATATCACTCAACTAAATTTAATTAGAATTAAATCTAGCTGATAATCTTGCCAAACGAATGTCCTGAAGGGAGATTTTATTATCATCAAGGGGAATTAGGCTTAAGCTAATATGTCTTGTTGCTAATGGTGAATTTCCAATCCATGTGATTAGAGATCTCATGAATTGGCTTCAATGTGATAAAAATAAAGTCATTTATATGGCATAGTTGGGAGCACAAAATCTAAAGGTTAATAAAATTGTCGCCTATTCTAATGGTGTTGTGCTCACATAACAGATTAGGATGAAGTTATTAATGGTTGCAAAAGACATATATTTGTGAGATATTAGTTACAAAATATCTCTTAAGGCACTACCTATGCGAGGGTAGTCGTGCGACCATGAATTTGGGAACCGGGCTGAACCCTAATAACCCTCATGAAAAGTCAAGGAATGTGCATGACCATTAGCACACCCACCACCAAAACCCAATGAACGACCAATTGATCTTTTGTGTGCTTATCTAACTTATCAGTCAAAAGTTTATAATTTGAATCCTCTAACACATTATATTATACTCTTCAGTAAAGGAAATAAGTACGAAGTATAGGTTCAAAGTAACCATTCAACATATACCCATTACATTTGATACAACTTGATAAAACAAATTTGTGTTTGATTTTATTTACAATTATTAATATCATAATTTATGAAGTCAGCATTTTGATTTTTTGTTTTTGTGGCGGATTGTTAGAAATTTTTTAATTAAAGCATTTAATTTATAATATTTTATTGGAGCTTAGAGTGGTCTTTAGTGTTGGGTTCCTCAAAATTTATGGAATGTTCCAAAACTAAATAGTGGGAATGCAAATATTTAGAGGAAGACCTTTTATAAAAGAAAAAATAGAATCTTTACTCCCACAATGTTTATCTTCACTCATGTTAGTGAGTATACAAAAGAATTCACTCCTTATTTATTCAAAGGAACATAATGGGAAACCATGAACCACACATGCGTGTGTGCATGCAATGCATCATACCAAATACAGATTTTGATTTCTAATTTGGGGAATAGTTGAATTAAATTGTATTTTTATGTGTTCCTAGAAATAGGTGCGGTCATATTTTTGGATTCTTCACGGTCAAAGATTAGATTAGAAGATTATAAAATTGTTTTACATTTCAATCTGAGTCTTGGTCAAGTGTTTATTTTTCTTAATTCATATTTAGTTCTAATTTTATCCTACATTATTTGCATTTAATAAAATAATTATTATTTTCTTGACGTAGAAATACTCTACAAGCTAGAAAAGTATGACTTTTATACTTTTTATATCTTATGCTATATTTTGATTGGTGCACTTGCCTTAATCAAATATAGATTAGAGAATATTATCATACATACTCTCTATTAATTTATTTAACAGCTTTTGTCAACATCTTGTACATCAACTAGTCTACACATATACATCGACTACTATACATTGACACTCAAGTCATCACTTAGTCTGAGAAAATCTCAAGGGCTCATTGAATATATAATATCAAACTTCTTTTAGTGATCTTTACTCATTCATACCTTTCATCTTACCTCTCATTTTTCTTCTTTTCTTCCAACTTTTCTTGCAAGTAAAGATGACTATAACGTTGATTAATCCTGGCTTTTATCTAGACATTGAGTCCTTCTCAGCCGTTGAAGGGAAGTTTTAAGAAATCCAAAATTTATTTGTTGAACAAGTACTGCAACTGCTAATATGTAGCCATTAATTTGTTAAGCTTCAATTTGTTTATTCCTCTATCGATATAACAAAGGATGATAGATTATCTAACACTATTTATGAAACATAGATTAGAAATATTGGTGTTGAGATGTCTGACACAGTCAATTTGTCGATCAGGCCCGAAGATTATATTTTCACTAAAATTAAAATAGCCGAAGTATTGAGAATAGTTGAATATACAGGAAATAAATCATCCAATATGAAGAATAAAGAAGTGTTTGAGAAATAATACTTCCTTGCTGACATCTGTGACAAGGTCCTGATTTGCAACATTTCTACATATAATGCAATACAAAGAGTACAGTTAAAGGCTATGAGAATCTTGATTTTGACAAAGAAAAATAATAGAGGGAAGTAATTGATAAAGATGATCCGGACAAAAGTAAATGGTCGTGTTGAAATACCCTATAGAAGGATATTGAGTATGATGTTAAGGTACTCATTTCCAACAGTTTGTTCTTCTAAGGCAATTCATATCCCTCCAAATAAAAGATTGAGCATTCAACTTTTTAATAGATAGGGAAGGTAGATTAAGATAAAACTCCTCCTACTTAACCTTTGTGGTTATTTCATCTACTCCTCCTTTTCTTTCTATTGAAGGACATTATCTATCTTTATCTCCACTTTACTTCCTTGAGGCTCTTGTTCCTCCTATAAACACCTCAGTTCCTTCTCCTACTCCCAATGATATTCCCATTCATCTTGAATCACACATTCATATTTTTTCTAGCCCATCCACTATATCCAATGTATTCTACTCACCCCGAGGTTAGTATCTCACTTAGGGTCTCTATTTCACCTTCTATTTCATCTCCTTCACCAACAACCAGTCTGCTATCTATTGATTTGAGAGATTTAATCAGTCAATTAGCAAGGACTTAATCTCCCTTTTCTCTAGTCAACTGAATAACATATTTGTCAGACTACATTAGAGACTTGTTGGTATTCAGCTTCATATAGGTGAATGATCTACCTACGTTTAGTTATTAATTAAATTAATAGAATCCTCCACTTCCAGCAAGGATTTCTTTACTTCTATTTTCAATATAGTCAAGAATATGGAGATGTTGTGTGTTGTCATGGTTAGATCAAAAAGGAACTCTAGTGCAGGTGCTGCTAAGAATAAGGATGAGGTTATGGTTGAGCCTAAAAATGAAAATTAAAATGATTGTGAACAAGAAGTTCTTCAGAGAAATGTGGTTGAACATGTTGATATTACCGAAGGTTGTGAGGATGCTGAGATTATTCATCATGAAGATTATGTCTATCAGTCCCTAAGCATTACTAATGAAAATATCTCTCAATTTGATGAGGAAAAAATGTTTGATGTTGAATTTGATTCTGACAAGATAGCTGGAAATAGGCTAATATAAGATATTACAAGTCACTTTGTTGATGACTTCTTTGTTTATCAAACAATCCAAGTTATTCTCCATGATATAAAAATATTTTTATCAGAGAAAGACTCATTATTCTTCAATAAGGGGCATGAATCTCCCCTCCCCTACTCCAAAAGATGAACTTGATGAGGGTCTATTCCTCTAGGAGTGTTTTAATTCGAGGAAAGAGGGGAAGATGTATAAAGCTAAATGGTAGCAGTTCTCTAAAGCTAAGAAAAAACTTATTGGAAAGAAAATTTTATAATTCTCATAATCCTTGTGCTTATATGAAAATGGATCCAGTGGAATCCTCTCTTGGACCTATTATTGATCCAACATTTGAGGTGGAAATGAAAAAGACTGTTACTGTTAGGTAAGTAGAAGTTAAGGCTGATGAACATGAGGTTCTAAGAACGAGAGTAGAATTTATTAAAAGCCTACAAAAATGAAGTCCAAAGAAATCACAGTTCAAATTCCTAGCAAGCTGGATAATTTGGAAGCTTAAAAATCCAAAAGACCAATTGCATATTGAAAGTCTTTATAAGGGTAGATGAACACCTAGGGGGGAGTAAATAGGTTTCCTTTTGAAGTTTTGACTCTTTTTGAACAATGTACTGGTTGTGTGTTGATGTTAGTTTGTTAGCTTTCAAGATCACAAAAAACACACAAAGTTTATAGTGGTTTCCCTATCCAGGGTACATCCACTTTCTCCCTTCTATGGTACATCTACTTTCCCCCTTCACCTATCTAGCAGTGTGCTAGATTCGGCCACCTCCTCCTTTACTTAGATCAAACTGATTTTACACCTCAGATCCCTCAGGATCTTATAACTCAAAGTGCACTTCACTCCTACAGCTCAGACTGATCACAGTCCTACCTTAGAGACAACATATGTCTCCTACCTCAGGCAAAACAACCATACAACTCAAAGATCCAAATGATCTCCTACCTCAGATCTACACAGAGATCCTATCTCAGACACAAGACTTAATCAGATACAACACTGGATCCTACAACTCAGAGTGTTGCACACTCCTATCACTTAGACTGCTCACAGTCCTACAACTCAGCCTATATAAATTAGGCTTACAACTCAGATCTCAGTAAGATCCTACAAGAAGAAATGAAAGTTTGAGTAAAAATTACTCTAGAGAAAATTTCAAAGTCTCCTTCCTTGACTGTACAACAAATAATCTTTCTTCTCCACAATAATAGGAATATGCTTCTTCAGTTTTTATTCAGCCTAAATTGTGTAGATCTTTTGCAGAGCTCTGTTTCTTCTTCAAGTTGGAGAAAGATTGTTGTTCTGTACTGCAAGCTTGAAGATGCCCAAAAAATTCTTTAGCTATGCTAGCCGACTTTTACGAGAATTAGGGTTTGAGAAATTTGCAAAAAGTCCTTGTAAAAGAATCATGGTCTTCCCTTTTATATCTCAACAACTGTAACGGTTATCTCCGTCTTTGGTAAGTGGTATGGTCGGCTTTAATGGCGGATTCATTTCAGGATATCACTGCCCGAACAATACAGTGACCTTTGTATTTTAGCGTGTGATTTGCGTCGATTTGAATTTAAGGACGACATCATCAGATTTGACACGACGCCAAAAGGACTTAGAATAATTCAAATTCTGTATAGGCATTGAGTGATATCATAAGACTCGACGAAACTGAGTTTTGTCAGTTAACTCCAGAAGCGTTGAGTGAATAGCCTTCACTCAACGTATTTGTACTTATCCAAATTCTGTCTAAATCATAGGAGTTGAGTGAAGGCTCTTCACTCGACGCATTAGTACTTAACAAGTTTTTGTCTAATGCCGAGGTGTTGAGTGAAGGCACTTCCCTAGACGCATTAGTACTTAACCAATTTTGGTCTGATCTAGAGGCATTGAGTGAAGGCTCTTCACTCAACACATTAGTACTTAGCCAATTTTTGTATGTCTCTGATGCGTTGAGCGAAGGTTTCAACTCATTTGTCCTTTAACACATAAACTGAGAAGGCGTTGAGTGTAAGACCTTCACTCAACGCATTTATACTTAATCATATTTTTCTTCAGTAGACGTCAAGTGTATGTATTTGACTCGATGCATTTGTACTTAGACAAATTTCAGGCTTTCTCCATTGAGGCTTTGAGTGATAGTCCCACTACCAACATTTTCTGATCTCAAGCGTTGAGTGAAGTGTAGTCACTCAAAGCATTTGGACTTAGCCATTTTCTAGACTTTCTTGATCATGCTGACTTCTCACCAGCCATACTTCTGACACTTTTAACCTATTTAATCACATAATTATAGACACCATGCATATATGAACTCCGATGTATATCAAATACAGGTTTGTGTATATTATTGACTTATGACCTTCAAATCTGGGGCATTGTGGTTAATGTACCCAACACATATGTTGTGGAAGTAATTCAGAGGGACAAAAGATTAGGCCTAAGGTGTGACTTAGATATTTGTATTCTCTATGTTAAGAGATCCAAACATCCTGATTGTAAACCTTTGCCACCACCACCAGTGACATTCTTAAAGTATACTAGCTCTCCTAAAATGCTTAAAGAGTTAGATGCTTCAAAATCAACGACTCTTAAACCAGTTAGTCCTAGCAAGAAAATTGAATATAATGATAACTTGGTATCTTTGATAGCTGAGAAGGGTTATACGGTCAAAGAAGCATATTAAAAGGCTGAACATGGCCTATAAAGCTACATAATGTATGTAGAATGATTCATGAACACTCAAAGCTTGTCAGGAGGTGGGATTTTGTCTTTGTTGAAGCTACTTAGAAAGCACTCATTTTTATCTTGTCTGCATTTTTAAAAAGGATTAAGTAAAGCTATCTTTCATCTTTCTTATATTCTCTCTCTTTTGTTCATATGTAAAGGTATTATGATGGTAATATTTTAAGAAATAAAATAGGCGTGTGCATAGATCTTATTGTCTATCTATTCTCTATTTTATTCATATATCCATCTCAAAGTCAATGCCATCTTTTTTTTAAATCACTTAGTTTGTAAAATCTGATATATCAAATAGGAGGAGATTATTTCGAAAAATATCTTTATTATTTGACATATCAAGTTATTAAAGTGATATACATTAAAAGTGCCTGTATGTATAGATGGCATTTTGGCTAGTGTAAGTTCAAAATTATTCAGTGGCCAACCAAAGAATTAGTGCACTAAGGAAGTCAGACTATGACTAAGTAAATTTTTTTATTTTGGGGAGACGTCAATGCACGACGATAATTATGCATGTTGTGTCGACATATGACAAGAAACTTACTTTGTACTTTGACTAATAGTCAACACATGAAGACGGACAATTATATTACAGTGTGTTGAGATCTTTTATAGAGAATTCTGAGAATAAGTATGATTGTATACTTTGAGATATTCTTGCTATATATCTCAGCCTATGTCGATAAGATGTCAACATTCAAAAAGTCTTGTGGTGACTTCTATACAAATTAATTTCAAATGATGATCGAGCAAATTAAGGCAGTGTTTAAGATTTAATTATGACCATTGCTAATCTAATTAAGGAAGATTTTCATTCTGATTGAATGACATCTGTCAAGAGATTTATTTTGCAGTTGATATGTGTGTGTACATTCTTATTTTGATTAATGACAAAAGACAAACTAAATAAGCAATTTGTGAAAAAACCTTCTCCCTCCATCTCTTTCTCTCTCTCTCTCTCTCCTGTCTCTCTTCTTCTTCATCTTCAAGAAGTTTTGATAGAATAATAGTTGTCAACAAGATCGTTTTCTCAATATCTGAAAACTATTTTTCTATGAATGATTCAAAGTGTTTCATCAGATATTCTTCTTCAACAAATTCAAACCTCTTTCTACTGAATCTAAACTCACAAGAAAAATCTACTGCAAAAGATATATGCTACAACAAGTATCCATACAGTGCTTTCAAAGAACTAAGTTCTCAAAAATTTGCTGAAAAAGATAACAATGTGGAAATATAAGTTCTTCCACTTCAACAGAAAGAGTTTTTTTTAAATCTCTCTTCAAATGATTCTGATAAAGTACTTATAATTCCTCTCACAAGAATTCGATTGTGGTTAGTCATCCTTATCAAAAGACTTTTGGTTCTTATAATTTCTTTATCAAAGGAATTAGTGGTTTGAAACACCTTATCAAAAGTCTCATTGGTTCTTAGAATCTCTTTTAAAAAAGATTTAGTTGTATTAGCTTTAAGAGTCTCCTTACCAAAATACTCATCACTGATTTGTGAAATTCCTGCAAAGGGGCAGAACAACTATAAATTTTTTTGTCTTCTGGTTGCACAATCTTCCATATGGAGCTTTCTTAATTTTATACTTGTATTATTTTAGAATCTATGGCATGTACTATGATTAGTTGTATAAAATTTCAATGATTCAATTAACCCCCCTTTAGAGTAATTCTTGACTATGGTTTATCCACCTTTCAGTCCACCAGGGCTATACTATTTCCAGTGGCATCAGTTGTGCACCCTTGATCAATCTTCTTGGATCATAGATCACTTTTGATTTCTTTGAAGGTGTTAATAATATCGAGTCGATTTTACCGTATACATCAGTTTGAATCCCATTGGAATGCCTCTAAGGAGACTGGGGGTACTGTTGGTATGAGTTGGAGGGCATTTCGGTGCAACAACCTCATTTTACGTGGGGAATGACAGTTCAAAGGTGTATTGAATATGTTGCAGGGTGGTGTTGCCGACAGGTTGGGTAGGTCCTGACATAGATCACAAAGCTGGAGCTTGTAGTTAGTTTAATACAATATGGACTTATCACTGAGCAGTCAAAGGCCCATAAGCTCTCCCTTCAAACAAAATTAGAGAACTTAATGACTACAAAGGATCCCAAATGGATACGGAGGGGGAAGTTTGTGTGGCTTGTGAAAAAGGATAGCAACACTGTTTTCTTTCAAGCACATTTTTCTTCTCAGAAAAGAACACAGTTTTGGGGCTAATTGATGATGATGGTTGTCGAATTTCTTCTCAGCCAGGTCTCCTACCTTATATAGCTTCTTGTTTTGCAAATTTATTCTCCTCCTCTAATCCGTCAAAGCAGCAGTATGACAAAAAAATTGGAGGGGGGGGGGTGCGCAGGGTTCCTCTCTAGTATGAGGGGGTAAAAGGGGGGAGCGGGAGGGAAGAGAAAAAAAGAGGGGGAGGAGAAGAAAGGGGGTAGGGGAAGGCAGAGAGGAATGAAGACAAAAAAAGATCATGAGTGCAACAAAAACATCATCCGACCCTTCGTGAGTGCAACAAAACGGGCATACACAAAAGTGTCGTAAAATATTTTATTGTGTTTCTTTTAAAAAAATGACAGAAATTAAACAAATCTATCAAATACTACAACACACTTCTTAATAGGTTTCCTGCAATGGTTTTTTAAGCCTTCCGCAATGCTTAAAGCATTGCGATTGAATTTGCAACACTTTATAAAACACCACAAAGGCTTTGTGTAAGTGTTTGTGGTGCTAAAACCTTGTGGCACCATTTAGATAATCATAATGATTAACTTGCAGGTATTCATGATGTTTTTTTATTGAAAGCATTGAGAATGATTCTCTAACAAAATTCCCCAAACAATTTTGATTGTTTTAAATATCACCGCGCTTAAAATTTTTTTACAACCATAACAATACCTTAAAGGTATCCAAAGAACCATTATATTGATATCATTCATGCGAGCCTACCAACAGATAGTTGAAATAAGAATAAGACTAAACACTAATATAAATACACTACTTAATAACAATTAGTGTTTTTACATTATATTCAATCTTTTCTGAAAAACTTGAAAGTCATGATATGACTCATTTTCATTTTATGCTCTCGTTTCAAAATTAGAGTTAATTTTTATTTTCAAAAATCATAAATGGTTGTAGAAGAATACACATGAATTTAATGGATCAACTAAGAAATCTCAGACATTTCGAGCAACTGATACTATTAATAGATCAAGGATTAATGATTGATTGCATCAAGCTTTCATGTATTTGTATTGTATAGTCCATATGAAGAGCTCTAGAAAAGTCGTTGAAATTAAACGAGCTCTAGAAGAGCATTTAGACTTGGGCTCCAAAATCCATAAATTTCAAAAATATAGCTTATGTTGCAGAAATGAGCGTACAAAACAATCAAACAAAAAAATACAAAATACAAAAGACGGATTAATGTGATTCACGCCAAGATGGGCTACATCAATAAGCAGCGACAATAAATTTTTCATTAGATTAAGAGCAAGATTTTAGGTTTCTAAATGGATATAATTAATACAATTTTCAATCGCCACGCTTTTTAATAAACACCGTAAATTTTAGATTATTTTTTTAAAAAAACTTTGATCAAAAAGGAGCATCATTAAACTAGTTGTACAACAGACATATGTAAATTCATACAACATGCATATTCATTGTAGATAAGCATGCATACAACAAACATATTCATTGCAAATAAACATGCATACAATAGACATATTCCTTGCAGACAATAGATTCTGATTCAGACATTGTTGAGTAAAGGTCTCTATTGATTATACAGGTAGTCTTGATACAGTTCAATATAATCTCATCAATTGTTTCAGGCATGTATGAATAGAACAGTTGTAGGTTGAAATCAAGACTCGCAGCAACCGCATAGAGTATGTCGGATGATTCCATTATGTATGCAAGGAAGTTGCACTCTCCCTCAAAGATCTGGGGAAAAAGCAAACGAAAAATAGATGGTAGCAAGATTTGGTTGATTAAGCTGAAATCTATTGATGTAGATGTCTTTAAAATATACATGAGATCAGTTTTTTATATCAAATACAATGATAAGTAGTACCTAAATTAGATCAAAATGTACACATCAATCTCCTGTTCAATAATATCTGAGGTTAATGATGAAGGTAAATTAGAGGAAAAATGATGCAGTTTTTTTAGACTTGTTGTTACCATAGTTGCTGGTTTGGCGCTTCTGAAGGCAAGCAATTTGATTATTGCGGTTGTTAGAGTTTATTTTGTTGGGATGATTTTCTGATGCTCATATTCAAAATATCAGAAACATTTTGCAAGAACCAGCCTAACTTTGAATATCAGAAGAGTTGTTATCTGCATCAACAACCAAAGACAAGATTTTGAATTGTGCAGAAACACATTGCAGAAGAAATCATATGCAATCTCAAGAACAAATGTTCTCCTTTTCATGGTGAAGATGGGAAGTAAACTAAATACCAATTTGATCCAAACAAACTAATAGTAGAAGAATTGCATTAGATCATGATCTACATGTAGTTTTAACATTTTTACTAAATTCTCACACCACATTTCTTGATAAGATTAGAAACATATTGAACAATGGGACAAATAAAAATTCTAAAGTAATAATCACCCCAAATTTGCAAATTCTATTACCAACGAACAAACATCTTCCAAAAGATTGAAAGACTTTGTCTAACTTTATAACTACACACTTTTTATTTGAACCGCATTGATAGTAAAGCAAGTTAATCATAATTTTAGAGAAATTTTATAATTACACACTTTTTTATTTGAACAACCAAAGAATAAAAGACTTCGTCTAATTTCGTCAATTTTAAAGAAAATTTATCTCAGAAATGAATAAAAACACTATGTTTTAGGTCCACTTTTCATCCCTTAGTACCTATTTACTAGGGAACCCCACAATGAAATGTAATAAAAACAACATAATTTCTTATTAAATTTACCGTCAAGATGCAAAATTATGCATCAATTTCTCAAAGTTCCTCGATTCTAGAAAAATTGTATCCGAGAAAGGAGTTAAAAACTAGTAATAAGGAAGAAAACCTTAGCCTTAGGGGCAAGGTGTGCCATGAGAGCCTTAGCAACATTGTCTGCATTGCTCTTCTCAATGAAGCTGATGGTTGAGTTGATCACAAGCAGAGTTATGATATCCATGAAGTCTTGCGAATCAGGAGGCTTACCATGCTCAAGAAAAATCAAAATAATATACAAATCTTTAATAATCTGACTAGGAACAAGGATTAAAAGGTTGATCTAGAGGGAATGGGTTTATAATCACTATGTTCACGACCGACATTGCAGTGCCAAACAGAGTATTACTCTTCAACCAGAATTTGGTGACTAATCGCCTTCTCTCCATCAAAAGTTAGAACTCACAATAAAAACATTCTTTTATTTTATTTTCCCTCCACCTTAAAAGATTTATTTTTTCCTATGAAAACATCTATGCTAAATTAATCAAAATTTCTCTCTTTCTTCTATATCAACTCTCCATCAAAAATTAGAAAACATGTTCTAAGAATCTCTAACTTTACTGGATGTATTTACAAATCCAACATCAATTTGAGCTCCAAATCACCTTCAAATCTATTCAAAAATATTTGATTTCATTCTCACGCAAAAAACACTTCATGCAATCATGATTTCTGTAATACACACTTCATCCCCAAGCAACAAAATCAACCATAAGAAAAAAGAATAAATACATGCACATAAACACATAAACATACACACATATACACAAACATACACACACATAAACACACATACATTCAGACACACACACACACACACACACACACACATACATTCGTACACAGATGCATACACACATACATTCATACACACACATACATTCATAAATACACACATACACATGCATTCATATACACACTCACACACACATACATTCATATTCACATGCTTGACCCTGGATTAAAACTCAAGCCATCTAAAATCCCAAATCATTATCATTTAACATATATAATTTAGCTTAACAAAAAATGCAATTGGATTCTCACATTACAAAGTTATAAACATCAAAGCTATAACCATCACAGTTATAACCATTTCTGAACATAAAATCAACATTTTTGAACATGGAATCAACATTTTTTGAACATGGAATCAACATTTTTTGAACATGGAATCAACATTTTTTGAACATGGAATCAACATTTTCTGAACCAGCGGTTTATCTATGGTTCTAGATGTTGGCGACACAAATTAGGAGTTTGGAAATGAACACAAAACTAAGTATTTTTCGGTGGAAAAATTCAGATCTTTTGAGTTTTGGTACTTCCATTGGAGCCCAATCATTTTTGGTACTTTAAATGCACATTACCAAGAAATTTGTAAATAATATTATGAGAAACTAACAAAAAAATAGTTTTGTCATCTCCATGTCTCAGATATAGCAAACATATAAACATTAGGCAGCTTGGAAATATTTTTAAATAAATTCAACATTGTAATCAAATTACCTTCAATTTCGTAAGTGAAGAGTATACTTTTTTTTTATAAATTCAATATTGTGATCAAAATAGATGCTATAATTTCTTCTAAAGAGTAAAACTAAAATGAACAAGGATGATACCAGTATTGAGAAATGAAAACAAAAATAGATGAGGTCGGGACCGCAGCGTCAGGAGCGCAGCATCGGTATCACAACGTCGGGAGCATCACATATTTCAGAAGAAAAGAAAAAACATAATAGGAGATCACCTGAGGGTGTTCTTCCAAAATGTATAGGGCTTCTGTCATGATCACAGCCAGAAGAACTCATAAAGTAGGATACAGTCAGTCTTTAGAGCAACTATATGAAGAATGGAAGAAGATCACCAGTTTTTGAGCAAGTATCCATGTTACTATTGCGACCGTCCGAGATGACGAACTTCTACTCGCATCGGGAACTTTTTTTTGCAGCATAGTTAGAACATCTTTTGCAAACAAGAATCAACCAAGCTTAACCAATAAACTATAAGGAATTCTTATAGAGATATAGGTATATGAATTATTCAGATTATTGGCAAATACTAATGAATTTCATAGAGATTTGTCATGAATTCCCTGCCCATTTCATAAAGCAATTGTTCAAACAATGGAAAAGTGCTGCTCTGGAGCAATGATTAGGTCATTCCCATTGTGATTAAAAGACAAATCGAGGAAACACATGAAATTTATTTGATCCAATTGACTTCCAAAAATTCTTACCAAAATGATGAAGATATAGTTTCATGGCAAGGTATTTAGACTAAAAAATTGTTACTCTGACATAACAATAGATACATGCTCAGGTTTGATTTAATGCTTGTGTTCATCCATTAAAAACAATTATTCTAATTTTAGATCAGGAATATTAAAAATCAAAGAGCTCAAATTTATTTGATAACACGAGAAAGACAAACATTCAAACATGACCGCAGTTCCCCGGGTTTGAAGGGAAAAAGCCCCATCTGCCATTGTTCCCTTTTCCTCTCCATGCAAACAATGAATATTACAGCTTGAATCGAACCCATCAGTCACATGAGTGTTGTGCTTGAGTAATGACATGGATATACCTTGGACATTTTAGCCCATAATGATAAACATAAAAAAAACAAAGTACATGCATACATCTTGAGAACATCATAGCTAGCCATCGTGACAAAGAAAGCACTACCAAATAAAATCTGCACCTGAATTATCAACCAAATTGAATAAGAAAAACAACTTGTATATCCAGAATTGAGCCCATGATGTGATCACCGGACTCATGGTACAATGTTGTCTGATCATGCTCGCCATTACTGTGTGGTTTGAGAAGGTTGACACTTATTGAGAAGTTAAGCTCCATTCCTTTGAGGAAAGTGAGGATCATTGGTCCAGCAACTCCCACAAGAGCTCCTGGATAAAGTTTAGATTCCTAAATTCTCTAATCTTGAACATGGACCCATTAAAAAGAGAGATTCTGATTAATTATTCAAAAAGTTTTTGACAAATTAGTTTGTGAAAACGTTTATATATATAAACCTGAATATGACAACCATGATGAAAGTTCCCATGGGAAGCTCATGTGGTCATTCATCAAGGTTCTGGACTATATCCCTCACGTTTGACACAGAACTCGTCTGTCTACATCTCCTTCCACTCTGAACGCTCAACTGAAGATTTTTCAAGGATTCCAACCAAATTGCTCAGGAAAACACCCAAATCTGCGTCCACCTCCTTCTTGAGAAGTTTAAACTTCGACTTGATGACCATCATTATATCCTGCCCTAAAGAAGAAGAAGAGGAAGGATTAAGCAAAGAATATTTACCAATCTGGAAAAAATTGAGGGGTTCCATCCCCTGCATTATACTTGTAAGACCATGAAGCTTGTGAATCAGGAGAGGGCTGGTGCCATTAGAATCCAGTTTGTGGGAGAAGCTTTTGACGTCAGTGGGAGATCGCTTCTGGCGGCCACTAGTCGCGTGGAAAATGGCGCGGAGGTACGGGGATTGCATCTCCTTCACTGTATCAAAGGAAGCAGAAGCAAGAGGTCGGCTGGCGAGGAGAAGATGTTACATACCTGGAGCAGATGTTATGAGGTGGTATGTAGGGAGGAGAAGTGCAGTTGATAAAGAAGTAGTGGAAGGCTAGGTCAAGCGGTGAGCGCAGGACGGTAGGAGCAGATTTTTTTGCAATTGTGATAAGGCGGTTAGCGACACGAAGAAGAAGCGGTGGGAGGGTATTTTCGGAACAACGAATCGTCAGTCCAATTCCGTCAGATTGAAGTGAGGCCCGACCGGGGGGGGCGCCAGGTTCCTCTCTAGTATGAGGGGGAAAAAGGGGGGAGCGGGAGGGAAGAGAAAAAAAGAGGGGGAGGAGAAGAAAGGGGGTAGGGGAAGGCAGAGAGGAATGAAGACAAAAAAAAAGATCATGAGGGCAACAAAAACATCATCCGACCCTTCGTGAGTGCAACAAAACGGGCATACACAAAAGTGTCGTAAAATATTTTATTGTGTTTCTTTTTTAAAAAAATGACAGAAATTAAACAAATCTATCAAATACTACAACACACTTCTTAATAGGTTTCCTGCAATGGTTTTTTAAGCCTTCCGCAATGCTTAAAGCATTGCGATTGAATTTGCAACACTTTATAAAACACCACAAAGGCGTTATGTAAGTGTTTGTGGTGCTAAAACCTTATGGCACCATTTAGATAATCACAATGATTAACTTGCAGGTATTCATGATGTTTTTTTATTGAAAGCATTGAGAATGATTCTCTAACAAAATTCCCCAAACAATTTTGATTGTTTTAAATATCACCGCGCTTAAAATTTTTTTACAACCATAACAATACCTTAAAGGTATCCAAAGAACCATTATATTGATCTCATTCATGCGAGCCTACCAACAGATAGTTGAAATAAGAATAAGACTAAACACTAATATAAATACACTACTTAATAACAATTAGTTTTTTACATTATATTCAATCTTTTCTGAAAAACTTGAAAGTCATGATATGACTCATTTTCATTTTATGCTCTCGTTTCAAAATTAGAGTTAATTTTTATTTTCAAAAATCATAAATGGTTGTAGAAGAATACACATGAATTTAATGGATCTACTAAGAAATCTCACACATTTCGAGCAACTGATACTATTAATAGATCAAGGATTAATGATTGATTGCATCAAGCTTTCATGTATTTGTATTGTATAATCCATATGAAGAGCTCTAGAAAAGTCGTTGAAATTAAACGAGCTCTAGAAGAGCATTTAGACTTGGGCTCCAAAATCCATAAATTTCAAAAATATAGCTTATGTTGCAGAAATGAGCGTACAAAACAATCAAACAAAAAAAATACAAAATACAAAAGATGGATTAACGTGATTCACGCCAAGATGGGCTACATCAATAAGCAGCGGCAATACATTTTTCATTAGATCAAGAGCAAGACTTTAGGTTTCTAAATGGATATAATTAATACATTTTTCAATCGCCACGCTTTTTAATAAACACCGTAAATTTTAGATTATTTTTTTAAAAAAACTTTGATCAACAAGGAGCATCATTAAACTAGTTGTACAACAGACATATGTAAATTCATACAACATGCATATTCATTGTAGATAAGCATGCATACAACAAACATATTCATTGCAAATAAACATGCATACAATAGACATATTCCTTGCAGACAATAGATTCTGATTCAGACATTGTTGAGTAAAGGTCTCTATTGATTATACAGGTAGTCTTGATACAGTTCAATATAATCTCATCAATTGTTTCATGCATGTATGAATAGAACAGTTGTAGGTTGAAATCAAGACTCGCAGCAACCGCATAGAGCA
This sequence comes from Platanthera guangdongensis, assembly GCA_039583875.1. Lineage (NCBI taxonomy): Eukaryota > Viridiplantae > Streptophyta > Magnoliopsida > Asparagales > Orchidaceae > Platanthera > Platanthera guangdongensis. The sequence goes on from CM077165.1 coordinate 14,270,537, forward strand.
TGTCGGATGATTCCATTATGTATGCAAGGAAGTTGCACTCTCCCTCAAAGATTTGGGGAAAAAGCAAACGAAAAATAGATGGTAGCAAGATTTGGTTGATTAAGCTGAAATCTATTGATGTAGATGTCTTTAAAATATACATGAGATCAGTTTCTTATATCAAATATAATGATAAGTAGTACCTAAATTAGATCAAAATGTACACATCAATCTCCTGTTCAATAATATCTGAGGTTAATGATGAAGGTAAATTAGAGGAAAAATGATGCAGTTTTTTTAGACTTGTTGTTACCATAGTTGCTGGTTTGGCGCTTCTGAAGGCAAACAATTTGATTATTGCGGTTGTTAGAGTTTATTTTGTTGGGATGATTTTCTGATGCTCATATTCAAAATATCAGAAACATTTTGCAAGAACCAGCCTAACTTTGAATATTAGAAGAGTTGTTATCTGCATCAACAACCAAAGACAAGATTTTGAATTGTGCAGAAACACATTGCAGAAGAAATCATATGCAATCTCAAGAACAAATGTTCTCCTTTTCATGGTGAAGATGGGAAGTAAACTAAATACCAATTTGATCCAAACAAACTAATAGTAGAAGAATTGCAATAGATCATGATCTACATGTAGTTTTAACATTTTTACTAAATTCTCACACCACATTTCTTGATAAGATTAGAAACATATTGAACAATGGGACAAATAAAAATTCTAAAGTAATAATCACCCCAAATTTGCAAAATCTATTACCAACGAACAAACATCTTCCAAAAGATTGAAAGACTTTGTCTAACTTTATAATTACACACTTTTTATTTGAACCGCATTGATAGTAAAGCAAGTTAATCATAATTTTAGAGAAATTTTATAATTACACACTTTTTTATTTGAACAACCAAAAAATAAAAGACTTCGTCTAATTTCGTCAATTTTAAAGAAATGTTATCTCAGAAATGAATAAAAACACTATGTTTTAGGTCCACTTTTCATCCCTTAGTAACTATTTACTAGGGAACCCCACAATGAAATGTAATAAAAACAACATAATTTCTTATTAAATTTACCGTCAAGATGCAAAATTATGCATCAATTTCTCAAAGTTCCTCGATTCTAGAAAAATTCTATCCGAGAAAGGAGTTAAAAACTAGTAATAAGGAAGAAAACCTTAGCCTTAGGGGCAAGGTGTGCCATGAGAGCCTTAGCAGCATTGTCTGCATTGCTCTCCTCAATGAAGCTGATGGTTGAGTTGATCACAAGCAGAGTTATGATATCCATGAAGTCTTGCGAATCAGGAGGCTTACCATGCTCAAGAAAAATCAAAATAATATACAAATCTTTAATAATCTGACTAGGAACAAGGATTAAAAGGTTGATCTAGGGGGAATGGGTTTATAATCACTATGTTCACGACCGACATTGCAGTGCCAAACAGAGTATTACTCTTCAACCAGAATTTGGTGACTAATCGCCTTATCTCCATCAAAAGTTAGAACTCACAATAAAAACATTCTTTTATTTTATTTTCCCTCCACCTTAAAAGATTTATTTTTTCTTATGAAAACATCTATGCTAAATTAATCAAAATTTCTCTCTTTCTTCTATATCAACTCTCCATCAAAAATTAGAAAACATGTTCTAAGAATCTCTAACTTTACTAGATGTATTTACAAATCCAACATCAATTTGAGCTCCAAATCACCTTCAAATCCATTCAAAAAATATTTGATTTCATTATCACGCAAAAAACACTTCATGTAATCATGATTTCTGTAATGCACACTTCATCCCCAAGCAACAAAATCAACCATAAGAAAAAAGAATACATACATGCACATAAACACATAAACATACACACATATACACAAACATACACACACATAAACACACATACATTCAGACACACACACACACACACACACACACACACACACACACACACACACACACACACACACACACACACACATTCGTACACAAACGCATACACACATACATTCATACACACACATACATTCATAAATACACACATACACATGCATTCATATACACACTCACACACACATACATTCATATTCACATGCTTGACCCTGGATTAAAACTCAAGCCATCTAAAATCCCAAATCATTATCATTTAACATATATAATTTAGCTTAACAAAAAATGCAATTGGATTCTCACATTACAAAGTTATAAACATCAAAGCTATAACCATCACAGTTATAACCATTTCTGAACATAAAATCAACATTTTTGAACATGGAATCAACATTTTTTGAACATGGAATCAACATTTTTTGAACATGGAATCAACATTTTCTGAACCAGCGGTTTGTCTATGGTTCCAGATGTTGGCGACACAAATTAGGAGTTTGGAAATGAACACAAAACTAAGTATTTTTCGGTGGAAAAATTCAGATCTTTTGAGTTTTGGTACTTCCATTGGAGCCCAATCATTTTTGGTACTTTAAATGCACATTACCAAGAAATTTGTAAATAATATTATGAGAAACTAACAAAAAAATAGTTTTGTCATCTCTATGTCTCAGATATAGCAAACATATAAACATTAGGCAGCTTGGAAATATTTTTATATAAATTCAACGTTGTAATCAAATTACCTTCAATTTCGTAAGTGAAGAGTATAATTTTTTTTTATAGATTCAATATTGTGATCAAAATAGATGCTATAATTTCTTCTAAAGAGTAAAACTAAAATGAACAAGGATGATACCAGTATTGAGAAATGAAAACAAAAATAGATGAGGTCGGGACCGCAGCGTCAGGAGCGCAGCCTCGGTATCACAGCGTCGGGAGCATCACATATTTCAGAAGAAAAGAAAAACATAATAGGAGATCACCTGAGGGTGTTCTTCCAAAATGTATAGGGCTTCTGTCATGATCACAGCCAGAAGAACTCATAAAGTAGGATACAGTCAGTCTTTAGAGCAACTATATGAAGAATGGAAGAAGATCACCAGTTTTTGAGCAAGTATCCATGTTACTATTGCGGCCGTCCGAGATGACGAACTTCTACTCACATCGGGAACTTTTTTTGCAGCATAGTTAGAACATCTTTTGCAAACAAGAATCAACCAAGCTTAACCAATAAACTATAAGGAATTCTTATAGAGATATAGGTATATGAATTATTCAGATTATTGGCAAATACTAATGAATTTCATAGAGATTTGTCATGAATTCCCTGCCCATTTCATAATGTAATTGTTCAAACAATGGAAAAGTGCTGCTCTGGAGCAATGATTAGGTCATTCCCATTGTGATTAAAAGACAAATCGAGGAAACACATGAAATTTATTTGATCCAATTGACTTCCAAAATTCTTACCAAAATGATGAAGATATAGTTTCACGGCAAGGTATTTAGACTAAAAAATTGTTACTCTGACATAACAATAGATACATGCTCAGGTTTGATTTAATGCTTGTGTTCATCCATTAAAAACAGTTATTCTAATTTTAGATCAGGAATATTAAAAATCAAAGAGCTCAAATTTATTTGATAACACGAGAAAGACAAACATTCAAACATGACCGCAGTTCCCCGGGCTTGAAGGGAAAAAGCCCCATCTGCAATTGTTCCCTTTTCCTCTCCATGCAAACAATGAATATTACAGCTTGAATCGAACCCATCAGTCACATGAGTGTTGTGCTTGAGTAATGACATGGATATACCTTGCACATTTTAGCCCAGAATGATAAACATAAAAAAAAAACAAAGTACATGCATACATCATGAGAACATCATAGCTAGCCATCGTGACAAAGAAAGCACTACCAAATAAAATCTGCACCTGAATTATCAACCAAATTGAATAAGAAAAACAACTTGTATATCCAGAATTGAGCCCATGATGTGATCACCGGACTCATGGTACAATGTTGTCTGATCATGCTCGCCATTACTGTGTGGTTTGAGAAGGTAGACACTTATTGAGAAGTTAAGCTCCATTCCTTTGAGGAAAGTGAGGATCATTGGTCCAGCAACTCCCACAAGAGCTCCTGGATAAAGTTTAGATTCCTAAATTCTCTAATCTTGAACATGGACCCATTAAAAAGAGAGATTCTGATTAATTATTCAAAAAGTTTTTGACAAATTAGTTTGTGAAAACATTTATATATATAAACTTGAATATGACATCCATGATGAAAGTTCCCATGGGAAGCTCATGTGGTCGTTCGTCAAGGTTCTGGACTATAACCCTCACATTTGACCCAGAACTCGTCCGTCTACATCTCCTTCCACTCTGAACGCTCAACTGAAGCTTTTTCAAGGATTCCAACCAAATTGCTCGGGAAAACACCCAAATCTGCGTCCACCTCCTTCTTGAGAAGTTTAAACTTCGACTTGATGACCATCATTATATCCTGCCATGAAGAAGAAGAAGAGGAAGGATTAAGCAAAGAATATTTACCAATCTGGAAAAAATTGCGGGGTTCCATCCCCTGCATTATACTTGTAAGACCACGAAGCTTGTGAATCAGGAGAGGGCTGGTGCCATTAGAAACCAGTTTGTGGGAGAAGCTTTTGATGTCGGTGGGAGATCGCTTCCGGCAGCCACTAGTCGCGTGGAAAATGGCATGGAGGTGCGGGGATTGCATCTCCTTCGCTGCATCAAAGGAAGCAGAAGCAAGAGGTCGGCTGGCGAGGAGAAGATGTTGCATACCTGGAGCAGATGTGATGAGGTGGTATGTAGGGAGGAGAAGTGCAGTTGATAAAGAAGTAGTGGAAGGCTAGGTCAAGCGGTGAGCGCAGGACGGTAGGAGCAGATTTTTTTGCGATTGTGATAAGGTGGTTAGCGGCACGAAGAAGAAGCGGTGGGAGGGTATTTTCGGAACAACGAATCGTCAGTCCAATTCCATCAGATTGAAGTGAGGCCCGGCCGGGGGGGGGGGGGTGATGGTGTGGTCATGTAACTGATGAATGTTACTCTTTGAAGCCCCTTCTTATCATTAAAGGTACATTTCATTCTCTAGCATATATTTCCTCTCAAGTCACCCAGGCCAGATGGCCTTCCACCACTATTGTTTTTTCAATTTTTTAGAATATTGTGGGCCTCAAAGTCACAACCCTTTGTTTAATTTTCTGAACAATGGGACATCCTCTAGTGATTACCATGCCAGCAATCTTATCCTAATCCCTAAGTTCGCCGAGCGGATGTACTTGCATCAATTTTTCCCTATTAGCTTGTGCAACTTCGTCTATCATCGTGCTACAAAGTGTATTGCTAATACGTTGAAGTCGGTCATGGATGTTATTATCTCACCTTGCCTACCAGCTTTTATCAAGGTCGTCTAATGACTGATAATATTATTATCGCATTTGAGCTGAACCATTATCTTAAAACATTCCCTTCTGCATCGGGTGATTGTATGACTCTTAGGATTGACATGTCTAAGGCGTATAATTAGATTGAATGGGGTATCCTTTCCAGGGCACTTTTGTTTTTGGGTTTTGATGAGAGGATTATTAACTTGATTATGTTATGTGTATTGTTGATCCACTACTCCTCCATCTTGAACGAAAAGATGTTCAAAAATTTGTGCTGAGCTGAGGGATTAAACAAGGTGACCAACTCTCCTCTTATTTATCTCTGATCGGTTCCAAGTTTCTTAGCAAGATACTTCAACGATCTGAGGAGTTGGGGTCCATTTTGGGCATCACGATTTGTCCCTTGCCCCCCCAGATCTCTCATTTTCTATATGTGAATGACACCTTGATCTTTTCATATGCTACGAGACAAACGTCATTGGCTGTCTCTGAATTGCTTGTTGTATCTTCCATGATGTCTGGATTATCTAAGAACATATCCAAGTCATATGTGGTATCTAGGCTGCGTTTGGCGCAGCTTATCATAGTTTATTTGCTCTGGTGAGGTTGGACAAAAATGTCATTGTCATATCAAAATCATATGCCCTAAACTAGTTTCTTTTTTTAATAATGGTAGTAACATTGTCATACCAAACATACAATGACGTTTTTGTCCAACCTCCCATGAGCAAATAAGCTGTGCCAAACACTGTCTTAGTGATTTTGTGTCGCCTGATATTGTGAATGAGATTGCGGGTGTTCCAGGGGTTTGTGCACCTTTCTCACCATGACTCATACTTAGGTGTTCCGGCTATATTGGGGCATAATTATCGAGGTTGATTTTCTTGCATCAAGGATAAAATGTGGGTGTGTTTGCAAGATTAGAATGTTAAGCTTCCCTCTCAAGCAGGTCACAAAATTTTGATTAAATCAGTCCTCACCTCCATACCATCCTATGTGATGAGTTACTTTTCAGTATTCATTGGGGTTGGTGAAGGAGATTGATTCTCTTTTGGTATGCTTTTGGTGGAGTTATTGCAACCAATAGAGTTTATATTGGAAATCCTGGCAGAATTTGGGTTTGCCAAATCTCAGGACATCATGGGCTTTCATAGTCTCACTGATTTCAGATCTTCTCTATTGGAGAAGCAGGTGTGGTGGATATTTGTGGGTGTTGCTCGAAGCATCCAGATGGGGATCTAGGTGGAATACCCTACTTGTTGCCCCTATGTAGATATAAATAGGCAAACCCAAGGAGTTTTTATAGGTATCAGATCTACACGTGACAGAACTTACCCGTTATGTCTCTGAACCCGTTATTCGTCCAAATATACACTAGCAATCTCCTCCTATATTTGTGACAAATAACATGTACGTTTCAGTGTGTAGAAAGTGGAGAGTATCAAAAACAGGCTTCCGATTTTACACATTTCCATAAGAGTTAGTACACTTTAAAATTAAAACATAAACATGAGTTTTAAACAATAACATAAACCATCCAAAAAATATAAATGTGCTACTTAATAACAAATAAGTATGGAAAAACAAAATGACAGTGGATAAACATGTAATAATTCTACTCAGAGAGTAAATCATCATCATCCAAGTCAAAATCCACTTTCTCTCCTCCATCTTCACCAGTACCTGCAAGGAATTTCATGAGTTAGACTCTATGAATTCATAAACATATGCAGTGATGTATCAAAGTAAACTAGCTCTACCTAAATGAGCTTAGTATTTGTAGCAGTAGTGAAATAACACTATCAGCATCTCTATCCAGTTTAGCTAGGACCAGTGAAGTTTTGATTTCAATAAATCAAACGTTGTTATCTTACTCATTTATGACAACTATGTACCTCATCATATGACTTGGCACACCGTCATTTGCCACATTATCAAATATGGAATAATGTGCTATGATTACTAATGTTAGGTTAACTCGTACAATGACTTTTTATTCCCAGTTGAATAATTCTCAAATCAGCTTATAATGAGAAAGATGTTAAGTCATCAGGCGTGGAATGACTAGCATCTAACCATCTCGGGCTTTCATCAAGAAATTTTTTGGGGTTTTCTATCTATTATTAGATGCTTGAATGTTACGACTATAAGTTCTTGCTATGAAAACATAAACATAGGTGGAAGTTTCATATTTCTATGAACTTTAATCTCATCTCCCCCGATATTTTTATTGTGAGAACTCTATTTAAGCCCTTTGTCAAGGCGTCTGCAACATTATTATTTGACCTCACATCAACGAGGTTTACAATCCCTTGACTCATAAGGGAGGTCAACCAGGCTTGTTTCATCCGTAGTTGCCTTATTTTGTTATTGAAAAAGTGGTTGTATAAATCGTTTTAATAGCATGATTGTCGCAGTAAACTACAACAGAACTCAACTTCAGGATCGACAGTGGAATGTCTATCACCAAATCTCTTATCCACTCTGCTTCTTCTCCCGCTGAAGCTAGAGCATAGAGTTCGAATTCCATAGAAGATAATGCAATATATGATTGTCTCTTGGAGTTCCAAGCTATAACTGCTCCTCTTAGTGTGAATATAAATCCACAAGTGGACTTGCTGTCATTTAATTTTGAGCACCATGATGCATCAGAATATCCTTCCAAAACTGGAGGATGACCATGATAATATAAAGCATACATTTGGGTGTGCTTTAGGTATCACATCAGCCTATTGAGGGCATCCCAATGGTCTTGGCTAGGATTACTAGTGAGTCTGCTTAACATATCGATCGTAAAGGCTATGTCAGGTCTTGTGCAGACCATAACATACATGAGACTTGCAATTAGTTTAGCATAATCTAACTGTCTAATCGCAGCTCCATTATTGGGCTTCAAGCAATTATTGTAATCATAAGGTGTCTCCACTGGTTTACGTTCATTGTATCCTCACATATCCAACAAGGACTTTATGTAGTGGCTTTGACTTAGGGAAATGGCATTTTCACAAAGCTCACTTATATGCCTAGTATAGTCTCTGCTACACCGAGGTCTTTAATGCTAAACTCCTTTATTAGTTCTGACTTAACATCATCCACTACGGATCGATCAGAATCAACAATCAACATATCATCCACATACAAGCATATTATAGTGACTTTGTTCGATCTCTTACATATGTAAAGACATTTGTCTAAGAGACTCAACATGAATCTCATGTTCATTACACTATAGTCAAACTTCTCATACCATAATTTTGGTGCTTATTTGAGTCCGTATAACGACTTGATTAACTTATAGACCTTACTTTCGTGACCATCTACTATGAAACCTTCAGGTTGGCTCAAGTACATTTCTTCGGTCATATCTCTGTTCAAAAATACTGTCTTAACATCCTTTTGATGAACAATAAAGTTCTCAATATACACAATAACAAGGAGTATCCTAATGGTTGCTAAGTGACACACTAGTGAATATACATCAAAGTAATCCACCCCACTAACTTGTGTGAAACTTTAGCCACCAGACGTGCTTTATACTTAGCTACTCTACCATCAGGATTGAGTTTCTTTTTCAGAAACCACCTACACCCTATAGTTTTTTCCCATTTTGGCTTATCAACCAATGTCCAGGTGTTGTTCTGAAGCAAAGTGTTCACCTCTTCATCAATGACCTCTTTCTAGAGTAGTGAATCCCTTGATCTCATCACGTCCTTATAGGTTGATGGATCAGACTCAACGTGGTAAGTGACGAAATCACTACCGAAGGTTCTGGGAGTTCTCTCTCTCATCAAAGTCCTTCTAGACTCTAGAACATTATTATCTACCGTGACTGAATAGGAGGTGCTCGGTACTGATTCAGGTTCTTCCTCAGTAATAGTTGCTTACATACCTGGATTATGAGGTTCTTATCCTTAAGAAACTTATCCTCAAAGAACACAACATCCCTAGATTCAATAATTATAATATAAGACAGGTCTAAGAATCTATCTGCGGCACTATCTTCAACACAACCTAAGTAGGCACATATGTTGGTCTTAGGTCTAAGTTTAGACTGTTTAAGGTCAGAGACCCTGACATAGGCTATGCAGCCCCAGGTCTTAAGTCTAGTAATAGACGGGGGTCGCTTAAATAAAAGCTCATAGGGCGTGACTTCTAACTTAGCATGAGGGACTTTGTTCATAATGTGGTTTGCAGTTAAAACTGCTTCTCCCCAATAGGCAGTAGACATGCCAACAGTGAGGAGTATAATTCAACATCTCTATTAACGTTCTATTCTTTCTCTCGGCTATACCATTCGATTGGAGTGAGTAAGTAGCAATGGTTTCTGTTATAATGCCTTGAGAGGAAAGAAAACATCTGAACTCACTGGACACGTATTCTCCTGCTCTATCTCTTCTAAATCTCTTTATTCTCATGTCTAGTTGGTTCACTACCCTGGTTTTGAAAAGACAAAACTTTTCAAATGCTTCATTTTAGTTTTAAGAAGGTAGATTGACAGAACTTAGAGCAGTCATCTATAAATGTGATCATATACTTCCTTCCTTCTCGTGTGACAAAACTTTTAAAGTCACATATATCAGACTGTATAAGCTCTATGGGTGTTGTTCTCCTAGTAACCACACTATAAGGATTCCTAGTGATCTTAGTCTGAGCACACACGTCACATTTCGCAGGCGGTGACTTAGTGTCTAATGTGATCTGGTGAGTTCTAGCTATTTGGAACATTTTCCTATAGTTCATGTGTCCTAGTCTCTCATGTAGAGTCTTAGGGCTAACTAAGTTTGTTTGAAATTGTTGAACTAATTCGTTTATTAGACTTAGTCGATACATCCTATTTTGGAAGTATGCACATCCAAAATAGTGTAACGCCCCGAAACTCAAAAGATCGACGGGGGACGTTTTGGGCCAGTTTTGGGTTCTTGCTGCAGGCACACGGCCTGGGACACGGGCGTGTCCCAAGGCGTGTCAAGCTTGTGTCAACACTCAGCTGGGAAGTCGACATTTTGCTCTCGACTTTGTGTCGAGACTGGGCACACGACCTGCGACACGGGCGTGTCGCAGGGCATGTCGACCGTGTCGACACTTAGCCCGTGAAGTCGACACTCTACGCTCGACGAAGTGTCGAGACATGGCACACGGCCTGCGACACGGGCGTGTCGCAGGGCGTGTCAACCCGTGTCGACACTCGTCCCGGGAAGTCGACATTTTGCTCGACGATGTGTCGAGACAAGGCACACGGCCGAGGACACGGGCGTGTCCAAGGCCGTGTCGTCAGGTCGACGATCTTCGCTCGACGAAGTGTCGAGTGTCGAGACCGTGTACACGGCCTGGAGCCCAGCCGTGTTGAGGTGACACGGGCAAGGATACGGGCGTGTCCTAGAACCCGTGCAGTGCTCGGGTTGTTTTCGGGGAAAAACGATGGGGGTACACGGCCGGCCACACGGTCGTGTCAGGTGGAACATGGGCATGTCAGGTCGAACACGGGCGTGTTCGATACCCGTGTGTTGTTCCAGGCACGTTGATTTTGACGGCGAATGAGGCACATGGCCCTGGACACGGGCATGTGCCAGGCCGTGCGCGATCCAGATTGGGCATTTCAGTCCCGAATCAAAGCCGTTCGTTTCTTTAATTGATGATCCAACGGCTGGGGGTTGTTCCTGATGGGATATACCCGGGATTGGGCCTTAGATACCCTCACTTTTCATGAGTTCTTATCTTTCTAAAGCTTAGAGAGAGAGGAGAGCCAAGGAAGGGAGAAGAAGCTAGATCCGACCATTGGAGGAGCTTCGAAGCTCCTGTTGGGTATTGTATCCACAATTACCTGGATTTGAGGAAGACACCTGTCAAGCTAAGATGAATTCACAATGTATTTGATGAAACATCTTAAGTTGTACTTGCAGCTCCTCCACACTAAGTGCACACCAATGTCAGGGTACAGTAGGTCAATATACACGGGTCTGCAAGACGCAATCCCTCGTTGAGCAGATCAGTGTGTTGGCCTACGTGTACTCTCTCTATTGGAGTGCACTTACTTTCAAGTACAGGGCCGTTCATATGCAAGAGAAGACAAGGAGAATGGATGGGTCAAGGAGCAGCTCCTGGGTGGAAGACGAAAATTCGTCCAAGGAAAATTCGACGAGAATCACTAGTGATTCTCGCCGAATCGGCGAGAATCACTTGGTGATTCTCACCGACCCCTTCTGGTAACCTCAAAACGATGCCAAGTAAGATTCGGCGAGAATCACTAGTGATTCTCGCCGAACCAGTGGTTAAGCAGCTCATGAATACCAAGTGAAAATCGCTGAGAATCAATAAGTGATTCGGCGAGAATCACTAGCGATTCTCGACGAATCGTCGAGAATCACTTGGTGATTCTCGCCGATTCGTCGAGAATCACCTGCGATTCTCGCCGATTTTCACTTAGCGATTTCTCGGGATGCTGCTGGACCGGATTATGCCGCTGGACTAGTTTGAACCGGATTTCGGGGTTATACGTGTGGGTCCCACAAACGGTCATATTGGAGTTATCTACAGTATATATATTCGGGTATTCTGAACAGTAAAGATAGAGACAAAAATCAGAAACCGAGCCGCGACGTAACCCTAAAATCGCGATTCCTCTCCGCCGCCGTCGTCACGCTCAGGCAAGTTGGTCGCCGCTGCTGATCGATTTTCTTCCCGATCTCCGGCGACAGAAGCTTAGCAAAGCTTGAGTCTCACGCATCTATCCAGAGATCCCTTGTCTCTCGATTTGTTGACCGGGAAAAACTTCCCCGTCCGAATCGATCGAGACGACCGATCCTCATGTGACCGTTGGTAGACCTAGCTAGCTTCGCTACGAAGTTTGGATCTCAAAGTACTGCTGCCGCGCACCTTCGTTGCCGCCGATCCCGAACCAAGCCGCCGCTCGGATTGCCGCCGCCGGTTCCGGGGAGATCCTCTCCAAAAGAGACCAAGGTTGTAGATTATTCGTTGACTTCACGAACACGTCGTCGAACGAAGAGGAACACCGTAGTCTCCAAAAGAAGTTTGTATCTCGTGTACATTCTATATTTACTTTTGTTGTAAAGGAACTTTTGTTCCGTGTTGTAAGGGTTGGGTGCAACCCGTTTTGTGGGAGTGTTGACTCTCACGTGTGGAAGGGTTCCTTCCGATAGTGCAGGGATTGGATTTCAATCCTGTTGGAGAAGAGACCGAGTCGTCCCGTGTTGGGAGATAGGTCGAAGGGGGAAAGTGGATGTACCCAAGTCGGGGAACCACTATAAATTGCCTGTGTATTTTGTGTGCTGTGCTTTTTATTTTTATTGTGCAGGTACATTCGTAAGTTCCACAAAAGCGCTACATGTCACCTATTCCCCCCCCCCATAGGTGCACATAGCTGACACTAGGTGGACTTTCAAGTGGTATCAGAGGGAGGTTACTCTTCAAAAAGGTTAACACCTTGAGTAGAATCCTGCCACCAGTGTCAGAAGCATGGATCTGGATTATGAGATACCGCCACTCAAACTCCCCGCATGCACAAAAGATTATTATCCCATCTGGAGAATGAGAGTGTCATTTCACCTTGATGCTATCGATCCTCGAGCATCCTTCATCCTGGAAGAGGGTCCGTTTATTCCCATGAAGACCTCCGACTCTGGGATCCAAGTGCCCATGGGCATTGCTGAGATGTCAGAGACGGAACTATCACTATTTCACTTGGACGAGAGGATTCGTCAAATTATTATGGATATCTGGTCTGGAGTCTCTCGCTCTAGATTGGAAAAATGTAGGACGGCTAAATCCATGTGGGTAATGATATCAGAGTTGATGGGGGAGTCAGAGAAAGCTGGAATATGTTGTCAACCAGATGAGGAAGCCTATGTGGGGGTCCTCACCTCTGAAGATGAAGGCAAGCATCACTCGGACAACATCAGAGCTCCAGTGTCCGTATCAGAGACTGACGAGACCAGTGAGGAAAGCAGCTCTGACGAGGATGAAACAATGGTCACTGATTATAATGACAATAACACAGATGAGCAGGTAACATCTTCATCCTGCCCCATATCTTTTGACCTTTCTGAAGATAGAAACTGCTCTCCTCCAGAAAATTCTGATTCCCTGAAGAGAGCCCTTCAGGAAAGCAACCTACTTGCTGAGGAGCAAGCTCGAGAGATTGCTCGACTGAAGATCTTATTGGTTCTCCAATTGGCGTCCAACAAGGTCAAGGACTCTAAGATCTCAGCTCTAGAGAGTAGTCTAGATAATGAGAAACGTATAGTATCAAACGTTTCCAAAGTTGATGCTATAAAGAGAAAGCAAGAAACCGGGTGGATCTCCCGGATTATCCAGGCATGGAGAAATGGGGAAACGGTATTCCGACCCCCCACTCCAAGCAGGAAGGCAACTCATCATGCCTTCAAGTATGACCACAGGAGTAGTCGTGGTCACTACAAGGGTGATCTGTCCCCATGTGGAAACGTCCATAGTGCAAGGGCCGTCATGGCCACCCATGAGGAAATACCTAAGGCTCATTCTGAGCCCTTTGTATTCACTGCCACTGCCTCAACACAGTGTGGATCTGCATGTCCCAGCTCACAGAAGACTTCTCACCACTCGAGGACACGGGATAGAGAGGATAGAAGCCATGATGTCAGGTTCCATGGGGCCTCTATAAGGGAGATGCCTGAAAGAATGGCACCACCTTCCCGGCCTCATAACGCTCACAACATGCATTCTTTCCACCCTTCCACGTGTCACGATGGAAGAGGAATTTTTGTGACAAGATCATGCCCTATCCCGTTTAGACCTAGGACCGTGACTACATCAGTCACTAGATCAGGTCGGAAACGGCGATACAACATTCACCCATGTTGGTGTTGCGGCAAAGTGGGGCACTTTGCCATCGACTGTTGGCACAACCCCTCTGTGCCCACGGCAAGGGCTTATCCACATTCTCGCGACAGAGGTAGTCTTCCAGACAGGTTTTCTGAGGGAAGGCAGTTGCGTGCTTATGCTAACAGGAACCTAGGACCCAATATGATTTGGGTTCCTAAGGTAAAGTAATTCTCTCTTGCAGGGTAGTCTAGGTTCTCGTGAATATGATGGGAACTAGACAGTAGGTGGCTCAAGACTAAATTGGAACAAGCGTCTGCAATAACAGATGTGATATCTACTTGAGCATACTCACATTGAGCGTCTAATATGTTCTACCTGTGGGACTTAAACGATGACTCTCAAAATCCCAGGTAATTTTGATCAGTTCAAGGACTTGCGTCATATTGCATCCTCATTTAACCCCAATATATATATATATATATATATATTTTTCTATCAGTGTGTATATTTATACTTATGCTTATACATGTATGTGGGCACCTCTTAGGATAGGTTAACTCGATGCATGCAAACCTTTATACATCAATAAAGAGTTAACGAAGATATGTCATCGTGAATCTCGACAACTCACAATTGACATCAAAAAGTTTTTGGAAAAGCCTCGTTCAAATCCAAATAGATTGACTTTAAAATATACATGTATTTATCATTTTTATATTGACTTGACATCAGAAGAATTCAAAAATGTTACAATACTTCTCAACGTGAAAATTCCTAGTCAAGAAACCTCTCAATTTCGAATTAGACAAATCCCGCCGACCCATTATATACTTGAAATCTCGCCGAATTAGACAAATCACGCCGACCCTTCGCCTTCTTCACGAATCCCGCCTCACGTCGCAGCAGATATCCCGCAAGAGCTCTTCCGCCGACTCGCCGAAACCCGCAGACTTGCCGAAACCCACAAGAGCTCTCCCGCCGACTCGCAGAAACCACGCCAAATCGCAAAGTTTCTTCCGTCGGATCCCGCAAGGTAGCACGTTGAATCTCTCAAAGTTCCCGCAAGGTTTCTCCTTTAGGAATCGCGCAAGGTTCTCGTCGGATCCCCCACCGCCTTCGCAAAATCCCGCAAGTTCTCCATCGTCTTCCCTAGGTTCCCGCAAGGTTCTCGCAAAGCTCCCGACGAATCCCGCCGAACCCTGAAAGAAGTTCTCCAACTCACTTCCGTCTACGCCTTAGGTAACCTCTTCCTCACCCGTACTTGGACGTCCTCACTAGTGACGCTTTCCTTTTTGAATGTTCATTAAAGCTTAGAGTAGGGCTTCTCTCTCTAGATCTGCAATGGCTCCAAGGACAACTGCTGGGTTGGTCACCGGTTGCGAGCTTGTTCGAACTGGGTTCTCTCACGCCTCGGACGAATTCCGCAACATCATTCTGATTCTGGAAGAGGCTGGGCTAACATTCGTCCTGGAGCACCCTTGTAAAATCCTGGACAAAGAAGTACTGGAGTTCTTCGCCACCGCAAGACTCCAAAATGGCGACTCACTAATCAAAAGCAAGGTGGCTGGGGCAAAGGTCAAGCTGTCTGCCAGCAAGCTGACTCGCTACCTGCAGCTTTCTAGCTCGGAGCATGAGGACTATCTAGAGGATGAGGACAAAACCAGAACTCTCCTATTCTGCGGTCTCCCATGAGGAACTCGGTCAATAAAGAGAAAGGATATGAATGAAGAAGGGAAGCTCCTGTCTGATATTATTGGAAAGGTGCTCATCTGCAAGCCGGGCTCTCATGACCATATCTCAGGAGATATGTTCAAGATCCTGATAGCTGTTGTCTGCCGTAAGAGGTTTAACTGGGGGGAGTTGCTGTTCAAGAAGATCAAGGACACCTTGGGCACTCCGAGTTTTGGCCGCATCATAAGTCTATATCTAAACCAGCTAAATGGAGACAAGTTTGACATGAGCAAAGGTGTCCCTCTCCACTACTTGAAGAAGATGGACACAAGTGTGTTTGATCGATGGGAGAGGCGTATTGGGCAGACTGTAGTGGAAGAGCAACAGGGAGTATCTCCAGCAGTAACCCCCGGTGAAATTCCTGATACCCTGACTGCAGGAATCGAGGGGGAGCCTCTACCCTCGCATACTGATGTAGTATCTGACATCTCCCAGCTGGCCAGAGATGCTGTGGCAGATCTACACGAAGAAAGTAAACCTGAGCTGGAGCATGGGGAGGCCCCGAACCGAAACGAGCAAGGAGCCGAAGCTACTGGAATGGAGACTGCTGACGACGAGTTGGAAGATGCTGCTGATATAAATGATTTCTTGGATGATGACAGAGAGGAAGATGGGAATGAGGGACATGAAGTATTGGAGGCTCCAGATCCTGTTGAACCTCCATCTGACAAGCCTACACCAGTGGAGGGGGAGTCAGACAAATCTACAGAGGCCGCCAGCATTCCTCCATTAGAGACTGTGCTTGTATCCAGCTCTACAGATGCGTCTGCTGAAGGGCAAGGTCCACAAGTGCCTCCGGCTCTTCCATTACGAGATGAGCTAGCCACTCACACAGTAAATGTCATTCAGGGAATTGTGATTGAACTCAAAGACTCCTTTGCTAACGCTCAGAATAAACTGCTGAAAAGGATTAAGACTTCTGAAAATCTGATGCTCAAGAATATGGTGGAAATCAACCATAAACTGGACGTGATGGAGAAGAAATTTGAAGAGAAGTATACCGCGGCCGGCGAAGCTGTCACACTTCTTATGGCCGGATTGAAGAAGAACACCGACACTCTTGCTGTCGTCAATCAGAATGCACATGTTGTAGCCAACAACATTCAAAAGTTTGACGGTAATATGGTAACTCTTAACGCCAATCAGCAAGCCTTAGTCAATGAATTCTCCCGGACCACCAAGCATATTGATGACTCCCTGCACTCCTATGCAAACTGCATCGCTGTCGAAGCCAAAAAGGGGGAGAAGGACTACATAGCTAAGATGGCTGAGCTCCGAGAAGTCATGATCAAAAACTTCGAACAGTCCAACAAATACGTTTATGACAGCTGCTGGTGGATGCTCCACCAGGCGTTAGGCGTCGCCTTGCCTGAAAAGCCTGCGGATATTCATGCTCCTGAGACATCTACGGCCGCTGAGGGAGTAAGTGCTGCTGAGGGAATAAGTGCAAGTGCTGCAGATGTTCCCATAAGTGAAGCTGATGCTAGGGCTCTCTCCAAAGCTAAACTGAGGAGCATGTTTGATCAAGAGGCCCTAGCAAAAGCCAAGGCCAAGAGAAAAGCTCAGGAAGGGACCTCCAAGGAGACACTAGCTGAAAAGAGGATCAGAATGAGTGAGGAGGACGTACGAAATGAAAAATGGAGTCCAGTTTCAAGGAACATCATCTTAGACACCTTCTGGCTGCAAGAAAGAGGAGAGATCAATCGAAACGAAGTATATAGCCAGTATGAGTGGGAAACGCACAAAACGTTTGAAGCGAAACGCAACATCTTTTTCAGAAACAACAAGGATGCAGATAAAGTTCCTCCTCCTAGGTATTACCCGAAGCCCAAAGAATACATGGAGAGGCAAAGCAAGAAGTACTTGGCTCAAAATCTTAAGGGTGACTTAGCTAAGGAAAAATAGTCAATAACTTATAGCTTGTCACTTTGTCTTAAGAACATTTAATGATTATTGTTATCATATGAACAATTCTGAGATTATATGTGTATATATATATATTGGTATATATATTTGAATTTGTGAATGACTCAAGTCCTGATCTGGTTGCATATATTCTCTTGTGCTGCATGTTTAAATTCTGAATGCTATGTTTATTATTTGATAGGTGTTATTCATCTTAGCTAGTAGGGTTTTGGCTTCGTCAAATAGGGGGAGATTGTTGGGTATTGTATCCACAATTACCTGGATTTGAGGAAGCCACCTGTCAAGCTAAGATGAATTCACAATGTATTTGATGAAACATCTTAAGTTGTACTTGCAGCTCCTCCACGCTAAGTGCACACCAATGTCAGGGTACAGTAGGTCAATATACACGGGTCTGCAAGACGTAATCCCTCGTTGAGCAGATCAGTGTGTTGGCCTACGTGTACTCTCTCTATTGGAGTGCACTTACTTTCAAGTACAGGGCCGTTCATATGCAAGAGAAGACAAGGAACATGGATGGGTCAAGGAGCAGCTCCTGGGTGGAAGACGAAAATTCGTCCAAGGAAAATTCGACGAGAATCACTAGTGATTCTCGCCGACCCCTTCTGGCTACCTCAAAACGGTGCCAAGTAAGATTCGGCGAGAATCACTAGTGATTCTCGCCGAACCAGTGGTTAAGCAGCTCATGAATACCAAGTGAAAATCGCTTAGAATCAATAAGTGATTCGGCGAGAATCACTAGCGATTCTCGACGACTTGGTGATTCTCGCCGATTCGTCGAGAATCACCTGCGATTCTCGCCGATTTTCACTTAGCGATTTCTCGGGATGCTGCTGGACCGGATTATGCCGCTGGACTAGTTTGAACCGGATTTCGGGGTTATACGTGTGGGTCCCACAAACGGTCATATTGGAGTTATCTACAGTATATATATTCGGGTATTCTGAACAGTAAAGATAGAGACAAAAATCAGAAACCGAGCCGCGACGTAACCCTAAAATCGCGATTCCTCTCCGCCGCCGCCGTCACGCTCGGGCAAGTTGGTCGCCGATGCTGATCGATTTTCTTCCCGATCTCCGGCGACAGAAGCTTAGCAAAGCTTGAGTCTCACGCGTCTATCCAGAGATCCCTTGTCTCTCGATTTGTTGACCGGGAAAAACTTCCCCGTCCGAATCGATCGAGACGACCGATCCTCGTATGACCGTTGGTAGACCTAGCTAGCTTCGCTACGAAGTTTGGATCTCAAAGTACTGCTGCCGCGCACCTTCGTTGCCGCCGATCCCGAACCAAGCCGCCGCTCGGATTGCCGCCGCCGGTTCCGGGGAGATCCTCTCCAAGAGAGACCAAGGTTGTAGACTATTCGTTGACTTCACGAACACGTCGTCGAATGAAGAGGAACACCGTAGTCTCCAAAAGAAGTTTGTATCTCGTGTACATTCTATATTTACTTTTGTTGTAAAGGAATTTTTGTTCCGTGTTGTAAGGGTTGGGTGCAACCCGTTTTGTGGGAGTGTTGACTCTCACGTGTGGAAGGGTTCCTTCCGATAGTGCAGGGATTGGATTTCAATCCTGTTGGAGAAGAGACCGAGTCGTCCCGTGTTGGGAGATAGGTCGAAGGGGGAAAGTGAATGTACCCAAGTCGGGGAACCACTATAAATTGCCTGTGTATTCTGTGTGCTGTGCTTTTTATTTTTATTGTGTAGGTACATTCATAAGTTCCGCAAAAGCGCTACACGTCACCTATTCCCCCCCCCCCATAGGTGCACATAGCCGACACTAGGTGGACTTTCAGCTCCAAATCGCGAGCCGACTCCGGATCTACGGAGGCGAAGAGAGTGCGGTGCTTTTCATCCGCTTACTTTTCCATGGCGCCGAAGAATAATGAAAGGGTAACGATTCTCTTCTTAAGCATGAGTAGCTCTCCTTCTTTGCATAGGAAGCCCGCTCTCGCAAGTTTGCGGTGAGTTGGAGGCGTTCCTTCGGGTAGATATGTGAAGTCCCCGTTGTTTAGAGTCCGTGAGCGAGAACGGACATAGGCATGATGTGTGAAGCCTACCCGGACATTTTGGTCTGGATCGGTGATGTTGCATTGCATAAATGCCGGGGAAGACTCCGTGTTATTGGTTGTTTTTCGGGTTTTCTACACGGTAGATTGCAACAGGGAGCCTTGGGGATTAACCCTAAGGTGCACCCGAAAAACTGGGATGATGCGTGATCTTGCCAACATGGAGGCCTGAGAGCCAACTTGAACATAACCGAGTTATGTGAAATTGTGTGATGAAAATGGGACTCGGGAGAAGTTTGACCTGCGCATATGGCTTAAATTGTCGTTGCGACGTGAGCACGAGTTAGATGGAACCGTACCCATATCTATGTCGTTCGGGTTAAAGAGACATAAGGTTACGTGGCACTTGCCGTTGGCATAGATGAGAGTCTTCGGCGGTCTATGGCTTAAATTGTCGTGACCCATGCCGGGAAGACAAATTGCTCATATGTTTGGCTGTCAAAGTGACGGTGGTGGGTTCGGAATGTCTATGGATTTAACTGACGTGACATCGACCGGTTCACCGAGAATGTGCCCTGAGTGCACGGGGTGTGTGGCCGTTTGCACCTACGCCTGTGATGTAATGAATATTATTATATTGCTCGCTTGTGCTAATAAAATTGCAGGGAAGGAGCATCGCCGCCCCGAGTCGGGGGCGGGATCGTTATAATTTGGTCAGCATTGCTGACCGTTGCCTTTTTGTTTGCCACCGTGCGGTGGTTATGTTGCTTGCAGGTGCTGCTGGACCAAGCGGTCAATAGCGGGCTAAAGCCCAAAATGCGAAGCCGGCCCTTGAAGGCCTATTTGGAGTGTTTACTGCTTTATTCATGTATGACCGTCCTGTGTGCCGTGGTTTGAAAATCATGTAACATTAAGTGAACCATTTTGTAAGGCCTTAAGGCCAGTACTGGTGTATGTACTTCATTCCTGGTTGGCTATTCTAGTGGACATTCATGCTTTAGTGCTGGGTTCTTTATTTCAACTTACAAACTGCTTCCGCTAGAATGCTTTGTGTAGGACGTTATGATTGGTTGGATGGTTTCCATGAGTAACCACCCGGTCTGTCTGTGGCATACGACGTCGGGCCCCGGCCAGACCTACTGCTATATGTTATGCGATGGATAGGGGGTGTTACAATTTGGTATCAGACTACTGGTTTTGGTCGTGCTTAAAATGAATTCGTGGATGAATTCTTTTTAAGGGGTGGTGAGCACATTGTGTGCGTCATCGTTATAACAGTAAAAGAACCCATGATTGTCCACTTAGGAATGAAAATACACGTGTTTGGGGAACCTGCGTGTTACTATAATTGCTATTTGCAATTTTATTTGGTCGCTTAACGGTGTTTTGTACCACTATAGGTGACCAGAAGCGGTGCTGGACTGCCAGAATGTCCGGTTTCTGAGGAGTATAGTGAGCCCGTTGAGGTGTTTGAGACTCCTCCTTCGTATGAAACCGTTAGAAGGATCGTTGAAGCGGTGTTCGCTGTGACGGGTGCACCGCTTGGAGGAAATGTACAACCCTGCGCCCCTGTTGTGGCTTCAACGCCGGTTGGCGTGATGGAGCAGATGACCTTTGGTAGACCATTGGGGCAGCAGCTGAATATTCATTTAATGCAGGGAGCGCACACAGTTGAGGAATACTTGCAAGCATTTCTTATGATAAGTCGCTACCCATGCTTCGAGTTGGATAACGAGCAAGCTACAGTCGATAGATTTTTTAGTGGCCTGCGTGCCGAGTTACGAGTTCTACTGCTAGTACAAAAGTTATTGGGATTCCGAGCCTTGGTGGAATCAGCTATATCTTTGGAGGCGGATTTGAGGAAGACCCTCACGATGCCAGCGACCATGGTATCGAACTATACAAACCCCATTAGAGCTGCATCCGACAGAATGCTAAAGAAAGGGGCTATGAAATCGACTAGCAAAGCTACTTACACTTATCATACTTGTGGAAAGAAAGAGCACTTTGCCCGAGACTGTTGGAATGGTGCTCGGAAGGGTAAGAAAGCTATGTCAGGAGCAGTCAAGGACGTTAGTGCAAAGAAAATGACATTCAAAGTGCCAAACACCTCAAAGTCTATATATCGAAAGTGGTACAAGAAGGCTAGGACTTTGGGTCTAGTCCCTCCTTTCAGTGCTTCGGGGGCAACTATAAGCCAAACCCCGGGAGCATGTTACAACTGTGGGGAGCCGGGGCATTATGCCCGTGAGTGCCTAAGACCCTGGAGGAAGCACGCCGTCGTGACGCCAGGTATGGTTTAAAGATAGTTTTGCCTTAAACACTTGTCGCCCTTGTGCATGTTAGCTTAGAACTACTGGTGCTAAGCCTTGTTATGACATTACGTTATCTGCGAGAGCACCGTTCGTTTAGGGAGCTTCGCATTCCTTTATTAGGAATTATATTGTGCGTCGGAGTACCTCCTTCGATGGTAAGAGACAAATTGGATGCGTTATAGTCCAATGGAGCTCAATGCGCGTGGGTAGTATTTGTTGCGTTTAGGTGTGGTCAGGGAGCCAAGACTTTGACTTCCAAGTATCGTTACTACTGCTAGGGGAGTTCGACGTAATATTTGGCATGGACTGGCTCTCGGAGAAGCAAGACTATATCGATTGCGGTAGCAAGGAAGTCAAGATGGGAGCTAGTCGTGAGACGACCTTTACAGGCTCGAAGAGGTCGAGCAAGATGTTGGCGTCTGCTCTTCAGGTGGTGAAGGTGGTTCGTGCTGGTGTAGAGCTGTTCTGTACACTAGTGGAGGTTGTAAAGCCGAAGCCCGCATTGGTTAATATTTCAGTGGTATTGGAGTACCCTGATGTGTTCCCGAGAGATCTTCCTAGAGCCCTGCCTCGACGGGAGATAGATTTCATGTTTGAGCTAGTACCAAGTGCAAATCCTGTGTCAGGCCCTCCATATCAGCTAGCGCCTAAGAAAATGGCGGAGCTGAAGGTGCAACTTCTAAAAGTTGTTGGAGTAAGGGTATGTGCATCCAAGTCCTTCGCCTTGGAGCGCACCGACCCTCTTAATTAAGAAGAAGGACAGAAGCTTGAGGCTATGTATTAATTATCGGGAGCTCAACAAGTTGACGGAAAAGAACAAGTACCCAATCCCAAGGATCGATGATCTTTGTGATCAGGTGGTCGGGCCAACAGCGTACTCTAAATTAGATAAGGGAGAGTGATATCCCTAAGATAACGTTCAGTATAGGATACGGGCGCTACAAGTTTACGGTCATGCCGTTTGGGCTGACTAATGCCCCGTCAGTGTTCATGGATTTGATGAACATGACCTTCCGGGAGTACTTGTACCATTTTGTGATCGTCTTCGTCGAAGATATTCTGGCGTACTCGCAGAGTAAGGAAGATCACTTCAAGCATCTTCTTTTGGTTTTGGAGACGCTAAGGAGGAATCAGTTATATGCCAAGTTCTCGAAGTGCGAGTTTTGGTCATCTTCAGTGGCGTCCTCGGTCTTATAGTGAGTGAGGAAGGTATTGCAGCGGATCCGACGAAGATTGTTGCGATGCGGGAGTGGCCTGAGCTTTATACGGTAGCAGAAGTTCTTTGGACGCTGGAGTGCGCGCGAGCTTTTGAGGAGTTAAAATGTCGGTTGACCACGGCGCCTGTGCTGACTTCACCGATTGGGACCGAAGGCTATGAGATTTAATAGTGATGCTTCGGACAGCGGTTTGGGTTGCGTGCTACTGCAACACAAAAGTGTAATAGCTTATGGCGCGAGACAGCCAAAAGTGCACGAGAGGAACTATCCGGTCCATGACTTGTTGTTAGTGGCTATGAGTTTAGCCTTGAAGCTGTGGAGGCATTATTTGTACGGTATGAAGATGGATATCTACGCCGGTCATAAGAGCGTGAAGTATCTGATTGGTCAGAAGGATCTAAATTTGCGGCAGCATGAATGGATGGAGTTCTTAGGAGACTATACATTCAAGATACTACGTGCCTGATAAAGGGAATGCGGTTGCTGACGTGTTGAGTGGCGGAGCCCCAGCTCAAGCCAATTGGCTATCGATGCATGATGAGCGGTTGGTGCAGGAGTGGGAGGCGTTGGAGATTGTTTGTGTGGATAGGCAATCAAGTGCTGAAGCAGTACTGAATTGGACTGAAGTTCAATATGACCTGGATGATCGGATTTGACAGGCTTTGGATTTGGATGTCCATATGAAGCAGTTCATGGTAGAAGCTCTGGATGACTCAAATTCCCAATTCGTTGTGGATGACGGATTTCTTGGGAAAGTCGGTCGTCTGTGCATCCCAAGTGTGGGAAATTTGCGGGTGGAATTGTTGTATGAGGCACACCATACTAAGTACTCAATTCACCCGGGGAGCACGAAGATGTACTGCGATGTAAAGAAACTGTTTTGGTGGCTGGGTTTGAAGAAAGATGTGGCGCTCTACGTAGTGAAGTGCCAAACTTGCGCCTTGGTGAAGGCGGAATGCCAAAAGCTGGGAGGATTCCTTAAGTCCTTGCCTATTCCGGAGTGGAAATTTGACGACATCTCTATGGACTTTGTGCACGGTTTGCCAAGGTCACAAAAAGGGGAACAATGCCATTTGGGTGGTCGTAGATCAGTTAACAAAGGTGTCGCATTTCATTCCGCATAGGAAGGATGATCCGGTGGAGAAGTTAGCAAAACTATAGGTGGATAATATAGTACGACTTTACGGTGTGCCCCACAGCATCGTGAGGGACCGAGATGGGCGGTTCACATCCAATGAGTGGAGGCTTGTGCAGCAAATGTTGGGGACAAAGTTAAAATAGAACTATGGAAAGCATGCTCCGTAGGTGTGTCTTGGATTTTGGGAAGCAATGGGAAGACCACCTTTATTTGGTGGAGTTCGCATACAACAACAGCTACCAAGCGAGTATTCAAATGACGCCCTTCGAGGCCCTATATGGTAGAAAATGCCGCACGCCATTGTCCTGGCTGGAAACGGGTGAGTCAAGTTGTATAAGCGATTCGAAGTGGAGGATGTTACTTTGTTGATGCGAAGCATTCGGGAGAGGTTGCTTATCGCTCAGGACCGACAAGCGAAGTACTATAATGCCAAGCACAGGAACGTGGAGTTCGCCGTGGGTGACTATGTGTACTTAAAAATCAAGCCGTTCAAGGGTGTCTCGCGGGTGCGGTGATTGAAAAAGCTAAACCCGAGGTACCTTGGGCCGTTTGAGGTTCTGAAGCAGGCTGGTGAAGCATGCCTATCAATTGAAGCTTTCAGTGGAGCTTAGTGGTCTACATGATATATTCCATATTTCGGTGCTACAGAAGGCAGTGCAAGAGCCTGCAAGAGCCTATAAGAGTGATCACGGTCGATCAAGTGCCGGTTGATAGTGGATTGACGATGAAAGTAAAGCCCGTGCGGATTGAGGACTCGGAGGTCAAGCGGCTACGCAATAAAGAGATCTGGATGGTCGAGGTCCGGTGGGACAATTGCGGACGTGAGGAGCTCTCTTTGAAGCGAGAGCAGACTATGATTGACGAGTATCCGTAATTGTTCCGCTTAGGTACAAATTTTGGTTTTGTACATGTCTTTCCTTTATATATAATTTCGTGGACGAAATTCTTTTAAGAGGGGGAGAGTTGTAACGGCCCGAAACTCAAAAGATCGACGGGGGACGTTTTGGGCCAGTTTTGGGTTCTTGCTGCAGGCACACGGCCTGGGACACGGGCGTGTCCCAGGGCGTGTCAAGCTTGTGTTGACACTCAGCCGGGAAGTCGACATTTTGCTCTCGACTTTGTGTCGAGACTGGGCACACGGCCTGCGACACAGGCGTGTCGTAGGGCGTGTCGACCGTGTCGACACTTAGCCCGTGAAGTCGACACTCTGCGCTCGACTAAGTGTCGATACATGGCACACGACATGCGACACGGGAATGTCGCAGGGCGTGTCGACCCGTGTCGACACTCGTCCTGGGAAGTCGACATTTTGCTCGACGATGTGTCGAGACAAGGCACACGACCGAGGATACGGGCGTGTCTAAGGTTGTGTCGTCAGGTCGACGATCTTCGCTCGACGAAGTGTCGAGTGTCGAGACCGTGTACACGACCTGGAGCCCAGGCGTGTTGAGGTGACATGGGCAAGGACACGGGCATGTCCTAGAACCCGTGTAGTGCTCGGGTTGTTTTCGGGGAAAAACGATGGGGGTACACGACCGGCCACACGGGCGTGTCAGGTGGAACACAGGTGTGTCAGGTCGAACACGGGCGTGTTCGATACCCGTGTATTCTTCCAGGCGCGTCAATTTTGACGGCGAATGAGGCACACGGCCCTGGACACGGGCGTGTGCCAGGTCATGTGCGATCTAGATTGGGCATTTCAGTCCCGAATCAAAGCCATTCGTTTCTTTAATTGATGATCCAACGACTGGGGGTTGTTCCTAATGGGATATACCCGGGATTGGGCCTTAGAAACCCTCACTTTTCATGAGTTCTTATCTTTCTAAAGCTTAGAGAGAGGAGAGACAAGGAAGGGAGAAGAAGCTAGATCCGGCCATTGGAGGAGCTTCGAAGCTCCAAATCACGAGCCGACTACGGATCCACGGAGGTTAAGAGAGTGCGGTGCTTTTCATCCGCTTACTTTTCCATGGTGTCGAAGAATAACGCAAGGGTAACGATTCTCTTCTTGAGCATGAGTAGCTCTCCTTCTTTGCATAGGAAGCCCGCTCTCGCGAGTTTGCGGTGAGTTGGAGGCGTTCCTTCGGGTAGATATGTGAAGTCCCCGTTGTTTAGAGTCCGTAAGCGAGAACAGACATAGGCATGATGTGTGAAGCCTACCCGAAAATTTTGGTCTGGATCGGTGATGTTGCATTGCATAAATGCCGGGGAAGACTCTGTGCTATTGGTTGTTTTTCGGGTTTTCTACATGGTAGATTGCAACAGGGAGCCTTGGGGATTAACCCTAAGGTGCACCCGGAAAACTAGGCTGATGCGTGATCTTGCCAACATGGAAGCCTGAGAGCCAACTTGAACATAACCGAGTTATGTGAAATTGTGTGATGAAAATGGGACTCGGGAGAAGTTTGACCTGCGCATATGGCTTAAATTGTCATTGCGACGTGAGCACAGGTTAGATGGAACCGTACCCATATCTATGTCGTTCGGGTTAAAGAGACCTAAGGTTACGCGACACTTTCTGTTGGCATAGATGAGAGTCTTTGGCGGTCTATGACTTAAATTGTCGTGACCCATGCCGGGAAGACAAATTGCTCATATGTTTGACCGTCAAAGTGGCGGTGGTGGGTTCGGAATGTCTATGGCTTTAACTGACGTGATATCGACCGGTTCACCGAGAATGTGCCCTGAGTGCATGGGGTGTGTGGCCGTTTGAGCCTACGCCTGTGATGTAATGAATATTATTATATTGCTCGCTTGTGCTAATAAAATTGCAGGGAAGGAGCATCGCCGCCCCGAGTCGGGGGAGGGATCGTTATAATTTGGTCAGCATTGCTGACCGTTGCCTTTTTGTTTGCCACCGTGCGGTGGTTATGTTGCTTACAGGTGCTGCTGGACCAAGCGGTCAATAGCGGGCTAAAGCCCAAAATGCGAAGCCGGCCCTTGAAGGCCTATTTCGAGTGTTTACTGCTTTATTCATGTATGACCGGCCTGCGTGCCGTGGTTTGAAAATCATGTAACATTAAGTGAACCATTTTGTAAGGCCTTAAGGCCAGTACTGGTGTATGTACTTCATTCCTGGTTGGCTATTCTAGTGGACATTCATGCTTTAGTGCTGGGTTCTTTATTTCAACTTACAAACTGCTTCCGCTAGAATGCTCTGTGTAGGATGTTATGATTGGTTGGATGGTTTCCATGAGTAACCACCCGGTCTGTCTGCGGCATACGACGTCGGGCCCCGGCCGGACCTACTGCTATATGTTATGCGACAGATAGAGGGTGTTACAAATAGTGTGAGTTAACTGACAGTATTACTCTACCGCTACAAAAGGTAAATGACATATCAACATCACATAATAGACTTATAGACACTAAGTTAGCAGCCAATGAAGGAATGAATTTGACATTCTTTAAAATTAAAGACTTACCTAAGGATAGCAGTAAGGTTGTGTTCCCCAACTTCAGCACGTTAGCTGTCTCGCCATTGACCACCGTCACAGACTCTCTTGCATCAGTGATCCCGGTCATCAGAGTAGCATTGTTGCAAACGTGGCACGTCGCCCCGAATCCAAGTTCCACTCCAAGCTGGCCTTAACATTTATGACCATTACAACAAAGTCGGAAGGCTCAGCTAGGCTAACCATATTAGTTTGGTTACCATCTTATGGTGCTTTGGTTCTTTCCCTTTTAGGGAGCTTGCATTCAGATGCGCTGTGCCCCCACTTATTGTAGTTAAAACACTTGCCCTTGAACCTTCTAGTGTGTTTGTTAGTGCCTACAACATGGGAGCTACCATGGGAGGGTTTGGTCCTTTTAGGGTTTGACATGCTTTTAGAACTGAGGACCATATTAGCCGCAGCCTTCTGCTTGCTGATAGTTACTAAAGCGCGTCGAGTCCTATTTTCATCCTCAATGTGGATGAATCGCTTGAGGTCATTTAGACCAACCTGCATCTTCTTGCGGTACATTTCAATTTTGAAACTATATAATGTGAAAGACAACTTATACACAATTGTGCCCGCAACAAAACTATCGGGCAGAGAGATATTCTCACTGTGCAAGAAATCGACTAAGTTTTCAAAAGCAGATACCTGAGGGAGAATGACTTTCTCCTTGTCAAACGTGAAAGAATGAAACTTGTCCACCATGTGTGCTTTCGACAGGTCCTCCTGCCTGAAGTGCTCCTCCAGAGCCTCCCATATCTCCTTAGCAGAGCTCATCTTGATGTAAGTCTTGGCTAGGTTAGAAGATAAGCAGCTCAATAGGTAATCACTACAGAAGTCTTTATCGGAAACCCACTGAGCTTCTTCATCAGTCCCCATAACATCAGCATGAGCAGACTGAACGATGTAGAACACATTTAGATACTTCATCCCAAACTGGGTATTCAGCTTCCAGTCATTGAACTCGGTTGCAGTGAACTTTTCCAACTTGAGCATCAGCACCGGAGACAAAAAATTTCCCCTTTCATAATTTTGATGATAGTAGACACAGGAAATCAAAAAATGGTCCACTCAGCGCCAAAAAGTAGCACTCAATGCCAAGCAAGGCCACTTGACACCAAACATGCCACTCGAAGCCAGACAAGGTCCACTCGACGCCAGGCAAGGTCCACTCAACGCCTAATGGCTGGACTCAATGCTTGGACGTGGACTCAACGCCTAGAGTCTGAACTCAACTCTTGGAGGCTGGACTCAACGCTGTCGACGACGGAAGGTCACCACTCAATGCCAACGAACTGCAATCAACGCCAAAAGGCTGGACTCAACACCTTGCGGCTGGAGTCGTCGAGCAGCGGGGTTCGTCAAGCAGCGGGAATTTGTCGAGCAGTGGAAATTCATCGAGCAGTGGGAATTCGTCAAGCGGCTGGGAATTCGTCGAACGCAGAACGACTAACGATTTGTTGAACGACTGGGAATTCATCGAATGCAGAAAGGCTAGTGATTTGTCGATTGGCTGGGAATTATTCGAACGCAGAACTGCTAGAGATTCGTCGAACGACTGGGATTTCGTCGAACGCAGAACGGTGCCGGCAGACACTGAATGCAGGAGACGTTTCTTCCTTCTCGATCGATCACTAACGGCGACGACGCAAGTTCTCCATCTTTCCCGATCTGGATCCCACTACCTTTTCCCGAGCGGAGCTGACGAGATCTTCCCTATTCCAGATAGCGGGAACGATCAACAACAACGGCCAGATCCTTGTTTTTACCAGTGACGTCCAAATCTCCTCCACCGGCAAGCAACGATAGCGGGATATTTCTCCTTCCCGATGAAAACTGGCGGAGATGGCAGTGAGATCTCTTGGCTTGCATTCGGCGACAGAATCGTGAATCCTGACCAGATAGGAGAAAGGCAGCGGTGCACGACATGTATTCCGGCGGCCAAAAACGAGAATGGTAAACGGTTACAGGATGCAAAATCGTGAGCGACAGGGGGCCGTTTGCCTATTTATACCCACCTAGGGTCAACAGGTATAGTATTCCACTTTGATCACCACTTGGATGTTTCAAGAATGTGGGTGTTGCTTGAAGCATTCAGATGGGGATCTAGGTGGAATACCCTACTCGTTGCCCCTAGGTGGGTATAAATAGGCAAACGCAAAGAGTTTCTATGGTTATCGGATCTGCACATGTCCGAACTGACCCATTATGCCTCTGAACCTGTTATTCGTCCAAATATGCACAAACACTATTGAGGCGCCCGATAGGCATGTAGGGTAGATTTATTGTGCATGTTATCACCCGGATGGGGAGCTATTCATGGCTACTTTAGGGGATCGAGCTTTTTTTTATGTTGGGCAGCCTTTCTTCAAGCTCACGGATCATCTTTGTTGGGTCATGTTGTGTAGTTGGGGAGGGCTCCTTGATTCATATTTGGGAGGATCATTGGATTCTATGACCTGCTAGCTTTTGAATGTCCTCACCGCGGCTGGTGGGAGGTTCCTTGTGTAACACCCCATCCGTCACGTGGGATATAACAGAAGGTCCGGCCGTGGCCCCATGCTATATTCCATGGACAGTCAACAGAGTTACATATTAATACCAAATTACTATAATACAATACCGAAACCCAACACAAAGCATTCTAGCGGAAGCTTTTAAATATGTTGGAAGAACCTATCATAGAACATGAATGTCCACTACAACCCAAAGTAGGAATGAAAGAACAAATACACATACAGTCTTGGACTTATGACCTTACAATGTTTTCTTAAACAAAAGTGTTTTACATACTTCGACACGCAAGCCGGCTATACATGAAAATAACAAAGTAAACACTTCGTTTTGGCCTTCAAGGGCCAACACAACATCAAGGGCTTTAGCCCGCTACTTGCCACTTGGATCACCTGTTCCTACAAGAACGATCCACCAAACGGTAGCAAAACAAGGCAATAGCCTGCTAAAGCTGACCAAATTATAACGACCCCACCCCTTACTCGGGGCGGTGGAGCTCCTTCCCTACAATGTATTAGCAAAAAAAACATCGTAATGAAAGTGCAATTTAAGCACACTTCACCACAGGTGTAGGCACGAACGGTCACACGCCCCGTGCTCCCAAGGCACATTCTCGGTGTCCGGACAAAAACCAGTGACTCACCGTCGTTCACAAGACGACAATAAACATGAGCATTTTGGTAGTCTTTACGGCCTGCGCAAGGCCTAAGACCTGTAACTATGCCTGCGACAGGTAACATTACCCACGGACGCACCAGATAGCTACTGGGTAGGTTCAGCCCTTTCCCGTTGGTCACATCGCCGAGCAAAAACTACCACGATGCGGGTTGGCCTCCCCATTCCAATTTATCAAAACAATAAATAACCCCGTTATGATTTACGGGTGGCTCGCAGACCACCTGGTTGGGCTCCCAGAGCTCTCAGCCCCACATCACAGGCCCCAGTTCTCCACGACATAGGCCACAAACAAAGCTCCTAAGGAGCTACCGCCTGCACTATCACTACCGCCCCGCGGTATCTGGCAGAAATGCGATTCTGCCCTGTTTTCTGGGTGCTCCTTGGAGTTAGTCTGCAAGGTTTCCTGCTGCAATCTACCGTGTAGAAACCCGAAAAACAAACATCACGGAGTCTTCTCCAGCCAATACAAGCATAATGAAAAACATCACCAATCCATACCAACCTGTCCAGATGGGCTTCACACACCATGCCTATGTTCATACTTCGATTCCGAACTCTACCTGCAAAAACTACGGGGATATATCGTATCTACCAGAAGGAAAAACCGCACGCTCACCGCACACTCACAGGAGAGGGATTCCTATGCAAAAAGAAGAGGACTTCACATGTCCAAGTTGAGAATCGTTACCCTTTGCGCTCTCTTTGGTGCCATGCAAAATTTCTAGATGGATGAACGCGACCGCAATGACCTGGCCTCCATAGATCTGGACTCGGCTTGGGAATCAGAGCTTCAGAACTTCAACGGCGGTGAGATCACTCTCCGACGCCGCTGCTTCTCCTCCAAGAAGAACAGGCTGACTTCAAATCCAAAAGAAAAATGAAGTGAAAACAGCCAAATAGGCATATATGCCAAGCTACTGTCGCGCGGTAAGTAGCTACCGCCGCACAGTACCTTAATTCAACGCCTTGTTTCGAGTGAAACCATCCAAACCCTTAAATCACATGCCGACACGTGGCCACGTTGTTTCGTAAATGCTACCACCGCGCGATAGAACGCTAACGCCGAGCGATAGAGAGCGTTGGTTCCGACTTCTACCGCCCGCGGTAACACTATCGCAGGGCGATAGCTTTCCGAGAGGTCTTCCATATTAAATCCCTGGCTACCGTCATGTGGTACATCTTTTCTCGAGAGCTCGACGTTCTTTGGAGAGTTCGACGAAAACCCTGGGATTACCGCCACACGGTAACTAGCTACCGTCAGGCGACAACCCCCAGAGGAGCATCTCCCGCCTTATAAATTTTGGGACGTTACAAATGTAATGCCCCAGGTTCAGGAAACGCTTTTCTGGAAGGTACCGCGCGGCGTTAGAGCTACCGCTGGCGGTAGCTCGGTGCTCTCAGCGCTCTCGATGCTCTCGGCGTCTCAGTGCATGCTAGTGCCGGGCGGTAATGTATACCGCGCGGCGGTAGTTCGCTCGGCGATTAGGTCGTGGCACTCAGCGCTCGACGTTCTCGAGAACCGCGAGCACGCAGCGGCAGCGGAAGCGCGGGGCGGTAGGTTGACGATTTATTTGATATAGCTCTCGGGTTGTTACCGCGTGGCATTAACCTTAACGTTGGCGATAACCTAGCTTTGTCGTTTCCTTCCAAATGTGTAAACTACCGCGCGGCAATAGTTTTATACCGCGTGGCTGTGTCATGACAGTTATGACGTGTCCACTTGTCGCCGCCCAATTGGATGGCTGAGCGATGACATACTCGAGAAGCTGAACGATTGGGCTACCGCGTGGCGGTATCTTCCTACTGCGCGGTGGAAGCTCTCGTAAACTTTATTCTTGGAGGAATCAGGACCATCCACCAGTTAGGATTTCCCAACTCATTTCTTCATTGGCTCTCTCTTTCTAAGTTCTAAAGAGAAGGGAAAGTGAAGAAGGAAGAAGAAGGAAGAGATCCCACCACCATTGGAGTTTCGAAGCTCTGATTCGCAATCTGAGTCCGGATTTGGGGATGCAAGGTCATTGTGGTCGCGTCCATCCATCTAGATCTTGGGCATGGCACCGAAGAAACCGCAAAGGGTAATGATTCTCTACTTGGATATGTGAAGTCCTCTTCCTTTTGCATAGGAAACCCTCCCACGCGAGTGTGCGGTGAGTGTGTGGTATTCCTTCGGAGATTATCCTTGTAGTTTTGTATATAGAGTTTAGAATCGAAGTACGAACATAGGCATGGTGTGTGAAGCCCATCCAGACAGGTTGGTCTGGATTGGTGATGTTTTCATTATGCATGTATTGCCGGAGAATACCCCGTGCCGTTTGCTTTTCGGATTTCTATGCGGTAGATTGCAGCAGGGAACTTTGGGGACTAACCCCAAGGATTACCCGGAAAACTGGACAGAAACGCATTTCTACCAGGTACCGTGCTGTGGTAGTGTTACCGCCGGAGGTAGCTCTGTGAGGCCTGTCTCGCGGGGACCTGGGGGCTAGTGTGTGGGGCTGCGTGCTCTAGGATCCCAACTTGGTGGCCTGAGAGCCGACCTTGTGCATAACTGGGTTTTGTACTTGAAAGGTTCTTAACTGAAGGTTAGCTAATCACCTAGAGGGGGGGGGGGTGAATAGGTGTTTGAGGTTTTCTTAGTTCTTTTGATGATTTTAAATAAATCTATCTAGAGCTTGTCCTTATCACCAACAATAAATCAGAAAACAAGCACACAACAAACACACAAAGATTTATAGTGGTTCCCCAATTAGGTACATTCACTTTTCCTCCCACATATCCAACTGATTTGTTGGACAAGGCGCAAACTCCACCACTATGCTCCTCAGAGCTTACACCTCAAGCCCTTAGTATTATACACAAATTCTTCACAGAATTCAAACTCAGAACCACAATGGTTCCTACCTCAGAGCCCTGCAAAGCTCCTACAGCTCAGTGATCCACTAATCACCTACCTCAGCCTTATTTCTAAGGCCTACAACTCAGGCTCTTCAGCCCTACAGCTTCAGGTACACAACCCTACTCTCAGAGTGTTGCAACACTCCTACAACTCAGTACCCTTCCAGGTACCTACAACTCAGCCTCCTCCAAGGCCTACAACTCAGTGACACACTTGTCACCTACAGCTCAGTGACTCTCCAGTTACCTACCTCTGGCATAAGACCCTACACTCAGGCTGGGAGGATAGCCCTGCCTCAGATCCACACTTGGATCCTACCTCAGAGAGAAGCACTCTCCTACCTCAGGCAATTAAGCCCTATAGCTCAGATCCATACTTGGATCCAACCTCAGTACCCCAACAGGGCACCTACCTCAGTGACTAATTAGTCACCTAACTCAGGCACAAAGTGCCCTACACTCAGATTCAGATAAACTGAACCATACAGGAAGTGAATACAGAATAATTAAGGGAAATAAGCAACTAACTCAGAGATAAATCTCTGAGTCTACCTTGCTGGATTGAGCAGATATCAGTCTAGCACTCTTGCTGTAGAAGGAATTAGTCCTATTCTACAACTAACACTTTTCTGCTGTACAAATAAACAACTATCAGCTTGCTGAATGGATGAATCAGCTTCTCTGTTCTGGAAATAACTATCTTGCTGAACTTGAATAGATTCATCTAACTTCCTTTACCTTTTTGGACTGTCTCTGTTGGACTTGAGCTTTCAAGCTTGATGGAGAAGAAGATGTCTAGTCTCCTATAAATTTCTTTCTGTATTTTCTGCGTTTGTTCTTTTTTCTGTTTGATTTTTTTCGTTGGCCTAATCCCTTTTCTTTTTTCTTTTTATATGCGTTGATTTGAATGAACAACACAATTGTATATGGGCCCAGCCAAGGATTGGTGAGCCCCACCTTCTTCAGAAAAGGATAAGACAGCTTTTGGTGCCACTGCAGCTTTCCCGCATTGTCTACGTGTAAGTTGACTTTGATGACGTCAGCAATGGTCATCACCATTTGGACTTAGAAAATATTCCAGAAATACATAAAGCATTGAGTGATGTTAAGTCACTCAACGCCATCTGTCTTGGCACTCAACACTTCTGGACTTGTGAATTTTCTCTAGATTTGTCTCAGCGGTTCTGTCTCAGCGGTTCTTATTTATAGCTGAGACAAGCTTCTGTCTCAGCATTTTTTTCTCAGCGATCTCAGCACTTTATTCTTAACTACCGAGACAACCTTCTGTCTCAACGCTTTCTTCTCAGTGGTCTCAATGATTTCTTCTTAACTGCTGAGACAACCTTCTGTCTCAGTGCTTTCTTCTCAGCGGTCTCAACACTTTCTTCTTAGCTATCTCAGTGCTTTCTTCTCAGCTATCTCAGCTGTCTCAGCGCTTTTTGCCTTAGTTAATTTTTCTGGCTTTAGCTGCGTTCGACAATCTGTGCACTGAGCTCGACGAACTCTGATCTTTTCAACAGTCTCAGCGCTTTTTGCCTTAGTCAATTTTTCTAGCTTTAGCGCGATAAGTGTTGAGCTGAGCTCGACGAATTGCACACTGAGCTCGACGAACTACAAGCTGAGCTCGACGAATTTTGAATCCTGAGCTCTTGAGCTTATCCCAAGGAATGTTGAACTGAGCTCGACGACCAACGAGCTGTGCTCGACGAATTTTGAGTTTACCACCAAACTCATCTTCTTCACCTGTCCAATCATGGACTACATGCATGCAAGAACTAGAGCACATATCAAATACATTACATGTGTATGTCATTGACCCATTTGACTTCTTACAAATCTGGGATTTTGGGATCAATAGACCCAACAATCTCTCCCTATTTGAAGAAGTCAAAACAATACATGTCATTGACAACACAACATATTCATCATAGACAAAATTTAACATTAGTAGAGTGTGGAAATGTTACCATATTTCTCCAGCCTGTGGAGAATTACTTACTCCCCCAGGCATGCTGCCATCCATATTATTTCACCGGTCTATTATTTTTACCCCTTTGACTTCGGATCAATAGACCCAACAATCTCCCCCATATTTCTCTAGTCTGTGGAGAATTACTTACTCCCCCTGGCATACTACCATCTATATTATTTCACCAGTCTATTCTTTTTACCCTTTTGACTTCTATCCTCCCCCTTTTTGACTTCTACAATAGGGAGCATTTTGAGGGGTTTTCTCCCCCTATCTATATGGAGTAGATTTTCCCATTGTGACTGAATCCAGTTCAGCTATTGGGCTAGCTCCCCCTCAATAATTGCACACCATCTTTATTATCTGTAGGGAGAACTTATACTACCTGCAAAATTGATAGTGCAGCATATGGTAGAAGAGGGACTTGAAGCTATACAAGATTCAACATACCCAATTCAAATTTGAAGGTGTTGAACTTGGCTTCATCTAGTGGCTTAGTGAAGATATAAGCCACTTGCTTGTCTATGGAGACAAACTCAAGGCAGATGTCCTCCCTTTCCACATGTTCTCTAATGAAATGATACCTAATTTCTATATACTTAGTCCTGCTATGGGAGACAGGATTCCTAGCTATAGAAATTGCACTAGTAGAATCACAAAAGAGTAGAGTTCTACTTATCTGAATATTATAGTCATAAAGTTGATGCTGGATCCACAACAACTGAGCAAAGCAGCCTCCAGCTAATATATACTCTGACTCTGCTGTTGATATTGTAACACTTGTTTGTTTCTTGTTGTTCCAAGAGGCAAGCCTTCCAACTAGAAATTGATAGGATCCTGAAGTGCTCTTTTTGTCCTCCTTGCAACATGCAAAATCTGCATCTGAATAGCCTGTTAGTTCAAATTCCCCATTCCTGGGGTACCATAGGCCAAGATCTGGGGTGCCCTTAAGATATCTCAAGATTCTTTTCACAGCAGTGTAGTGAGACTCTTTAGGGCAGCCCTGATACCTAGCAAAGACACATGTTGCATACATAATGTCAGGCCTACTTACAGTGAGGTAGAGAAGGGAGCCAACTATACCTCTATACAGAGTTTGATCAATAGGCTTCCCTGGATCATCTTTGCCTAAAGGCATACTTGAGCTCATGGGAGTTCTTATGGTGGAAGCATTCTCCATGTCATATTTCTTGATTATCTCCCTGGTGAACTTTGACTGGGATATGGATAGACCATCATCAGTCTGTTTTACTTGGAGTCCCAAGAAAATTTTTAGTTCACCCATACTACTCATCTCAAACTTCCCCTACATAAGTTTTGCGAACTTCCTGCAGAGGTTATCATCAGTAGAGCCAAATATTATGTTATCAAAATAAATCTGGACTAGGATGATCTTGCCCTAAGATTCCCTTAGGAATAGGGTCTTGTCTATCTTCCCCCTTGAGAATGTTTTCTCAATAAGGAAGTAGATAATGTCTCATACCATGCTCTGGGGCTTGCTTGAGCCCATAAAGAGCTTTCCTAAGTCTATATACAGTAGTAGGAGAGTTAGAATATACAAAACCTAGATGCTGCTCTACATAAACCTCTTCCTTCAAGTCTCCATTCAGGAAGGTAGACTTGACATCCATCTGGAATACCTTAAATCCCTGGAAGGCTGCAAATGCAAAGAACAGTCTGATTGCTTCCAACCTTACAACTGGGGCAAAAGTCTGATCATAATCAATCCCCTTTTCCCATCTATAACCTTTGGCCACCAGTCTAGCTTTATTCTTTATTACAATACCATTTTCATCAAGTTTATTTCTGAAAATTCACTTGACTCTAATGACATTGTGTCCATCTGGTCTGGGAACCAACTTCCAGACCTTGCAACTTTTGAACTGGTTCAGTTCTTCTTCCATTGCACCAATCCAGAATTGGTCTTGATTTGCATCTTCAATTTCTTGGGCTCTTCTTGTGACATGAAGCTGGAATAGAGAGCTGTGTTAAGACTCCTGCTTCCGGTCTGTACACCTTGGTTAGAATCACCTATTATATGATCTGGAGGATGATCTCTCAGATATTTGACTGCAGGGGCAGCCTGACTGCTTCCTGCTGATTACTATTTTCTTCAGCAGGTTGGTCTTCATTTCCATCTTGACTGTCATGTGCTTCCTCTAGACAACACCCCTCTTCACATTCTTCATGCATAGTTGGGTCTTTATCTTTGATGGAGAGTTTTTCTATCATGAATTCTGTACCTACAGAGCTAGGCAAAGAGCTTGACAGCTCATTATCAATCATGCATGACTCATCAAACACTACATGGACAGATTCTTCTACATGCCATTATTTAGGATGAAACACTTGCAACCAAATATCCTGAAATAAGATATGTTTGCTTTTCTGCCCTTCAAGATCTCATAGGGAGTCTTCTTCTGGCCTTTGGTGATAGAAGCTCTATTGAGCACATAACATGCATCATTAACTGCCTTAGCCCAGAAATATTCAGGGAGAGATGTGTCACTCAATAATGTTCTCCCAGCTTCTATGAGAGTCCTGTTTTTTCTCTCAGCTAACCCATTTTGCTGGGGTGTTCTTGGAGAGGAGAATTCTTGATGAATCCCTTGCTCTTCACAGAATGTAGTCATAGCAGCAGACTGAAACTCAGTTCCATGGTCACTTCTCATTTTGACCACAGAACATGCAAGCTCATTCTGAATTTGCCTGACAAAATTCGTGAAGATTTCAAGGGTTTCATCCTTTCTTCTAAGGAAGAATAGCCAAGTAAACCTGGAATAGTCATCAACCACCACAAGGGTGTAGACCTTCCTACCTAGACTATGAACAGGCATAGGACCAAACAAGTCCATATGCAGGAGATACAAGCATCTCACTGAGTACTTGGCCCCAATGCTCTTGAAAGAGGTCTTAGTCTGCTTACCCTTTTGGCAAGCAGCACAGATACCCTCCTTGAAGCATTTATTTTGGGACCATTCCTAACAAGCTCATCACTTAAGAGCTGACAAATGGTTTTATATTTCAAATGAGCCAGTCTCTTGTGCAATTGGTCACAATACAAGACTTTGTCATTTGCAACTAGGCATATAAGGTGTTAACCCCGAAATCGGCAATCCTTCCCAAGACAATCAACTCGCTAGTCGTGGCCTGCCCCGGGTGACTCCTAGAGGTCGCGACGCCTTAGGGTGGGCGGACAGAACTTTATGTCCGCTCAGGCCGCATGGCTTGGGCGGTCTCAGCTGTCTGACCGCCCAGGTCGCGCGTTGTTCCTTTAGTTGGCAGGAGCCGCGGACTGCTTCCGCAGTACGCACCTGCAGACCGCGCACCTTGTCAGCTTAACCAAAGGTTTCTCAACAGATGCCCCCATTTGCCGGTCTCAGATGTCTATCCGTCCAGACCGCCCAAACCACCAAAGCAAAAGTGGCGACCTGCCCCCAGGCCGCCTGCCAGCTACCTCTGTTTCCACCTCGCCAACATGCATTGCCTGCCTCGTCAGTTCGGCAGGTCACCCATCCATTGTCATCCAGCAGTATGGCCAATCAACATCATCAGTCCGCCTACGAAGCGCAGATGCTCCAGCCGGCTACCCGCAAAGATCAGCAGCATCCAGTTCTCGCGAGCTGAGCGGACTCGAAGTGCAGTCAATCCTTCTCGTTCGCCTAAATTGATGAATCTCAGCAGTCTCAGCAGGCCTCATCTTCGTTCAAAGATATCGGCGGACTATAACTAGTCAGCAGGCGCGGACTCAGCGGATTCGCTATGCAGCCCACCATTCCTCATCTCCAGCACCCGCTTCTCTCCGACAGCAGGGTCAACCTCCTCAGCCCGCACAGCCTTGGCGCGGGTTCGAACAATAGTGGCAGACTCCTCCCAGCCCGCCAGGCAGCAGAACCTCCAGAAGGCAGTCCCAGACCGCGCAGCCTCGTGCAGACTCAGCGGGCACTCCTCAGCTCGCACCCCTTAACGCTCGTTCAGTTCAGCAGCAGCGGACTCTGCGGATTCTCCACGCAGTCCGCCGCATAGCTTCCAGCTCCCGCTTCCCAGCAGCGGGCAGATAGTCCTTCAGCCCACACATTCTTGGCGCGGGCTCGATCAGCTCAGTAGGGGCGGACTCTCCTCCAAGTCTGCCGTCAGCAGGACCTGCTCCAGAAGCATGCCCCAGTCCGCGCGGCCTGTTGTGGTCTCGGAGGACTCCATCCTCTCCACGCTCAAGTTACCGTCTCACCGGGGTTAACGTCACCGGAAGCCGTTACCTCCTCGGGCCTATAAATAAACCCCCATGCCTCTCATTTAAGGGGGACACAACATCTCCAAGGTGCTCACGCTTGAAGACAGCCCTCAGCAAGCTCATCTCCAGCCCCTGCGGACTCCTCTTCTCAGTCCGCACCCTCTCTGTTCTTAGTCGCGCGGCCTGCCGACCTGGCTCTCCAGTCCGCGCGGTCTCTTTTTTCCCTTAACCATGCAGTTTGCCGGCCTCCAAGCTCAGTCGCCGCGGCTTCCTCTAGCACTCTTTCCTTAGCCGCCAGCTTCCTATTTGTACCCCTTTATTGCTTTCTTGTAAAGGTGTATAGCAAGCTGTAATAACTCAATATTAATCAAAGGAAAGCCCGTCGTAAGAGTGGCATTTAAGCCGCGGCGGGCGAAGTCTGTTGTTGCCACTGCTAATGGCCCCCTTTCTTCTTCTCAGCTCACCTTAACTCTCTCGGTGCCAACCTGCAAGCACAACCGTTAAAGTAACCATCTGATCGACTGCTCCTGATCAACCTCCTTCACTAATCATCAGCATTCCCGGCTGCTCTCAGCCAACCTCTCCTCTATCCCTACAACCCTCGGACAAGCACTTGCTCCACTCTCGAGCACTCAGAAGCTTCCTCTTCTCCTCCTCAACCCCGCAACCTTCTTACTCTTCTTCACCTTGCCCGTGAGATCGAACACTCCTTTGTGCTAACTAGGCGGTGCCATTTTCGCGCGTCAACAGTTAACACGCGACCTTTATATCCGAACAGATGGTGAACACCGACAGTTAGCAATGTCAGATCTTCACTCAGCCGAGAACCTTGCTCAATCAAGTCCTAGAGATGATCCTCTCTGGGAAGCCTTCGAGCAATCACGCCGTGAAAATGCTCAGCAGTTCCAAGCGATCAACAAAATTCTTGCTACAATCACCCACCAGTTGCAGACTCAACCTACAGCAGCTCCAGTTGCTCCAGCTGCTCCGATCAATCCAACCCCAACATTGGAGCATTAACAAGCTTATCCTCCAGCTTGCCCGCCGGTCTATCGTCCTTACACAACAACCTTCCCGCAAGGGCATGCAGCCCCTTTGCAACCTCAAGATGAAGAGTTTGCAGCTCGTCAAAACTTCTTCCAGGAAGCAGCCCGGGGAAGTCCTGCAAGATTTCTCAACTTTCAGGTAAGTCATCCTTACCCATCAGCTCCTGCCTTTGCTCCTCCTGCAACAACTTTTCCCTTTTATCCTCCTGCTTCTTTTGCAGCTGCAGCTTATGCTTCCTTTTATCCTTATGTTGTAGGAGAACAGGAAGAGTCGTCACCCTTTACAGAGAATGTTCATCATGAACCTACTCCAGCTTACTTCAGAGAGCCCCGGCTACCGATCTTTACTAGAGAGACTAATCCAGTGAAGCATCTTCAAGCCTTCGAATCAGCCGTTGCTCTCAAAACTCTTTCAGATGCAACTAAGTGCAAGCTCCTTGTCACAATCTTTGATGGGCAAGTGAGGGACTGGTTCTATGGTCTTCACCCTCACTCCATCACTTCCTTTGCTGATCTGCGAAGGGAGTTCTTGCTCAATTTCTCTATCTCAACAAAGAGAAAGGGCGGTCATGAAGCCCTCTTTGTGATCAAGCAACGTGGGAATGAAACTTGGTCTCAGTTCGCTGATTGATTCCAAAGAGAAATCTTGGACATCAAGATTGTTGGTCAAGAAATGTACTGAGTGGCTCTTATCCACGGTCTTCGTGAAGGGCCGCTCAAGTTTGAAGCCGATGTTCGATCACCGAGAACGTACCAAGAGTTGATTGCCTTAGCCAACTCATACATCTGAGGCGAAAAGAGCAACCCAGGCTTCGTCTCCAAGCTTATATCAAAGAAAGATCCTTCTCACAAGCAGCCTCCGAGGCCTCCTCACAATGATTTCCCAACTCACTCAAGGAAGGGAAGAAGGTTTCAGCGCCATCGATACCCTTTCCCGAGCCGTGATCATGCTCAAGATCAGTCGCTACTACCATCAGCTCCATCTTCACAAATAGCTGCAGTTTATCAACATCAAGACGATGACTTGCATGAGTCAGAACTAGACGAAGCCATGCTAGAAGTAAGACAAGTCATGAAGGACAGGGCTAACTGCAAAAGGCCTTATCGACCAGCTGATCAAAGATCCAAAGACTCAGATCCATACTGCA
Source organism: Platanthera guangdongensis (assembly GCA_039583875.1). Classification (NCBI taxonomy): domain Eukaryota; kingdom Viridiplantae; phylum Streptophyta; class Magnoliopsida; order Asparagales; family Orchidaceae; genus Platanthera; species Platanthera guangdongensis. The sequence continues at coordinate 14,312,891 of CM077165.1, forward strand.
AATTCCACAAAGAGCTAGGACACCTGATAGAGGACTGCCGAGCACTCCGACAACTGATGCAAAGGATGCTCCAGCAGGGTAAGATGCGTGACCTGTTTTCCAAAGATGATCGCCATGATCCAGCAACCTCAAAGGGCAAAGAAGTTACAGACATTCCCTGTTCCTTAAGAGGAGTGAGCTTAGTCAAAGATCACCCTCTCCTTGTTGTTCACAATCCTGTTGAATGCTTCGATGCCGATGCCGAGGGCGCGCTTGGAAGACTATTCTAAGCCGACAAAGGACTTCATAGTTCTTTAAATTTTTTCACAACCATGATGGGTTATCTCTACTCTTACTCTTTCAAACATTTCCTCTACAAAACACTTCTACGTGGTCCTTCTTGCATTTCAATAAAATTTACTTCAAAGATCCTGTACTGACACATTTCCCTTTTTGGAGTGCTTCTTCCTCTATTTTAATCTTTGCCAAAGAGATCGCTAAACCACTGAGATATCGCCGAGTCTTGCTATAGGCCCCCTCGAGATTGGATTCTGGCGTAAGGCCACAATGACCACATATCGCGGGGAGTTTTCGCATATGTGTAGTGGGGGCTATCCAACTCTCATACGGAGGAATACAAGACTTCGGATCCTAGCCAGTATCTGACACAGAGTGTGTGCTAGGGAGGCCCCATATGTTAGCTTTGCTGTGCTCCATTGAGCATACATTACAGTTACGCTGATCTTTGCTTGACAAGCAACGACGACCAAGCATAGCCTTGTCTCTTCGATCATCTCACAACTATGATGGTCGAACACTCTTTGGTGCTCTCAATCCATGCTTTCGCAGGGTCCACAACTCCACTGATCTTTCCACAGACAAGCAATGCTTTAGGCCACTTGGCGCAACTAGTCTCATTGATCAGTGATGTTGTAACTCGAGGCATGAGAGCAGTGCGTCTAGCTATGCTTCTCAGGATTTCCCGTGCTTTTCTCTTTTGTGCCCTTCTAAAGGATGTGCGGCTAGCCCGCTCTTAGTAGGACTATACTCGTGATGACCTTCCTCAGGCAAGCAATGCATAAGGCCCACGAGTGATCTCCTGTGGCAGCATCTAGTCTTTCTTGGTCATCTCCGAGTATAAACCTCTTTTTTGTCAACTGCCTCTTTCACAGGTTAACAGGTTAAATCCGACCTACCAAAAGGATTAACAAACATTCATTTTGCTTGTGCTCATCTCATATGCGTTGCCTGCATAATATCTATCAGCCTTGTTATTAGAATCTAGTTAAGATCAGCAGAATTCATCAGACATTTCTTCTGCTATATGATCATATCGACCTTGCCTCATCAACAACTAATACCTGCAAGCCTCATCCAGGTACTTGCAGCATAGTTCACTATATTATGTCTGCTGCTCACTCTTCTCTTTGCAGTGATTAGCAAGCACTCGCAAGTTCCCTTCAGGTACTTGCAGCTTAGTTCACTATATTATGTTTGCTGCTCACTCTTCTCTTTGCAGTGATTAGCAGACACTCGCAAGTTCCCTTCCAGGTACTTGCAGCTTAGTTCATTATATTATGTCTGCTACTCACTCTTGTCTTTGCAGTGATTAATAAGCACTCGCAAGTTCCCTTCCAGGTACTTGCAGCTTAGTTTATTATAATATGTCTATTGCTCACTCCTCTCTTTATAGTGATTAGCACACACTCACAAGTTCCCTTCCAGGTACTTGCAGTTTAGTTCATGTATGCTGCTCACTCTTCCCTTTGTAGTGATTAGCAGACACTCGCAAGTTCCCTTTCAGGTACTTGCAGTATAGTTCATTATAATATGTTTGCTGCCCACTCTTCCCTTTGCAGTGATTAGCAGGCACCTGCGAGTCTTATTCAAGTACTTGCAGCTTAGTTTTTTTATCATGCCTGCTTCTAACTCTTTTCTTGCAGAGATCAGCAGACACTTGCAAGTTTCTTCACAGGTACTTGCAAGCTACTTTCACATATTTTGTCTGCTCCTAACTCTTTTCTTGTAGAGATCATCAGACACTTGCAAGTTTCTTCACAGGTACTTGCAAGCTACTTTCACATATTTTGTCTGCTTCTAACTCTTTTCTTGTAGAGATCAGCAGACACTCGCAAGTTTCTTCACAGGTACTTGCAAACTACTTTCACATGTTTTACCTGATTCTAACTCTTTTCTTGCAGAGATCGGCAGACACTTGCAAGTTTCTTCACAGGTACTTGCAAGCTACTTTCATATATTTTGTCTGTTCCTAACTCTTTTGTTGCAGAGATCAGCAGACACTTACAAGTTTCTTCACAGGTACTTGCAAGCTACTTTCACATATTTTGTCTGCTCATAAATCTTTTCTTGTAGAGATCAGCAGACACTTGCAAGTTTCTTCACAAGTACTTGCAAGCTACTTTCACATGTTTTACCTGCTCCTAACTCTTTTCTTGCAGAAAACAACAGACACTTGCAAGTTTCTTCATAGGTACTTGCAAGTTATTATGCTCCTATGTTTTCCTCTCACCTTCATTTTGCAGAATTCAATAGAAGACACATCTTCCTCATTTTGCAAAGGTAAACCCTGGTACACACAAGGTGTACCTCCCATACATGCCTACACTAACTTTCCTCATGGCAGTAGCCAGATTAAATCCCTGATTACTGCCATGTGGTAACAACTTTCCGCCGCGCGATACATCTTTTCTCGAGTGCTCGACGTTCTTTCGAGATCTCGATGAAAACCCTGGGGCTACCACTGCGCGGTAATTGGCTACCATCGGGCGACAACCCCAGAGGAGCATCTCTCTCCTTATAAAGTTTGGGGTGTTACACCCTGAGCATAAATGGCTGAATTAATACGGAGTGGCCTATTGGGATAGAGGGCACACAAGCCCGACCAGAGCACCTACAAATTAGTTCGAGCAAGTACCTGCATAACTACTTAGTTGTATGCCGATACACAAAGACAAAACAAAATAACAGTAATAAAAGTGACACAAGAATTTAACGTGGAAACCCAATAGGGTGAAAACCACGGGACGATCAGAGTCCAACCCAGAAAGCCACCACTAAAATAAATGAAACAATAGACCATTACAAGGCTTTCCCTCCTCGATCCTTATAGGATCTTCACCAGCTTCACACTACATAATATAATAAATAGTAACAGAAAAACTACAAGTTGCCGACATCAGTGGACAAGACAGATTACACAAATCATTTCCAAGATGCCACTTCGAATTCTTGCCCAAATCTGCTCCAGATCCAATCCGTGTAGGTGAAGTACTCCTCGTCAACATCGTACAACGACGTCCGAAAGCTCTCCCAAACTAAGATGATAGCCGCAAAGGCCTCTCTAGAAGTCTTTCAATGCTTGAGATTGGAGAGAATTGGATGTCTTACCCCTCCTCCTTCATTCCTATTTATAGGGCCAAAACCAAGGAGGTAGGTGTGGAAGATGGCATGTGGATGAAGCTTCCATGAAGATTTCCTCGGTCAAAAACACATGTCATTTGACATGAAGCTTCCTGACAATTTCCTAGAAGCTTTCTTTAATAACACATGTTGATTTCCAGGTCAAAGACAGCTAATCCTTTTCATACTCGTCATGAAATACATGCTTGAAAGGTATGGTCAAAGTTGGCTAGCCTCTTTCACACTTAGGAGGAAATTATCTTAATCAATCTCCCCCTTTTCGACTAAATGAATAAAACCTGTCATTCTAAAAATCTTCCCCAGAGTCTTTAATCTGCCTCTCATCAGGTCCTCCATCAATATGTCTCCACATTCGAACAACAACACCAAATTCGAGTTAACGAGACTCAGACTCAACAAGTTTCTTCACAAAGGATGGGAACTGTTCCCAACAATTTATTCTCCCCTTTGCTCTATGTGTAAGGAACCTCCATACCTACAATCCTCATGCAGTTCACGAACTTTCCTCTCGACATGGTCTTCGTAAGAATATCTGCTCCATTATCATCCATGTGCACCTTCTGCAAATCTAGTTCTTTCTGCTTTAGAGTATCATATATCCAATGATACCGCATGTTAATATGATTGGACCTCGAGTGGAAGGTGGTATTTTTCCCCAAATGAATCAAACTTTGACTATCATATAAGAGAATGTAGCGCTCCTGAGTGAAACCCAACTCTTTGATGAAAAGCTTCATCTAAAGAAGCTCTTTTCCTGCCTCAGTGACTACAATAAACTCTATCACTGTAGTAGACAATGTGATGCACTTTTACAGTCTACACTTCCACGATATAGCTCCCCCTGCAAACAAGATCAGGTACACAGAAGTCATTCTTTTGCAGTCCAAATCTCCAGCCATATCAACATCAGTGTAGCCCAGTAGTTCTGGCTCACTACCTCCAAACTTTAACATCGAGTCAGACATCCCATATAGGTATCTTATAATCCACTTCACAACATTCCAATGCTCTCTCCCGGGGTCTGAGAGAAACCTACTAATAGTTCCAATCGCATGTGCTATATCAAGGCATGTTACACCATCACGTACATAAGACTGCCAACTGCAAAAGCATAAGGGACCTTCTACATCTCCTCTTTCTCCTCAAGTTTTCTTGGGAATTGGTCAACAGTAAGTCTGAAGTGAGCTGCAAGTGGCGTGCTTACCTTCTTTTCTTGATCCATACTAAATCTCTGTATCACCTTCCTGATGTATCTCTCTTGCAATAACCAAAGTATCTTTGAGCCTCTATCTCTCCGAATATGCATCCCTAGGATGGTCTTCACATCTCCCAAGTCCTTCATCGCAAATGTGGAGCTTAATCTCCACTTTAGCTCAGCAATGCGCGCAGTGCTCCTCCAAACTATCAACATGTTGTCAACATAAATGAGTAATATAATGAAATCCTATGAAGCATATTGATTTACAAATACACAGTGATCAAGGGTGGTCCTCCTGCAGTTGATCTCCCCCATAAAAGCATCAAACTTTTTGTACCATTGTCGCCGGGCCTACTTCTAGCCATATAAGCTCTTCTTCAGGAGACATACCAAACTTTCCTTTCCTTTGACCCTGAATCCTTCAGGTTGCTCCATATATAACCCCTCCTCAAGATCTCCATGTAAAAATATGGTCTTGTCATCCATCTGTTTGATCTCCAGGTCTAGCCTCCCAGCAAGGCCAAGAACAACCCGAATAGACGACATCTTCACAATAGGAGAGAATATCTCATTGAAATCTAATCCTTGTTTTTTGAATGAAACCCTTTACCACTAATCTAGCCTTGTATCTGAGTGGTGTTGAGGGGTCTCCCTATTTTACTCTGAAAATCCACTGATTCTTCAGAGCCTTCTTGCCCTTAGGCAATCTCACCAAATCATAAGTGTGGTTCTCATGTAGGGACTGCATCTCCTCCTACATAACAACCATCCATTCTTTCTTCTCCGAGCTCTGCATCGCCTCTTTAAAGTATACGGGCTCCCCCGCATCAGTCAATAAAATATACTCATTAGTGGAATATCTCAAAGGTGAGTGTCTGACTCTATTAGACCTCTGTGGAGCGAGCTCAGTTGCTGGTATAGGCACATCATCAGTGATGTCCTCTGTAGGATCGTCATCAATAACGTCCTCATGATTTGGAAGTGTCTTAGTGCCATGTATAGGCTCAGGCTCTGTAGCCTCCTCAATATCATCACTTCCAATCATAGGAGACTCTGTATCAGTGCGAGAGTCGGCCTTCTCTGTCTTCCTAGGATCAATAATAGTCTTATACTCATAAAATATAGCATGAAAACTGCATATAAGTTTCTTCTCAACTGGATAAAAGAACTTGTAGCCAAACTCGTCGCTCCAACCATATCCTAGAAATATGTATTATTGAGTCTTGGAATCCAACTTTGATCTTTTGTCCCGAGGGACATGCACAAATGTCTTGCAACCAAAGACCCTCAAGTGACTATATGAAGGGTCCTTCCCATACCAGACCCTATCAGGAACATCCTCCTATAATGCATAAGTGGGAGAGAGGCTGATGACGTGTGCAACTATGTATAAAGCCTCACCCCAAAACATGCCAGGTACCTTTGACTCAGACAACAAACACCGCATCCTCTCCATCAATATTCTATTCATTATTTGAGCTATGTCATTCGGCTGCGACGTCTTGTGCTGAGTATTTTCATGTCTGATCCCTTGCTCTTTATAGTACTCATCAAAGGGACCTTTATACTCTCCCCCGTTAACGGACCTGATGTACTTTAGCTTCTTCCCAAATTGCCTTTCCAACTCAACATGTAATTTTTGAAAAGTTTCGAGAACCCCATCTTTGGTATTAATAGAGTAGACCCAAAATTTTATTGAATGATCATCAATGAATGTCATAAAAAAAGATGCTCCTCCCCTCATTTGGACCTTCAGTGGTTCGCAAACACCAATATGTACGAGCTCTAGTGGCTCAGATCTCTTGGTGGAAGTGTGGCTCTAAAAAGATACTCTATTCTTCTTCCCAGCCATGCAGTGGTCGCATCTCTCCAACTGATCCATAGATAGATCAAATGTAATCTTCTTCTTGGCGTGACATCCTATACCCTTCCGGCTAATGCGACTTAGCCTCCTATACCATAAAGATGTGGATACACCATCTCTGATAGTGTTGGCCCAAACAGCTTCAGGCCTCCCCTTCATGTAGTATAGACTAGTATCTCTATAACCTCTAGCTACTACTAGCAACCCCTTAATAAGCTTCCAAAAATCTCCACCAAAGACACTTATGTGTCCCTCAATACCTTGCTTTCCAATTGAAACTAAGTTTAAGCGGATGTCGGGTATGTGTCGCACATCATTCAAAATCAGCAAACCTCCCTTGCTAGTCTTCCAATGCATTTCTCCTCTCCCGATGACTTTAGACGTTTCACTGTTGCACATTCTAAGCACTCCACAATCGTGAGTTGTGTGAGTGGAAAACAACTCTCTATTGTGGGAGATATGTGCAGAAGTACTCGAGTCCACAATCTAGCTCCTATCATCGCACGAGAGTGTATCTGTGACATCATCTCCAACAATGATGACATCATCTTCCTCTGTAGAGACAGTGGCAGCCGTATGTATATCTGTCTTCTCATTTGAGGACTCTCCTTTCTTCTTCTAGTCATTTTTCAAAGTATAACAAAACTTTTGAATATGACCCTTCTTGTGGCAGTAGTGACACTCCACATTCTGGTAGCGGGACCTTGACTTCCCTCTGCTTTGGCTCCTCTCATTATTCCTTCCCCTGCTCTTGCTTCCCCCTCTCCCACCTGGGCTCAATAAAGAGGATATCAGCTCGTGAAGAAGAACCTGATATTCCTTGAGACTTCCTTCTCACCTCTTCGTTCAGGATGCTACTCTTGGCAATCTACATTATAATGATGCTTTCAGGAGAGGAGTTGATTAGAGAAACTCTAACCACCTCCCAAGAGTCTGAAAGAGACTTCAACAGCCATAGAGTATTGACTTCGTCCTCGAAGGTCACCTTCATTGCAGTAAGTTGATCAATAATAACTTGGAACTCGTTCACATGATCCAAGATAGGTGATCTATCTATATACTTAAACTCCCCAAGCTTATTAAGTAGATATAGCTTGTTGATGCTAGTACTCTTGACATACAACGTCTCGAGAGTCTTCCAAAGTATTTATGCATCAATGATACTTGCAACATGGTTGTAGATGTTTCGTTCTACGAACCATCTGATGAATCCACAAATTTTTCGGTGCTCCACCTTCCACTTATTTGGATCCACGTCTTTAGGCATCTCCTCAAAGATAGGAGCATGCCAGCCCTTGACATAAATGAGATCTTACATTAGTAAGTGCCACTGGTGGTAGTTCACGCCGTTCAATTTAACCATTTGCTCGAAGATTGAACCTGATGTAGACTCCATCATGCTATATCACTGATCAGACTGACCTCAGTTATTTGAGCTGACTATTTCAAAGAAAGGAATCAAAGAGGATAGGGAGCGAACCAATGGTCGTCACCTACTGCACCTGATCACTAACGCAAAATATCTGATCGACTCATCTCAAATGTCAGACAGGTCAGCATGATAACTGCTTTGGTAATGAACCTGTCTCTGATACCATTTATTGGGCTAGAGAGCACGCAAGCCCGACCAGAGCACCAGTAAATTAGTTCGAGCAAGTACCTTCACGACCTCTTAGCAGTATGTCTATACACAAACACAGTACAAAATAACAGTAATAAAAGTAACACAAGAACTTAACGTGGAAACCCAATAGGGTGAAAACCACGGGACGTTCGGAGTCCAACCCGGAAAGTCACCACTAAAATGAATGAAATAATAAGAAATTATAAGGTTTTTCCTCCTCGATCCTTATAGGATTTTCACCAGCTTCATACTACATAATACAATAAATAATAACAAAAAACTGCAAGTTACTGACAATAAAGGATGAGACGGATTACACAAATCCTCTCCAAGTTGCCTCTTAGAATTTTTGCCCAAATCTACTCCAGATCTAATTCGTGTAGGTGAAGTACTACTCGTCAACGCCGTACAATGACGTCTAAAAGCTCTCCCAAACTAAAATGATTGCCTCAAAGGCCTCTCTAGAAGTCTTTCAATGTTTGAGATTGGAGAGAAGTGGACGCCTTATCCCTCCTCCTTCATCCCTATTTATAGGGCCAAAATCAAGGTGGTAGGTGTGGTAAATGGCATGTGGATGAAGCTTCCCTTGGTCAAAAAACATGTCATTTGATAAGAAGCTTCCTTTGGACAATTTCTAGAAGCTTCCTTTAAGAGCACATGTTGATTTCCAGGTCAAAGACGGCTAATCATTTTCATACTTGTCATGAAACACATGCTTGAAAAGCATGGTCAAAGTTGGCTAGCCTCTTTCACACTTAGGAGGAAATTATCTTAACATGACCAACATACTTGAGATGTTGGGGCTTTTTGGGCTCTATTCTCACATGAGGATGCGGTGGTTGTCCTTTTTATTCCACTTGGTCAGCATAGGAGAGAGGACTGCTGAATTTGACATTTCACGTGCAATGACACATTCTTGATTCAGAGCGCTTGTCATTTGGTGCACCACATCCTATCTTTAGATGATGCTTCTTCATCCTCTCCCATGCCATCATAGTCTTTTGTTTATTCGATCGTGGTTCCCCACAAGGTTCATATGTTTTATGGAGGGTAGTCCAGAACATTCTCGCTACGGGTGTGAATCTACGACGACGCCTTTTGTTGGGGGATTTGGTGTGCCCTCTTTGCGGGATTCAGGGTGAGGAAGTTTGTCATGGTCTACGTGGTTGAGCGGTCGTTTTGCTTATTTGGCAGCTCCATTATCTCTTCCAGACAGCCTGAGTGTCTCCTGAGAATTAGTTTCGTGATTTGCATGGGCCCCTCATGGAGGACCAGTTTGGAACATTCTTGGTGGCGCACTGGGCAATTTGGTGGTGTCAAAACCATATGCTTTGGAAGGGTGCGTTTCATCCACCCGAGGGACCGCATCTTTTGTGCACTCATACTTTCTAGTATTTACCTTGGGGTCCCATCTTTGCTGTTCTGCTCATCCGGCTACGGTTTCTAGTACTTCTTGGATGCCACCTCTAGCGGGTGTGATCAAGATAAATTTAGATGATGCGGTGCTTCGGGATCACTCTTGTGTGGCCACGCGGGTTATTGCGCGGGACTCCTCAGATGCATGTTTGGCTTGGATATCAACCGTTATGAACATCTTGGACTGTCTGACGGTTGCAATTGTCTTTGTGGCTAGAGTGGCAGATGAATTGGCGCTAGACTATGTGCGGGACTGGGCCAATTTTGAGGTTGACTATACAATTCTTGTTAGTTGCATCTCTTCGGGCGTGACACCCTTATCATCGGATCAACCATTTATTCTAGATATTTTACAAATGCTTCCTTTGGTGCCGTTCCACAAGTTTTGCTTTATTCGTCGCAATGTGAACCGGGTTGCACATGTTGTTGTTTGAGCTCTTTTAATTGTCTCCCCACTTTACCTTCATTTGTTCATCTTATCCATTTGGAGACTTCCACTTAATACAATTCTGTTCCTACAACAACACTCAAGCCTTTAATACAATTTTGTTCCTGCTTCAAAAAAAAAGAGGTGTGAATAAAAACGCATATCCTTCTAATAATAACTTTAATCAAACAAATTAGCGGTCTGATTTTGTTTAGAAACTAACAACCCCACTTGCAGGCCGAAATCAAAGACCACTAAGGGTCCGTTTGTTTCATAAACATTGATATCGAAGTATTGGTTTTAAGAATATAAATGCATTTATGTTATTCGGACCAATAATTGTAGAGTGGAATTGACTTTTTTGCAGAAATTTGACGATTTTCACCATAACCAAAAACTCATTGACCCAATGTTTATCTCCAAGGGTGGATATTGAGATCGCCAACTCCGATTTTCCGAAAGATCAATTTTCTCTCGAGTTGAATGTGATTTTTTCTGCTAGTACATGATATTCTCGCCCACATGCTGTTTTTTTGGTATGGACAAGATTTTTTCGCCAGGATGCGGAATTTTGGCCCGAACACCAATTTTTTGGCCGGACACGATTTTTTCGTCTGGAGGCGATTTTTTCTACAGGACTCGATTTTTTTGTTGGGGCGCAACTTTTCGCTTGGACGTGATTTTTTTTTGTTCGGGTGCGATTTTTTGCTCGAAGCGATATTTCGCTCGGGCCCGAATTTTTCGCCCGTGCGTTATTTTTTCACAAGGGTTTGATTTTTTTGCCGGGTCCGATTTTTTCGCGAGGGGCCTGATTTTTTGACCGCGCCGGTATTTTTCGCCCGCGGCCGTTTTTCCGCCCGGGCCCAATTTTTCTCGCTAGGGCGTGATTTTGTTGTCAGGGCGCGATTTTTCCCCCGGGCGTGCTGTTTTTACCGGGGCGCGCTTTTTCCGCCAAGGAGCGATTTTTTCGCCCGGGCATGATTTTTTATCCGGACGCGATTTTTTTTCACCCAGGGGAGAACACAGGCACAATTTTTTCGTCAGAGCATGATTTTTTGACCCTTCCGTCATTTTTTTGGCCCGTACATGATTTTTTTGCCCAGACGCGATTTTTTCGCTCGGGCGAAAAAAGATCGCCCATGTAAAAAAATGCGTCCGGGCGAAAAAATGCGCCTGGGAGAAAAAACGCCCGGGAGAAAAAACGCCCGGGAGAAAAGAATGCGCCGGGGCGAAAAAAATCTCGCCCCCGCGAAAAAAATGCGCCCGGGCAAAAATACCCGATTTGTCGAAAAAACATGCCCGAGTGAAAAAAGCGTGCCTGATTGGAAAAAGCGCGCCCAGGGAAAAAACGCACCCGGGCGAAAAAGTCGTGCTCGGGCCAAAAGAGAGCGCCCTGGCGATAAAAGAGCGCCCGGGCAAAAATGGAGCGCATGGGCGATAAAAGAGTGACCGAGCGAAAAAAGCGTGGTCGAGCGAAAAAGCTCTCCCGGGCGAAAAAATCGCCCCATAGAGAAAAATTCTCCCTTGGTCAAAAAAATCACGTCCGGACGAAATAACCCGCTCGGGCCAAAAATCGCTCCACATTGAACAATGTCAATTCTCATGATAGAAAGTCTTTCTGTAAATGAACAATAAAAAGTGTTGTATGTCAACTCTGTTGGATCTTGAGGCGCTCTTAGAACAAATAACAATTTTATCAAAATATTTAACTTAGCAAAATAACTTTAAAATAAAGTACTTGGAAATTTTATGGAAAAATGAAATGAACTATTTATTTTATAAATGTGCAAGATCAAGAACTGTGATTTCAATAGAGCTTGAAATCGAGGCTACAAGTAAAAATCTTCTTTTATGATTTCTCTGGTCCTTCTCCCAAAGACCAGCCGACTATATACTATCTCTCCCTAGATACACCTATAGCCTCCCCTAGATCTATCCACAACCAAATCGTTGCACATACGATGACGATTTTCCCCTAAACCGCACAAGGGCCTAGTCACAAGGCGACAAATTCTCTATCAATTACAAAGTTTAAAGAAAAGATTACAAAATATTTAATGAAAATGAAAACTCCCTCTAATCTTGAGCGCTGAAGACGACGAAAAATCCTTGTGAAGATCGCCAGAGTTGAAGCACACAAACGATCTCTTCTTCACTTTTGAACTTTCTTAGGCACTTGGGAGTTTTTATAGTTTCTGGAGTTATCTGGCTGTGGATGCACGGGAATGAAGGCTCCTGGAAGTGTGTAACAGAAATTTCCCGAAATCCAGCCTATTTATAATTTTCGCGCTATCACTCGATGATAGTTAGCTATCCCCTGCGATATCTCCTCCAATTTTCACGTGTCCCACTCTGCAATAACCATGCCAAGAAGATGGACAACATGTTCGATCATGTGGCTATCGTGGCGTGATAGGCAAATATTGATTGGTGATACTGTTGAGTAATACGCTTCGTGGCTGATCATGCAGAATGCGTCCCAAGTCTTGGCTTGTGACGATCCAGGACCGGCTCCACTCGGAACCACGTCCACAGAGGGAGACCTATAGGGACACTGCTGGCATTGTTCGGGATACAACACAAGCACCCAAACCCCTCTCCAGCCCACCAGCGGGTTGTTGGTGGCCACAAACTCCATTTGATGAGTCAAACTCGATAGTCAATTGCGCACCATAGGGACTTCCCAGGAGGTCACCCATCCCAGTACTAATCCAGCCCGAGCACGCTTAAGTGATGATTAAGAGTTGGAAAACTACATAGTTAAGTGTGTTCGGGCTGGAGTAGTACTGTGATGGGTGACCTCCTGGGAAGTCCCCCTGGTGCGCACTTGACTATCGAGTTTGACTCATCAAAGGGAGGCTGTGGCAACCAACAACCAGTTGATGGGATGGAGAGGGGTTGTGTTACTTGGGCTGCAGCCCGGACGATGCCAGCTGGGTCCCTCTAGGTCTCCCTCGGTGGGCGTGGTCCCGAGTAGAGCTAGGCCTTGGTCGTCACAAAAAAGTGCACTTTTTTGTAACGTCCCTAGCCCTACTCGCTCGTGTACTCTCATTTCCACCGAGGAGACGCACCAGGCGGCTTTCCGGGCTGCAGACAAAGCACCCCAACCCCTGTAACGTCCCGGTTATGGGCTCAGAGGCCCGCTGGCTTGTCCTGCCCCGTGGTCCCGTTACAGGGCTGCAGCCCAATACACCCCAACGCCTCTCTCGCCTGTTTCTCAGCAAGGCGCGTTGTTGGCGCTAGGTTTCGAACCCAAACCCTTGATAAGCCAACCATCCAATGTCCTCATCACCAACTAGCTGCAGCTCAGTTGGTGATGAGGACATTGGATGGTTGGATTGTCAAGGGTTGCGGGTTCGAAAACTAGCGCCAACAACGCTCCTTGCTGAGAAACAGACGGGAAAGGCGTTGGGGTGTATTGGGTTACAACCCTGTAACGGGACCACGGGGCGGGACAAGCCTGCGACCTCTGAGCCCATAACCGGGACGTTACATAAAAAGTGCATTTTTTATGTAACGTCCCGGTTATGGGCTCAGAGGCCCGCAGGATTATCCCGCCCCGTGGTCCCATTACAAGGCTGCAACCCAATACACCCCAATGCCTCTCCCGCCTGTTTCTCAGCCAGGCGCGTTGTTGGCGCTAGGTTTTAAACCCGCAACCCTTGATAAGACAACCATCCAATGTCCTCATCACCAACTGAGCTGGATATAAACTGTCACAACCCGCATTTTCACCGCATAAAAAAATTATCAGAGTAAGGAAAGATGCACGTCATGATGCCACGTCAGAAGGGGATAACTGCGGACGCTCAGGCAGACACCAACCTAATCATGAAGAAAGATTCTTTAAGTTATTTTAAGGAAAATCACTTAAGTACAATAGTTAGCCATATCCCTCAGCTTAGTGACTCATCTAGTATACAAATCAAAATATAGTTATACGCTGCTGAAAAATACTTGTTTAGATTGACTCCAACCTCCTACATGAGTATAAACGTCCCCAAATGACAACTCATGCTATGCAAGACTCTAAGTTTATAATAGTAGTAAGGATAGCTTTTACGGTCGCTAAATATAACAAGTTAGAGTTTTTTAATTATGCAGTGCATGAAGTAATAGTAGTAGATTTTATTCTTAAAAATACCTAACATGCATTCCTAGCATAAATCATCCTAGAGAGCAAGTAATCCACATCCACATATAGAAAACTGAGCAGCTAACAAGTTTTTAAAAGTAACAATTCTGTGGGCGTCAACAAACTGACACGAACTCACGTACAAAAAAACATGTCTGAACCAGTAAAACTAAACAAGCAATAAACTACCTCGCTAAGACGAGACAACAACCACGATCAACACTGCTGCCAGAAACTCCGAAACCGGCTCTGCTAACTGCTACTGCTCTGAACCTGAGACATTCCAAAGACAGAACACCTCAGCAAGAAGGTACAAGTGGTGACAGAAAAATAATAAGCCAAAACAAACAAGGGTCAAAAGGGGTACCAACCCAAGACCAAAAGCACTGAAGTAGAGTACAAAAAGAAACAGAGCATCAACATGAACAAAGAACTCTTACGTGATTCGTCACGTACAACAATAGTACACCAGACGCACAAGGCTATAAGGTGACAACATGAATAATTCGTAAGGATGAAATACAAAACCTTTATTAGGCACCTGTGGTCGACTCTACCCAAAAACACGGGCGAGGTGGTCACTCGTGGACTCACCACCCAAAACACGGGCGAGGTGGTCACTCTTGGGCACACCCACACAAATATAAAATCCGTCTAACTGCGAGGGAGTCTCATACTCTCCACCATACACCGCAGACACCCAAAAACCAGGTTGTCTTCCACAGGGCACTAATGAAGGAAACAAGCACTGCGGAGGTGAAATCGTCTACTAACTCCCGCAATCAAGAAAAACCACCAAGAAAACACCACATATCTCGAGATTTGGCACGTCAGATTCTCCTCAACACTAGAGATTAAAGACGAGGTTGATCAACCTCTAGGAGCGATTTATAATCCTAGATAAACTCTAACGTGTTCCTTAACAACAGTAAATAAGGCGATTAAAGCCAATAATAAAAATATTTTATCAAACCTCTATGAAGTTACCAAATTCAGTTAACAAGACATGATTTAGAAATTTTCACGTAATCGAAAGATAAGACATGGCTATAATTTGGAAGGACATAAAGAAAATGCAAGAAGATAAAGGGGCAAAACTCATTCGTTATCATCAAATCGGACGAGTAGAAAAGAGGGTAAAACACCACTTGCCTTGGTTTTTACTAGAAAAGTCCTCCGAATCACTCCACGTCATAGATCGGGGCAAAAGGATGCGAGAGGAGTTGAAATTTGAAGAATAACAGCCGAACAAGAAGTTAGGGCCGAAAAACCCTAACGAGAAATCTCAAGAAATGGGGAAGATATTACCACGATGGCGTAGCTCTCGGCGAGAGCTTTCCATAACTATATTCGGTTGAAGATTTCGAGCACCGGAGCACCGTCAGAGGCCACCGGAAGATTCATTATAAGGAAACTCTCTCTCTCGCTCGCTGCTGTGGTCGGGAGAAAAATATCGGAGAAGATGAAGTTCCGGTTCTTAAACCTAAGTATTAGAATATATATATATATATATTGTTTATAAAAAGTTTTGTCAAAAACCGGTTATTTTGAGCGGTTTTGCGGGAACCCAAAATAGAGGTCTAGGGTGACTCCAAAGCAAAAGGTGCCCAACACGAAAGTTGTAGATCTCGTCGAGACGAACAAATTTCATGTTTACCATTTTTACATACGACATAAATTCGACCTTGAAAAAAGCATCCGAACTCCAAGTGAATAGAACAACTCGAGTAACAAAATGACCTACTCGAGTAGCAGAAATGACCTACTCGAGTAGCAGAAACGACCTACTGGAGTAATATGATTGACTTACTCGAGTAGCAGAAGGACCTACTTGAGTAACAGAAACGACCTACTCGAGTAGCAGGGACGACCTACTCGAGTAGCATAAACGACCTACTCGAGTAACAAGATTGACTTACTCGAGTAACAGAATGACCTATTCAAGTAGCACAAATGACCTACTCGAGTAATAGGGTTGACTTACTCGAGTAGCAAAAACGACCTACTCGAGTAACATGATTGACTTACTCGAGTAGTAGAAGTACCTACTCGAGTAACAGAAACGACCTACTCGAGTAGCAGGGACGACCTACTCGAGTAGCAGAAACGACCTCCTCGAGTAACATAATTGATTTACTCGAGTAACAGAATGACATACTCGAGTAGCAAAAAGGACCTACTCGAGTAACAGGGTTGACTTACTCGAGTAGCAGAAACGACCTACTCGAGTAACATGATTGACTTACTCGAGTAGCAGAAGGACCTACACGAGTAACAGAAACGACATACTCGAGTAGCAGGGTTGACTTACTCGAGTAGCAGAAGGACCTACTCGAGTAATAGGGTTGACTTACTCGAGTAGCAGAAGGTCCTACATGAGAACATATAGAAATCACTCGAGTATAATTGCAGAAAAAACAATTCTTTTGTAAATATTCCCTTTTGATCAAACTATATGAATGAATAGTAAAGGACATTTTTGAATAGTACTATAATATTAAAATAATCGTATTTTATATATTTTTGTATAAGAAAACTACGAGATCAAAACGGAGGCCCAACTGGGCGCCGAATTAAATGAAACTCACGCCGTAGGTAAATACTGACGCTACAAAAACAACGACGAAGTCAAAACCAAATCCGACGAGCCATTCCCGAGATATTAATCTTCAAAGTATACGGCGAACATAAACAATCCAAAACTTCAATCGCGCGCCGAGACTCCAAAAATACTCGGATTACGATGAAACTGGACGAGCAAGTCCAAAATTACTTAACTTAAATTCCAAATGCAAAATTTTCCCATTACAACAAGAATTCAGCCGACTCGATTGCACGGACGCGAAAATGCCTTAACGACATTGCGCCATCAACTCGACGTTAAAAGTAACGCCACGACGTCATATATATGACGTTGCCCATTCAAATAAAATCATCGAAAAAATTGGGGGCATTACAGTCACTCCCACTAAAAAGAAGTTTTGTCCCAAAACTTAACACAACTCCAAAAGTAAATCAAAACGATAAAATCAAACATAACTGAAAACATAATGACATACCCGAAACTAAGAGAAGAGGTGCGGATGAGATTCCCTCATCACCGATTCCAATTCTCACGTCGCACTCTCGACGTCTTGATTTATCCAAAGAATCTTGACCATATGGATGATCTTTCTTCGCAACACACGCTCTTGAGAATCCAAAATACGAATAGGTCCTTCCACATACGTAAGGTTGGGCTGAATCTGGGGCATCGAGTCGAGGACTTGATGATCGTTACAAACACACTTCCGCAACTGGCTCACATGGAACACATCATGGACACCAGGGAAGGTTGCAGGCAACTCCAGCCTATAAGCTGGCACTCCGATGCGTTCAAGAATCTGGAAAGATCTCACATACCGGGAATCTAACTTGTGGTTCCTTCCAAACCTTTTAATGCCAGACATCGGAACAAACTTCAGAAAAACCAAGTCTCCAACGACAAACTCCAGATCGACCCTTCGTTGATTAACATACTTCTCATAGCGCTCTTGAGCCACTCGGAGCTTTTCCCGAATATGAGTCAAATCACAATTCATCTCCTCAAGGGCTTCCGGACCTAGCAACGGTCTCTCACCAACTTCAGCCCAAAACAATGGAGTTCTATAATGCCTCCCATATAAGGCCTCAAAAGGGGCCATCTGCAGACTCTCTTGATAACTATTATTGTATGCAAACTCCATGAGTCTGAGACGCTCATCCCAAGCACTACCATGATCCAAAATATAACACCTGATCATCTATTCTACGATCTGATTTACCCTTTTCGTCTGACCATTCATCTGCAGATGATAGGTGGTGGAATACCTTAAATCGGTACCCAACCCCTCCTGTAAACTCTTCCAAAAGCGAGACGTAAATCTGGAGTCTCGATCTGATACAATGCTAACAGGCACTCTATATAATCAGATGACCTCTTCAAGATATAGCTTGGCTATCTTTTTCATCGAATACCCAATCTTAAACGGAACAAAGTGAGCACACTTTGTCAATCTATCGACTATCACCCAAATAGAGTCGTGCCCACGGGGAGATTTTGGTAGACCAGTGATGAAATCCATTGAAATACTCTCTCATTTCCAACTTGGAATATCAAGCGGTGCCAACTTACCACCAGGCCTTCTATGATCAGCCTTAACACGCTGACACGTATAACATTCTGATACAAACTTCGCGATATCATTCTTCATCCCCGACCACCAAATAATTTGCTTTAGATCTTTGTACATTTTAGTGGAACCAGGGTGGTAGGCTACACTGGAACCATGAGCTTCAACACAGATCTTAGCTCGAGTGTCGCCAAAGGCGGGGATGCAAAATCTATCCTGATACATCAAGGTATCGAACTCATCCAAAGAGAAATCAGGTAGCTCTCCCTTCACAGTTCTATTCCAGAGGTGCAACAAATCAGGATCATCCTTCTGATGTGCTTGAGTAAGGGAAATCCAAGAGGGTTCTTCTGCTTCTAAGCTAGAAGGCACAGTACTACTCCCAACCTCAATATCCATCAACAAGAATTCTTCCACTAAGGACTGTACCGATAGATTAAAAATTTCAGCGGTCTTTCTACTCAAAGCATCGACTACTACATTAGCCTTTCCTGGATGATAAAGAATTTCCACTTCATAATTCGCCACATATTCTAACCACCGACGCTGGCGCAGATTCAGTTCTTTCTGAGTGAAGATGTACTTCAAACTCTTATGGTCCGTATAGATCTTGCACAACGCGCCATACAATAAGTGTCGCCACAGCTTCAACGCATAAATTACGGCAGCAAACTCCAAATCATGGGTATGATAGTTTCTCTCGTGAATCTTTAGTTTCCTCGATCCATACGCGATCACCTTACCATTTTGCATTAAAACACAACCAAGTCCGATGTGTGACGCATCAACATACACATCATACTCAATTCCTTCAGTAGGTAGGGTTAAAAACGGAGCAGTACATAATCTCTTCTTCAACTCTTGGAAAGCCTCTTCACACTTATCACTCCAAATGAATGTAGTATTCTTCCGAGTAAGTCTAGTTAGAGGAGTAGACAACACCGAAAAATCTTCCACGAATCTTCTATAATATCCAGCCAGGCCTAAGAAGCTCCTAATCTCCTTAGGTGTAAAAGGTCTCTCCCATTCCATCACAGCAAAAATCTTGGCCGGGTCTACAGAAATACCGTCCTTGCTTACAACATGACCCAGAAAGACACCTGAGGTAGCTAGAACACACATTTGCTCAACTTCGCATATAACTTATGCTCCCTCAGGGTCGACAAAACCAAACGCAAATGCTGAGTATGCTCCTCAACATTGCGGGAGTACACCAAGACATCATCTATAAACACAATAACGAATTGGTCCAAGAAATCCTTAAACACCCTATTCATCAAATATATGAAAGCAGAGGGTGCATTGGTTAAACCGAAAGACATAACCAAAAACTCATAATGTCCATGCCGCAAACGGAAAGCGGTTCATGGAATATCTGCCTCATGAATTCTCAACTGGTGGTAGCCTGAGCGAAGATCGATCTTTGAAAATACCGAGCTACCACGCAACTGATCAAACAGATCATCAATCCTTGGTAGGGGATATTTATTCTTAATGGTTACCTTGTTCAATTCTCTGTAATCGATGCAAAGCCTCATCGATCCATCTTTCTTCTTGACGAACAAAACAGAAGCACCCCACAGAGAAGAACTTGGTCTAATAAAACCACACCTCAACAACTCATCGAGCTGAGTACGTAAGTCATCCAACTCACGCGGAGCCATACGATACAGTGCTTTGGCAATAGGACGAATACCTGTGTAACACCCCCTATCCGTCGCATAGCATATAACAGTAGGTCTGGCCGGGGCCCGACGCCATATACCACAGACAGACCGAGTGGTTACTCAATGGAAACCATCCAACCAATCACAACATCCTACACAGAGCATTATAGCGGAAGCAGTTTAAATAGTTGCAATTAAAAAAACCCAGCAACAAGCATGAATGTCCACTAACAAGCCAAAAACGAATGAAGTACATACACAAGTACTGGCATTAAGGTCTTACATATGGTTTACTCATATTACATGTTTTCCATACCACGGCACGCAGGCCGGTCATACATGAACAAAAGCAAGTAAAACACTCTATTTAGGCCTTCGAGAGCTGGCTTCGCAATTTGGGCTTTAGCCCGCTATTGGCTGCTTGGTCCAGTAGCACCAGCAAGCACAATCCACCGCACGGTGGCAAACAAAAGCAACGGTCAACAATGATGACCAAATTATAATGATCCTGCCCCCAACCTCAGGGCGGCGATGCTCCTGTTGGGTACATTGGTTAAATGTACCTGATTTGAAGAAGCCTCACCCAACTCAATGATATACATCAAAATGTATTTGATGTGTTTTTGAGTTACTTGTGCAGGTTAAGTATTTGCAGTACTGAAGCAAAAATTTCTAAGTCCATGTGTCGACACCCAGAGGGAAAGTGTCGACACTTAAGAAGACTTGTGTCGACACCCAGACAAGCAGTGTCGACACTTGGAGTCATTGTGTCGACACCTGGGATGCAGAGTCGACACCAGACAGAAAGTGTCGACACAAGGAGCTGTGTCGACACTCAATGAAGAAAAGTGCAGACAGAAAGTGTCGACACTTAACAGCAGTGTCAACACCCAGTGAAGCTGTGTCTACACCAGAAAGTGTCAACACTTGGAGCTGTGTCGACACTCAGCAAAAGTCAGCAGAGACTAAGTATAAGTGTCGACACCCAGAATAATGTGTCGACACTCAGCTGAAGACTCAACACTTAGTAAAGAATAACAAGATCATCAAATTATTCTAAGTACAAGTGTCGACACTAAGGGAATGTGTCGACACTCAGCTGAAGTCTCAACAGAAGAATCAAGTGTCGACACAAGAAGCTGTGTCGACACTCAGCAAGTATCAACATAGAAGACTATGTGTCGACACCAAGAAGCAGTGTCGACATTTAACAGATTCAACACATGAAGATGTGTCGACACAAAGGAGATGTGTCGACACTTAGAAGAATTCAGCAAAAGTTAGAAGATCAAGTACTTGTGTCGACACTCAATTTTAGTGTCGACACCTGAAGAAGAATCTGTGTCGAGACATAGTATCTACAACACAAGGAGTTGTGTCGACACCTTGTAGACTTGTGTCGACACTTACACAACTTGTGTCGACACTTGGTCTATAAGTGTCGACACTTAAAGACAGAAAGTCTCAACACTTTCAGACAGTTAGAGAACTTTCAAGAATTGACTGGATGACTTGACAGCTGCCGTTCCAGCCGGTCTACAGCACCCGTCAGAGATGTCAGAATTCAGTTATGGACCGGACCAGCTGGTTATCATGAAGAAGGCCTATAAATAGGCTCATACAGTTTACAGAAACTATTGTTCAGATTGTTGTTAAACAAGTTATTAAAGTGGTACACAGAGTTATTGATCAAGTATCAAATCAAGAAGATCTAGCTGTCCAAGTGCAGATCTAAGAAGTTGGAGAGAGAGGGCTCCATCCAAGAAATCAACCGTTGGAACTAGGCTGAGAAGAAGGGTTCAGATTTATTCTGGATCTTAAGAAGCAGAGATCAAGGATCAACTGCAGGAGGATTCATTCTTATTCAGTTCTACTTTCAAGAAGCTTTGAAGAAAGCTAAGTCAGATTGAATCCAGCTGAGTTCTTCCAAGAACTCATCAAGAAACTCTCAACTCCCCTCTCTTGTTTCTGAGTTGTTGAGTTATTATTTCTATAATCTTGTAGGATCCTTTGAATCTGAGTTAATTGTAAGCCTGTAATTATAAAGGATGAGGGTAGGGCTTGAGAACCTGAGTGTAGGAGATTGAAATCTCTGAGTGTAGGCCTTGTTGGCTGAGTGTAAGCCTTTGTGGCTGAGTGTAGGCTTTGTGGAAAAGCTGAGTTGTAAGGATTTGGGCCTGAGGTGTAGGAACCAGTTTCGGTTCTGAGACAGTGGTGAAGTTTGGCCGAATCTACTACACTGCTAGATAGGCGAAGGGGGAAATTGGATGTACCCAAAGCTTGGGGAACCACTATAAAACTCTGTGTCTGCTGTGCTGTGATTGTGATTTGCTGTGTATGCTGTGTGATTGCTGTGCAAAAGTAGAGTAGATTCTGTGATATAACTGTTTGCTGCCATTAAAGGTAAAAAAGGATTAGGTCACCTATTCACCCCCCCTCTAGGTGTTTAGGTACTATATCTTTCAAGTGGTATCAAAGCGAGGTTCCTCAAAAAGGACTAACAGTCTGAGGAGATCCTGATTGGCAGATTCAGTCTAAGGCAAATTACAGATTCAAGAAAATCAAGAAACATGGGTTCTTCTTAGAATCACAAGGAATTGGGTTCCATGAAATTACCTATATGCAGAAAGGAAATCTTTGGGATTTGGAAGGAAAGGGTAAGGCTGTTTATGGAGGCCTCAGACCCTAGAATCTACATCACAGTAAAAGAAGGGCCTTATGTGCCCATGAAGATATCAGTTCTAGATGCAAATCAGAGAACCCCAAAGGATTTCTCTGAGATGACTAAGGCTGAGATTGTCCTAGCCACCATGGACAAAAGGGCACAAAACATTATAGTGAGTGCCATAGATGATGCAACATTTCAGAATCTTATACACTGTAAGACAGCCAAAGAGATGTGGGACACTCTTATTGTGTATATGGAGGGTTCTGAAGAAGTTAGACAAGATAGAAAATCATTGCTAAATCAGGAGTATGAAAGTTTTAGACAAGGAAAGGGTGATAGCATAACTGAGTGCTATAAGAAGTTCTACAGGATAGTGAATGAACTCATGTCTTATGGAAGAGAGTTCAGTAACTATGAACTAAATGACAAGTTCCTAAGGTCCCTAACTAAAGATTGGGACACAAAGATTTGTGCCATTAGAGAAATGGCTAAGTTGGGAGAAATTCCTCCTCCTACACTGTTTGGCAAATTGTTGTCATATGAAATGCAATTGACAGTGAGTAAAGAGGAGGAGAAGTCAACAAGAACCGAACACAAGGAAAGAACTGTAGCCTTCAAGACAGAAGCCTCCAGAAAGTGCAGGAATAAGTCATCAACTCCACCTCCAAAGGTAGTTGAATCAGAGTCAGATGAGTCAGTCAGCACAAAATCTGAAAGCAGTGAAAGTGATGAAGACTTTGCTGTCTTCACTAGACACTTTCAGAAATTCTTGAAGAAGAAACAGTGGAGGACAAGACCCTCTACTTCACAAGGAAAAGAAGACCTATATCAGAATAAAAAGGCCTCAAAGAAGGACAAGAAGAGGACAAAATCTAGCAACGCAACTGGTTCTAAGATAGTGTGCTATTGCTGCAATAGACAGGGCCATGTTATTGCAGATTGTCCTGAAAAGAGAAAAGAGTCTAGTGACAGGAATAAGACTCATTTCAAAAGCAAGAAAGAGAAGTCTTTTGTTGCCAAGAAAGAGAAGACTCTATCAGATATCTCTTCTTCAGAAACTGAGTCTGATGCTGAGGCATACATAGGGCTGTTTGCTGAAGAAGAAGAAGAAGAATTCATGCAGATAATGGAGTCTATTTATGAACAAGAAGACAGTCAATGCCAAGGGCTAATGGCTTTGACAGAGAATGACAAAATCCTGGAGCATCCAGGACCCAGTAAGGTACAAAGTTCAACTCTAAGTTCAGTTTCTTGTTCTAGTACAGAATCAGATTCATCTTCATCAAGTGATGGAAGTGTATCTGAGTCTGAGGATGATATTCATCAGCTTATAGATGAATATAAAGTGCTGTTGCAAGCTTATAAGAAAAGCAAGACCCTAGCCAAAAGTCAGGCAATGGAAATTACTGATCTAAAAGCTGCTGTAACAGATTCTGAGAAGCAATTTGATCAAAAGCTTAATGAGATAGCCAGGCTGAAACACATAACAGTGATTCGGATGGGGACTATCACCTTTAAGAATGATCAAATCAAGAGTCTGGAGATCAATCTTCAGAAAGAGAGAGAGCTTGTTGCTAGGTTTTCTAAACCTAAGTCAGTGTTACCTTTAATTGATGAATTTGTTCATCATAAAGGCAAGGCTGAACTGGGTTTTATTAGACCTGCAAGGACTGAGCAGTCCAAACCCAAGTCCAAGGGCAAAGCCCCAACATTCAACAAGTCTGCTGTAGATAAGACAGCAAAGACTATACTTAAGCAAAGGTACAATAAGTTTGAATGCTGGACTGGGTTTTATTAGACAGCAAAGACTGTACCAAACTACCCGTTGGAAAGCCAGTAGGTAGAATTGTCAGATTACAAACTAACAAGTACCAAGGACCCAAGAATTCTTTGGGTTCTAAGGTTCATTAATCTGTTTTGCAGGTGAGTCCAAGTGGCCATACCCCAACATGGTACTTGGACAGTGGATGTTCCAGACATATGACTGGAACTAGAGGATTACTAAAGGACTACAGACCAATAAAAGATGGTCCAAAAGTCACCTTTGGTGGTTCTGAAAAAGGAATCATCAAAGGATTTGGTAACATTACTAGCAACTTGGTTACCATTACTCAAGTGGCTTATGTTAAAGGGTTGAAACACAACCTAATAAGTATAAGTCAATTAAGTGATGTAGGGTATGACATCTCATTTGTTAAAAATGGTTGTCATATCAAGAGGTCAAGTGATCAAGATCATTTTGACAGGTTATAGGAAGAGGAATGTCTACTGCCTAGACATTATGGTTGAGAACAATGGTTCTCCAGTTTGTCTTGTAGCTGATGAGACAGTCACTCATTGTGTCAAATGGCACAAGAGGCTAGCCCATCTTAACTACAAGACTATTAGCAAACTCTTTAGCAAAGAGTTAGTGAGGAATGGTCCTCAAGTTAAGTGTGTTAAAGATGGTATTTGCTCAGCTTGTCAAAAGGGCAAGCATACTAAATCCACCTTTAGAAGCATAGAAAACAAAGATGCTGTGAGGTGTTTATACCTCTTGCACTTGGATCTCTTTGGTCCAAAGCCAGTTCACAGCTTAGGTAGGAAGGTCTATACCCTTGTAGTTGTAGATGACTACTCAAGGTTTTCATGGGTGTTCTTCTTAAGACATAAATCTGAAACACCTAGTGTCTTCCATAGCTTTGTCAAGCAAATTTAGAATGAACTAGACAGTACAGTGGTCAAGATTAAAAGTGACCATGGTACTGAGTTTCAGTCTGATAGCATGACAAAACTTTGTGAAATGATGAGTACGATTATGATAGGCTTTTTACTATCATAATTGTAATCATATCTACCATTTCCTGCCCCTTTTGTGTTGATTTCATGATAATAGCAAAGAAATTGTCGTATCATAGATAAAAGAGCGTATTTAGAAGTCTTTGGCAGTTCTTATAATAAATCATTTACTGAGTCTATCATTTTTCAATTGCAGGTAATGCCAAACAATGGACCTAAAAGTCTCGGAGCAAACAGAGGAGTTCACGGAGTCAACATGGCTGATGACAGGACGAAAATTTGGTGCACACGGCCAGACACACGGCCGTGTGCCTACCCGTGTCCTATGCACCTGGTGCTGAAGAATTTGGCGCAGACGCTGGAACCCACAAGGTATGGCACACGCCCGTGTGCATACCCGTGTCATCTTTGCACACGGCTGCCGACCAACCCGTGTCTGGGGAACACGGCCAACCACACGGCCGTGTCCATACCCGTGTCATCTGACACGGCCCACAACCAGACACGCCTTCTCGTGGGGAACCGCCCAGGAACCGCTTAGGAACCGTCCACACGGCCTGCCACACGGCCGTGTGCGACCCCGTGTCCGACCTGTTTGCAAGGGAACTATAAATTTCCTGTAGAAAAATTTGTAGAGAACTTTTGGATCATTTCTGCATTGGAGAACTACTGGAGGCCGAAGAGGAGCATCCAAGACAAGGAGGATTGAAGGGTATTTTCATATGTAATTTTATTTAATCATTAACCCTTTGAATCCTTCCTTTCTCTTGATGATCCATCTTCAATTTATGTTTTAATTTGCATGAATTTCTCTTTGAACATTTTAGTAATCATGTATCACCGTGTTTATGTTACATTTGTAGTATTTTATTTGTGTTTATGCATTCAAACAAAGAGTTTAATCATCCCTTTGAATTACTTATTTATTTTACAAAATTTGCAATTGGCTAGATTGAGAAATTGGTTATTTGCAATGCTTTTGGTATGTTCATATTGTGACGATAATTCCCTTTGTAATTCGAACTTTATGATCGAGAGATATTTTGTTTGGAAAATTAGAACACGAATAAAAGGATTCATGGTAATTTAGAGATTTTCATGTCATGAATTTATGTAATAATAAAGGTATTTTGTTTAATGCGAACTTGAGTGTTGTGAATTGTTCGAGAGAAAATTTACTATCTTAGGTTTTGATTTGGAATTGCTCGAGAGAGAATTTTGATGAAAAATTAACCTTTACATTGCACAAATGTAACACTCTTTTCATGTCATGATCGCTTAGAATTGAATTGATAAATGGATTTGTTCATGTAATTATTTAAAAGCTTCATGTTGTTATCATTTTTATTTCTCCAATACTGAATCATCCAATTGGTCATAGTTAGGTTAATGTAGCTTAAATATCACTTTTGTTTAGAGGTATGAAAATAAAGGGAGGGTGAGTACGAATAGTTGAAACGACCTTGTAGAATACGACACGAGATGTAGATTTCTCATATATTACGATTGATAGGTGCGCTTGCCTGAATGCTAATTCAATCTAGTTAAGTCCATCTACATAATTGTATTAGAATGTAGAATGAAATCACATTGAATTATTACTTGTTAGCAACAAAAATCATCAAGTTTTTGGCGCCGTTGCCGGGGATCGTTTTCAATATTTCGAAATCCTAATCTTTATTGATCTACCAATTTTCATTTATATAGTTGTAAATTAGTATTTGAATAATTATATTGCGTAATATTTTTTTTGTAGTCTGTTAGTCTATGACCAGGGGCAAAAATTCTGGGCTAGCACCATTTCATCCTGACCCAGAACGAATTCTCCATAACACTAACTTAAGGGACGTGGGAATTAATACCACAGATATTTCAAACGAACTATCAGAAGAGGAGACAGTAAACCAAGGAGAGAATCATCTTGAAAACTTAGATATCATGACCAACCAAAATAAGCAAACCATGTCTGACTTTGCTAGACCTAATCTCCAAGGAACTGGGTCGAGCATCGTTAGACCACCGATAGCTACCAATAACTTTGAATTGAAGCCTAGTGTGATACAGATGGTTCAACAGTATGTTCAGTATGATGGCTTGCAAGATGAGGATCCTAACACCCACTTGTCCGGATTCTTAGAGATATGTGACACATTTAAGATCAATGGTGTTTCCAACGACGCCATTCGATTGAGATTGTTTCCATTTTCTTTAAGGCATAAGGCGAAGCAGTGGTTGAATTCCTTACCCAGAGGGTCGATCACTACTTGGGACATGATGGTTGAGAAGTTTCTAATGAAGTACTTTCCACCTGCGAAGACTGCGAAGTTAAGGAATGACATCTCTACATACATTCAATTGGAGTCTGAATCGTTGTACGACACATGGGAACGATTCAAGGAGTTGTTAAGGAGATGCCCCCACCATGCTCTACCTTCATGGCTTCAGATTCAGACCTTCTATAATGGTCTAAATCCAGCCACCAAACAAATGATTGATGCGGCTAGTGGAGGAACTTTGAACAACAAGACACCTGAAGCGGCTCAGCAGTTGATAGAGGACATGGCAATGAACAATTACCAATGGACTACCGTAAGACATAAGCCTAGCAAGCCCGCAGGAATTTATGAAGTAGATGCCGTCACCGCCTTAGCAATTCAAGTGGAGAAACTTCAACAAAAGATGGACAACCTTGCCTTAGCATCACCTTCCATGGCACCTCAACAATGGGACCCTTCATGCACTGGAATGCCTAGTTGTGAACCGCAAGTTCAAGAGCATGTTGACTATATGGGTAACAATATTAGGCCACCTTTCAATCAAGCCAATAACCCATATAGCTCTACATATAATCCTGGATGGCGAAACCACCCCAATTTCTCTTGGGGAGGACAAGGAAATCAAGGGAAGCAGCCCATGTTTGGACATCAACCACAGTTGGAACCAAGGAAGCCTACATTGGAAGATGTGCTTACCAAATTTATGCAAACTACCGATGTAGCCTTCCGAAATCAAGAGGGTTCAATTCAGAACTTGGAAAATCAGATTGGTCAGCTTGCAAGGATGGTTTCTGAAAGGCAGCAAGGAACACTTCCAGGGAATACAGAGATAAATCCAAGGGAGCATGCAAAAGCCGTTCAATTGAGGAGCGGAAAGGAGTTACAAGACCCAAGGCCTGCAAAAGAAGCACCCAAAATGGAGTCTAGTGGCGAAGGACCAAGCGAGATGAATGTACAACCGATGGAGTACCAACCAGCATTACCATACCCAGCAAAGCATAACAAGGAGCGTATGGATGCGCAGTATGGTAAATTTTTATCTATGTTTAAGCAATTACATGTTAATTTACCTTTTTCTGAAATTATTCAAATGCCTAAATATGCAAAATTTCTTAAGGATTTGATTTCTAATAAAAAGAAAATAGAAGAATTATCATTAGTAACATTAAGTGAAGAATGTTCTGCTATTTTGCAAAATAAATTGCCACAAAAACTTAAGGATCCCGGTTCATTTTCAATTCCATGCTTAATCGGTGATTTACAAGTAAATAAGGCTTTAGCAGATCTAGGAGCAAGTATAAATTTAATGCCTTATAATTTATATCTGAAACTAGGCCTAGGAGAACTTAGCCCAACAAGAATGAGTATTCAATTAGCAGATCGATCGGTTAAGTATCCTAGAGGAATAGTGGAAGATGTATTAGTTAAGGTAGATAAATTTATATTTCCTGCTGATTTTGTTATTTTAGATATGGATGAAAATATCGAAGTACCACTCATACTAGGTCGTCCATTTCTAGCTACTTCTAGAGCACTTATTGATGTTTTTGATGGTAAATTAGTATTGCGAGTAGGAGAAGATGAAGTCACTTTTCAAATTGGCAAAACTATGAAACAATCTTTAGATAACGATGATTATTGCTATTTTTCTCTTGGTATTGATGATTTTATGTCTTCTATAAATTCTAATTTTTATTATAAAGATCCTTTAGAAATTTACATAACTAACAATTATCTAGAATATGATAAAAATGATGACATTATTGAACATTTATTTTTTCTAGAAAATTGTGTTGCTATGAATAGAACAACGGAATATAGTTTAATTACTGAAGGAGATCATGAAATTCTTAAGAATAATACTAAGAATCCACCAATAGTAGAATTAAAAAAATTACCGGATCATCTTGAGTATGCATTCTTAGGAACAAATTCTTCGTACCCAGTTATCATATCTTCAAATCTTTCCAAACTTGAAAAAGAAAAATTGATAACCGTATTGAAGAAATGTAGAGGTGCAATAGCGTGACAAATATCTGATATAAAGGGTATTAATCCTAGTTTTTGCACTCATAAAATCCTTTTGGAAGAAAACTATAAGTCGTCTATTCAACCGCAATGTAGGCTAAATCCTAATATGAAAGAGGTAGTTAAGGCTGAGATTGTGAAGTTATTAGATGCTGGTATTATATTTCCTATTTCGGATAGTTCATGGGTTAGTCCTGTCCAAGTAGTTCCTAAGAAGGGTGGCCTGACCGTAGTAGCAAATGATAAAAATGAATTAATTCCAACGCGAACAGTAACAGGTTGGCGTGTCTGTATAGACTATAGGAAATTAAACGATGCCACTAGGAAAGACCATTTCCCTCTTCCTTTCATCGACCAGATATTAGAACGCTTATTAGGACACTCTTATTATTGTTTTCTAGATGGACTTTCTGGATATTTTCAAATTCCTATAGCACCAGAAGACCAAGAGAAAACAACATTTACTTGCCCATTTGGTACCTTTGCCTATAGACGTATGCCTTTCGGGTTATGTAATGCGCCCGCCACATTTCAAAGGTGCATGCTAGCCATCTTTAACGAGTATGTTGAAGATATCATGGAAGTGTTCATGGATGATTTTTCGGTTTTTGGCGACTCTTTTGAGTTGTGTTTGAATAATTTAGAGAAAGTTCTTAGGAGGTGTGAGGAGACGAACCTAGCGCTTAGTTGGGAGAAGTGCCATTTCATGGTACAAGAGGGTTAGTACTTGGCTATAAAATTTCAAGCCAAGGAATTCAAGTAGATAAAGCAAAAATAGAGACCATAGAAAAATTGCCACCACCAACCTCCGTAAAGGCAGTGAGAAGTTTCTTAGGACACGCGGGATTTTACCGCCGTTTTATTAAAGACTTCTCTAAAATAGCTAAACCACTTACAAGGCTTTTAGAAAAAGACACACCTTTTATTTTTGAACAAGAGTGTCTACATGCCTTTGAGTTCTTAAAAGAAAAATTAATTAATTCTCCTATTATGATCGCACCTGACTTTAGTCAACCATTTGAGATCATGTGTGACACTAGTAGTTTTGCGGTAGGGGCTGTTTTAGGACAACGCCGAAACAAACATTTTCACCCAATATATTATGCTAGTAAAACACTTAATAATGCACAGGAGAATTATACAACTACTGAAAAAGAACTCCTAGCAGTGGTATTCGCCTTTGATAAATTTAGACCATATTTAACATTGTCCAAAGTGGTAGTTTATACGGATCACTCTACACTTAGATATTTGCTAGCCAAAGCGGAAGCAAAGCCTCGTTTAATCCGATGGGTTCTTCTTCTACAAGAATTTGATCTAGAAATTAGGGATAAACGAGGAGCAGAAAACTTAGCGGCAGATCATCTTTCACGTTTAGAAAACCCACTACGATCAATGTTAGATGAGTCTGAAATTTCTGATACATTTCCTGAGGAATCATTATTTGCCATATCTACCAATATACATCTAGATTATCCATGGTTTGCAGATTATGCAAACTATCTTGTGGCTAAGGTCCTTCCAAAAGACTTTTCATATCAACAGAAAAAGAAATTTTTCTCTGACTTGAAATATTATATTTGGGAGGACCTTTTCTTTTTCGGATATGTGCAGATTCTGTTATAAGAAGGTGTATATCAGCGGAGGAAGGTTGGAAGATTTTGGAGCAGTGTCATTCAGGTCCTGCTGGTGGTCACTATGGAGCGAATCGCTCCGCTAAAAAGGTTCTTGATTCCGGTTTTTATTGGCCCCTTCTATTCAGGGATGCCCAAAGGTATGTGCTTTCTTGTGATTCTTGCCAAAAAGCAGGTAATATTTCTAAATTACATGAAATGCCTCAAAAATTTATTCTTGAATGTGAGGTATTCGATGTGTGGGGTATAGATTTTATGGGACCATTCCCAGTTTCTTTTGGGAATAAATATATTTTGGTAGCTGTAGATTACGTATCAAGATGGGTTGAAGCGCAAGCTTTGCCTACTAATGATAGTAGGGTTGTAATTAGATTTTTGAAATCCTTATTCGCACGATTTGGCACACCACGCACACTTATTAGCGATAGGGGTTCACACTTTTGTAATCGACAACTAGACAAAGTATTGGAAAAATATGGAGTTACACATAGGATAGCCACTCCGTATCATCCTCAAACTAGTGGACAAGTTGAAGTTTCCAATAGAGAGCTTAAGAGAATCTTAGAAAAATCTATAGAAGGGAATAGGAAGCAGTGGTCTAGGAAACTTAACGACTGTTTGTGGGCTTATAGGACCGCCTACAATACACCTATAGGGACCACCCCCTTTAGATTAGTCTACGGTAAATCTTGTCACCTACCTATAGAATTAGAACACAAATCATATTGGGCAATACGCTCCTTAAATTTTGACGCTAGTTCTATAGGAGAGAAGCGTAAACTTCAACTTAACGAATTAGATGAGTGGAGAACTATGGCCTATGAGAACTCCCGGATTTATAAGGAGAAAACCAAACTATTTCATGACCGTCACCTTCGTAAACCCAAGGTATACCAAAAAGGTGACCAAGTCCTCCTTTATAACTCCAGATTACGATTATTCCCAGGGAAGTTAAGGTCTAAGTGGTCCGGACCCTTTAAAGTTAAAGAAGTCTTTCCCTACGGTACCGTCGAGTTAACTCACCCAGAGAAGGGAGATTTTAAGGTTAATGGTCACCGACTTAAACCTTATTATGGTGAAATCCCTATGGACTTCCCTCGTCTAGAAACCTGCCTTCGGCTAGATTAATTTAATATTAAGTATAGTAGGTGTTTCTAAGTATTCCTATTTTAGTATAAATCTAATT
Organism: Platanthera guangdongensis; assembly: GCA_039583875.1. Classification (NCBI taxonomy): domain Eukaryota; kingdom Viridiplantae; phylum Streptophyta; class Magnoliopsida; order Asparagales; family Orchidaceae; genus Platanthera; species Platanthera guangdongensis. Next base: position 14,345,363 of record CM077165.1, read on the forward strand.
AGTTGCAATGAAAAATTGAAGAAAAGAAAATGTTAATGAAAAAAAAAATAATTTTTTCCATCAAATTTTAATGAGAAACAGAGAAAAAAAATTTTTTCTGTAAAAATATTTTCAAAATGGAGAGGCACACGGCTTACCACACGGCCGTGTGGCTAGCCGTGTACGCGACACTGGCTCAGGCCCGGCCGTGTGGAATTAATTCCGCAAAAAGGCAACTTCATCCCGAGCACAACACGGGTTCGCACCAACCCATGTTCGTAGCCGTGTGCATCGGTCTCGACAATCGTCGAGACCGATGTGTCGAGACACCGAACACGGGCGTGTCGTAGTCCACACGGCCGTGTCACCCACCTACCCGTGTTTATGTACCGTGCCAGCTGCGACACGGGGCGACACACGGCCGTGTTGTCGCCCGTGTCCACCTGACGCGCTGTCCCCAGTCAGTTTGACCACACGGACCGAGGCAGGCCCGTGTTCCACGAAGCATCGGATCCCCTAACACGGGTGCACACACGGCCGTGTGCGCACCCGTGTTCCATTATTTTACACGGACCGACGCACCCGTATTCCACGAGGCTAAAGATTCCCTAACACGGGTTCGCACACGCCCATGTGCAAACCCGTGTTCAACATGTATAAATAGGGGCCGTGTCTTTGATCTTCCATGCTCACTCCAAACCCTCTCCCAGCACAAATTCCTCCCTTGGCCTGACCTCAGAAGCACCATTTTCTCCAATTCTTTTCCCCCTTTACTCGTATTCTCCCCGTCTACATTATGTCTTCCGGAAGAAGTGGAGGTCGCCGTCGCTGACCGGAATTACAAGTCTCTACGGAGAGGCGGGATGCCGCTGCTCCGCTAATTTTCACAGATGCGTTGCACACCGCCCGCTTCAACCGCTTGCAATCTAAAAAATTTCAAGACATACGCATGATTGATTGGAGCGTACTTGAGGAGATAAACCTAGCAGGAGATGTCAGGGGGCTGATTTCTGTAACAGGGTGGAATCAATTTTTTGCCATAGAGGAATTAGGCTTTAGGGAACTCACCTTAGAGTTCCTATCGTCATTTTATTCCAGCTTTAGGCCTAATTTCATCGACGCACCGCACGCGCCCGAGGGGATAGTTTCATTTCGAGTGGGTGGCACATTTTATACACTCACCATGCTCCAATTCACCTAATACTTAGGGGTGTATGAGGAGTCGTTCCTTTTCAGTGTTGCCTACCCCGAACTCCACTACGATCTCCCCAACCGCGATATGGCCGGTGCTATTTGGCGCCAAATTTCTTTTGACACTGGCGCCTACGAGGCCAAGAGATCTAAGGCATCCAAATTGATTTCCCCCGCACTCCATTACATCCACCATCTACTCAGCCACACGTTGAGCGGTCGGGGCGAAAGCTCCGGAGTTGTTAGTAGGCAGGATCTGTTATACCTCTACAGCATGACATCACGATATCCTCTACACCTCGGTTATCTTCTAGCCCAGTTTTTTCTTCATCAGGCTGACACCCCTCGTATAGGGTCTATTTGCGTAGCACCCTATATTACTCGCCTCGTGAAGAATATGAGCATCTTTTTAGCCCTCCCCCAGATGACAGTGGTCGCAAAGACCGTGCCTATCAGGATGGCTAGTCTTCGCGCCCTCCGCCTCGTCACCGCCCGTCAGGGCCGGGGAGGGGTTATATATTCTATTGCTCGACGTGGACCGCATGTACAAGCCGACAGTGATGATGAGATAGACCCTGACCTCGACGAGCCGTTGATGCCTCCACCCCGTTCCACCTACGCTCATGGCGAGTCGTCTACTGCACCTCCTCCACCTCAGTCACGATACTCGCGCGAGTTCCGTCAGTATTTCGACACCGAGCTCTCGCCACGCTTTCAGGAAATTAAGGAGGAACATCAGGAAATTAAGGATCTCCTCACACAGATTAGAGACCACCTTGGGATCGCCCCTCGCCAGCTGCCAGCTCCAGCACCGCCTTCCTTCCCGGATGATTCGACAGGCCACCATGAGTACTTCTGATATGTATCGTTGTAGTGCTATCTTCATGTATCGTATCTTGTAAAATTTTTTTTTATATATCAGTGTATTCTGTTCTGTCGACTATTATATATCAGTGCATTCTATTACAGCTCTTGTTTCTGTACTGTGCTCTTCTACTTATCATGATAGCAGTTTTTTTTTATCATCATGAAATTACTCTATGTTCGCTTTTTAATTTGCACTGAGGACATTGCAAAATTTAAGTCTGGGGGTAGAATGGTTATTCATGTGGTTACAATTGATCCTAATCTGCCTATCATAATACTCAAGTTTGTTATACCTCCCCCTACAAATTTTGTTGATCTTTTAAGCTCTCATTATTCATTCATGTGGGATTATAAATATTTAATTTACCTTCGCACACTGATTAAAATGAATTGATGTAGACTCATAAAGTATTCAACTTTGTTGATTTCGTAATTAAGCATAGAATTTTTTATTAGCTTAATTTTCTCTATATAATTTAATTTTAAGATTACTCCTCTATATTAGTAACTATCGAACACTCTATTTTAGAAAATATATTTATCTATAATAAAGTGAGTCGATGAGTGTAACATTTTCATAATTTGGTATTAGGGTTTTAAAATTAAAAATTACTCCATATTGATGTCTAGGACTCACCCTCTAGCATTCCTCAAAACATTACATAAGTTAATTAGTAAGGGCGGAAATGACTTAGGCCTCCTATTGGATAGCTTGAGCCTTGTTATCCCAACACCTTGCACACCCAATTTGAACCTAATTCCCATCCTTTTGATGCTTTACTATTTAAATTCACCAAGGCCAAATCCTTACCTATTAGCACACCTATCATTGATTCCTGCTTGGAATGGTTTGTTCATTGTGATATGTGGCCTGAGTGCGTGTATCTTTGCACCCACTTGGAATGATCCCTACTTTGAACCCAAAAAAAAAAAATACATAGTGATATGTGGCCTGAGTGCGTGTATACTTGCACCCACTTGGAATGATCCCTACTATGGTCCCTTGGTTAAATATATATATAAAAATAGAGTACCCTTCAAAATATGGGAAATATACAAATTGCAAAGCCTGGGGGTGTTTACAAAAAATTGAAATATGTTAAGGTATCTTCCAACATAAGGCTCAATCAAGATTTAGGTGTGAAACATTCATCAAACTTATCCTTCATTACCTCACCTTTAATCTTCTATCCTAGCCAAAAAGGCTTCACCAAAATTCAAGTCCTAAGGATCCAACCTTACTAATTCTAAATTGTGCTGTGATGAGGGTGTAAAAAGGGTAAGCTCATGATTATCAGTAAGAGTACTTATAAGTTTTGAAATGCTAATACGTATTTTATAGAGATTGTTATTTTCTCCTCATATTTGTTAAAGATGACTATACTTTTATTTCTAAAAGCGAGTGAAAGATAGTTAAAATGATATACTAGAGGAATTTTAAGATAAATTTATATTTAGAAAAGTCTGCTAAATTATTTCCTATGCGATTACATCACCAAAGTTCTCTTAAATTCATAGCAACCAGTGTGCGGAGGCAAAATTATTTAATGGTAACCCAGGTGTTTGAATTAGTTTGCTTAAGGACAAGCAAACATCTAAGTCTGGGGGTATTTGATGAGTACGATTATGATAGGCTTTTTACTATCATAATTGTAATCATATCTACCATTTCCTGCCCCTTTTGTGTTGATTTCATGATAATAGCAAAGAAATTGTCGTATCATAGATAGAAGAGCGTATTTAGAAGTCTTTGGCAGTTCTTATAATAAACCATTTACTAAGTCTATCATTTTTCAATTGCAGGTAATGCCAACCAATGGACCTAAAAGTCTCGGAGCAAACAGAGGAGTTCACGGAGTCAACATGGCTGATGACAGGACGAAAATTTGGTGCACACGGCCAGACACACGGCCGAGTGCCTACCTGTGTCCTATGCACCTGGTGCTGAAGAATTTGGCGCAGACGCTGGAACCCACAAGGTATGGCACACGCCCGTGTGCATACCCGTGTCATCTTTGCACACGACTGCCGACCAACCCGTGTCTGGGGAACACGGCCAACCATACGGCCGTGTCCATACTCGTGTCATCTGACACGGCCCACGACCAGACACGCCTTCTCGTGGGGAACCGCCCAGGAACCGCTTAGGAACCATCCACACGGCCTGCCACACGGCCGTGTGCGACCCCGTGTCCGACCTGTTTGCAAGGGAACTATAAATTTCCTGTAGAAAAATTTGTAGAGAACTTTTGGATCATTTCTGCATTGGAGAACTGCTGGAGGCCGAAGAGGAGCATCCAAGACAAGGAGGATTGAAGGGTATTTTCATATGTAATTTTATTTAATCATTAACCCTTTGAATCCTTCCTTTCTCTTGATGATCCATCTTCAATTTATGTTTTAATTTGCATGAATTTCTCTTTGAACATTTTAGTAATCATGTATCACCGTGTTTATGTTACATTTGTAGTATTTTATTTGTGTTTATGCATTCAAACAAAGAGTTTAATCATCACTTTGAATTACTTATTTATTTTACAAAATTTGCAATTGGCTAGATTGAGAAATTGGTTATTTGCAATGCTTTTGGTATGTTCATATTGTGACGATAATTCCCTTTGTAATTCGAACTTTATGATCGAGAGATATTTTGTTTGGAAAATTAGAACACGAATAAAAGGATTCATGGTAATTTAGAGATTTTCATGTCATGAATTTATGTAATAATAAAGGTATTTTGTTTAATGCGAACTTGAGTGTTGTGAATTGTTCGAGAGAAAATTTACTATCTTAGGTTTAGATTTGGAATTGCTCGAGAGAGAATTTTGATGAAAAATTAACCTTTACATTGCACAAATGTAACACTCTTTTCATGTCATGATCGCTTAGAATTGAATTGATAAATGGATTTGTTCATGTAATTATTTAAAAGCTTCATGTTGTTATCATTTTTATTTCTCCAATACTGAATCATCCAATTGGTCATAGTTAGGTTAATGTAGCTTAAATATCACTTTTGTTTAGAGGTATGAAAATAAAGGGAGGGTGAGTACGAATAGTTGAAACGACCCCGTGGAATACGACACGAGATGTAGATTTCTCATATATTACGATTGATAGGTGCGCTTGCCTGAATGCTAATTCAATCTAGTTAAGTCCATCTACATAATTGTATTAGAATGTAGAATGAAATCACATTGAATTATTACTTGTTAGCAACAAAAATCATCATGAAGACTTTGGGATATTTCAAGAATTCTCTTCACCTAGAACACCTCAGCAAAATGGCATTGCTGAGAGGAAGAATAGGACCTTGATAGAGGCTGGTAGGACCCTACTAAGTGATACATCACTACCAGAGTATTTCTGGGCTGAAGCAGTCAACACTGCATGCCATGTTATAAATAGGGCTACCATCACTAAAGGCCTCAACAAGACCCCCTATGAAGTTGTGAAAGGCAGGAAACCAAACCTATCCTACTTTAGGATCTTTGGTTGTAAATGCTTCATACTTAACAATGGGAAGTCTTACTTGACTAAGTTTGCTGCCAAGTCCCAAGAGGGAATTTTTGTTGGGTACATCAATAATAGTAAGGCTTATAGAGTCTACAACTTGTCTACACAAGTTGTAGAAGAATCTGTGCATGTAGTTTTTGATGAGACTAAACTTATTAACAATGAGTTGTCTAGTACTGTATGCAGCCCCACATGTTTAACAAAGAAAATGGACAAGCTTACTATAGAAGAAGTACCTGCTGCAAGATAGCAAGTAGAGGAGAGTAGCTGTTGTCCAGGGGGAGAACTACATGTGCCAATTGCTGATGAAGTATAAGGAATACAACATGATGGAGATGCTGAAGAGGTTCAACCAGAAGTTAGGATGCCTCCAGCCAATAGGCATCTTAGAGATCATCCAGTAGAGCAGATTATTGGAGATCCAAGACAAGGAGTACAAACCAGGAGCAGATACTTGAATGCAGCAATCTACTCCAGTTTTCTATCTCAAGTTGAAACTAAGAAGTTTGAAGAAGCCATACTAGATCCACAATGGACTGAAGCAATACAAGAAGAGCTTAATCAGTTCAAGAGGTGCAAGGTCTGGGAACTTGTTCCTAAACCTAAAGACCACAATATAATAGGAACCAAGTGGATCTACATGAATAAGATGGATGAACAAGGGGTCATCATTAAGAATAAAGCAAGACTGGTTGCTAAAGGATATAGGCAAGAAGAAGGTATTGACTTTGATCAAACCTTTGCTCTAGTAGCCAGACTGGAAGCCATAAGGATGTTCTTGGCCTATACAACCTATCAAGGATTCAAGGTTTACCAAATGGATGTCAAGTCAGCATTCCTGAATGGTAATCTTAAGGAAGAAGTCTATGTGGAACAGCCTTCAGGTTTTGTTGATCCAACTCTACCTCATCATGTCTATAGACTTAGGAAAGCATTATATGGGTTAAAGTAAGCCCCTAGGGCTTGGTATGAAACCCTATCTAGTTTCCTCATTGAGAACAAGTTCTCAAGGGGGAAAATAGATAAGACTCTATTCCTTAGGGAATCTAGAGGCAAAGTTATACTAGTCCAAATATATGTAGATGACATTATATTTGGGTCTACTGAAAGCAGCCTTTGCAAAAAGTTTGCAAAACTGATGCAAGGTCAATTTGAGATGAGTAGTATGAGAGAGCTAAAGTTTTTCTTGGGTCTCCAAGTTAAACAGACTGAAAGTGGTTTATCCATATGTCAGTCCAAGTTCACCCTAGAACTCATAAGGAAGTATGGTATGGATTCATCCAGTACCATGAAGACTCCTATGGGGTCAAGTATGTCTCTTAGCAAGGATGATGCAGGGAAACCTGTAGATGAAACCTTGTATAGAGGGATAGTTGGCTCCCTATTATACTTGACTGCTAGTAGACCAGATATCATGTATGCTACATGTGTCTGTGCAAGGTATCAAGCCTGCCATAAAGAGTCTCATTTGACAGCAGTCAAAAGAATATTGAGATATCTAAAGGGCACTCCCTATCTAGGCCTCTGGTACCCTATGAATGAAGATTTTGATCTAACAGGTTATTCAGATGCAGACTTTGCAGGATGCAAAGAAGATAGAAAAAGCACTACTGGAACCTGTCAATTCCTAGGTGGGAGACTAATTTCATGGAGTAGCAAAAAGCAAACCAGTGTGGCTATTTCCACTGCAGAGTCAGAGTATGTGGCTGCAGGAAGTTGCTGTGCTCAACTTTTGTGGATACAACATCAGCTAGAGGACTATGGATTTCAGGTAAGTAGAACTCCACTCTTCTGTGATTCTACTAGTGCTATTTCAATAGCTAATAATCTTGTATCCCATAGTAGAACTAAACATATTGAAATTAAATATCATTTTCTTAGGGAGCATGTAGAAAAAGAAGATTTTTTACTTGAATATGTTAAAACTGATAATCAAGTAGCTGATATGTTTACTAAGCCCCTAGAAGAAGCTAAGTTCAATAGATTCAAAATTGAACTAGGAATGATAAACTTAGAGTAAGTAAAAATGTGTCGACACATAGACAAGTCTATGTCGACACAGAAAAATGGTGTCGAAACTTCAGGAAAAAGGTGTCGACACATCTAGGAAGTAGGTGTCGACACTTCAGAATGTTAGTGTCGACACATGCCAAGTAGGTGTCGACACATCCAGAGTGGTGTCGACACTTAGTATTTACTCAGAATTTTCTAAGTAAAGTCTCGATAATGTGTCGAGTTATGTTGTGTCGACATATAACCAAGTGTCGACACATAAAATCTGTTGACTAAACTTGTGTCGACACATATGTGTCGAGACATTATAAGCCAGTGTCGACACATTTTAAGTTAGCTGTCCCGCCTGTTCATCTTCAAAATTAGAAAGGTATAAATAGGGTTTTGTCTTTGTTTGTCGACACGCTTTCAAAGTTTCGAGACCAAAACTACTGTGTCGACACCTCTCTTCTCTCAAGACAAATTCTACAAACCCTAATGGCGCCTAAGCTTGAGGAGAACGTCAACGAAGGATATGAGCTGGTGCGCGGCGCTTTCGAAGATGCTGATCAAGAAATCAAGTCTGTCGTAACCCTAGTAGCCGATTCTGGGTTAGAATATTTAGTTTTTGAACCCACAAAGATATGGAAAAAAGAGGTACTCGAATTCCTCAATGGAGCCAAGGTGGATGAATCTGAATACAAAATCAAATCCAGAGTTCATGGAGCAAGGGTTAAGGTATCCCCAAAAAGTCTGAGGAAGATTCTACAGCTTCCAAGAACTCAAGAGGAAGATGAAGTTACTGCATCAAGGACCAGGGAAGCTCTAACCTGGTGTGGACTTGATCCTAAGATGAAGCTGGGATCTGTGTTTAACAGGAAAGACATGAACAGCTAAGGCAAATTCATGTCTGAAATTGTTGGAAAGGTCATCCTAAGCAAGCCAGGAGGGCATGACAGAGTGTCTGCCTCTATGTTTAGTATAATGACAAGGATTATCTTCTCTCTAAAAACTGACTGGTCAATGATAGTTTATGAGAAGATTAAGGAAGGTCTGAAGAAGCCCAACCTGGGCAGAATTATAAGTCTATACCTAGCTGGTGCCATACCAGAGGTAATGCAACAAGCTGCAGGAAGCAAGATAAATCATATGAGAAGGATGGATTTGAGGATCTTTTCTAGATGGGACAGGGTGTTGTCAAAGGAACTGCCAACCCCTGAAAAGATTTTTTCTGAGAAAGAGATTCCTCCCAAGAAGAAAAGGAAGACTGCTCCAGTGGCTCAAGAGTCCACTAGCAGCTCTGAAAGTGAAGAACAGGTTGTTTTCACTCCAGATGACCATGAGGAAGAGCCTGCAGTGAAGACTCCTGCTCCTCAAGAGGTTGCTGAGATCCAGGGGGAGCTACCTCAAGCTAGCCCCATCCACAAGGATCACAGCCAGGGGAAGCTTCCAGTTGTAGAAGAACCCTCTACACTGGAAAGTGAACAAGCCACCAACACCATACTAGAGGTACTCACTGACCTAAATACTTTAGAATTTCTTATAGAAGATGCTGATTTGTCTGATGTTCATCAGCAAACTCAGCTGGATAGTCAAGCACCAGATGCTGTCATAGAAGACACATCTGCTGTTGCTCAAGATATTACTGATTCAGTGGTTGAAGAACCTAGTATTCCTCCAGCTCCATCACCACAAGAATACACTATGGAGGATTTATTTTTAAATCTAGATCAACATGACTTTGACATGGACAAGGCTACTACTGATGAAGAGAATGCTACTGCTGAGGGGGAGCAAGTGCAAGTTCATGAAGTGCCTATAAGGCAAGAACTTGAGAAGGCACAAGATGTGCAAACTGAAAGGCCTCCAAGCCCTAAGGAGAGGGTGGATATAGCCAGCACCTCTGCCTCAGAAGATGAGGAAGCTGAAAGGGCAAAGAAAAAGAAACTTTATGTCTTCAAAAGAAGGAGCCAGAGTTATAAAAAGGCTCTCAAAACTGTTGCTCCACAGTCTATAGTACAGGCAGCCACAGCTTTTGATCATAATGCACTGATGGTGGCAATGCAAATCAAGTTGGATGAGCAAAGGCAGGCCATAGAGAAATATGTAGATGAAGGGCAAAAATCACTCCAATTTGATCTGGCCCAGGATATAAAATCTATAAGGTTTGAAATGAACCAAAATAAGAAGGAGATGACAGACTGCTTCCACAAGGGTGGTAATGCAGTGGTGTACTTGGCAACCCACCAGGAAAAGATAAAGGCACAAGTGGATGACATAGCATTGAAGCAAGGATATGTGCTTGAAAATCAGCTAAGAATGAATGACAATTTGACTGCTTCCCATAATGCTATTGTCACTGAGTTAAAGAACAAGGCTGCTGAACCTTCTACCTCTTCTGCTACTATTAAAGCTGATTTTGACAAAGCATTTCAAGAAGAAATATCTGCTGTTAAGACTGCTATCCAAGCCTCCCAGAAAGCCATATCTGAACAACTTCAAAAGCTCAAACCATTCTTTAAAGATGGAGTCAGATACTTGGATAATCAAATCAGATTTCAGAAGGATGATGTCAGAGATCATATGGCTAGAGAAGTCATAAAGGGGGAGAGAGTGTTAGTCAAGGCAAGCTCTGACCATGCTAAGTGGATATCGAATTCTATCAGAGCTACACTTGGATATTCTCCTCTGTGTGATGACAATGATGTTGCTGAATTTGGAATTAACCCTGCCAATCTTGGAGGTGAGCAACCAGAAGTAGCTCAGGTCATTTATCCACCTCCAGATTTTGAAATGATTCATGCTGATGTCCAGACTACGTATAGCCCACCTGGGGGCAAGGACAATGTTCATATTGAAAAGGTTGTTCAGCCTATTTCTAAAGCTATGCAAGAGGCATTGCAGAAAGAGGAAGAGACAAGACTGTCTAAGAAGAGGTTTAGGAAACAAGCAGAACAAAGGCCAAACTTTGAACAGTGGAGCCCTACCTCTAGGAACATTATACTAACTTCCTGGAAAGCTGCCAAGGATAACATTCAAGACAGGAACAAATGGTTTTCTGAAACTGAATGGAGAAAACATGAAACCAGACAGGAAGCAATTGTTTAATACAGAAGGAAGGCAAAGATGGGAAAGCTACCTCCTACATCCCAGGAGCCTAGCAAGTACTTTCCAAAGCCATACCATTATTTTGAAAGACAGAAGATCAAAGCTGAAGAGCTTAAGAAGAAAGATCTGAAAGGCAAGAAGCCTGCTGATGCTGAAACTGCTGATGCTGCTGTCCAAGCTAAAGTTCAAGCTGGCAAATGCATAGTAATTAAGGAGCCAGAACAAAAATAGATTTAGAATTTTCTTGAAGTTTATTTTGTAATCTTTTGGATGTAAAACATTTAGTGAACTTCTGAAAATATATGAGACAGATATTAGAACAATATATGATTAATATATTTCATGTGTGTTCTGTGAATGTGTCTATGTCTATTTCTTATTTGTTCTGTGTTGATGTATGTGTATACATGTGTAATTGATACATGTTATGTTTACCCTGCAGTACTTAATTCTGCTTTACATCATTTTGTAATTTTATTATGAATGGTGTATATCATTGACTAAGGGTTATGACTTCTCCAAATAGGGGGAGATTGTTGGGTACATTGGTTAAATGTACCTGATTTGAAGAAGCCTCACCCAACTCAATGATATACATCAAAATGTATTTGATGTGTTTTTGAGTTACTTGTGCAGGTTAAGTATTTGCAGGACTGAAGCAAAAATTTCTAAGTCCATGTGTCGACACCCAGAGGGAAAGTGTCGACACTTAAGAAGACTTGTGTCGACACCCAGACAAGCAGTGTCGACACTTGGAGTCATTGTGTCGACACCTGGGATGCAGAGTCGACACCAGACAGAAAGTGTCGACACAAGGAGCTGTGTCGACACTCAATGAAGAAAAGTGCAGACAGAAAGTGTCGACACTTAACAGCAGTGTCGACACCCAGTGAAGCTGTGTCTACACCAGAAAGTGTCAACACTTGGAGCTGTGTCGACACTCAGCAAAAGTCAGCAGAGACTAAGTATAAGTGTCGACACCCAGAACAATGTGTCGACACTCAGCTGAAGACTCAACACTTAGTAAAGAATAGCAAGATCATCAAATTATTCTAAGTACAAGTGTCGACACTAAGGGAATGTGTCGACACTCAGCTGAAGTCTCAACAGAAGAATCAAGTGTCGACACAAGGAGCTGTGTCGACACTCAGCAAGTATCAACATAGAAGACTATGTGTCGACACCAAGAAGCAGTGTCGACATTTAACAGATTCAACACATGAAGATGTGTCGACACAAAGGAGATGTGTCGACACTTAGAAGAATTCAGCAAAAGATAGAAGATCAAGTACTTGTGTCGACACTCAATTTTAGTGTCGACACCTGAAGAAGAATCTGTGTCGAGACATAGTATCTACAACACAAGGAGTTGTGTCGACACCTTGTAGACTTGTGTCGACACTTACACAACTTGTGTCGACACTTGGTCTATAAGTGTCGACACTTAAAGACAGAAAGTCTCGACACTTTCAGACAGTTAGAGAACTTTCAAGAATTGACTGGATGACTTGACAGCTGCCATTCCAGCCGGTCTACAGCACCTGCCAGAGATGTCAGAATTCAGTTATGGACCGGACCAGCCGGTTATCATGAAGAAGGCCTATAAATAGGCTCATACAGTTTACAGAAACTGTTGTTCAGATTGTTGTTGAACAAGTTATTAAAGTGGTACACAGAGTTATTGATCAAGTATCAAATCAAGAAGATCTAGCTGTCCAAGTGCAGATCTAAGAAGTTGGAGAGAGAGGGCTTCATCCAAGAAATCAGCCGTTGGAAATAGGCTGAGAAGAAGGGTTCAGATTTATTCTAGATCTTAAGAAACAGAGATCAAGGATCAACTGCAGGAGGATTCATTCTTATTCAGTTCTACTTTCAAGAAGTTTTGAAGAAAGCTAAGTCAGATTGAATCCAACTGAGTTCTTCCAAGAACTCATCAAGAAACTCTCAACTCCCCTCTCTTGTTTCTGAGTTGTTGAGTTATTATTTCCATAATCTTGTAGGATCCTTTGGATCTGAGTGAATTGTAAGCCTGTAATTATAAAGGCTGAGGGTAGGGCTTGAGAACCTGAGTGTAGGAGATTGAAATCTCTGAGTGTAGGCCTTGTTGGCTGAGTGTAGGCCTTATTGGCTGAGTGTAAGCCTTTGTGGCTGAGTGTAGGCTTTGTGGAAAAGCTGAGTTATAAGGCTTTGGGCCTGAGGTGTAGGAACCAGTTTGGGTTCTGAGACAGTGGTGAAGTTTGGCCGAATCTAGTACACTGCTAGATAGGCGAAGGGGGAAAGTGGATGTACCCAAAGCTTGGGGAACCACTATAAAACTCTGTGTCTGCTGTGCTGTGATTGTGATTTGCTGTGTATGCTGTGTGATTGCTGTGCAAAAGTAGAGTAGATTCTGTGATACAACTGTTTGCTGCCATTAAAGGTCAAAAAGGATTAGGTCACCTATTCACCCCCCCTCTAGGTGTTTAGGTACTATATCTTTCAGCTCCTTCCCTGCATTTTATTAGCACAACCAAGCAATAAATAAATACATTGCATCACAGGCGTTGGCACGCACGACCACACGCCCCGTGCTCTCAGGGAACATTCTCGGTGAACACGGTCTAAGTCCGCCGACTCACCACCCTCCCCGGGATGACAATCTCTCGTGAGCATTTGGTATTTCTGGCCACTGCCTAAGACCCTCAATCTATGTCAACGGTAAGTGCCAAGTAACTTTAGGTCTCTTTAACCGAACGACATAGAGCGTGTACGGTTCTGCCTGACCCGTTGCTCACACCGCAACGTTAATTTAAAAACATATGCACGGGTCAAACTTTCCCGAGTCTCAAATCGTTTACACACAACACATAACCTAGTTATGTTCAAGTTGGCTCCCAGGCCTGCATGTTTGGCAGAATCACGCATCTGCCCAGTTTTCTGGGTGCACCTTTGGATTAATCCCCAAGGCTCCCTGTTGCAATCTACCATGTAGAAAACCTGAAAACAAACATTTGCACGGAGTCTTCTCCAGTCATTTATGCAATGCAACATCACCGATCCAGACCAACATGTTCGGATAGGCTTCACACATTATGTCTATATCCGTTCTCGATTACGGACTCTACACAACGGGGAATTTACATATCTACCCGAAGGAACGCCTCCAACTCACCGCAAACTCGCGAGAGCGGGCTTCCTATGCAAAAGAAGGAGAGCTTCACATGCTCAAGTAGAGAATCGTTACCCTAGCGTTCTTCCTTGGCGCCATGGAAATGTACGCGGATGAAAAGCACCGCAATCTCCAAGCCTTTGTAGATCCGAAGTCGGCTCGTAATTTGGAGCTCCGAAGCTCCTCCAAAGATCGGATCTAAGCTTCTTCTTCCTCCTTTGCTCTCCCCTCTCTCTAGGATTTAGACAGAGAACCACGACAGAAAATAAGGGTTTTGAAACCCTGTACCCGGGTATAACCCCATTGGGAAATAACCACAGCCGTCGGATCCCACAAAAAGGGATGCACGGATACGATCCAGGTCTGACCTAGACAAATGGGGCTAAACACCGCATGATATGCCAATAGGAGTAGGACACGTCCGCGATAAAAAAGTGTCACATCATTAGTCAACTCCCGCCAAAAACCCCTGTGTCGACACTCCGCGGCGACAGAGTCAAACACGCCAGAAACGACACGCGCTCGACGATCGTCGAACCAAGATCGTCGACCGCTGCCAGATCGTCGAACGGAGATCTCTAGCTAAATCGTCGAACGCAGCCAATTCGTCGAACGGAAATCTTTGGCCATATCGTCGAACGCACAGCCCGATCATCGAACAGAGATCGCTGGCCCGATAGTCGAACCCACGGCCCGATCGTCGAAACCACGACCCGATTGTCGACCGCAGAACGTCGACCAAATCGTCGACCGCAGAAATGTGACCAGATCATCGAGTGCTTCTCGACGATCGTCGAACCCAGATTTCTGCATGATCGATTTGCTAGATCTTTGAACTAAATCGTCGAACCCCTCTCGACACGCCCTGGGACACGCCCGTGTCCATGGCCGTGTTTGCTGCTCGACGATTGTCAAACCCAAAATCGTCAAACACGCGACCAAATCGTCGAACCAGCTCGACACGCCCGGGGACACGCCCGTGTCCCAGGCCGTGTGCCCCTGCCAAATTCCAAATTTGGTACAGAAACGCCACCCGTCGCTCTTTTGAGTTTCGGGGCGTTACAGCTCTCTCCCTCTTAAAAGAATTTCGTCCACAAAATTTCATAAAGGAAAGATAAGCACAAAACTAAAATTTGTACCTGAGCGGAACAACTCCGGGTACTCGTCAAGCATAGTATGCTCTTGCTCCCAAGAGAGCTCCTCTCGACCGCAATTGTCCCATCGGACCTTGACCATCCTAATCTCTTTATTGCGTAGCCACTTGACTTCCGAGTCTTCGATACGCACGGGCTTGACCTTCGTCGTCAACCCACTAACAACCAACACTTGATTGACCGCGACCACTCGCGTAGGCTCTTGCATCGCCTTCCGTAGCACCAATATGTGGAATACATCATGTAGACCACTAAGCTCCATTGATATCTTCAACCGATAAGTTGCTTCACCAACCCGCTCCAGAACCTCAAACGACCCAAGGTACCTCAGGCTTAGCTTTTTCAAGCACCGCACCCGCGAGACACCCTTGGACGGCCTGATCTTTAAGTACACATAGTCGCCCACAGTGAACTCCACGTTCCTGTGCTTGGCATTATAGTACTTTGCTTGCCGGTCCTGAGCGATAAGCAATCTCTCCTGAATGGTTCGCACCAACGAAGTAGCATCTTCCACCTCTTGACGTTTGTACAACTTTGACTCACCCGTTTACAACTAGGACAACGACGTGCGACATCTTCTACCATAAAGGGCCTCGAAGGGCGCCATTTGAATACTCGCCTGATAGCTATTGTTGTACGCAAATTCCACCGAATAAAGATAAACTTCCCATTTATTTCCAAAGTCCAAGACACACATGCGGAGCATGTCTTCCATAGTACTATTGACCCTCTCGGTCTGCCCATCTGTCTGCGGATTGAAGGCTGTTCTAACACTCAGCTTTGTTCCCAACATTTGCTGCACAAGCCTCCAATCATTGGACGTGAACCGCCCATCTCGGTCACTCACGATGCTGCGGGACACACCGTGGAGCCGCACTATGTTATCCACATATAACTTTGCCAACTTCTCCACCGGATCATCCTTCCTATGCGGAATGAAATGCGACACCTTCGTTAGCCGATCTACGACCACCCAGATGGCGTCGTTCCCCTTTTTCGACCTTGGTAACCCGTCCACAAAGTCCATCGTAATGTCGTCGAATTTCCACTCCGGAATAGGCAAGGATTTCAAAAATCCTCCCGGCTTTTGGCACTCCGCCTTCACCAAGGCGCAAGTTTGGCACTTCGCCACGTAGAGCGCCACATCCTTCTTCAAACCCGGCCACCAAAACAATTTCTTAACGTCGCGGTACATCTTTGTGCTCCCCGGGTGAATCGAGTACTTGGTATGGTGCGCCTCGTACAATAAATCCACCCGCAAACTGCCCATGCTTGGGACGCAAAGACGACCGTCTTTCCAAATTAATCCATCCACAACTTCATATTGGGAATTTGACTCATCCAGAGCCTCTATCATGAGTTGCTTCATGTGGCCATCCAAATCCAAAGCCTGCCAAATCCGATCAGCCAGGTCATATTGAACTTCAGTCCAATTCAAGAGTGCTTTAGCACTTGACTTCTTATCAACACAAACCATCTCCAACGCCTCCAACTCCCGAACCAATCGCTCGTCATGAACCGACAGCCAATTGGCTTGAGCTGGGGCCCGGCGACTCAACGCGTCCGCAACCGCATTACCTTTACCAAACACGTAGTGGATCTTGAATGTATAGTCCCCCAGGAACTCCATCCATCTACGCTGCCGCATATTCATATCTTTCTGATCAATCAAATACTTCAGGCTCTTATGATCGGTGTAGATATCAATCTTCACACCGTACAAATAATGCCTCCACTGCTTCAAGGAAAAAATCACGGCCGCTAACTCCAAGTCATGGACCGGATAGTTCCTCTCGTGCAACTTCAGCTGTCTCGAGCCATATGCTATAACGCTTCCATGCTGTAACAACACACAACCCAAACCACTGCCCGAAGCATCGCTAAAAATCTCATAACCTTCGGTCCCACTCGGCGAACTCAGCACAAGCGCCGTGGTCAACCGACATTTCAACTCCTCAAAAGCTTGCACGCACTCCGGCGTCCAAACGAACTTCTACTCCTTCCTCGTCAAAGTAGTGAGAGGTAACGCTATCCACGAGAAGTTCTCTACGAAGCGCCTATAATAGACGGCAAGCCCCAGAAAGCTCCGGACTTCCGCTACCGTAGAAAGCTCAGGCCACTCCCGTATCGCAACAATTTTCACCGGATCCACTACAATACCTTCCCCACTCACTATATGACCGAGGAACGCCACTGAGGACAACCAAAACACGCACTTCGAGAACTTGGCATACAATTGATTCCTCCTTAGCGTCTCCAAAACCAAATGAAGGTGCCTGAAGTCATCTTCCTCACTCTGCGAGTACACCAAAATATCGTCGATGAATACGATCACAAAATGGTCCAAGTACTCCCTGAACGTCCTGTTCATCAAATCCATGAATACAGACGGCGCATTGGTCAGCCCAAACGGTATGACCGTAAACTCGTAATGCCCGTACCTTATACTGAATGCTGTCTTAGGGATATCACTCTCCCTTATTTGCAGCTGATAGTACCCGGACTTGAGATCCAACTTAGAGTACACCGATGACCCGACTAACTGATCGAAGAGATCATCAATCCTTGGGATCGGGTACTTGTTCTTCTCCGTTAGCTTGTTTAACTCCCGATAATTAATACAGAGTCTCAAGCTCCTATCCTTCTTCTTAACAAAGAGGACCGGTGCGCTCCAAGGCGAAGAACTTGGACGCACATACCCTTGCTCCAACAACTCTTGAAGTTGCACCTTCAGATCAACCATTTCCTTAGGTGCTAGCCGATACAGAGTTCGTGACACAGACTTTTCACCTGGCACTAGCTTAATAGTGAAATCTATCTCCCGTTGAGGCGGGGCTCCGGGAAAATCGGCGGGGAACACATCAGGGTACTCAGCTACCACTGAAATACTATCCAACGTAGGCTTCGGCTTTGCAACCTCCAATAGTGTAAGGAACAGCTCTGCACCAGCATGAACCACCTTCACCACCTGAAGAGCAACATCAACGTCTTGCACGACCCCTTTTCAAGCCCGTAAAAGTCATCTCACGACCTGTTCCCCACTTGACTTCCTTGCGATTTCGATCAATGTATGGTTGCTGCTGCGGGAGCTAGTCCATACTAAAGATCACGTCGAGCTCCACTAGCGGTAGTAACGACACTTGTAAGTCAAATTCTTGACTCCCTGACCACACCTAAGTGCAACAGATTCTACCCGCGCGCATTGAGCACCATTGGACCATAGCGGATCCAATTTGTCTCTTACCATCGAAGGAGGTACTCCGACGTGTAATATAATTCCTAAATAAAGGAATGCGAAGCTTCGTTTACACGAACGGTGCTCTCGCCGGATAAATGAAAATCAGAACAAAGCTTAGCACAAGTAGTTCTAATTTAACATGCACAAGGGCGACAAGTATTTAAGGCTAAACTGCTATAACTTTAAACCATACCTGTCCTCACGGCGGCGTGCTTTCTCCCGGACTTTAGGCATCCACAGGCATAATGCCCCGACTCCCCACAGTTGTAACATGCGCCCTGGGTTTGGCCTGTAGATGCCCCCGAAGCACTGAAAGGAGGGACTAGACCCAAAGTCCTAGCCTTCTTATACCACCTACGATATCCAGACTTTGAGGTGTTCGACATTTTGAATGTCGTTTCCTTTGCACTAAAGTCTTCAACTGCTCCTGACATAGCTTTATTAGCCTTCTGAGCACCATTCCAACACCTTTGGGCAAAGTGCCCTTTCTTTCCACAAGTCTGACAAGTGTAAGTAGCTTTGCTAGTCGATGCCGTAGCCCCCTTCTCAAACATTCTACCAGATGCAGCTCTTATGGGGCTTGCATAGTTCGATACCATGGTCGCTGACATCGGGTGAGTCTTCCTCAAGTCTGCCTCCAAAGATCTAGCAGACTCCACCAAGGCTCGGAGTCCCAATAACTTTGGTCCTTGTAGTAGGATTCGCAGCTCTCCACGCAGACTGTTATAAAATCTATCAACGATAGACTGCTCGTTCTCCAACTCAAAGCATTGGTAACGGCTTACCATAAGAAATGCTTGCAAATATTCATCAACTGAGTGCGCTCTCTGCACTAAACGCATATTCAGCTGCTGCCCTGATGGTCTACCAAAAGTCCTCTGCTCCATCACCCCACCCGGCGTTGAAGCCACACCAGGGGCATAGGGTTGTATATTTCTTCCATGCTGTGCACTCATCACAGCGAACATCGCTTCAACGATCCTTCTTACGGTTTCATACGAAGGAGGGGTCTCAAACACCTCACCGGGCGCACTATACTCCTCATAAACCGGACATTCTGGCGGCCCAGCACCGCCTCTGGTCACCTATAGTTGCACAAAACATCGTTAAGCGACCAAATAAAATTGTAAACAACAATTATAGGAACACGCAGGTTCCCCAAACACGTGTATTTTCATTCCTAAGTGGACATTCATGGGTTCTTTTGTTGTTATAACGATGACGCACACACATGTGCTCGCCACCCCTTAAAAAAAATTCGTCCACGAATTCATTTTAAGCCTGACCAAAACTAGTAGTCAGATACCAAATTGTAACACCCCATATCCGTCGCATAGCATATAGCAGTAGCTCCGGCCAGGGCCCGATGCCATATACCACAGACAGACCAGGTGGTTACTCAATGGAAACCATCCAACCAATCACAACGTCCTACACAAAGCATTCTAGCAGAAGCAGTTTAAATAGTTGCAATTAAAAGAACCCAACAACAAGCATGAATGTCCACTAACAAGCCAAAAAGTAATGAAGTATATACACAAGTACTGGCCTTAAGGCCTTACATATGGTTTACTCATATTATATGTTTTCCATACCACGGAACGCAAGCCGGTCATACATGAACAAAAGCAAGTAAAACACTCCAATTTAGGCCTTCGAGGGCCGGCTTTGCAATTTGGGCTTTAGCCCGCTATTGACCGCTTGGTTCAGCAGCACCTGCAAGCACAATCCACCGCACAGTGGCAAACAAAAGCAACGGTCCGCAATGCTGACCAAATTATAACAATCCCGCCCCCAAACTCGGGGCGGCGATGCTCCTTCCCTTCATTTTATTATCACAACCAAGCAGTAAATAAATACATTGCATCACAGGCGTTGGCACGCACGGCCACACGCCCCGTGCTCTCAGGGCACATTCCCGGTGAACACGGTCTAAGTCCGCCGACTCACCACCGTCCCCGGGATGGCAATCTCTCGTGAGCATTTGGTCTTTCTGGCCACTGCCTAAGACCCTCAATCTATGCCAACGATAAGTGCCAAGTAACTTTAAGTCTCTTTAACCGAATGACATAGAGCGGGTACGGTTCCGCCTGACCCGTTGCTCACATCGCAACGTTAATTTAAAAACATATGCGCGGGTCAAACATTCCCGAGTCCCAAATCGTTTACACACAACACATAACCCAGTTATGTTCAAGTTGGCTCCCAGGCCCACATGTTTGGCAGAATCACGCATCTGCCCAGTTTTCCAGGTGCACCTTTGGGTTAATCCCCAAGGCTCCCTATTGCAATCTACCACGTAGAAAACCCGAAAACAAAATTCACACGAAGTTTTCTCCGACCATTTATGCAATGCAACATCACCGATCCATACCAACATGTCCGGATAGGCTTCACACATCATGCATATATCCGTTCTCGATTACGGACTCTACACAACGAGGACTTTACATATCTACCCGAAGGAACGCCTCCAACTCACCGCAAACTCACGAGAGCGGGCTTTCTATGCAAAAGAAGGAGAACTTCACATGCTCAAGTAGAGAATCGTTACCCTAGCGTTCTTCCTTGGCGCCATGGAAATGTACGCGGATGAAAAGCACCGCAATCTCCTAGCCTTCGTAGATCCGAAGTCGGCTCGCGATTTGGAGCTCCGAAGCTCCTCCAAAGACCGGATCTAAGCTTCTTCTTCCTCCTTTGCTCTCCCCTCTCTCTAGGATTTAGACAGAGAACCACGATAAAAAATAAGGGTTTTGAAACCCTGTACCCGGGTATAACCCCATCGGGAAATAACCACAGCCGTCGGATCCCACAAAAAGGGATGCGCGGATACGATCCAGGACTGACCTGGACAAATGGGGATAAACACAGCATGGTACGCCAACAGGAGTAGGACACGTCCGCGACAAAATAGTGTCGGATCATTAGTCAACTCCCGCCAAAAACCCCTGTGTCGACACTTCGTGTCGACAGAGTCAAACATGCTAGAAACGCCCCGCGCTCGACGATCGTCAAACCAAGATCGTCAACCACTGCCAGATCGTCGAACGGAGATTTCTGGCCAAATCGTCGAACGCAGCCAATTCGTCGAACGGAAATCTCTAGCCAAATAGTCGAACGCACAGCCCGATCGTCGAACAGAGATCGCTGGCCCGATCATCAAACCCATGGCCCGATCGTCGAACCCACGACCCGATCGTCGACCGCAGAACATCGACCAAATCGTCGACCGCAGAAATGTGACCAGATCGTCGAGCGCTGCTCGACGATCGTCGAACCCAGATTTCTGCCGGATCGATTTGCCAGATCTTTGAAATAAATCGTCGAACCCCTCTCGACACGCCCTGGGACACGCCCGTGTCCAGGGCCGTGTTTGCTACTCGACGATCGTCAAACCCAAAATCGTCGAACACATGACCAAATCATCGAACTAGCTCGACACGCCCTGGGACACGCCCATGTCCCAGGCCGTGTGCCCCTGCCAAATTCCAAATTTGGTACAAAAATGCCACTCGTCGCTCTTTTGAGTTTCGGGGCGTTACAACCTGGCTCGATATCTATCACAAACTCTATCTCCCTTTCATGAGGAAGTCCTGGAAGACTATTAGGAAAGACATCTGGAAAATCGCGCACCACCGAGACATCCTCAAGACGTGGTGTAACAAAAGCTATTTCCAGAGCAGAAATAGAAACTAAAAATGCCTCGCAACCAGACTCTATAGCACGACAAGCACGTACCGCAGAAATGATAGGGGAAACACTGTCCTGAAATCCATAGACGCTCATAGGTTGTCCGTCATCCATCTTGAAATCCATTCGCTTAGCCTTGCACTGGATGATCGCATCATACTTGGACAGCCAATCCATGCCCAAAATCACGTCAAAGTCAGCCAGATCTAAAATCATCAGATCCGCAAAGGCCAGAAAATTGCCAAGATAAATAGGGCATCTCAGAATTCCTTGATTAGATATCACCAAATCACCAGAAGGAAGCTTGACGTTGAAGGAGTCTCCTAATTGATCCACATTCAGGCGATGTTTATCAACAAATCTCCAGGCCACAAAGGAATAAGTGGCACCCGAATAGAAAAGAATGCGCGCCCACCTATTCTGCACCTTAAACTCCCCTAAAACTGTAACATACATAACTAAACGAACTGTAACTAGGGCAACAACGATAAATGATAAGGATATTTTAAACTTGGGCTAAACTGATATCACTTGCGTAGAGGTTTGGGCTTCCTCACAGGTCATCACGTTCAACTTTCCTTTTCCTTTATCCAGGTTTTGTGGCGGTGGTAGAGCTCGAAGTGGGGCAGGCTGCAGTGGGGATTGAGTCTGGGGGCACGAAGACTTCTGGTGTCCCTTCTGCCTGCACAGAAGCAAATCCTTTCTTTCATCGAGCAACGACTCACATCATGACCCTTCCTTGCACAGAACGAGCACACTAGCTCTCCCTTGGGTGCACCTTGGATGGCGTGCACATGCTGCTGCTTCAGGGTGACAGTCCTCTTGTAACACCTTTCGTAAGGGTGGCCAGAACGACCACAAAAGCTACACACTTCCTTACTTTTCTTCTTTTGAGAAGGGCCAGATGCCATGGAGCTACCGTCCTCAACACCCTTCCTTTTCTCTTTCCTCGCCGCAGAACCGCGGTTCTTGGCATTTTCAATCGCCTCAACTTTCAGTGCGGCTTCCACTGCCTCAGCAAAGTTCTCTGCTCTATAAGCACATACCAACTGCTGGACATCGCTTCTTAGTCCTCCAAGGAATCGCTTCACTCTACCCTCCTCAGAAGCTACCAAGTCAGGAGCAAACCTACTCAGTTTGCTAAACTCAATCTCGTACTCGCTCACTGTGAGCTGTCTCTGCTTCAAATGCAGGAAGTTATTCATCAGACGGTCCTGCTCGACCGAGGGTAGAAACTTATTCAGCAGCATCTTCTTAAAAGATTCCCAAGAACAGCCCTCCTTCAGACTCTCTCTTTCCCGAATCCACCAACTCTTTGTTAGGCCTTTTAACTGATAGGCTGCAATCATCACCTTCTGAGCTTCTAGAATTCCAGAATACGAAAACATCTCCTCAATGGAGATGATCCAATCATCTAAAATCAAAAAGTCGGCACTCCCGTCGTACGTGGGAGGTCCCAACCGCTGGAAGTGCGATATGAAATTCATTTCTTGTGGTATTGCCATCGGGGGCACCAGAGGAGCAGGGGTATCAGGCACGGCTTGGCCCAAAGCAGGCTCTTGCGCTAAAGGTTGCTGCGCGGGAGCGGCAGACAACAAAGACTCAATTTGAGATTGCATCGCAACTAATTGCCACGACAGAGCCTCGTTGCTCTGACGTAGACTCTCGATAATCGCATCACTTTGCGCACCTGATGACTCACCCTCCGACTGGGGAGTCAACCTCATCGCGGGACGCTTTGGCGGCATTTCTAAAAGCAAACGGACAACTCATCAAAATCCTAGCTTACAATAAAGCAACACGACTAGTTCAGACCATACAAAAAAGACACTTGCTTACGCTGCAACTTGCTCTGAGATTTTATAATGATGTTATATCCTACTTAGGATGATATCCCCTCATCCTATTGACTCTTGTGCCTAAGACATGAATGCGTGGGTTCTTTATTCTTATTTAAAATCATGTGTGTACATGTGTCATCATGTAAACCTTAACTTAACACGCGTGCTTATGCGATGATATGTAATGTATGTAGTGTTATGCATTCTATAAAGGCCTTAATGCATGTTATGTACGGCGTACACATGAAATGTTATGCATACCATACTACATAACATCGCATGTAATGAGAAAAGAAAACGTACTAATGGGCACCCATGTGATGGTGGTTATGCATCCCATACTACATAACCGTCACATGTTGCCACCTATGGTGGATCCATATACAAACACATATTATGCATCCCATACTACATAATATGCCTCATATACTTCTTATCGTGCTATGAGTGTAGTGACTATGCTTCGGCTAAGACGTACTGATGACACATCGGTGTGTGCATGAAATGTCACTAAACAACTAAAACTTACAAGAGAAGGTTGCCCGACCAATTGTCAAGCAACCTCTCTCTGATACCAACTGTCACAACCCGTATTTTCACCGCATAAAAAAATTATCAGAATAAGGGAAAATGCATGTCATGATGCCACGTCAGCAGGGGATAACTGCGGATGCTCAGACAGACACCAACCTAATCATGAAGAAAGATTCTTTAAGTTATTTTAAGGAAAATCAGTTAAGTGCAATAGTTAGTTGTATCCCTCGGCTTAGTGGCTCATCTAGTTCACGAATCAAAATATAGTTATACGTTGCGGAAAAATACTTGTTTAGATTGACTCCAACCTTCTACATGAGTATAAACGTCCCGAAAGGACAACTCATACTATGCAAGACTCTAAGTTTATAATAGTAGTAAGGATAGCTTTTACGGTCGCTAAATATAACAAGTTAGAGTTTTTAAATTATGCAGTGCATGAAGTAATAGTAGTATATTTTATTCTTAAAAATACCTAACATGAATTCCTAGCATAAATCATCTCAGAGAGCAAGTAATCCACATCCACATATAGAAAACTGAGCAGCTAGCAAGTATCTAAAAGTAACAATTCTGTGGGCGTCAACAAACTGACACGAACCCACATACAAAAAATATGTCTAAACCAGTAAAACTAAACAAGCAACAAACTACCTCGGTAAGACGAGGCAATAACCACGCCCAACACTGCCGCCAGAAACTCCAAAACCAGCTCTGCTAACTGCTACTGCTCTGAACCTGAGGCATTCCAAAGACAGAACACCTCAGCAAGAAGGTACAAATGGTGACAGAAAAGTAATAAACCAAAACAAACAAAGGTCAAAAGGGGTACCAACCCAAGACCAAAAACACTGAAGTAGAGTACAAAAATAAATAGGGCATCAACAGGAACAAAGAACTCTTACGTGATTCATCACGTACAACAATAGTACACCAAACGCACGAGGCTATAAGGCGACAACATGAATAATTCATAAGGAAGAAATACAAAACCTTTATTAGGCACCTGTGGTCGACTCTACCCAAAAACACGGGCGAGGTGGTCACTCGTGGACTCACCACCCAAAACACGGGCGAGGTGGCCACTCTTGGTCACACCCACACGAATATAAAATCCATCTAACTGCGAGGGAGTCTCATACTCTCTACCATACACCACATACACCCAAAAACCAGGTAAACTTCCACAGGGCACTAATGAAGGAAACAAACACTCCGGAGGTGGAATCGTCCACTAACTCCTGCAATCAAGAAGAACAACCAAGAAAACCCCACATATCTCGAGATTTGGCACGTCGGTTTATCCTCAACACTAGAGATTAAAGATGCGGTTGATCAACCTCTAGGAGCGATTTACAATCCTAGATAAACTCTAACGCGTTCCTTAACAACGGTAAATAAGGCGATTAAAGCCAATACTAAAAATATTTTATCAAACCTCTATGAAGTTACTAAATTCAGTTAACAAGACAAGATTTAGAAATTTTCACGTAATCGAAAGATAAGACATGGCTATAACTTGGAAGGACATAAAGAAAATGCAAGAAGATAAAGGGGCAAGACTCATTCGTTACCATCAAATCGGACGAGGAGAAAAGAGGGTAAAACACCACTTGCCTTGGTTTTTACTAGAAAAGTCCTTCGAATCACTCCACGTCGTAGATCGGGGCAAAAAGATGCGGGAGGAGTTGAAATCTGAAGAATAACGACCAAACAAGAAGTTAGGGATGGAAAACCATAACGAGAAATCTCAAAAAATGGGGAAGATATTACCACGATGGCGTAGCTCTCGGCGAGAGCTTTCCAGAACTATATTCGGTTGAAGATTTCGAGCACCGGAGCACCGTCGGCGGCCACCGGAAGATTCACAACAAGAAAACTCTCTCTCTCGCTCGCTGCTCTGGTTTGGGAGAAAAATATCAGAGAAGATGAAGTTCCGGTTCTAAAACCTAAGTATAATAATATATATATATATTGTTTATAAAAAGTTTTTCCAAAAACGGGTTATTTCGAGCGGCTTTGCGGGAACCCAAAATAGAGGTCTAGGGTGACTCCAAACCAAAAGGTGCCTAACATAAAAGTTGTAGATCTCGTCGAGATGAACAAATTTCATGTTGACCATGTTTCCATACGACATTAATTCGACCCTGAAAATAGCATCTGAATGCCGACTGAACAGAACAACTCGAGTAACAGAATGTCCTACTCAAGTAGCAGAAATGACCTACTGGAGTAACATGGTTGACTTACTCGAGTAGCAGAAACGACCTACTCGAGTAACAAGATTGACTTACTCGAGTAGTAGAAGGACCTACTCGAGTAACGAGTAGCAGGGACGACCTACTCGAGTAGCAGGAATGACCTACTTGAGTAACATGATTGACTTACTCGAGTAACAGAATGACCTACTCGAGTAGCAGAAATGACCTACTCGAGTAACATGGTTGACTTACTCGAGTAGCTGAAACGACCTACTCGAGTAACAGGATTGACTTACTCGAGTAGCAGAAGGACCTACTCGAGTAACATAAACGACCTACTTGAGTAGCATGAACGACCTTCTCGAGTAGCAGAAACGACCTACTCGATTAACAGGATTGACTTACTTGAGTAACATAATGACCTATTCGAGTAGCGGAAATGACCTACTCGAGTAACAGGGTTGACTTAATCGACTAGCAGAAACGACCTACTCGAGTAATAGGATTGACTTACTCGAGTAGTAGAAGGACCTACTCGAGTAACAGAAACGACCTACTCGAGTAGCAGGGTTGGCTTACTCGAGTAGCAGAAGGACCTACTCGAGTAACAGGGTTGACTTACTCGAGTAGCAGAAGGTCCTACACGAGAACATATAGAAATCACTCGAGTATAATTGCAGGAAAAACAATTCTTTTGCAAATATTCCCTTTTGATCAAACTATATGAATG
Source organism: Platanthera guangdongensis (assembly GCA_039583875.1). Lineage (NCBI taxonomy): Eukaryota > Viridiplantae > Streptophyta > Magnoliopsida > Asparagales > Orchidaceae > Platanthera > Platanthera guangdongensis. Next base: position 14,372,552 of record CM077165.1, read on the forward strand.
AATAGTAAAAGACATTTTTGAATAGTACTATAATATTTAAATAATCGTATTTTATATATTTTTGTATATGAAAACTACAAGATCAAAACGGAGGCCCAACCGGGCGCCGAATTAAATGAAACTCACGTCATAGGCAAATACTGACGCTACGAACACAACGACGAAGTCAAAACCAAAATCCGACGAGCCAATCCCGAGATATTAATCTTCAAAGTATACGGCGAACATAAACAATCCAAAACTTCAATCGCGTGCCGAGACTCCAAAAATGCTTGGATTACGACGAAACTGGACGAGCAAGTCCAAAATTACTTAACTTAGATTCCAAATGCAAAAGTTTCCCATTACAATAAGAATTCGGCCGACTCGACCGCACGGATGCGAAAATACCTTTACGACATTGCGCCGTCAACTCGACGTTAAAAGTAACGCCATGACGTCATATATATGACGTTGCCCATTCAAATAAAATTATCGAAAAAATCGGGGGCGTTACAACCCCTCTCCATCCAGGCAGGTTGTTGGAGGCCACAACCTCCCTTTGATGAGCGAAACTTTCCGGTTAAGCGGACAACATGGGGACTTCCTAGGAGGTCACCCATCTCGGTACTACACCAGCCCAAGCACCCTCAACTATGGAGTTTTCCAACTTCTCATCACCAATTGAACGTGGCACCCCAATTTTTCCAGAGCTTGAGGCTCAGGGAGTTACCGCGCGGCGGTAAGTTGTTGTCTCCCGGCGATAGTTTGGCGTTGAGTGGAGGCGTCGAGTGATCTACCGTGCAACAGTATTTCTACTACAGCGACATTATTTTCTGGTCGAGCGCTCAGGAAGCTACCACGGCGTGGTAGGTAGTTACCATACGATGCTACGGGGAATATCGTGCAACCGTACGATCTGCTTATGAAAGAAAACAGTTGTCAACCTAAATCACCTAGAGGGGGGTGAATAGGTGAGTTGTACGTCTTTTGTAGAATAAAAAAATAGTTAGAGCACAACACAGAACTATCTACCAATATCACAGACGACACAAGATTTATAGTGGTTCCCCAACCTTGGGTACATCCACTTTCCCTCACCGATCTAGCAATCAACTAGACTCGGCTACTCCACTATCTCGGATCAAAAATCGATCCGACCCTCGGAATAAAGTTCCTACAAACTCGATCCAAACAAGGGGATCTACACCTTGGAAGATAACACTTCCTATAAACTCGGAGTGAAAAAAAACTCCTACACTCGGAGAAACTTTCTCCTACAAGATTAATAAAGTTGGAAAATTATACAACCAGTAAATCCAATCAGATCTGATGAAACTGCCAGAAAACTTCTTATGGACTTTGCAGCACCATCAGAAATCGGTGAAGAGAGTCTCGGCCCAGATCTGGATCTTCTTGCTTTTACAGAATCAGAGAGAGAAGATGAACGGTGATGTCGATCTCGATCTGTAACTTTCTTCAGAATGAATCCTCTGACCTTAGAAGCAGTGGCTGGAGAAGATGATGCCGACGGCAGCTTCCGTTTCGGGAAACCAGGGAGGAGTCGGCTGAAGAATTTTTCTCGAAATAAAATGACAAGAAAGCTTGGAGAATACTTAGGGTTTGTCATTTTCTGATAAGACCTTATATAGAAGAGACTAACGGTCATAATCGGTCATAATGATGTACACGTGGACCAATCATGTCGCGTGATTTTAAAATCCCGTCAGAAAAAGGACTTAGCAAAATTTCAGAAAGGTTCAGCCAACTACACGAGTAAGTGAATAACTACTCGAGTAGTTGAAAACCTACTCGAGTACATGAAGGAGAACATACTCGGGTATATAAAGATGGGCTACTCGAGTAGGTAGAAATCAACTACTCGAGTAAGCAGACAGAACTACTCGAGTATGTAGAGTGACTTACTCGAGTACATAAAGGATCTACTCGAGTACTGGAAAAACTACTCGAGTATATTACATAAACTACTCGAGTACATGAAGGATTACTCGAGTGGGATACTTAGAATGAATTCTGAAGATGTCAGCAAGAGCTACTCGAGTAGTTGAACTGAACTACTCGAGAGGAAGTAATCTACTCGAGTAGGTGAAAGTTCTACTCGAGCAAAAGACTTAGAAAATTCTGGAGTAGGAAAAATTCAAGATACACGAGTGAAACATGATCTACTCGAGTAGGTATAATGAACTACTCGAGTATGATTCTATCTACTCGAGTATGTGAGTATACTTACTCGAGTCCATGACTTAGAAAAATTTTGATGAGTGAACCCTTTAATACTCGGGTATAAAGAGTAATCTACTCGAGTATATAAGCATGCTACTCGAGTATATGACTATGTCTACTCGAGTAGGTGACTTAACTACACGAGAGATACACTTAAGTACTCGAGTACAAGGTTCCTTTACTCGAGTAAATTATACCCAAACTACTCGAGTAGTTATAGATCTACTCGAGTAAAAGACTTAGAGAATTTTTGATGTTGGAAAACTGTTTCTTCTAGTGTAGTCAACTTCCAATTCCTTTCCCATAGTCCAATAGCTTGAATATGAAGTGTATCCCAATAGAGAGACCACACATGAGGCAACACCTTGGAATATGCAATGAGGGATTACAATGCACAGTTCCTGTATTTAGTGACCCATTGTGGACTGACATTGGTCTACACTTCCCAGTGAAATTCCTGCAAACATATAACTCAAACCAAGCAACAAATACAACTTAATTCATCTTAGTTCTAGGGTGACTTCATCAAATTTGGGTTAATGTGGATGTAATACCCAACAATCTCCCCCTATTTGTTGAAGTCAGAACCCTTTACACTAAGGTGAATTATGGACATAAAAGAAACTAAGTGGAAAAACATGAGCAGGTAAGCAATAAACAATGAAAAGGATAATTAGACAGGAATGAAGAATTGTATATATGTAAGTTTCTAAAAACATCAAGTCTACAACTTGTCATTTCAATCTCTCATCATCTTTTAGGTTTAGGGTTGGGATTGCTGCTTATCCATCTTTTCTTGATGTCTTCTTAGATAGCTGAATGGCTTAGGGAAATATTTAGGAGGCCTTGGAGGAGCAGCAGGGTTATTTCTCCCAAACTCTCTGTCATGGTTCTTCCTTTTTAGCATTGATTTCTCATATAACTCCCATTCCTGGGAACTGTAGTGAATGCTCCTGTTCTCATTGTGATCCATAACTAGCCTGAGTGTGTCCAAAATTAGAGATTTTGAGGTTGGAGACCAAGCTTCAGCATGTTCAGGGGCTTTGGAAGGAGCAGTCCTGCTAGCAGAGGGACCTTCACCATACTTCCTTTTCTTCTTGTGGATTCTGATCTCTGGAGGAGCTTGAAGGAATATATCAGCACGATCTTCTTCCCAGCCTGGAACATAAGTATCTGGAGGAGCAACTGAGTCTCTAGGCTTGGGAGAGAAGGTAGGATGCAGAGGAACAACTGGGGCAGTGACATCTGTAGCTAGAGGGTTGAGATGATGGGGAATGATGTTTGGGTCAACTGCAAGATATGGCAAGATCTGATTGTGCATCCAGGCAGCAGTGTCATATGTGTGAAATTTGACACTCTATATTTGGGCTAGCACATCAGCATGAATGGTCTTCACATGAGCTTTCCATTCATCTGTCTTCTGATCAGTAGATTTTTCTACTTGTTCTCTGAGTTCTTTTATCAAACCCTCCCTCTTTCTGATTTCAACAGATAGCTGGGCTATAACATCATCTTTGAAAATACCCACTTCTTCACAGATCTTCATCTTGTTGACTTCATTCCTCTTGTCTAGCTCCATCTGATTGTTGGCCAGGGTGACACCTTGTTCCATAACATTACCTACACTAGTGATAGTATGGTCAAGGGCTTTGCCACCAAGTTGAAATAAGTATTTGAGCCTGTCAGTATTGTGCTGAATTTCAGCAAAGCCTCTGCTCATCTCAGACTCAAGAGCAGTTACCTTGTCAGTGACCACCTTTAGAGAGGTGTCAAAATGATGTCTTTGTTCTTGAAGAAGAATTGTGATGTGTTGCAGCAAATCTGAGGAGGAGGAGACTGTAACAGCAGCAGTAGAGGGGGTAGCAGTAGGGAGAGAAGGAGTTACCCAAGGAGCTAGTTCTTCAATTATCACAGAGCTGTGAGCTCTGGTGGTAGGAGAGAGAGCAACCCCTTCTTCTGTATCTTGAGGAAGAGAGAAGTCTAGATTTCTGAGAGGGGCCTCAGCTGGCTCAAGAGAAGGCTCATCAGAAATAAGAATGGTGTCTGGCTTGTCTGCTGGAGGATGTGGAGAAGGTGTTGGAGTCCTGGCTGGAGAATGGGCAGGAGACTGTACTGGAGAGAAGTCCTTGTGACATTCAGTGGTTGGAGCTGGAGGAGATAGAGGAGGAGGGGGGAGCACTTCTTTAGAGAGCTCTGCAATCATAGCATCTATAGTAGCAGCTGTGGACAGAAGAGTGTCTTGAGGTACTTGATCTAAAGGAGTGGCTGGACTCTGTGGAGTATGAGGTAGGGATGGAATTTCTGGCTGAGGAGAGGGCTGCCTGACTTGGCTAGAAGGAGCAGGCTCCCCCTCACTTGGTGCACCAGAGGAGCTGGCCACATGATGAGGAGAGGGAGATGGAGTCCTATCCTCTACAGCTGGAACTTCTGGAATTTCTGAAACCTTTGCAGCTTGGGCAGAATTCTTTAGCTTGAGATCCCATCTCTGAATGGAAGAGATGGAGACCTTCTTCATGTGGTGAAGTGGGGTCCCTTTGGAGAAGTTGAAGACTTCAGGATCTGTTTCATGGAGAAGCAGAGATATAATTCTGGCATAGTTGGGGGATTTCATGCTGTCCTTGATTTTTTCCAAAATCAGCATACCAAATTGGTATTTCTTGCGGCAGACAATGGCTTGCATTATATCGAAGAAATATGAGGGAATGTCTCGGATGGAGTGAGTCTTACACAGTAAAATTTTTCCAATAACATCAACCAAGAATTTGCCTTCTGCATTCATATCTGACCTTTTGAAGTATTGTGCATCAGTGAAAAAACCACAGAAAAGGGCTGTCCTGTCGGAATCTTCAGCAACTAGGTGATCTTCTTCATCGACAAGCGGCAAACGAAGAAGCTGAGATACAGAGGACTTGGTGAACTCAAGTTTCAAACCCTTCACTTGGGATTTTAGGACTTTCCCATTCCTTCTGACCTTGAGATTGGAGAAGAATTCGGCAACTTCGGGGAATAAAACGCGACAGGGTTCCTGGAGAATGAAGGAGAGGCCGGCGGTGTCAAGAAGGATGAGGAGGTTTTGGAAGTCATCAGAGAGCTCTGCAATACCTGCGGTGACTAGTTCTGAGCCGACGCCGATCTTGTAAGAAGTCGCCATGGATGCGATTGACTGGAAGAAGTGAGAGAGGCGGCTCTGCAACAACGACGGAGGAGAGTAGGCGAATCGGCAGGGTAGACAAAGAGGCAGAGGGTACTCGAGAGAAAGAAATAATGTCGTGTAGGTTTGAGTTTTCGGAATTTCATATATATAACTCTTAAATTACCGCTAATTAATTTAAAGGAAGAGGCGGCATTTAGCCTTGGGTGGCGAATAGAACAAATTTCAAAATCTGGGAAACAGTACACGAGAAAGAGATAGACTACTCGAGTAGCTAAGTGAGTTACTCGAGTAGGTCGACAGGAGTTACTTGAGTAGGTCTGCAGAGAGTACTCGAGTAGGTGGAGAAAAAGACTCGAGTAGATAGGTGACTTACTCGAGTAGGTAAGTGACTTACTCGAGTAGGTAAGTAAGTACTCGAGTAGGTAAGTAAGTACTCGAGTAGGCACACTCTTATACTCGAGTAAGTAGAGTACTCAAGTATGTCTATTGTTACTCGAGTAGATCTGCCGTGACTCGAGTAGGTGAAGTCACATACTCGAGTATGTCTCATGCTTCTCGAGTTGAATTTTGAAAAAGTTGAGAAAAAGTAGATTTTGACTAACCCCTTGCAATTACTTGCTTCTTAGTCATCCAGCCTTCTTTAGTCCTCTTTGTTGAGCATCCCAAGTTCTGTCTTGAAGAACGAGAACTTGGTCTCGTCCAGCGGCTTTGTGAAGACATCTGCAACTTGCCTATCTGTAGGCACATATTGGAGATCTATGTCTCCATGCTCCACATGTTCTCGGATGAAGTGATACCTTAGCTCGATATGCTTTGTCCGGCTGTGGGAGACTGAATTGTTGACTATTGCAATTGCGCTCGAGGAGTCACAGTACAAGGGAATATCCTTGAACTACAGGTTGTAGTCCTCGAACTGATTCTTTATCCATAGCAACTGTGCGCAACAGCTGCCTGCAGAGATATACTCTGACTCGGCCGTTGAGATTGCGACATAGGTCCGCTTCTTGCTACTCCAGGAGATTAGCCTTCTTCCGAAGAATTGGCAAGTCCCCGAGGTGCTTTTCCGGTCGTCTTTGCTACATGCAAAATCTTCATCTGAAAATCCAATTAGTTCGCTGTCATTACTTCTTGGGTACCATAAGACAAGATTTGGTGTGCCTTTAAGGTATCTCAGGTTCCGCTTTGCAACAGCGTAATGAGATTCCTTAGAGTTCACCTGAAATCTAGCACAGATACATGTTGAGAACATTATGTCAGGCCTACTGGCAGTAAGGTAGAGCAAGGATCCAATTATGTTGCTGTACTTGGTTTCATCAAAAGGTTTCCCTTTTTCAACCTTATCCAGAGACATAGTTGAGCCCATTAGAGTCCTCATAGAGGTTGCGTTCTCCATTCTGAATTTCTTAATTAGTTCTTTGGTGAACTTGGTCTGTGAGATGAAAATTCCATCTTCAGATTGTTTCACCTAAAGCCCTAAGAAATACTTCAGCTCGCCCATACTGCTCATTTCAAACTTCCCTTGCATAAGTTTTGAGAACTTTTTGCAGAGGTTGTTATCTGTAGAGCCAAAAATAATGTTGTCGACATAGATTTGCACTAGCAAAATCTTGCCTTTTATTTCCCTAAGAAATAATGTCTTGTCTATCTTTCCCCTTGTGAACTTGTTCTCAAGTAGAAAGGTAGACATCGTTTCATACCAAGCTCTAGGAGCTTGTTTCAGACCATATAGGGCCTTGTGCAGAAAATAGACATGATCAGGAAAGTTAGGATCAACAAAACCTGGAGGTTGTTCCACATACACTTCCTCCTTTATGTTACCATTCAGGAAGGCCGACTTCATGTCCATCTGATAGACGGTGAAGCCTTTGAAAGCAGCATATGCTAGGAACAACCTTATTGCCTCCAGCCTCGCCACTGGAGCATATGTCTGGTCGAAGTCGATTCCTTCTTCTTGACGATAGCCTTTAGCGACGAGTCTGGCCTTGTTCTTTATGATAGTTCCGTCTTCATCCATCTTGTTCCTGTAGACCCATTTTGTTCCAATGATGTTCTTTCCTTTGGGTCTTGGAACCAGCATCCACACATTGCAGCGCTTGAACTGATTTAGCTCTTCTTCCATTACCATTATCCATGATGCGTCTGAGTTTGCTTCCTCAAATTTCTTTGGTTCAACCTGTGAAAGAAAACTCAAATGAAGATTCTCATTAGTTGTACCTCTCCGAGTTCTGACACCATCCCGGGGATCTCCTATGATCTGGTCCATGGGGTGATCCTTCAGATGTCTGAGCTCTAGAATTCTTGCATCTGGATCATCTTCAAGCACCGGAGTGATTTCTCCATCCTGGATGACTTCTTCATTTTGATCATCAGCCTCTCCAATAGGAGTTGGAGTGGTGATCTTAATGAACTTCTCGCCTTTGTCTTCGGACGGATCATCCAAGCTAGTTTCTTTCAGATTTTCACCTACATCTTCAGTGAGCACACTAGACGGATTGCTTTGCAGCAAGCTCGTCTCATCAAATACAACATGTATCGATTCTTCCACCACCAGGGTTTTTCTATTAAATATCCAATATGCCTTACTATGGCTACTATATCCTACAAAAATACCTTCAAAGCTCTTTTCGCTGAACTTGATGGTATGATGCTTACCATTATTAAGTACGAAGCATTTACAGCCAAAGATTCTAAAGTAAGAGACTGTTGGTTTACTGCCTTTCAGAAGTTCATAAGGTGTCTTATTATGGTATTTGTTTATGAGTGCTCGATTTTGCACGTGGCATGCAGTGTTGACGGCCTCACCCCAGAAGTACTCCGGTAGTGAAGCGTCACTCAACATGGTCCTACAAGCCTATATGAGTGTTCTGTTCCTTCGTTCAGCCACTCCATTCTGTTGTGGAATACGAGGAGAGGAAAACTCATGAAAGATACCCAGGCTTTCACAGAATTCTGTCATGTCCCCAGATTTGAACTCTGTTCCATTGTCACTTCTGATTTTGACTATGGAGCAGTTGTATTCATTCTGGACTTGCCTGATAAAGTTAGTAAAGATATCGAAGGTATCTGACTTGTGTTTCAGAAAGAACACCCACGCAAAGCGCGAGTAGTCATCAACAATTACCAATGTATAGTCCTTACCTCCCAAACTTCTAATCTGTAGTGGACCAAACAAGTCCATGTGCAATAGATGGAGACATCTGTTAGAGTCTTTGCCAATAATGCTTTTAAAGGTAGCCCTTATTTGCTTGCCTTTTACGCATGCATGACAAGGTCTGTCTTTGACGCATTTGACATTTGAGGCATCACGTACTAAGTTCATTGACAATAGTTTACTGATGGTTTTGAAATGAATATGTGCTAGTCTCTTGTATCATTGGTCACCAAGAGATGCACTATCTTTTGCTAAAAGACACACTGGTGTAGAGGAATCTATACAGATGAAATTTAAACAGAAAATATTCCTGCTTCGAGTGTTGGATAGAATCGTTTCCATATTGTCAACGGATTTTATCAAGCACTTATCAGCATGGAACTCAACTATGTATCCTTTATCGTAGAGTTGGCTTATGCTAATGAGATTATGTTCCAATCCTTCGACATAGGCCACATTCGAGAAGGATACATTGCCGTTAGTAATCATACCATAGCCTCTAATAATTCCACGGTATGAACCTCCAAAGATGACCTTTGGTCCGTTCACGACTGGAGTAAAGTTCTGAATGAGGCTTCTAGTCCCAGTCATATGCCGAGAGCATCCGCTGTCCAAGTACCAGATATGCATTTTGTTGGCCTTTGGACATCCCTGCAATCACATTCAATTTGCCTTAGGAACCCAAACACGTTTGGATCCTTGGTCACGGGTTAGAGTGCTCCCCCTACGAGTGTTAGCATTATGAGCGGTCTTTCTCATATTGCTGACATGAGGGGTAGCAGCATTTCTGGAATTGAACCAGTAATCTATGGCAAAGTGACCAACCTTGCCACAGCACCAACAGTCAAATCTATTGTACCTTTGCCTCAGGATCTCCTGCTTGACCTTTTGGAACTTTGGTCTAGCAGTGGTAGCATTCTTGGAGGAAGATGCCTCATAATGATGGCAATCACATGGCTTCTTCTCCTTTATGGGCTTCTCTACAACAGGCTTTGTCTTTGGTGCTTTCTTGAAGTTATGCCCATGATTGAAAGGGCCATAGCTCTGAAGAATAACTTCTTCATAAGGTGCCTTAAAGACACTTTCGCCAAAGTTTCGGGGTCGAGCCCATCCTTGATAGCGGGACTTTGGCTCTACATAGGAAGGCCTAGCAAAGTGCCCGTATGATGAGTCAAAATCAAACTCATTTGATGGAAAGATGACCTTTTTGAATGTGGTTTGATTTTGAGGGGCTTTTCCCTTTTCTTCGGCTGAGGCCTTTTTGGCGGCCTTATTTTTCCGTTGATTCTTGTTTCTCCTAGAGGATTTAGTAGGAGCCTCTTCATGGCCTAGTCCAACTCCCTTGGCCTTTGATGAGAATTCAGCAACGAATGGAAGAACTGTTTTGGGCTTCGAAAAACTCTCAACAAGTTTCCTTTCAGCCGCAAGTTCGGCTTCCAATCCTTTGATGATCTTCTCCTTCAGGTCAAGGTGCTCAAGAGCCTTGTTATATTCTTCAATAGTATTATTGAAGTTTTCCTCGAGGGAGTCAGTCTTTGCGACTTTCTCTCTCAAGTTGCTCTCTTCGGCTTTTAGAGATTTGATCTCTTTAGCCTGAGTCTTCACGAATCGACGACATTTGTCGTAATCCATGATTAACTCCTTGTACTGGGCCATCAATTCTGACTCATCGTCAGAGGAGCTACGCTCGCAATCATGTTCAGAGACTTCAGACTCTGAGAGAGGGGTATGAGAGTTTACCTTCCCAGTGAACTGGGGCTCTTGTTCATCATCTGTTTGAGCCATTAGCCCAAAGTAAGCTTCTTCTTCTTCGCTTGACTCAGATGAGTCAGAGTCGCTAAGAGTCTTGCTCTTTTTGGCTATGAGGCTCTTCTCTTTCCTTTTCTTGTTGTGTGAGGATTTCTTGTCTTCTCTTCTGCCACCCTCCTTCTTCTTGTGAGGGCAGTCAGCAATGAAGTGACCTGGCTTATTACAGCAGTAGCAAATAATGTAAGTTGAAACGTATTTGTTCTATTTAGTATTATACCTTTCGTGGCTGCTTGAGTCTTTTCTTTGTCGATCGTCATCGCTCCGCGATCTTCTGTATGAGGCGTCCGTGCCTTTCCATTATTTCTTTTTATTAAGAAACTTCTAGAATTGCCTTGAGAGTAAGGAGAACTCTCCTTCAGATAGTTCAGAGCCTGAGGTGCTAGGTTCTGATGTTTCTTCTTCTTCATCAACTTTTGGAGCTGGAGTGGGGGATGCAACCTTAGTCTTTTTGGAGGTGTCTGCCTTCAGAGCGACATATTTCTCCTTTAGTGCAGACCTGCCCTTCTCTTCTTCAGCTTTTCTTGTATTGATTTGGAGTTCATAAGACATAAGCTTTCCAAAGAGATTTTGCAGGTCCGTTTCAGCTAGCTTCCCGAACTCCCTGATGGCGCATACCTTGTTATCCCATTCCTTGGTTAGGGATCTCAAGAATTTGTCGTTCAGTTCTCTGTTGGTAAAGACACGACCATACACCCTTAGGCCATTCACAATTTTGAAGAAGTTCTCAAAGGTGTCGGCAATTGGTTCCTTGTTCCCTTGTCGAAACGCTTCATATTTTTGATTGAGAAGGGATCTCCGATCATCCCTTACTTCTTCAGTTCCTTCCATCAAGGTGACTAAGGAATGCCACATCTCCTTAGCCGATTGACAGTGAATCAAATTCTGCAGCATCGAGTCATCGACTGCACTTGCTATAATGTTCTTAGCTTTCTTGTCGAGAGAGACAAGTGCAATCTCGTCTTTGTCGAGATCCATTAGCTTTTTGGGAACTTTCTTGGTAGGATCGATAGTGGACACAGTCATGAGAACGTGAGGACCTTCTTCAACGATCATGAAGATCCTTGGATCCACAGCTTCCATGAAAAATTTTATCCTTTCTTTCTGAAAGTCCACCTAGTGTCAACAAGCTTCACCTATGGGGGGGGGGGATAGGTGACGTGCGGCGTTTTTGTGGAATTTAAGATTGTACCTACACAATAAAAATAACCAGCACAGCACACAGAATACACAGGCAATTTATAGTGGTTCCCCGACTTGGGTACATCCACTTTCCCCCTTCGACCTATCTCCCAACAAGGGACGACTCGGTCACTTCTCCAACAGGATTGAAATCCAATCCTTGCACTATCGGAAGGAACCCTTCCACACGTAGGAGTCAACACTCCCACAAACCGGGTTGCACCCAACCCTTACAATCACGGAACAAATGTTCCTTTACAACAAAAGTAAAACTAGAATGTACACGAGATACAAACTTCGTTTGGAGACTAAGATGTCCCTCTTTGTTGATGACGTGTTCTTGACGTCCACAAGAAGTCCACGACCTTAGATCTCTCTTGGAGAGGATCTCCCCGGAATCGGCGGCGGCAAGATGAGCGGCGGCTAGGTTCACAGGATCGGCGGCAACAACGATGTGAGGCTGCACTTCTTTGTTGATCCAAACTTCATAGCGAAGCAAGCTAGGTCTACCAACGGTCACACTAGGATCAATCGTCTCGATAGATTCAGATGGGGAAGATTTTCCCGATCTACAAATCGAGAGACAAGAGATCTCCGGATAGACACGTGAGACGCTAAGCTTAGCTAGGCTTCTGTTGCAGGAGAATCTGGGCGAAACCACGATCAACCGGCGAACACCTTGTCGCGAGCGGCAGCGGCGGCGGCGGAGCGGAAGCAGCGATTTTAGGGTTCGTCCGTGCTCGCGTATTTCTTATCTGCTTCGCTGTTTTTACTGTTCAAAAATACCCGAGTATTTATACACTGTAGACACTTACAATATGACCGTTGTGGGTCCCACACGTAGACACCCGAATTCCGGTTCAAAATAGTCCAGCGGCAGAATCCGGTCCAGCAGCATCCAGAGAAAATGCCAAGTAAAATTTGTCGAGAATCATTGGTGATTCTCGACGAATCGGCGAGAATCAGTTAATGATTCTCGACGATTCGTCGAGAATCACTAGTGATTCTCGATGATTCACTTGTTGATTTTCAACGAATATAACTTGGTTTTCATGATCTGCTCCACGATGGGTTCAGCGAGAATCATTAGTGATTCTCGCCGAATCTTACTTGGCACCATTTTGAGGTAGCCGGAAGGAGTCGGCGAGAATCACTAATGATTCTCGACGATTCGGCGAGAATCACTAGTGATTCTCGCCGAATCGGCGAGAATCACTTGGTGATTCTCGTCGAATTTTACTTAGACGAATTTTCGTCTTTCCACCCAAGAGCTGCCCCTTGACACATCCTTGCTCCTTGTCTTCTCTTGCATAAACACGGCCCTGTACTTGAAAGTAAGTGCACTCCAATAGAGAGAGTACACGTAGGCCAACACACTGATCTGCTCAACGAGGGATTACGTCGTGCAGACCCGTGTATATTGACCTACTGCACCCTGACATTGCTGTGCGCTTAGCGTGGAAGAACTGCAAGCACAACTGAAGAAGTTTCATCAAATACATTGTGAATTCATCTTAGCTTGACAGGTGGCTTCCTCAAATCCAGGTGATTGTGAATACAATACCCAACAATCTCCCCCTATTTGACGAAGCCAAAACCCTACTAGCTAAGATGAATAACACCAATCAAATAATAAAAACAGCATTCAGAAGTTAAACATGCAGCACAAGAGAATATAAGCAACCAAATCAGGACTTGAGTCATTCACAAATTCAAATATATATACCAATATATATATATACACATATAATCTCAGAATTGTTCATATAATAGCAATAAGCATTAAATGTTCTTAAGAGAAAATGACAAGCTATAGATTGTTGACTATTTTTCCTTAGCTAAGTCATCCTTGAGTTTTTGCGCCAAGTACTTCTTCCTTTGCCTCTCCATGTACTCTTTAGGCTTCGGATAATATCTGGGAGAAGGAACTTTATCTGCATCCGTGTTGTTTCTGAATAAGATGTTTCGTTTTGCTTCATACGTCTTGTGCATTTCCCACTCATACTGGCTGTATACTTCGTTTCGATTGAGTTCTCCTTTTTCTTGTAGCCAGAAGGTGTCCAAGATGATGTTCTTTGAAACTGGACTCCACTTTTTGTTTCGTACTTCCTCCTCACTCATTCTGATTCTCTTTTCAGCTAGTGTCTCCTTGGAGGTCCCTTCCTGAGCTTTTCTCTTGCCCCTGGCTTTTGCTAGGGCCTCTTGGTCAAACATGATCCTCAGTTTAGCTTTGGAAATAGCCCTAGCATCAGCTTCACTTATGAGAACATCTGCAACACTTGCACTTATTCCCTCAGCAGCACTTACTCCCTCAGCGGCCGTAGAAGTCCCAGGAGCATGAATATCCGCAGGATTTTCAGGCAAGGCGACGCCTAACGCCTGGTGGAGCATCCACCAGCTGCTGTCATTGACGTATTTGTTTGACTGTTCGAAGTTTTTGATCATGACTTCTCAGAGCTCAGCCATCTTAGCTATGTATTCCTTCTCCCCCTTTTTGGCTTCAACATCGATGAAGTTTGCATAGGAGTGCAGGGAGTCATCAATATGCTTGGTGGTCCGGGAGAACTCAGTGACCAAGGCCTGCTGATTGGCGTTGAGAGTGAACATATTACCGTCAAACTTTTGAATGTTGTTGGCTACAACATGAGCATTCTGATTTACTACATCAAGAGTATCAGTGTTCTTTTTCAGTCCGGCCATAAGAAGTGTGACAGCTTGGCCGACCTCTGTATACGTTTCTTCAAATTTTTTCTCCATCACGTCAAGTTTATGATTGATCTCCACCATATTCTTGAGCATGAGATTTTCAGATGTCTTAATCCTTTTCAGCAGTTTATTCTAAGCTTTATCAAAGGAGGCTTTAAGTTCATTCACTATGCCCTGAATGACATTTACAGTGTGAGTGACTAGCTCATCTCGTAATGGAAGAGCCGGAGGCACTTCTTGGCCTTGCTCTTTAGCAGACGCATCTGTAGAGCCGGATACAAGCACAGTCTCTAATAGGGGAATGCTGGAGGCCTCTGTAGATTTTTCTGACTCCCCCTCCACTGGTGCACCAATATTTTCAGGAACGATTTCAGGTGCGTGCTTGTCAGATGGAGGTTCAATGAGATCCGGAGCCTCCAATGCTTCATGTACCTCATTCCCGTCTTCCTCTCCGTCATCATCCATGAAATCATCTTCATCAGCAGCCTCTTCCAATTCTTTGTCAGCAGTCTCCAGTACAGTAGCTTCGGCTCCTTGATCGTTTCGGTTCAGGGCCTCCTCATGCTCCAGCACAGTTTCACTTTCTTCTTGTATTTCGGCCACAGCATCCCTGGCCACCTGGGAGATGTCAGATACTATATCAACATAAGTGGGTAGAGTCTCCCCCTCAATTCTTACAGTCAAAGTATCAGGAATTTCACTGGGGGTGACTGCTGGAGATACTCCCTGTTGTTCTTCCACGGCAGTCTGTCCAATACGCCTCTCCCATCTGTCAAACACACTTGAATCCATCTTCTTCAAGTAGTGTAGAGGAACACCTTTACTCATGTCAAACTTGTCTCCATTTAGCTGATTTAGATACAGAGTTATGATTCGACCAAAGCTCGGAGAGCTCAAGGTGTCCTTTATCTTCTCGAACAGCAACGCCCCCCAGTTGAACCTTTTACGGCAGACAATAGCCACCAGGATCTTGAACATATCCGCAGAGATATGGTCATGAGATCCTGGCTTGCAGATGAGTACCTTTCCAATTATGTCAGACAGAAGCTTCCCTTCTTCATTCATATCCTTGCGCTTGATCGATCGAGTTCCTCGTGGGAGACCGCAGAATAAGAGAGTCCTGGTCTTGTCTTCATCCTCCAGATAGTCCTCGTGCTCCGAACTAGAGAGCTGCAGGAAGCGAGTCAGCTTGCTGGCAGACATCTTGACCTTTGCCCCAGCCACCTTGCTTTTGATTAGAGAGTCGTCATTCCGGAGTCTTGCGGTAGCGAAGAACTCCAGCACCTCTTTGTCCAGGATTTTGCACGGGTGCTCCAGGACGAAAGATAGCCCAGCCTCTTCCAGCATCAGAATGATGTTTCTGAATTCGTCAGAGGCGTGAGAGAACCCAGTTCGAACAAGCTCGCAACCAGTGACCAACCCAGCAGTTGTCCTTAGAGCCATTGCAGATCTAGGGAGAGAAGCCCTATTCTACGCTTAATCAAAAATCAAAAAGGATGCGACACTAGCGATCAAGTCCAAGTAAGGGTGAGGGAGGGTTACCTAAAGGTGTAGACGGTGGGTTAGTGCGATGAAGACGAGGGACACCCGATGAGTGTACGCGGAGAAATTCCTGGAGGCAAGAATTGAAGCCAGAAGAGCGTCCAAGAACAAGGTGAGCATCCTGCGGGAAACTTGCGGTGAGAAGCGATGAGAAGCGATGAAAGGTGAGAAGCGGTGAGCGTCCTGCGGGAAACTTTTCGATTAGGAGAGATTCCAGCGGGAATCAGCGAGATACCTTCGATGGAGATCGGTTCGGCGAGCTTTCCTGCAGGAGTCGGCGAGTTTCCGGCGGAGGAGTTGATTCAGCGAGCTTTCCTGCGGGCTTCGGCGAGTCGGCGGGTAAGGGAAGAGTCGGCGGAAGAGATTTTGCGGGATTTCTGCAGAATGTGAAGAGTCGGCGGGTTTCAGAGAGTTTGCTCCTTCGGCGGGATTCGAAATGTATAAAGGGTCGGCAGGATTTCTGCTCATTCGACGAGTATTCTGCGGTAAGTTTCCCGTGGAAATGAAAGGTCGGCGGGATTTCTTTGCGTTAACGACAGGTTATAATAAGGGTTTAACAAGTTATAACGGGATCCCTTTGCAAAGAATCGGTGGGAATTTGTCTAAGTTGTAATCGAAGGGTTTCTTTGTCTAAGTTGAAATCGAAAGATTTCTTTACTAGGAATCTTCAAGTTAAGAGGCATTGCAGCATTTTCGAATTCTTCTGATGTCAAGTCAATTTAAAAATTATAAATATATATATATCTTAAAGCCAATCTATTTGGTTTTGAACGGGGCTTTTCCAAACACTTCTTGATGTCAATCGTGAGTTGGCGAGATTCATAATGACTTATCTTCGTTAACTCTTTATTGATGTATAAAAGGTTTGTATGTATCGAGTTAACCTATCCTTAGATGAGCACACATATATGTATAAGCATAAGTATAAATGTACGTATATATAGATATATATGTAAATGTGGATACAATATGACTCAAGTCCTTGAACTGATCAAAAGTACATGGGATTATGAGAGTTAACATTTAGTCTCTCTGACTATAACATACCAGGTGCTCGATGTTAGAATGCTTATGTAGATATCACTTCTGTTATTCCAGATGCATGTTCCAATTCAGTCTTGGAACACCTACTGTCTAGTTCCCCTCATATTTACGGGAACCTAGACTACCCTGCAAGAAAGAATTACCTTACCTTAGGAACCCAAATCATATTGGGTCCTAGGTTCCTGTTAGCATAAGCACTCGACTGCCTTCCCCCAGAAAACCTGTCAGGGAGACTACCTCTGTCCCGTGAATGTGGATAAGCCCTTGCCTTTGGCACAGAGGGGTTGTGCCAACAGTCGATGGCAAAGTGTCCCACTTTGCAACAGCACCAACATGGGTGAATGTTGTATCGCCGTTTCCGACCTGATCTAGTGACTGAGGTAGTCATGGTCCTAGGTCTAAACGGGATAGAGCATGATCTCCTCACAAAATTTCCTCTTCCATCGTGACACGTGGAAGGGTGGAAGGAATGCATGTTGTGAGCGTCATGAGGCCGGGAAGGCGGTGCCATTCTTTCAGGCATCCCCCTTCCTAAGGCCCTATGAAAACTTACACCATGACTTCTATCCTCCCTATCCTGTGTCCTCGGGTGGTGAGAAGTCTTCTGTGAGCTGGGACATGCAGATTCACACCGAGTTGAGGCAGTGGCAGTGAATACAAAGGGCTCAGAATGAGCCTTAGGTATTCTCTCATGGGTGGCCACGACGGCCCTTGCACTCCGGGTGTCTCCACATGGGGACAGATCACCCTTGCAGTGACCACGACTATTCCTGTGGTCATACCTGAAGGCATGATGAGTTGCCTTCCTGCTTAGAGTGGGGGGTCGGAATACCGTTTCCCCATTTCTCCACGAATTGATAATCCGGGAGATCCACCCGTTTTCTTGCTTTCTCTTTATAGCATCAACTTTGGAAAAGTTTGATACTATTCGTTTCTCATTCTCTAGACTACTCTCCAGAGCTGAGATCTTAGAGTCCTTGACCTTGTTGGACGCCAATTGGAGAACCAACAAGATCTTCAGTCGAGCAATCTCTTGAGCTTGCTCCTCAGCAAGTAGGTTGCTTTTCTGAAGGGCTCTCTTTAGGGAATCAGAATCTTCTGAAGGAAAGCAGTTCCTGTCTTCAGAAACTTCAAGAGATATGGGGCAGGATGAAGAAGTTACCTGCTCTTCTGTGTTATTGTCATTAGAGCCAGTGACCATTATTTCATCCTCATCAGAGCTGCTTTCCTCACTAGCCTCTTCAGTCTCTGACACGGACACTGGAGCTCTGATGTTGTCCGAGAGATCCATGCCTTCATCTTCAGAGGTGAGGACCCCCACATAGGCTTCATCCTCTGGTTGACAGCAGATTCCAGCTTTCTCTGACCCCCCCATCAACTCTGAGATCATCACCCACATAGATTTAGCCGTCCTACATTTTTCCAATCTAGAGCGAGAAGCTCCAGACCAGATATCCAAGATAATTTGACGAATCCTCTCGTCCAAGTTAAATAGTGACAGTTCTGTCTCTGACATCTCTGCGATGCACTTGGGCACTTCGATATTCTTTCCAGAGCAGGAGGTCTTCATAGGAACAAAAGGACCCTCTTCCAGGATGAGAGATGCTCGAGGATCGATGGCCTCCAAGTGACATGACACCCTCATCCTCCAGACGGGATAATACTCCTTTGTACATGCGGGAAGTCTTAGTGGCGATATCTCATAATCCAGCTCCATGCTTCTGACACCGGTGGCAGGATACTACTCAAGGTGTTAACCTTTTTGATGAGCAACCTGCCTCTGATACCACTTGAAAGTCCACCTAGTGTCAACAAGCTTCACCTATGGGGGGGGGGGGGGGGGGGAATAGGTGACGTGCGGCGTTTTTGCGGAATTTAAGATTGTACCTGCACAATAAAAATAACTAGCACAGCACACAGAATACACAGGCAATTTATAGTGGTTCCCCGACTTGGGTACATCCACTTTCCCCCTTCGACCTATCTCCCAACAAGGGACGACTCGGTCACTTCTCCAACAGGATTGAAATCCAATCCTTGCACTATCGGAAGGAACCCTTCCACACGTAGGAGTCAACACTCCCACAAACCGGGTTGCACCCAACCCTTACAATCACTGAACAAACGTTCCTTTACAACAAAAGTAAAACTAGAATGTACACGAGATACAAACTTCGTTTGGAGACTAAGATGTCCCTCTTTGTTGACGACGTGTTCTTGACGTCCACAAGAAGTCCATGACCTTAGATCTCTCTTGGAGAGGATCTCCCCGGAATCGGCGGCAGCAAGATGAGCGGCGGCTAGGTTCACGGGATCGGCAGCAACAACGATGTGAGGCTGCACTTCTTTGTTGATCCAAACTTCGTAGCGAAGCAAGCTAGGTCTACCAACGGTCACACTAGGATCAATCGTCTCGATCGATTCGGATGGGGAAGATTTTCCCGATCTACAAATAGAGAGACAAGAGATCTCCGGATAGACACGTGAGACGCTAAGCTTAGCTAGGCTTCTATCGCAGGAGAATCTGGGCGAAACCACGATCAACCAGCGAACACCTTGTCGCGAGCGGCAGCGGCGGCGGCGGAGCGGAAGCAGCGATTTTAGGGTTCATCCGTGCTCGCGTATTTCTTATCTGCTTCGCTGTTTTTACTGTTCAAAAATACCCGAGTATTTATACACTGTAGACACTTACAATATGACCGTTGTGGGTCCCACACATAGACACCCGAATTCCGGTTCAAAATAGTCCACCGGCAGAATCCGGTCCAGCAGCATCCAGAGAAAACGCCAAGTAAAATTCGTCGAGAATCATTGGTGATTCTCGACGAATCGGCGAGAATCAGTTAATGATTCTCGACGATTCGTCGAGAATCACTAGTGATTCTCGACGATTCGTCGAGAATCACTAGTGATTCTCGACGATTCACTTGTTGATTCTCAACGAATATAACTTGGTTTTCATGATCTGCTCCAAGATGGGTTCGACGAGAATCATTAGTGATTCTCGCCGAATCTTACTTGGCACCATTTTGAGGTAGCCGGAAGGAGTCGGCGAGAATCACTAGTGATTCTCGCCGAATCGGCGAGAATCACTTGGTGATTCTCGTCGAATTTTACTTAGACGAATTTTCGTCTTTCCACCCAAGAGCTGCCCCTTGACCCATCCTTGCTCCTTGTCTTCTCTTGCATAAACACGGCCCTGTACTTGAAAGTAAGTGCACTCCAATAGAGAGAGTACACGTAGGCCAACACACTGATCTGCTCAACGAGGGATTACGTCGTGCAGACCCGTGTATATTGACCTACTGCACCCTGACATTGGTGTGCACTTAGCGTGGAAGAACTGCAAGCACAACTTAAGAAGTTTCATCAAATACATTGTGAATTCATCTTAGCTTGACAGGTGGCTTCCTCAAATCCAGGTGATTGTGGATACAATACCCAACACTTTTCACATGGGAAAGTTATTTTTGTTGCACAGTGGAAGCTTGGCGAAATCTTTGCCCTTGTCCATTCTATGGTAGAATCTTTCAAACAACAGATTTGGATCTGATCAAGGTGTTAACCTTTTGACGATCAACCTCGCTCTGATACCAATTGAAAGAAAATGGTTGTCAACCTAAATCACCTAGAGGGGGTGAATAGGTGAGTTGTACGTCTTTTGCGGAATAAAAAAATAGTTAGAGCACAGCACAGAACTATCTACCAATATCACAGACGACAAAAGATTTATAGTGGTTCCCCAACCTTGGGTACATCCACTTTCCCTCACCGATCTAGCAATCAACTAGACTCGGCTACTCCACTATCTCAGATGAAAAATCGATCCTACCCTGGGAATAAAGTTCCTACAAACTCGATCCAAACAAGGGGATCTACACCTCGGAAGATAACACTTCCTACAAACTCGGAGTGAAAAAAAAACTCCTACACTCGGAGAAACTTTCTCATACAAGATTAATAAAGTTGGAAAATTATACAACCAGTAAATCCAATCAGATCTGATGAAACGGCCAGAAAACTTCTTCTTATGGACTTTGCAGCACTATCAGAAATCGGTGAAGACAGTCTCGGCCCAGATCTGGATCTTCTTGCCTTTACAGAATCAAAGAGAGAAGATGAACGGTGATGTCGATCTCGATCTGTAACTTTCTTCAGAATGAATCCTCTGACCTTAGAAGCAGTGGCCGGATAAGATGGTGGCGGCGGCGGCTTCCGTTTCGGGAAAACAGGGAGGAGTCGGCTGAAGAATTTTTCTCGAAATAAAATGACAAGAAAGCTTGGATAATACTTAGGGTTTGTCATTTTCTGATAAGACCTTATATAGAAGAGACTAACGGTCATAATCAATCATAATGATGTACACGTGGACCAATCATGTCGCGTGATTTTAAAATCCCGTCAGAAAAAGGACTTAGCAAAATTTCAGAAAGGTTCAGCCAACTACACGAGTAAGTGAATAACTACTCGAGTAGTTGAATAACTACTCGAGTACATGAAGGAGAACATACTCGGGTATATAAAGATGGGCTACTCGAGTAGGTAGAAATCAACTACTCGAGTATGTAGAGCGACTTACTCGAGTACATAAAGGATCTACTCGAGTACTGGAAAAACTACTCGAGTATATTACATAAACTACTCGAGTACATGAAGGATTACTCGAGTGGGATACTTAGAATGAATTCTGAAGATGTCAGCAAGAGCTACTCGAGTAGTTGAACTGAACTACTCGAGAGGAAGTAATCTACTCGAGTAGGTGAAAGTTCTACTCGAGCAAAAGACTTAGAAAATTCTGGAGTAGGAAAAATTCAAGATACACGAGTGAAACATGATCTACTCGAGTAGGTATAATGAACTACTCGAGTATGATTCTATCTACTCGAGTATATGAGTATACTTACTCGAGTCCATGACTTAGAAAATTTTTGATGAGTGAACCCTTTAATACTCGGGTATAAAGAGTAATCTACTCGAGTATATAAGCATGCTACTCGAGTATATGACTATGTCTACTCGAGTAGGTGACTTAGCTACACGAGAGATACACTTAAGTACTCGAGTACAAGGTTCCTTTACTCGAGTAAATTATACCCAAACTACTCGAGTAGTTATAGATCTACTCGAGTAAAAGACTTAGAGAATTTTTGATGTTGGAAAACTGTTTCTTCTAGTGTAGTCAACTTCCAATTCCTTTCCCATAGTCCAATAACTTGAATATGAAGTGTATCCTAATAGAGAGACCACACATGAGGCAACACCTTGGAATATGCAATGAGGGATTACACTGCACAGTTTCTGTGTTTGGTGACCCATTGTGGACTGACATTGGTCTACACTTCCCAGTGAAATTCCTGCAAACATATAACTTAAACCAAGCATCAAATACAACTTAATTCATCTTAGTTCCAGGGTGACTTCATCAAATCTGGGTTAATGTGGATGTAATACCCAACAGCTTAACATAGAGTTTTGTCAAAACTTCCACTGAATCATCCCTCTTGTTCGGAAGGAAGTGAGCCGCTTTCGTCAGCCGGTCTACGATCACCCAAATCGAATCATTACCGCGTTGAGACCTTGGAAAACCATGGACAAAATTCATTGAAATATCATCAAACTTACACTCCAGAACAGGTAATGACTTCAGGAAACCTACAGGCTTCTTGCATTCAGCCTTCACTAAGGTACAAGTCTAACATTTTGCCACATAGTGTGCGATGCCTTTCTTCATGACTGGCCACTAGAACAGCTTTTTCATATCTTTATACATCTTTGTGCTCCCTGGGTGAACTGAGTATTTCGCAAAATGGGCTTCATACAACAATTCTTCTCTCAGTTTACCCATACTTAGAACGCACAAACGACCATCTTTTCGCAAAAGGCCATCAGCCCAATAGAATTGGTCCTTTGACCCATCCACTGGATAGCGTTGGAGACTGTTTGGAACTATGTCCACATTAACCCAGATTTGATGAAGTCATCCTGGAACTAAGATGAATTAGGTTGTATTTGATGCTTTGTTTGAGTTATGTGGTTGCAGGATTCCAATGGGAAGTGTAGACCAATGTCAGTATACAATGGGTCACCAAACACAGGACCATGCAATGTAATCCCTCATTATATGACCCAAGGTGTTGACTCATGTGTAGCCTCTCTATTGGGATACACTTCATATTCAAGCACTTGGACTTTGTAAATAGAGTTGGATGCTGATTTCACCAAAGAAGAAAGAATTTCCACCTTAAAAATTTTTCTAAGTATTCTACTCGTGTAGGTCATTAACTACTCGAGTAGATTACTTGCTTTTACTCGAGTCAGAATTCCTATACTCGAGTAGATCATTCTTCTTACTCGAGTAGTACAGATTTCACTCTCCAAGTTTTTATAAGTAAACCAGTCGAGTAAGTATATATATACTCGTGTAGTTATAGTTTCTGACTCGTGTAACCATTTTCTTCACAAGAGTAAATTTTCTATATACTCGGGTAGTATAAGTTATATACTTGAGTAGTTCACTTACTACTCGAGTAGTTCAAGCCTCATACTCGAGTAAACTAAATTTCTCTTCTCCTAAATATAGTCTAAGTCATTTACTCGAGTAAGACTTTTCCATATACTTGAGTAGATTTTATCCTCTCGACTTGTTCAGTCTGACTACTTGAGTAGCTCATCTTTCAGTGTTCAGAAATTTTTCCAAGTCCTTTCACTCGAGTAGTTCGCCAAACCACTCGAGTAGTTTTTCTCCCCTACTCGAGTAGTATAACCTGTACTTGAGTAGTTCAACTCCACTTCACATGAAACCTTTTGTATACTCGAGTAGATCTTCTAAGTACTCGAGTAGTTGATTACCTGTTCTTGAGTAAGTCCTTCTACCTACTCGAGTAGTTCTAGTTACATACTCGATTAGTTGTCATCAACCTACTCGAGTAGTCATGGATTATATACCCGAGTAACATTCCTTTACTTACTCGAGTAGTCCTTTACCTACTCGAGTAGTTATTTACCTACTCGTGTTTATCACCTCTTTTTCTCCGAAATTTCTCTAAGTCCATAATTGACGGATTTTCAAATCCCGTGACATGATTGGTCCACGTGTATATCATTAAGACTGATTATGACTGTTATTCAAAATCTTATATAAGGTCCTATCTAATCGACAAACCCTAGCAAAAATAAAAAGCTTTCAAGATCAAAAATTATTAAGAAATTTCTGCAGCCGTTTCTCTCTCTCCAAGTCGCTATTTCCTCTTTCTCTCTTCACGGAACGAAAGCCGCCGCCGCCGCTGTTCTTCTCCGGCAGGGGTTTCGATTTTCAGAGGAATCAGGCTGAAGAAGTTTTATAGATCGAGATCGTTTCTCAAATGCTCATCCTCTTTCCGATCGTGTAAGACAAAGAAGAATCCAGATCTGTTGCCGCGATTTTCTTCATCTTTCTGAAAGTGCCGCAAAGCTTACAAGAAGAAGATCCTGGTTGCTTACCTGCAAATCTGACAGAGAAATCATTGTTTGTATTTTCTAAAACAATCTTCATTCTTGTAGGAGAAGTTTTCTCCGAGTGTAGGAGTTTTTAACTCCGAGTTTGTAGGAAGTTTTGGCTTCCGAGTTGTAGATCTAGTTGGTTGAATTGAGATTGTAGGAACTTTGTTTTGAGGGTAGGATTGATTTTCAATCCGAGATAGTGGAGTAGCCGAGCCTAGTATATTGCTAGATCGATGAGGAAAAGTGGATGTACCCAAGATCGGGGAACCACTATAAATCTTGTCTCGTCTGTGATAATTTGGTAGATTGATCTGTGCTTTATTCTGAGATTTTTTTTATTCCGCAATAGACACACAACTCACCTATTCACCCCCCTCTAGGTGATTTAGGTAGGCAACTATTATCTTTCAATTGGTATCAAAGCGAGGTTGATCGTTAAAAGGTTAACACCTTGATCAGATCCTTCAATAGTTGTCATTTGAAATCTATCTACGATGGACAAGGAAAAGGATTTTGCCAAGCTTCCCCTATGCAACAAGAACAACTTTCCCATGTGGAAAGAAAGGATCAAATTCTTTATGGAAGCCGTGGATCCGAGGATCTTCATGATAGTTGAAGAAGGTCCTTACATCCCTATGACTATCTCCACCATAGACCCTACCAAGAGAGTTCCTAAGAAGTTAATGGATCTCGATAAGGACGAGATTGCACTTGTCTCACTAGACAAGAAAGCCAAAAACATTATAGCAAGTGCAGTTGATGACTCAATGCTGCAGAACTTAATCCACTGCCAATCTGCAAAGGAGATGTGACAGTCCTTGGTTACCTTGATGGAAGGTACAAAAGAAGTGAGGGATGATCGGAGATCCCTCCTCAATCAGAAGTATGAAGCCTTCCGATAGGGAAGCAAAGAGACCATTGCTGATACCTTTGAGAACTTTTTCAAGATAATGAATGGCCTAAGAGTCTATGACAGAGTATTCACTAACGGAGAACTGAATGACAAGTTCCTGAGATCCCTGACCAAAGAATGGGACAATAAGGTCTGTGCCATCAGGGAGTTTGGGAAGCTGGCTGAGACGGACCCACAAAATCTCTTCAGGAAGCTTATGTCATATGAGCTTCAACTCAACACCAGGAAGGCTGAAGAATAGAGGAGCAGGTCTGCTCTTAAAGAAAAGTCTATTGCTCTAAAAGCAGACATCTCTAGAAAGACAAAGGCTGCCTCGCCTGCTCCAGCTCCAGAAATTAGTGAAGAAGAAGAAACTTCAGAGCCAAGTACCTTAGGCTCTGAGCTATCAGAAGGAGAGTTCTCACTGCTCTCACGTCAGTTCAAGAAATTCTTGAATAAGAAGAAGCAATGGAAAGGCAAGGATGCCTCCTATAGAAGATCACAACACGATGGTGATTGGAAAAGAAAAGGCTCAAGTAGCCATGACAGGTATTCCTCTAAACAGAACAAATATGTTTCGACTGACATTATTTGCTATTGTTGTAATAAGCCAGGACACGTCATCGCTGACTGCCCTCATAAGAAGAAGGAGGGTGGTAGAAGAGAAGAAAAGAAATCCTCGTACACCAAAAAGAGGAAAGAGAAGAGCTTGATAGCCAAAAAGAGCAAGACTCTTAGTGACTCCGACTCATCTGAGTCGAGTGAAGAAGAAGAAGCTTATTTTGGGCTTATTGCTCAAACAGATGATGATCAAGAGCCCCAGTTCACTGGGAAGGCAAACTCTCATACCCCACTTTCAGATTCTGAAGTCTCTGAACATGATTGTGAAGATAGCTCCTCTGACGATGAGTCAGAACTAATGGCCCAGTACAAGGAGTTAATCTTGGCTTACGACAAATGTCGTCGAGTCGTGAAGACTCAGGCTAAAGATATCAAATCTCTAAAAGCCGAAGAGAGCATCTTGAGAGAGAAAGTCACAAAGACTGAATCCCTGAAAGAAAACTTCAATAATGCTATTGAAGAATATAACAAGGCTCTTGAGCACCTTGACCTCAAAGAGAAAATCATCAAGGAATTGGAAGCCCAACTTGCAGTTGAAAAGAAAGTAGTTGAAAGTTTCTCGAAGCCCAAGACGGTTCTTCCATTCGTTGCTGAATTCTCAGCCAAGGCCAAGGGTGTCAGATTAGGCCATGAAGAAGCTCCTAGTAAATCCTCTAGGAGAAATAAGGCTCAACAAAAGAATAAGGCCGCCAAAAAGGCCTTAGCCAAAGAGAAGGGGAAAGCCCCTCAAGATCAGGCCACGTTCAAGAAGGTTATATTTCCTTCAAATGAGTTTGATTTTGACTCATCCTACGGGCACTTTGCTAGGCCTACCTATGTAGAGCCAAAGTCCCGTTATCAAGGATGGACTCGACCCAGAAACTTTGGCGAAAGTGTCTTTAAGGCACCTTATGAAGAAGTTATTCTTCAGAGCTATGGCCCTTTCAATCATGGGCATAACTTCAAGAAGGCACCAAAGCCAAAGCCCGTTGTGGAAAGGCCTCCTAAGGAGAGGAAGACATGTGATTGTCATTATAATGAAGCTTCTTCCTCCAAGAATGCTGACCCTGCTAGACCAAAACTCCAAAAGGTCAAGCAGGAGATCATGAGGCAAAGGTACAACAGATTTAACTGTTGGTGCTGTGGCAAGGTTGGTCACTTCGCCACTAATTGCTGGTTCAATCCCAGAAACGTTGCAACTCCTCATATCAGCAATTGAGAAAGACCGATCATAATGCTAACACTCGTAGGGGGAGTACTCTAACCCGAGACTAAGGACCCAAACGTGTTTGGGTTACTAAGGCAAATTGATTATGATTGCAGGTATGTCCAAAGGCCAACAAAACACCAATCTGGTATTTGGACAGCGGATGCTCTCAGCATATGACCGGGACTAGAAGCCTTATTCAGAACTTTACTCCAGTTGTGAACGGACTAAAGGTCATCTTTGGAGGTCCAGACCGTGGAATTACAAGAGGCTATGGTATGATTACTAACGGCAATGTATCCTTCTCGGATGTGGCTTATGTCGAAGGATTGGAACACAATCTCATAAGCATAAGCCAGCTCTGTGATAAAGGATACATAGTTGAATTCCATGCTGATAAGTGCTTGATAAAATTCGTTGACAATATGGAAATGATTCTATCCGGCACTCGAAGCAGGAATATTTTCTGTTTAAATTTCATTTGTATAGATTCCTCTACACCAGTGTACGCTTTAGCAAAAGATAATGCGTCTCTTGGTGACCAATGGCACAAGAGACTAGCACATATTAATTTCAAAACTATTAATAAATTATTTTCAATGAACTTAGTACGTGATGCCCCAAATGTCAAGTGCGTCAAAGATAGACCTTGTCATGCGTGCGTAAAAGGCAAGCAAACAAGGGATACCTTTAGAAGCGTTATTGGCAAAGACTCTAATAGATGTCTCCATCTATTGCATATGGACTTGTTTGGTCCACTGCAAATTAGAAGTTTGGGAGGTAAGGATTATACGCTAGTAATTGTTGATGACTACTCGCGCTTTGCATGGGTGTTCTTTCTGAAACACAAGTCAGATACCTTCGAGATCTTTATTAATTTTGTCAGGCAAATCCAGAATGAACACAACTGCTCCATAGTCAAAATCAGAAGTGACAACGGAACAGAGTTCAAATCTGGGGCCATGACAGAATTCTGTGAAAGCTTAGGTATCTTTCATGAGTTTTCCTCTCCTCGTACTCCACAACAGAACATAGTGGTTGAGTGAAGGAACAGAACACTCATAGAGGCCTGCAGGACAATGTTGAGTGATGCTTCACTTCCGGAGTACTTCTGGGCTGAAGTCGTCAACACTGCATGCCACATGCAAAATCGAGCACTCATAAACAAAAACTACGATAAGACACCTTACGAACTTCTAAAGGGCAGGAAGCCAACCATCTCATACTTTAGAATCTTTGGCTGTAAATGCTTCGTACTTAACATTGGTAAGTATCATACCACCAAGTTCAGCGAAAAGAGTTTTGAAGGTATTTTTGTAGGTTATAGTAGCCATAGTAAGGCATATAGAATATTTAATAGAAAAACCCTGGTGGTAGAAGAATCGATACATGTTGTATTTGATGAGACGAGCTTGCTACAAAGCAATCCGTCTAGTGTGCTCATTGACTATGCAGGTGCAAAGCTAGATGAAATCAACCTGAAAGAGTCCAATGAGGAAAATGACGAAAAATTCTTCAAGATCACCACTCCAACCCCTATTGGGGAGGTAGATGATCAAAAAGAAGAGATCGTCCAAGTTGAAGAAGTCACTCCAGTGATTGAAGATAATCCAGGTGCAAGAACTTTAGAGCTCAGACATTTGAAGGATCACCCCATGGACCAGATCATAGGATATCCCCGGGATGGTGTCAGAACTCGAAGAGGTACAACTAATGAGAATTTATATTTGAGTTTTTTTCTCACAGGTTGAACCGAAGAAGTTTGAGGAAGCAAACTCGGACGCATCATGGATACTGGCTATAGAAGAAGAACTAAATCAGTTCAAGCGCTGCAATGTATGGAAACTTGTTCCAAGACCCAAAGGAAAGAACGTCATTGGAACAAAATGGTTCTATAGGAATAAGGTGGAGGAAGACGGAACGATCATAAAGAACAAGGCCAGACTTGTCGCTAAAGGCTATCGTCAAGAAGAAGGAATCGACTTTGACCATACATATGCTCTAGTGGCAAGGCTGGAGGCTATAAGGTTGTTCCTAGCATATGCTGCATTCAAAGACTTCACTGTCTATCAGATGGACGTGAAGTCTGCCTTCCTAAATGGTAACATAAAGGAGGAAGTGTATGTGGAACAACCTCCAGGTTTCATTGATCATAACTTTTCTGATTATGTCTATTTCCTGCACAAGTCCCTATATGGTCTGAAACAAACTCCTAGAGCTTGGTATGAGATGATGTCTAGCTTTCTACTTGAGAACAAGTTCACAAGGGGAAAGATAGACAAGACATTATTTCTTAGGGAAATAAAAGGCAAGATTTTGCTAGTGTAAATCTATGTCGATGACATTATTTTTGGCTCTACAGACGACAACCTCTGCAAAAAGTTCTCAAAACTTATGTAAGGGAAGTTTGAAATGAGCAGTATGGGCGAGCTGAAGTATTTCTTAGGGCTTCAGGTGAAACAATCTGAAGATGAAATTTTCATCTCACAGACCAAGTTCACCAAAGAGCTGATTAAGAAATTCGGAATGGAGAACGCAACCTCTATGAGGACTCCAATGTGCTCAACTATGTCTCTGGACAAGGATGACAAAGGGAAACCTTTTGATGTAACCAAGTACAGAAGCATAATTGGATCCTTGCTCTACCTTACTGCCAGTAGACCCGACATAATGTTTTCAACATGTGTCTGTGCTAGATTTCAGGTGAACTCTAAGGAATCTCACTACGCTGCTGCAAAGCGGATTTTGAGATACCTTAAAGGTAAACCAAATCTTGGCTTATGGTACCCAAGAAGTAATGACATCGAACAAATTGGTTTTTCAGATGCAGATTTTGCAGGAAGCAAAGATGACAGGAAAAGCACCTTCGGGACTTGCCAATTCTTTGGCAGAAGGCTAATCTCCTGGAGTAGTAAGAAGCAGAACTGTGTCGCAATCTCAACGGCCGAGTCAGAGTACATCTTTGCTGGAAGTTATTGTGCACAGTTACTCTGGATAAAGAATCAATTTGAGGATTACAACATGAAGTTCAAGAATGTCCCATTGTTTTGCGACTCTTCCAGCGCAATTGCAATAGCCAACAATCCAGTCTCGCACAGCCGGACAAAGCATATCGAGCTAAGGTATCATTTTATCCGGGAGCATGTAGAGAATGGGGACATAGATCTCCAATATGTCTCCACAGACAGGCAAGTTGTAGATTGTTAGAAAGTAGAGAAAAGAAGCGAAAAGTAGAGAACAGGCCGAATAAACTTTTGAATAATTGAAATTTTATTATCCAAAAAAGGTATCTATTACAAAGGTATGCCCTCCCTTATATAGAATGGAGGAGAGATGAGAGAATACAAATAAGAGATGTGGGACTAAAATTTACAGGACTAGGCGGACTATACAAAACAAACCGCACAGGCCGCGCGGTTAGACAGCAGGGCTAACCGCACGGCTACCACCAGAGAGGAAGAGAGACCGCCAGGGTAGACCGCCAGACCGTCCGGTCTCCAAGCCGGCTGAGACAAACCGCCAGACCGCGCGGTCTTCAACCCGCCAAGACAAACCGCCAGACCGCCCGGTCACCAACTTCAACACTCCCCCTCAAGCTGGAGCATATATATCGATCATGCCCAGCTTGTCGCAGATGTGGAAAAAGGAAGCGGACACCGGCTTGGTGAAGACATCTGCCAACTCGTTGTCGGAAGTGACAAATGGAGTGCAGATCTGTTTCTTCAATATTTCTTCCCGAATAAAATGACAGTCGACTTCTATGTGTTTTGTTTTCTCATGAAAGACCGGATTTTTGGAAATGTGTATCGCGGCCTTATTGTCACAGAACATAGGAAGAGGATAGTTGTAAACCTCTCCTAAGTCAAGCATGAGAGCCCGCAACCACTTCAACTCACATGTAGTCGATGCCATGCTGCGATATTCCGCCTCTGCACTAGACCTGGAAACGACAGACTATTTCTTGCTCTTCCAACTCACAAGATTACCTCCAACAAATGTGCAGAAACCTGAAGTCGACTTGCGGTCCACTTTGTCATCCGCATAGCTTGAATCAGAGTAAGCTTCAACCCTTAGGTGACCATTTTTCTGAAATAGGAGACCTTTCCCTGGAGCAGCTTTAATATACTCTAATATTCTCATAGCAGATTGTAGATGACACTCCCTCGGAGCTTGCATGAACTGGCTCACTTTGCCAACAGCATAAGAGATGTCGGGTCTGGTTACCGTGAGATATATGAGCTTGCCCACCAGACGCCGGTATCTCGTAAGATCAGAGAGAAGAGGTGAGTTATCTGTCCAAGTTTTGTCTTCTCCAGCAGCCATAGGACAACGAGCAGGTTTAGCACCAGTGAGTCCTGCCTCCTTCAAAAGATCAAGAGCATACTTCCTTTGTGAAAGGACCATGGAGTTGGGTTTTCTAGAGATTTCAATCCCCAGAAAGTATTTCGGGGAGCCCATATCCTTTGTGACCAGATGGTGACGAAGGTGTTTCTTGGTCATCAATACCCCATCCTGGTCATCGCCAGTAAGAAGAATGTCATCAACATAAACCGCAAGAACAACAAGACCAGATGCGGTTTTCCGAACAAACAAGGAGTGATCTGCTGAGCTTCTTGTAAAACCAATGGCCGCAACAATGCTACTAAACTTGTCAAACCAGGCACGAGGACTCTGCTTGAGGCCATAGATAGCCTTCTTTAGCCGGCATACCCTTGTCTCCCCCTGAGCAACATACCCAGGAGGTTGCTCCATGTAAATATCTTCCTGCAGATCGCCATAGAGGAAGGCATTCTTAACATCGAGCTGCGAGATGGGCCAATCCCGGTTGACAGCCACAGAGAGAAGAACCCGAATAGTGCTGAGGCGAGCCACGGGAGAGAAAGTGTCAAAGTAATCAAGCCCATAAGTTTGGGTAAAACCCTTGGCAACCAGGCGAGCCACAGATCACGGTAGCAAACCGCGAGTAGAGAGACAACACACGCGGACAGAGACAGACCGCAACGACTAGGAAGTCGGAGCGGCAAGAAAGAACAAGGAGCGCGGCGACAAGGAAACAGGTCGCGGCGACAAAGAGCAGTAGGAGAAGAGAACCAAGAAGAAGCAAGCCGCGCGAACAGGGCAGCGGACAGAAACAAGCCGCGCGGATAGAAACAAGCCGCGCGGATAGAAGAGAAGTCAAGTCGCAAAACAAGTCGCAGAACGCGGAAAACAAGCCGCGAACAACAGAGAGCGCACAGAATCAGGAGGAAATGACCGTGTCCTCTGATACCATGTTAGAAAGTAGAGAAAAGAAGCGAAAAGTAGAGAACAGGCCGAATAAACTTTTGAATAATTGAAATTTTATTATCCAAAAAAGGTATCTATTACAAAGGTATGCCCTCCCTTATATAGAATGGAGGAGAGATGAGAGAATACAAATAAGAGATGTGGGACTAAAATTTACAGGACTAGGCGGACTATACAAAACAAACCGCACAGGCCGCGCGGTTAGACAGCAGGGCTAACCGCACAGCTACCACCAGAGAGGAAGAGAGACCGCCAGGGTAGACCGCCAGACCGTCCGGTCTCCAAGCCGGCTGAGACAAACCGCCAGACCGCGCGGTCTTCAACCCGCCAAGACAAACCGCCAGACCGCCCGGTCACCAACTTCAACATAGATATTTTCACGAAGCCGCTGGATGAGACCAAGTTCTCATTCTTCAAAACAGAACTTGGGATGCTCAACAAAAAAGATTAGAGAAGTTTGGATTTCAAGAAAGCAAAGAAAATTAAAGGGTTAGTCAAAATTTGGCATTTCAAAATTTTTTTTCTCTTTCTGACTCGAGATAGACTTGACCTACTCGAGTAATCAAAGGACCTACTCGAGTACATCTTCTATCTCTCGTGTATGTGCATTTGGTTTTCAAATTTTCCTATGCCACCTTTTCAATGGTTTAAGTTATTTCCTTCTAGATTAACTAGACTTAAAACTAGGGTTTATAAATACGAATTTCCGAAAATCTCTCTACATGAAATCTTTTCACTCTCTCGTGTACCCGGCTACCGTTTCGTCTCCCTTCAAAAAGTTGCAGAGCCGCATCATCTTACTCTCTTCCCGTCAAGCAAGAATGATGGTCGCCTCCTCCAAGATCGGCGTGGGATCGGAACTAGTTGCCGTAGGGATTGCAGAACTTTCGGATGATTTCCACAATTTGTTGATTCTACTAGACACCGCAGGGCTATCTTTCATCGTGCAAGAACCGTGCCGAATCCTTTTCCCTGAAGTAGCAGAATTCTTCAAGAACCTCAAGGTCAAACAGAATGGACAAATTCTAAAATCCAAAGTGAAAGGTATGACAATCAAACTCACCAAGACTATTGTCTCTCAACTTCTCAGATTACCGATAGTGGACGAAGAAGACGACCTAGATGCAGACGATTCTGATAGAACATGCCTATTCTGTGGTATTCCAGCTGAAACTCAGTACATCAAACGTTCAGACATGAATATGAAGGGAAAATTTCTTGTTGATGTCATCGGGAAAATCTTGCTCTGCAAGACTAATTCTATCCGAGATATTCCTCTGTACTTCTTTGATATTATGCAGGCAATAGTCTGCCGCAAACAGTTCCAATTTGGGATGCTGATTCTTGACAAAATCAAGGACAGTATCAATGCCCCCAATTTTGCCAGGATCATCTCTCTCCTCCTCCATGAGTTAAATCCTCAGCTGTTCAACTTCTCCACAGGGACCCCTCTTCACCACATGAGGAAGGTCTCAATTCAATCCATTCAAAGATGGGAGTTAAAACTGAAGAATGTTGCTCAAGCCGCTAAGGTTCCAGAAGTTCCAGCATTAGCGGACATGACTCCTTCTCCCTCTCCTCATTCTGTGGCCAGCTCCTCTGGTGCACCAAGTGAGGGGGAGCCTGCTCCTTCTCCCAAATTACCTTCATCTCAACAAGAATTCACCTCTTCTCCTGCTCCAACTACCTCTCCCCTACCTAAAACTCCACCGACCCCACCATCAGATCAGCAACCTCAAGAAGATCTGCTCTCCTCTGAAGCTGTAATTAATGACATGATAGCTGAGCTGACCTCAGAAGCACTTCCCTTTCAACCATCAGCAGAATCTCCAGTACCATCTCCTCTACAATCTCTTGTTGCTCCTCAAGAACATGTAGAAACAATTCTCCTCTCTACTGAACACTCTCCAGAACCTGCTGAGACTCCTCTCAGGAATCTGAATTTCTGCATCCCCACTATACTTAATGAAGGGGCTGGTCTGATTCCTACCTCCAGAGCCCAAAGCTCAGTCCTCATTGTAGAGATACCCCTCTGGATTGCTCCTCCCCTTCCAACCCCATCTGCTGCTCCTTCAACTACTGCTGCTGCTACTGCCTCACTAGATTTGCTGTCTCAGATATCCATCCTGCTGTAAGACCAAAAGAATTACTTTGACACTTCTCTAGCTGCTGTCACTGCCAAAATCACTGCTCTGGAAGCTAAAATGAGCAGGGGATTTGTAGAGATCCAATATAATATAGATCAGTTGTGAAGCCTCTTTCAGATTGGTGGTAAAGCATTAGATCACACTATCACAAGTATTGGTCAGGTGATGGACCAGAGTGTGACTCTTTCCAACAATCAAATGGAACTGGACAAAAGGGCTGAGGCAACTAAGATGAAGATATGTGAGGAAGTTGGTTCATTCAAAGAAACTGTCATAGAGAAATTATCTGTTGAAATCAGAAAGGGGGGGGGGGGTGGGAGAATTAGTCAAAGGACATCTAGAAAAACCCGCTGCTTTGAATAAAGATATTTTGGAAGCTCATGTGCAAAAGATTCATGCTGATGTGCTAGCTCAGATCCAAAGTGTCAAGTTCCATTCTTATGACACTGCTGTCTGGATGCATAATCAAAAGATTCATGCTTTGAAGAAAAATCTACTGCTGCTTTGAAGAAAGATATTTTGGAAGCTCATGTGCAAAAGATTCATGCTGATGTGCTAGCTCAG
The DNA here is from genome assembly GCA_039583875.1 of Platanthera guangdongensis. Taxonomy (NCBI): domain Eukaryota; kingdom Viridiplantae; phylum Streptophyta; class Magnoliopsida; order Asparagales; family Orchidaceae; genus Platanthera; species Platanthera guangdongensis. The sequence goes on from CM077165.1 coordinate 14,407,535, forward strand.
ATCTAGAGTGTCAAGTTCCATACTTATGACACTACTGTCTGGATGCATAATCAAATCCTACCTGAATTTGCTGTAGATCCAAATATCATTCCCCGTTACTTAAATCTTCTAGCTGCTGCAGCCTCTGCTCAAACTGCACCTTCACCAACCTTATCTCCCAGGCCTGGAGATAACGTGGCTCCTCCAGAATCCTATACTCAAGGTTGGGAAGAAGATCCTGCTGATAATTTCCTTCATGCTCCTCCAGAGATCCAAACCTCCAAAAAGAAGAGAAAATATGGTGAAGGTCCTTCTGCTAGTAGATCAATTCCTGTTCCTGCTGCTGAAAAATGATCTGCTGTTGTTTATGCTGAAGTCTGGTCTCCCACTTCCAAATCCTTGATTCTAGATACTCTAAAACTGGCAATGGACTTTGATGAGAACTGGAACCTGCACTATAGCTCCCAGGAATGGGAATTATATGAGAAATCCATGACCAAGAGAAGAATTTATGACAGAGAGTATGGAAGGAATAATCCTGCTGCTCCTCCTAGGCCTCCCAGATATTATCCTAAGTCATTCAGCTACCAAAGGAGACAACAAGAAAAGTTGGACAAGCAACAAAACCTAGGCTGAATTTCAAGGAATTTTGAGAGTGTGAAATGAATGACTGTAGAATTGATAATTTTGGATATTCTTATTCATATAATTCTAAGTTTTTGCTCTCATTATCTTTTTCATAGGTTCTTGCTTACTTGCACACATTTTTCTACTTAGCACTTTTTATGTCTATAATTAACCATAGTGTAAAGGGTTCTGAATTCAACAAATAGGGGGAGATTGTTGGGAACTATATCCACATTAACCCAGATTTGATGAAGTCATCCTGGAACTAAGATGAATTAGGTTGTATTTGATGCTTTGTTTGAGTTATGTGGTTGCATGATTCCAATGGGAAGTGTAGACCAATGTCAGTCTACAATGGGTCACCAAACACAGGACCATACAATGTAAATCCTCATTGTATGACCCAAGGTGTTGACTCATGTGTAGCCTCTCTATTGGGATACACTTCATATTCAAGCACTTGGACTATGTGAATAGAGTTGGATGCTGATTTCACCAAAGAAGATAGAATTTCCACCTTGAAAATTTTTCTAAGTATTCTACTCGTGTAGGCCATTAACTACTCGAGTAGATTACTTGCTTTTTACTCGAGTCAGAATTCCTATACTCGAGTAGATCATTCTTCTTACTCGAGTAGTAGAGATTTCACTCTCCAAGTTTTTCTGAGTAAACCACTCGAGTAAGTATATATATATACTCGAGTAGTCATAGTTTCTGACTCGTGTAACCGTTTTCTTCAGAAGAGTAAATTTTCTATATACTCGGGTAGTATAAGTTATATACTCGAGTAGTTCACTTACTACTCGAGTAGTTCAAGCCTCATACTCGAGTAAACTAAATTTCTCTTCTCTTAAATATATTCTAAGTCATTTACTCGAGTAAGTCTTTTCCATATACTCGAGTAGATTTTATCCTCTCGAGTTGTTCAGTCTGACTACTCGAGTAGCTCATCTTCCAGTGTTCAGAAATTTTTCCAAGTCCTTTCACTCGAGTAGTTCGCCAAACCACTCGAGTAGTTTTTCTCCCCTACTCGAGTAGTATAACCTGTACTCGAGTAGTTCAACTCCACTTCTCGTGAAACCTTTTGTATACTCGAGTAGATCTTCTAAGTACTCGAGTAGTTGATTACCTGTGCTCGAGTAAGTCCTTCTACCTACTCGAGTAGTTCTAGTTACATACTCGAGTAGTTGTCATCAACCTTCTCGAGTAGTCATGAATTATATACCCGAGTAACATTCCTTTACTTACTCGAGTAGTCCTTTACCTACTCGAGTAGTTATTTACCTACTCGTGTTTATCACCTCTTTTTCTCCGAAATTTCTCTAAGTCCATAATTGATGGATTTTCAAATCCCGTGACATGATTGGTCCACGTGTATATCATTAAGACTGATTATGACCGTTATTCAAAATCTTATATAAGGTCCTGTCTAATCGACAAACCCTAACAAAAACAAAAAGCTTTCAAGATCAAAAATTATTAAGAAATTTCTGCATCCGTTTCTCTCTATCCAAGTCGTTGTTTCCTCTTTCTCTCTTCACGGAACGAAAGCCGCCACCGCCGCTGTTCTTCTCCGGCAGGGGTTTCGATTTTTAGAGGAATCAGACTGAAGAAGTTTTATAGATCGAGATCGTTTCTCAAATGCTCATCCTCTTTTCGATCGTGTAAGACAAAGAAGAATCCAGATCTGTTGCCGCGATTTTCTTCATCTTTCTGAAAGTGTCGCAAAGCTTACAAGAAGAAGATCCTGGTTTCTTACCTGCAGATCTGACAGAGAAATCATTGTTTGTATTTTCTAAAACAATCTTCATTCTTGTAGGAGAAGTTTTCTCCAAGTGTAGGAGTTTTCAACTCCGAGTTTGTCGGAAGTTTTGGCTTCCGAGTTGCAGATCCAGTTGGTTGGATTGAGATTGTAGGAACTTTGTTCCGAGGGTAGGATTGATTTTCAATCCGAGATAGTGGAGTAGCTGAGCCTAGTATATTGGTAGATCGGTGAGGGAAAGTGGATGTACCCAAGATCATGGAACCACTATAAATCTTGTCTCGTTTGTGATAATTTGGTAGATTGATCTGTGCTTTGTTCTGAGTTTTTTTTATTCCGCAATAGACACACAACTCACCTATTCACCCCCCTCTAGGTGATTTAGGTAGGCAACTATTATCTTTCAGAGACTTTCGTCATGTTCTGTTGCCCGCCGAACCATGTCCGCAAGGTCACACTGTACCTCCGTCCAGTGTAAGCACGCATTTGCTGTGGAATTCTTGTCAGTACAAGAAATTTCTAAAGCTTCCAACTCTAGATCAGACACTCATTATGCATCTGCAACCAATTTTCCTTTAATGGAGTCCTACGACTCAAGGCATCTGCGACCACGTTTCCCTTCCCAGGAGTGTAGTGAATATCAAAAGTGTAGTCCCTGAGAAACTCCATCCACCTTCGTTGTTGCATATTAAGATTCTTCTGATCCAATAGGTACTTTAGGCACTTATGATCCGTGAATATATCCACCTTCACGCCATATAGATAATGACGCCACAGTTTAAGTGCAAAGATTACCGCTGCCAACTCCAAATCATGGATGGGATAGTTCCGCTCATGCACTTTCAACTGGCATGAGCCATAAGCGATCACCTTTCCAAATTGAAGAAGAACGCAGCCTAAGCCACTCCCTGACGCATCACTATAAATCTCAAAGCCATCTGTACCACATGACGACATCAAAATGGGCGCCGTGGTTAAACAACTCTTTAGCTCTTCAAAAGCTCGTGCGCACTCCAGCATCCAAACAAACTTCTGATCCTTCCTCATCAACGTGGTCAGAGGCAAAGCGATCCGAGAGAAATTTTCTACAAAATGTCTGTAGTAGCCTACCAGTCCAAGGAAACTCCTGACTTCGGCCACCGAAGACAACACTGGCCACTCCTGGATGGCTCTTATCTTTGTTGGATCCACCGCAATGCCCTCTCCACTCACCACATGGCCAAGAAAAGCTACTGATGACAGCCAAAACTCACACTTTGAGAACTTGGCATAGAGCTTGTTTCTTCGCAGGGTATGCAACACCAACCGTAAATGGTTCGCATGATCTTCTTCTGATCGAGAGTACACCAAGATATCATCATTGAAAACAATCACAAACAGATCCAAGTACTCTCGAAACGTTCGCTGCATTAGATCCATAAACACCGATGGCGCATTACACAGTCCAAACGGCATTACAGTGAACTCGTAGTGACCGTAGCGTGTTCCAAACGCTGTCTTGGGAATATCACCTTCCCAAATTCGCAACTGGTAGTACCCAATTTCAAATCCAGCTTTTAATATACTTTTGATCCCGCCAATTGATCAAACAAGTCATCTACCCGTGGAATCGGATATTTATTTTTCTCCATTAACTTATTCAATTCACGATAATCAATACACAATCGCAGGCTACCATCCTTCTTTTTCACAAACAGAACAGGTGCGCTCCAAGGTGACATACTTGGGCGGATATAACCCTGTTTTAACAACTCCTACAGTTGAACTTTTAGTTCGGCCATTTCCTTTGGCACTACTCGATATGGCGAGCGGGCCACAGGTTTTGCACCTAACACTAGCTCAATTGAGAATTCAATCTCCCACTATGGAGGTAATCCCGGAAGCTCCTTCAGAAACACATCAGCAAACTCTGAAACAATCAGCACGTCATTCACACTGGCCTTTGGCTCAACAGCCTCAACAAGCGTGAAGAACAACTCCGCGCCTTTCCGAACTGGCTTAACCACTTGAAGAGTAGACATCAATGTCATGCTCTACCCTCGCATGCCAGCTAACTTAGTTTATCGTTCGGTATTCTGCTCCAGTGTGACTTCCTTTGACTTGCAATCTATATAGGCACGCTGCATCCAACCCGAAATCCCGACTTCCTATTTGTACCTCCACAAAACAAGACCTATCTGCATACATGACACATCCATTTGGTAATAATACCTTCATACTATCTGCCACCATACGAATCGGTACACCGATCCGTAACACGAAGTCCACAGATAGAAATGAATGCGAAGCACCAGTATCAAATAGTGCTCTCGCCGGACAGTCTCGAATCAGGACAAAGCCTAATACAAACACATCATACACAAGCTACAAATAAGGTATGAAATAGTAAAAGCCGTAATCAAATATGTTACCGCATACCTGTGACCACGTCACTTTGCTTTATGACCTCCTGCTGGCCAAGGTTATACAGTCAGGGTTGCGCCTGGGATGCAGTAGACTCTACCACTGCCTTTCCCTTGTCAGCATATGACGCTCCTGTCTTCTTCTCAATATTTGGTGGACCACTCCAATAGTGACGGCTATATGCCCCACTTTACCACATGTATAGCAGGTCCAAGACTCCTGCCTTGAAGTTGCTTCTGATGCAACACTCGAGGGAGCCTACGAAGAAGACTTGAATCTCTTACCCCATTTCCTTCTGTAACTTGATTTCCCCGGGTGCGGTACTTTGAACTCGGGCTTTGTCACCGCCAAGTCCCTTTTCCCGTGCAACCGCTTCATATCCTTCTCCAACGCACACGCCATATCCACCAACGCCTGAAACCCTTGGTTCACCGAACTTGATAGCAGGAACCGCAACTCATCCCGCAATCCTTCTTAGAACCGATTGGTTTTTCATTGTTCATCAGCGAAGATAGACCCCGCATAGCATCCAAATCGTGTAAACTGATGCAAGTAGGTATCGACACTACTCTCTCCTTAAGTTAGACGCTGGAACTCATTTTCCATAGCGATGCGTTGAGCCGTTGGCAAGTGTTTTGCCAAGAAAAGTCGCAAAAACTCCTCAATTGACCGCTAAGTGGTGTAACACTTTCTCGTCCCACCATAGCCGAGCTTCTCCTTCCAACAAGAATGTGGAGAAGGTGACCTTCTGATTTTCCTCTGTCCTTATCGCCGTCATTAGTCGCTTGACGCGCGACAACCAATCTTCCGCCTGCGTTCGGGATCCCATACCCATAAACGTAGGAGGATTGAAGCTCATAAACTGCTTCAACTATCATTCAGCTGCCCGAGGATCAACAGCCTCAACTGGTTCTGGCCTTACCCTAACCCATTCTAGCACCAATGCAGGTTGCACCTACCCAGTAGGTTGTGCATGAATCATTGCAAACAGTGCCTTAGCAACTAAGCGTACTGTTTCCGCATAAGGAGTAGGTGTAGGCATCTTAGCTGGTGTCGCACTCTCATCAGAACGTTGGGGCTCAGACTGCCCAGCACCACTACGAGTCATCTATAGGTGGACAAGACACACATTAGCGACCTTACACAAGCAATAAAAACAAAATAGGAATGCACAGATTCCTCAAATATGTGTATTGGCATTCTTTAGTGGACATTCTTGAGTTCATTAATGTTATCGTGGGTCGCACTTGCACGTGCTCGCCACCCCACAATAGAATTCGACCACGAATTCGAAAGGGAAGACTGAGACAAGCTGATACCAAAATTGTAACACCTTCATCCATTGCATGACATATAATAGAAGGTCCGGCCGGGGCCCCACACCATATGCCCCAAACAGACGACAAAGTTACGGGTTAATATCAGAGTTGCGCATCCTAACTCAGAGCATTCTAGCGAAAGCTTTTAAGTTGATTGAACTCAACCCATCAGAATGTCCACAATATATAAACCAGCATTTATATATACATCACAAGGGAATGTACTCCAAATACACAGCAAGTCTGTCCTTATGGCCTTACAGTTAAGCTTTATACATATGACTTTCATACATCGGCACGCAGACTGGCCACACATGAAAAGACTAACATATTAACTTATTTGGCCTTCGAGGGCCAGTATAGCAACAACAGTAGCAGCAGCAACAACAAGGGCTTCAGCCCCCTATTTTCTGCTCGGATCTCCTGCACCTGCACGGGACAATCCACCGCAAGGGTGGAAAACAAGGCAATGGTCAACGTTCACCTGACCAATTTATAACGACCCTACCCCTTACCCGGGGCAGTGGTATTCCTTCCCTATAGGCATAGCATTTCACAAGCAGATATATCACACAATGCGCATTCACACACAATCAATATATCACAAATGTTGCCCACACGGACCGACGCACAATCAATATATCACAAATGTTGCCCACAAATGTTGCTCAGGGCACATTCTTGGTGTACCGGATATACCAGTCGCCCACCGCCATTCAAGGCACGAAGCCCAACGACAACTTTGAGCATTTCGCTCCACGGCTTTCAGCCGGAGACTTTAGTCTTAATGGCGCGTAGGCCTAATACTCTCGCTATGCGTTTCTACCAAATGACAGGCGCCCAGGTACTCATGGTAGACAACCATAATGCGGATACAGTTCAGCCCTTGCCCATTGTTCAAATCATTAGTTCTATGACCAGACTAACACGGGTCGGCATCCCCATGTCTCTTCAACACGAGCTCACAAAGCTCACAAACAGCCACACTATCCCTGAAGGACTGGCTTCACAATCACAGGTTAGCTAGGTGCCATCGCCGGCCACACTCACTCTTGCTCGTCGTTAGCGACAGAACTCACTTTCCATCCCTAGCCCTAACCTTATCTGGATCAAACATCCAGCAATCCCTTCAGCCACCTACAGTACCAGAAACACTGGTCTTTCAAAGCATACAGCACAAGCACCTTGCAGGTATTTTATTGGACTTTCACATCAGTACTTCCTTCTACTACCCTTTACAGGCACAACTCACTGAATTCACAAGCATATTTATTTATACACAGAGTCTTCTCCGGTGTGTAACATAAAAAATCACCAATCCAGACCAACCTGTCTAGATGAGCTTCACACAGTATGCATATTCCGTACTTCACGTTTCCAGATCTACATGCAAGTCATCTTGGGGATATCCAGAATCAACCCAAGGGGAATCCCTCAACAAGCCACCCTTTGGTGGGCGAAACCCATGCATATGCCAAATTAAGGACTTCATATGTCCAAGGAAGAAAGATCGTTACCCTTGATGATCGCATTGGAGCCATGGAAATCTAGTCGGATGAAAAGCACCACAACGACCTTGCCTCCACGAATCTGGACTCGTCACCTGATTCGGGGCTCTGTACCTCCACCGGCAACCAGATTCCTCCTCCTTCTCACTTGATCTCCATACTCTCTAACACTTGAATAAAGAGAAAGGCCTTGAGAAAATGAGAGAGTTTATCCTCAACTCTTGGCCTTATCAGCAGCAGGGAGAATTCAGGGCCGTTGGATCCTGGTTGAAAGGAATGGACGACCATGAAAAGCCCTGAAAAATTCTTTCCTGGGCTGAACATGGTTTGTGACATGCCCGTGTCATAGACCGTGTTCCTTAAGTGGAAAAGAAACCGCCTTAACCAGACCAGGACACGGCCATGTGACACGCCCGTGCCACAGGCCGTGTGGGAGACACGGCTTCAGACATGCCCGTGTCCAGCCCGTGTACATCAGTCTGCCTAAGCATAGAGAAGTACACGACCCTTGATACGCCTGTGTCACAGGCCGTGTGCCCCACTAGAGGATCTTCGAGTGCAATTCATCGAACTCACTCGAGAACTCGTCGAGTGCATAGCAGGATACGAACCTGGACACGCCCGTGTCACAGGCCGTGTGCCCACTCGAGGATCGTCAACCACATTTAGTCGAGCTCACTCGATACCACCTTGCAGCACTCCAGTGCAGGACATGGCCATGGACACACCCGTGTTCCCGGCCGTGTACCTCACACAGAGTAGGACACGGCTTGTGTACACGCCCGTATCACAGGCTGTGTTACCCACTCTCCTCAGCCCAGTCATCACTGAGATTTGGGGCGCTACACATCTCCACCTCAAACCTCTCAAATTCTCTTGAGGGGGTGTTTTAGATGACTTTGTGGCAGTGGCCAAAGTTTCATCTCTTTTGGGTGAGGATTGGCCACTCAACCCACCAATTTTCTCTTGCCCTAATTTACCCTTAAGGGACCAAGTTTTGGTTACACTAATACCTACTCAAACTAACCCCAAATGGGCTTATATTTTTACAAGAGTCATGATAGGACCCTAGTGGTCACCCACCAAAATATTGGGTGGTTTTGAGGTCATTAGACCCCTTAATTAAATCATACATGATTTATTAAATATTTTCTAAAAATATAAAAAAATGTATTCGAAAAATTCCCATTTTTAGAAATGTCTGATATATAGATGAGACTAACCTTTGATCCAAATTTCAAATCATTCGTATGAGTATTTTAGTGGGGGCACACAAATTTGTGTCTGGTTAATCATAGGTATAGCTGGCACCATTTCGTGTGCTGACCACCAGTGACCCAAATTGGTTCAAACCAAATTTAAAATAAACTAGACTCAAAATGCTACAACTTTCATATTAACTCTTTTTCCAGAAAAGGCATCTAGGTATTTTTAATAATTAAAACTAACTACTGCATAATGTGTGACAGAATATTAAATTAAATGAATATCATTATCTATATTATTTGAAATCAGCCAGCACGAATCCTAAAGCAGAAAATGGATGGCATCCATTCATCATCCTCCATGAGCCAACGGCCCATGGCAGCCCGTCCCCGGTGATATTGAGAGGTGATTTCCTGGCCACCTGAGCGTCTCCCTGGACACCCAATGCCACCACCACTTTCATTGAGGTGCTGGCCAGTGATAGGTGGTGGTGGGCCGGCCGGAGGTCGAAAGAATCGGGTTTTAGGCATGGATGAAAAGCTTGAAAAACCAAGCTTTCAGCCTACCCGATCTAGGGCTAATTGGCCCCAAACCTTGCGGCCAATAGATGTGGATCTATCCACTTAAGAAGAGGAAGAGGATAGGAACTTCTGGGAGGGTTGGAGCCTTGTCGATCGCCATGACGCCATTTCCGATGGTGGTGGTGTCTAGTGCTCTGCAACTTCTACACTAGAGTCTTCAATTTATTCAAGGAAAGAGTGTAACCGACTGCTCTCGACCTGGTGAAGCTTTTAATAGAACCAGATTGGGGAGAGGAGGGACCATGACTTGATTGCACTATCAATGGCCATGATTGGAGTTTTTTGACCAATGAAGAATTCACTGAATTCCTCCCCTTGGTGGCCGGAAAAGGCTCTTGACCTCCTCCAAATGACCAGGGGAATGAATCTCCATTTATATGGGTGGGATATGAGGGGTCAATGACATTCAAACACCATGAATAGCCACTTTCTCTCTCTCTTTCTCTCTCCTTAAAATTGGGGGAATTTGGCTACTCTCTCCTAATCAGCAATCCCAGCAAATGAATGGAAAATTGGGTAATTATAAACCTCATGAGGTTAGTGAGCCACCTCAATTTGGCCTAGCCCAAGTGTATTGGGCTTGAGCTAGCCTTTTCTCAACTTTTTGGGCTTGGCTAACCCTAGCCATTTAAGCCCAGCCCTAAGTCATTTTGGGTGATGTGACTGACCCAATGGGGTGTAGATGATCCCATTGACATCCACTTGTGGCTTGGTGTAGCCCAATTAGATCAACTTTGGGCAATTTGACCTAATTAGGGTTTGGGTTAACCCTTAGTCAACTTGACCTCTTTGGTTGACCTCAATGGGTGGTTAGTCACCCAATGGACCTATTAAAGGGTAAGGGATGTTATGGTGGGTTCATGGAGTCAATTTGAAGCCATAAAGTCAAACCCTAGGTTGGGTAATTGGAAATTACTATTTACAGACCATGGTGGTTTTCACCTTCATGCCTAAGTTCACTTGGTCTCTTGAGCTTCCTTGGATTTTGTCATGACCTAGTCATGACAAAACCACTCTTAGGGGTTTAGTTGTTTGAGGGATGTTACACTGTGTGCCTGTGTTATAAGTCTCAATGGAGACAAAGTGATCCTGTGAGATTGTTTTGTAATCTCTGAGGAGCCAAGTTGTTGAAGAAGTGTCTTGTCTAACATTCTATTAAAAAGGTAGGAGGGACAATGGATGTACCCATATACTGGGGAACCACTATAAATATCTGGTGTGATGTGTGTGAATGTATTGAAAGCTGAACTAATCAATCACAACGGGGCCAAAAATTAGTTAAAGGCTCAAAGAACTTAAAGAGATTCAAAAAGACCTTAATAACATATTCATCCCCCTTTAGGTGATTAGCTACCCGTGTATTTAAAGACTTTCAAGTGGTATCAGAGGGAGGAAAAGACTTAACAGTCCGAGAAGATCTCAAAGGGTAGCCGAGAAAAGATAAGTATGGGTTCAGGAGAGAACCATAAGGAACTAGGTTCTATGAAGCTTCCTCTATGCATGAAAGAAAATTTTGGAATCTGGAAAGAAAGGGTCAGATTGTTTATGGAAGCATCAATTTATGTCACAGTACAATAAGGACCATTCATTCCATTGAAGGTGTTTGTTCTTGTTGCAAATGTCAAGATTCCTAAGAGTTATGCAGAAATGACTAAAGATGAAATTACCTTGGCTGCAATGGATAAGAGGGCAAAGAACATTATAGTTAGTGCCATAGATGACTCTATTTTTCAAAACCTGGTGCACTGCAAAACTTCAAAGGAAATATGGGACACTCTAGTGATAGATATGGAGGGTATTGAGGAAGTTAGAGATGATAGGAAGTCTATGCTCAATCAAGAGTATGAGACTTTCATGTAAATCAAGGAGAAGAAAATAGCTAGCTGCTATGAAAGGTTTTTCGAAACTGTAAATGAGCTAAGGACCTATGACCGGGTCTTTAGTAACTATGAGCTAAATGATAAGTTTCTTAGGTCTATTATTAGAGATTGGGACACTAAGATATGTGCCATTAGAGAAGTGGCAAAGTTGACAGATACTGCACCATCCACTTTGTTTGAGAAGCTGTTGTCATATAAAATGCAGCTGACTGCAAGAAAGGAGGAAGAGGAGACTAGCAAAGCTCAGGCCAAAGAATCAACTGTGGCCCTCAAGGCAGATAGTTCCAAGAGGAGCAAAGAGAAGAATCCTTCTCTCCCAAGAAGGCTAGCTGAGTCTGATGATTCAGATCAAGAGACATAAGAATGCAATATGTCTGATGAGGAATTTGCTGCTTTCTAATGGTAGTTTATGAAGCTGATGAAGAAGAAGGGGTGGAGGAGCAGACCTTTTTCCTTTCAACACAAGGAGGACTACTACAGAACCAAGAAGAAACCTTCCAAGTAAGGCAGGTATGCCTCAAAACATAGTAAACAGATTTCTAATAAGATTATCTATTTTTGCTGCAGCAAGCCAGAGCATGTTGTGGCTGAATGTCCTGTGAAGAAGAAGGAGGCTGATGAGAAAAATTACCATCATAAGAAGGGCAAGAAGGAGAAAACCTAATTGCTAAGAAGGAGAAAAGCTGGACTGACTCATCCTACTCAGAGTCAGATGATGAAGATGAAGCCTACATTGGGCTGATGGCTAGATTATATGAGGAATCTTGCCAGGATCAGCCTGGTCCATCTAAAGAATACTCTCCATTCATCACTTCATCTAAGTCAAGTTATAAGACTGGTCCAAGTTCAGAAGTATCTTCTTTTAAGGATGAAAGTGATTATGAATCTAAGAATGAAATCAATCAAGTGGTTGATAAGTATGGTGAACTTCTGGAAGCATTCAAAAGATGTAAGCAACTGACTAAAAACAGGCTCAAGAGATTGCATCTCTACAGCTTGCTACTTCCCAGCATTCTGAGACAACATTCATGCTGGAACAAAAAATAAGGGAAGTCAGTCAGTTGAAGAATATTACTATTATACAGATAGACACCATAAAGTATAAAAATGATCTTATTATGGATCTAGAAAAAAAGCTCCAAAGGGAGAAGAGAATTGTGGCGGGTTTTTCTAAGCCCAATTCAGTGTTACCTATTAATGACTCCTTCACCTCTCAGAGAAACAAGAGAGGAGTTGGATTTAAGGGAAACACCAAAGCTACCTCTTTCAAAGGAAAGAGAAAATCTCCAACTAAGCCACCCATTCCTTTTAAAAGGGTAATACTCCCTACTAACAGGTATGGCCAGGACTCCATGTATGGTCACTGAAAGGATGAGAATTCTTCCTAGAAGTATACTAATGTATCTTCTAATATAAGGAGAAGAGGAAAGGGGATGAGTGCCATCAAGGAAGCTCATGAAGAAATACAAATGGCCCACCCTAGACCATTTGTCTTTGGTGTTCCAGCTCCAACTCTTAAGAATGGGGTAGTGGACAAACTTCAGACTCAATTAGCAAAGACTCAGACTAAAGGTCAGTCTTATAGCAAGCCTGATTTGGGTGTTTCTGATGCTGTCAGAAGCATGATTTCTGTAACAAAAACTGCTGCTAATGGCACTCAGAAAAACCCAATTAAAGCTATTGAAAGACTCTCCTTCAGTCAAATAATTGCTGAAAGAAATCTGAAGATGGCTACTGCTGTTCCTTCTAGAAAGGTTGCTGCTATTAACACAATCAGTAAACCAGCTCAGAAAAGAAGGTATAACCTTCATCAGTGTCGCTGTTATGTCAAGATAGGCCATTATTCCATTAACTACTGACATAACCCTAGTGTGTCTAGAGCTAAAGTCAGTTTTCCAGTTAGAAAAACCGTTAGCAGACATGTTCATTTTGAGACTAACATGCACCTTGGACCCAATAAATATTGTGGTCCTAAGGTAAAATAAATATGTTTTGCAGGTTAGTCCAAGTTTCCATACCCCTATGCGGTACTTGGATAGTGGTTGTTCCAGGCACATGAATGTAATAAAGTGCAATTTGAGGGAGTTCATTCCAGTGAAGGATGGACCAATGGTGATCTTTGGTGGATCAGAAAAGGGGATTATCAGAGGTTATGGTAAGATCTCAAATGACTTAGTCACATTCACAAAAGTAGCTTATGTGGAAGGGTTGCAACACAATCTTATAAGCATAAGCCAACTTTTTGATCTTGTCTTTGGGATTTCATTCCATAAGGATGAGTGCCACATTAAGAAGTCAAGTGACCAAGAGGTCATCTTAACCGGTACTAGGAGTGGGAATGTGTATTGTTTAAATTTTCTTTATCTAAATTCAGACTCTCCCATTTGCCTAGTTGTAATTGAGAAAGCCACACATTATATCAAATGACATAAGAGGCTAGCTCATTTGAACTATAAGACCATATGCAAGCTCTTCAGTAAAGAGCTAGTTAAAAATGGTCCTTAAATGATATGCACTAAAAAAGGCATTTGCTTTGCATGCTAAAAGGGCAAGCAGAGCAAAGCTTCTTTTAAAAGCATTGGAACTAAAGACTCGGTGAGGTGTTTGTACCTCCTACATATGGACTTGTTTGATCCTATGTCAGTTCACAGTCTTGGTAGGAAAGTTTACACCTTTGTGGTTGTTGATGACTTTTCCAGATTTACTTGGGTTTTATTTTTAAGGAAAAAGCCTGAAACCCCTGATGTCTTCAAGACATTTATCAAACAAATACAGAATGAATTGGAAAGTTCTGTGGTCATAATTAAAAGTGATCATGGAATTGAGTTTCAATCTGAATGCATGACAAAGTTTTGCGAATAACTTGCTATTCATCAAGAGTTTTCCTCTCCAAGAACACCCCAGCAAAATCAGATTACTGAGTGGAAGAATATGACTCTCATAGAAGCTGGTAGGACATTACTGAATGACACAACTCTCCCAGAATATTTCTGGGCTGAGGCAGTAAACACTGCTTGTCATGTCCTCAACAGGACTTCTATCACCAAGAGCCATAAAAAGACTCCTTATGAGATATTAAAGGGCAAAAAACCAAACCTTGCATATCTCAGAATTTTTGGGAGCAAATGCTATTGCTAAGTCTTATGAAGGGATCTTGGTTGGGTACAACAACCATAGAAGGCCTATAGGATCTACAACTTGACAAGTCAAGTTGTAGAGGAGTCAGTTAATGTAGTGTTTGATGAATCAAACATGATTAACAATGAGCTTTCAAGCTCCTTTTGTAGTCCTGTAGGCACAAAAGTGATCATGGACAAACTGACTGTTAAGGAAGCTGAACCAATAGTTCAAGACAAAGATGAAAGTGTGTGGATTCCAGAGGAAGCACACGAATTACAGGAAGTGGATGATGTTCAACATGATGGAGACTTTGAAGCACAAAATGCTGAAGGAAGACTGCCTCCAGCAGCCAGGCATTAGAATGATCATCCAAGACACTAGATCATTGGTGATGCAAGTCATGGTGTAGTGAGCAGGTGCAGATGTCTCAACATAGTAATGTACTCCAGTTTCTTGTCATAAGTAGAGCCCAAAAAGTTTGAAGAGGCAAACATGGATCAGTTTTAGATTATAGCTATGCAAGAAGAACTGAACCAGTTTAAGAGATGTAAGGTCTGAAGGCTGGTTCATAGACCACATGGACATAATGTCATTGGAACCAAGTGGATCTATAGGAATTAACTTGATGAAAATGGCATTATAACCAAGAATAAAGCTAGACAGGTAGCTCAAGGGTATAGACAGGAAGAAGGTATTTACTTTGATCATACTTTTGCCCCTGTAGCAAGACTAAAAGCCATCAGACTGTTCCTTTCATATACTGTATACCAAGGTTTTAGAGTCTACCAGATGGATGTGAAGTCATCTTTCCTGAATGCAGACTTGAAGGAAGAAGTCTATGTTGAACAACCTCTAGGTTTTGTTGTCCATAACCAATCAAATTATATTTATAGACTTAGGAAAGCTTTATATGGATTGAAATAAGCTCCTAGAGCATGGTATGAAACCCAGCCTAGCTTCCACATTCAGAACAAATTCTCAAGAGGGAAGATAGACAATACCTTATTTCTCAAGGAATCCAAAGACAAGATCATCTTAGTCCAGATATATGTTAATAATATTATCTTTGGATCTACTGATGACACCTTTGCAAAACGTTTGCCAAACTTATGCAAGGGAAGTTCGAGATGAGCAGTATGGGTGAACTTAAGTTGTTCTTTGGTCTCCAAGTAAGATAGACTGACAATGGATTATCCATATCTCAGTCTAAGTTTACCATGAAATTAATTAAGAAATTTGGGATGGAGAATGCCTCTTCTATGAAAACTCCCATGGGGTCAAACATGTCTCTAGACAAGGATGAGGCAGGTAAAGGTGTTGATCAAAACTTATATAGAGGGATAATTGGATCCCTTCTATACCTGACTGCTAGTAGGCCATACATTATGTATGTTACATGTGTCTGTGCTAGATATCAGGCATGTCCTAAAGAATCTCATTACTCTGCTGCTAAAAGAATTTTGAGATATCTAAAGGGAACACCTGATATTGGCCTTTGGTACCCTAAGAATAGGGATTTTGAACTAATAGGCTTTTCAGATGCAGACTTTGCAGGATGCAGATAAGACAGGAAAAGTACATCAGTCTCTTGTCAGTTTCTGGGAAAAAGACTAGTGTCATGGAGCAGCAAGAAGCAAACAAGTATTTTTATTTCTACTACAGAATCAGAATATATAGCTGCAGGGAGCTGTTGTGCAAAGTTGCTGTGATATGCCTTCAACTTCAGGATTATAACATTCAGTTAAGTAGAAGTTCTTTATTTTGTGAATCTACTAGTGTAATCTCTATAGCTAGGAATTCCGTCTCACATAGCAGGACTAAGCACATAAAAATTAAATATCACTTTATATGAAAGCATGTGGAATGTGAGTATATTAGTTTGTCCCAACAGACAAGCAAGTGACTGATATCTTTGCCAAGCCACTAGATGAAGCAAAGTTAAATATCTTCAAGTTTGAGTTGGGTATGTTGAACTTGGTGTAGCTTCAGTTGCTCTTCATGTTGTTTTGTTGCAGGAAATACATCATCTTGTAGGTTATGAAGATTAGAAAATAGTATCAATACTGGGATGTTCAAAGTCTTGGTAGAAGATGCTCTTGTTGAGGGGGAGCAAGTTCAGTACCAGTTGATTATATATAATCAGAAAAGGGAGAAGATAATCACAGATGGCCAGCTTCTCCCTATATCTAAAGAAGTTAAAAAGGGGGAGAAGGTGTGACTAAGTGTCAATGCAGCAAAATAGGGGGAGCAGGTGGTGTTCTCAAACAAGGTTAAAAGGTGAACCTTGCAGAAATATATGGGGAGTAGGTGATGATCACCATACTAGCAGAAAATTGGGAAATATGGTAACCCTTAACTCTCTTGTGTTAATATGTTGTTGTATATTTTTGCTGCATATGTTAGTGTATATCATTGACAAAGGTCAAGTGGTGTTTTGACTTCTTCAAATAGGCGGAGATTGTTGGGTCCATTGATCCTAATGTCCCAGATTTGTAAGAAATCAAACAAGTCAATGGTATACACATAGTTGTATTTGATGTATGTTTAAGTTCATCCATGTAAGTTAGTCTATGTAAAATTGATTGGACAGGTGGTCCAAGTGACATTGACAGGTGGACTCAAAGAAGTTGACTGGAAAGGCAGGAAATTGTCAAAGTCCACAGGTGTTTAGTGAAGCAAGCTCACTCAACGCCAGATGAACCAGAAGCCAGTGACAGTGAAGAAAAATATCTAAGTCCACAAGCATTGAGTGAAGCCAGTTCACTCAATGCCATACAGCTAATAGCGCTGAGAGAAGGCTGACAATCAAAGCTTTAAGTGTTGGCAAGGCATAAAAGTGGCTAAGTCCACAGTCGTTGAGTGAAGTCAACTCACTCAACGCCATATAGCCAAAAGCATTGAGTCATGCTGTTTCTGTCAAAGCCAAAGCAAATCTGTCACAGAAAATTGGTCAAGTCCAGAAGCGTTGAGTGAAGCTTGATCACTCAACACCATGCTAGTTCTATCGAAGCCAAAGCAAATCTGTCAAAAACATTCGACTAAGTCTAAAAGTATTGAGTGAAGCCAGTTCACTCAATGCCATGCTGATTCAGTCAAAGCCTTGGAAGAAAGATAGAAAATTCTGTCTAAGTACAATAACATCGAGTGAAGTTAACTCACTCAACACCAATGGGAGAAAGCGTTGAGTTATGTTGTCGCTGTCAACACCAAAGGGAGAAAGCGTTGAGTGTAGTCAACACACTCAATGCCATCATGTAGAGCAGAATTTTTCTATGTCCAGAATCATTGAGTGTAGTCAACACACTCAACGCCTTCATGCAGAGCAGAATTTTTCTATATCCAGAATCGTTGAGTGTAGTCAACACACTCAACGCCTTCATGCAGAGCACAATTTTTTCTATATCCAGAATCGTTGAGTGAAGCCAGTTCACTCAAGGCTCTCAAAGCCATAGTTGTAGAAATGGACGAAGATCAAGCTAAGGTAAAAAGCATTGAGTGAAGCTTTTACACTCAACACTCTCAACGCCAAGGATGCAGAAAGGGCTGAAGATCAAGCTAAGGTAAAAAACGTTGAGTGAAGCTTATACAATCAACGCTCTCAATGCCTACACAAGCTGAGGAGTTCACTAAGTTAAAAAACGTTGAGTGGAGCTTACTCACTCAACGGCTAGCAGAGCAAGAAATTTTCTATGTCCAGATTCATTGAGTAAAGCTTGTTCACTCAATGTCTGGGTACTTGTTTGAAATTTCTAAATCCAGAATGGCTGACGTCAACAAAGTCAACAAAATTCCAAAATGATCATGGAAGAGCGGCAACTCATCACTAACGTTGTCATTAGTCTTATTATGTAAAACTAAGGATATAATAAGTCGTTAAAGCAATGGAATGTGTCAATCATCTCGATGGATGATGAGATTATAAATATAGAAGGAGATCTGGATCGAAATAAGTTTCTGAGAGATCAATTAATTACAAAATAGAAGAGCGGGACTTTGTCTTCTTCTCCCGCCATTATTGTAGAAACAAGAAGATCGAATCGACGATTCTGAAGGGTTTTTGAGTTAGCTGGGGCAATCAACATCTGCTTCAACAAGATCAGAGATATTATCTGAAGAAAGCCAAGGATAGCCCTAGTTGCAGTGACTTATCGATCCAAGCAGAGGCTAATCTGAAGATCAATTTTAGGATCGGTGAAGAAGAAATCTATTCAGGGTTTTCTCATGGACGAATAAGAGGCAGACCAGTTCAATTTATGCTAAAACAGGTTAGCTGATTGAAGACCATCTTTCTTGATCTTCCCTCTTCATCAACACGATCAGAATTAGTTTGAGTCGATTCCAACACAAGCATCAGATCATAGAAGATCTTCATCCTTGTTGCTGAGAAGAAAATTGGGGTGCGATTCTATCAGTTCAAGAAGCCGTAGACTCCGACAATAAATCTCTGGAGTCTATTCTATTTCAATATCAAATTCAATCTCTGTAGTATCTGGTTAAGATCTGTGTTGTAAGCCTAGTTTATAAAGGCTGAGAGTTAGATCTGGTGAGATATGTATTGTAAGCCTAAGTTATAAAGGCTGAGTATAGGATCTGGTATAGATCTGAGTAGTAGGATCCAGTCTTGGATCTGCGTGATAGGGCTGTGTTTCAACCTATGTTGTTGGCCATTTGTGCTTGTGCCAGATGATCAAATGATTACTAAGTGGGTGGGTTGTGTGCCTGTGTTGTAAGTCTCAGTGGAGACTAAGTGATCCTATGGGATCGTGTTGTAATCTTTGAGGAACCGAGTTGTTGGATAAGTGCCTTGTCTAATATTCTGTTAGAAAGGTGGGAGGGATAGTGGATGTACGTATATACTAGGGAACCACTATAAATATCTAGTGTACTATGTGAATGTCTTAAAAGCTAAACTAATCAATCACAACAGGGACAAAAATCAGTTAAAGGCTTAAAGAACTTAAAGAGATTCAAAAAGACCTTAATAACCTATTCACCCCCCCTCTAGGTGATTAGCTATCCGTGTTTTCAAAGACTTTCGTTCAAGATGTTTATGGAAGCTTTTGACCCTAGAATTAACTTCACTATTAACAAGGGTCCTTTCATCTCCATGAATATCTCAGTAATTGATGATAATCAGAGAGTGTCAAAGAAATTCTCTGAGATGACAAGAGACGAGGTTGTTCTGTCCATAATGGACAAAAGGTCCAAGAACATAATTGTGAGTACTATAGATGATTCTATATTTCAAAATCTGATTCTCTATAATACTTCCAAGAAAATGTGGGATTATCTAATAGCTTATATAGAATATAAATGAAATTAGGGATGATATGAAGTCCCTACTGAACCAGAAATATGAAGCCTTCAGACAAGGGAAGAAGGATTTCATAGCTGGGTGCTATGAAAAATTCTTCAAGATAGTTAATGGGTTGAAGTCCTATCATAGACAGGTCACTAACTATGATCTTAATGATAAATTATTGAGATCCCTTAATAAGAAGTAGGACATCAAGATATGTTCCATAAAGGAGATGGGAAATCTGAAAAATATCCAGCCCTATATTTTTTTTGAGAAGTTGCTCTCCCATGAGATGCAGCTCAATATAAGGAAGGAAGAGGAAGAAGCTACTAGATCCCACTCCATGGAAAATTCAGTGGCTTTCAAAGCTAAAAGTTCCAAGAGATGTTGAGAGAAAACCCCTTCACCTCCAAGAAGGGATGCAGATACAGAAAGCTCTGAGCCCAGGACTTTTGAAGCTGCGCTAAATGATAGAGAACTTGAATTATTCTCCAAGCAGTTCAAGAGAATACTGAGCAGGAGGAAACAATGGAAGAACAAATCTTCCTCCATCTATAGCTCAAAGAAACCCTACAATAACTCAGACAGATCCAAGAAAGACCCTAAGGAAGATATGTATAGTTCTAAATAGAACAGACCTGTTAGTACTGATATTTTTTGTTATTGTTGTAATAGGCCTAGACATATCATTGTTGACTGCCCAGTGAAGAGTAAAGATAGTAAAATATCAAATGAAAAGAAACATTGCAAAGGCAAGAAGTATAAGATGAGCTTCTTAGCAAAGAAGAAAAGCTGGAGTGATTGTGACTCCGACTCATCTGAGTCAGAAGTAGAAGAAGTCTTCTTTGGGCTTATTGCTCTAATAGAGGAAGAAGAATATCTTGCTATCAAGATGGGAATCAAGGCTCTTATATCAATGTCTGACAGTGACAATGATGAAGAAGACAGTTGTTGTCTTATGGCTATATCAGATGATTAAGATAAGGATGACTCACATCCTGATAAGGTAAACATTAAAACTTCTTTATCCTTATCAGAATCTGAACATAATATAGGTGCTGACTCAGATGTATGCTCATCATTTGACGATGAGAGTGAATCTGAAACAGAAAATGAATTGAATGATATGGTTAACAAATATGGTGCTCTCTTGGAAGCACTGAAGAAGAGATAGAAGCTTGTTAAGAAGCAAGTTGAGGTGATTAAGTTACTGAAACTTTCTAAGGCTGAATACCTTGAGCAGTTGAAAGGCTGACTCAAATAAGCCAAGAAATCTTGAAAAGAATCTCCTCAATAAGAGGATGCTAGCGACAAAGTTCTCCAAGCCATAAACTATTCCGCCTATAATAAATAGATTTTCTACACTATATAGATGGTAGGATATGATAGAAAGGCGGAAGTAAATAAATAAATAGTAAAGGTAAAGCTTAAGTGCAACAAACCACCTTTCAAGGGGTTTGCTGCCATCCAATAACTATGACCATGACAACATGTATGGTCACTAGAAAAATGAACGTTCCTCTAGGTGGGCTAGCAATGCTTCTCACTTGAAAGGAAGAAAAAAAAATAGGTTAAGTGGACTAAAATCTCTCCATGAAGAAATTCAAATAGGAAAGTATGGATCATTTATATTTAGTACCCCGGCTACAACAATTAAGGGCAAGAAAAAGGCCATTCATCAACACTTAAGGGCAAGAAAAAGGACATTTATCAAAGGCCTTTTCCTAAGAGAAATCATATGGCTGTGAAATTAATTTATTATCATGCAAATAATCACAAGATTGTTCTAAGAAATGAAAAGAATGACAAAGACTATTCTTCTAAACATGAGCATACACATCCCACACCATAAAATAGTTCAGAAGAGAAGGTACAATAGGTATGTGTGCTGGTGTTGTGGCCAGATGGGCCACTTTACCTTGGACTATTGGTATAATCCAATAGTGCCTCAAGCAAAGAAGATTATTTCAACAAATCATTCTTTCACTCGAGCTAACAGGAACCAAGGACCCAAAGTTGTTGGGGTTACTAAGGTAAACTAGTTCTTTCTTGCAGGTATATCCAAAGAACAATCAAATGCCTATATAGTACTTGGTCAGTGGGTGTTCTAGACACATGACTGCAACAAAAATCCTTCTAATGGATTATGCTCAAAAATGAATCAAAAGTTATCTTTGGTGGTTCAGATAGAGGGGTAACTAAAGGCTATGACATGATTTTCAATGATATAGTCTCTATTACAAAAGTAGCTTATATAGAGGTATTGCAATACAACCTCATGAGCATAAGTCATCTATATGACTTAGGCTATGTCATTAAATTTCACAAGGACAAGTGCCTGATCAAAAAGTCAATTAACTTGGAGACAATTCTCTCACGTACTAGGAGTGAAAATATTTATTGCTTAAAATTTATTTGTTCTAACTCTTCCATTCATATCAGTCTTGTAGCTAATGAGAAGGAATCTTTTTATGTGAAATGACACAAGAGATTAACTATCTTAACTACATGATAATTAGTAAACTATTCTCTAAAAACCTAGTTAGAGATGGACCAAATCAAAAATGCATTAAAGATGGTCCATGCCATACATGCCAAATGGGCAAACAAACTAGGGCTATCTTTAAGGGTATAACTCACAAAGATTCTATTAGATGCTTATTTTCATTGTACATGAATCTCTTTTGTCTAATGCCAATTCATAGTTTAGGAGGGAAGTTATACACCCTTGTGATAGTTTGTGATTACTCTAGATATATATGAGTCTTCTTCCTTAAAAAGAAGTCAGATACTCTTAACACTTTTATGACTTTTGTCAAGTCTATCCAGAATGAGATGGACTGTTCTATGGTCAAAGGAAGAAGTGACCATGGAACAGAATTATAATATAGTGTTATGACAAATTTTTGTCAAGGATAAGGCATATCTTAAGAATTCTCTTCTAGAACTCCACAATAGAATATGGTGGCTGAGAGAGAATAAGACCCATATAGATACTAGTAGAACCATGCTGAGTGACTCCTCGTTGCTAGAATATTTTTGGGCTAAGGCTGTCAACACGTAATGCCATGTACTGAATTGGGCCTCAATCACCAAAGATCAAAAGAAGACTCCATATGAACTGATGAAGGGCAAAAAACCAACTCTATCCTACTTTAAAATTTTTGGGTGTAAGTGCATCGTTTTAAATAATGGTAAATCTTATCTAATAAAGTTTGTTGAGTAGAGTAGTGAGAGCTTTTTTGTTCAACTCCCATAGCAGAGCATATAGAGTATTCAATAAGAAAACTCAAGTTATATAAGAATCTATTCATATTGTATTTGATGAGACTAGCCTGATCTATAAGGGCTAGTATAGTTCTTCTAATATTGCAGGTACTAAACTGAAGATGAAAGAGTTGTCTATTAATAACAAGCCTAAAGACAATGAGTTCACCTTATGTTATAAAATTATTAGAGAAGAAGGAAATCCATTATAAGTATAAGATACTGCAAAAATGACTCAGCAGGCTAAATCTAGAACTAATGCACATGGGACTACAAAAAGGCTGTCAGCAGCTACCAAACACATAAGAGATTAACCTAGAGACTTGATTATCATGGATGCAAGCCAAGTAGTCAAAGAAGCAAATTCAATAGTAAAGCAATGTGTTTGAGCTTCCTCACCCATATAGAACTAAAGATATTTGAAGAATCTAGTAAAGATCCATTCCAGATAATGGCCATGATGGAAGATTTAAATTAGTTCAAGAGATGCAAGGTTTGGAAGTTGGTTCTATGACCCCAAGGAAAAAAACATAACTGGAATGAAATGGGTCTATAGAAGCAAAATGAATGTAAATGGAGTCATTGTGAAGAAAAAGAATAGGTTGGTTGCGAAGGGATATAGACAAGAAGAAGGTATTGACTTTGACTAGATCTTTGCACTTGTGGCAAGACTAGAAGCCATTCGATTGTACCTTACATATGTTGCCCACAAAGGATTCAAAGTCAACCAGATGGATGTGTGATGAGTACACTTTATATACCTATTTTCGGACTCATCTGGGCTAGTTTTCACGCATTTGCACTTCACTTTTAGTTCATTATCATATATATTTCATCCTGTCTTTATTTCCGTAGGAAGTGCACATTTTAGCCCGTGGTTGTGTATTGTGTTATTCTTTTAGTCTGTACTCCTTTTTTGTGATTGTCTGGAATGTCTGCACAGATTAGTGATTGGTTTTCCTTTCGGTACAGGGGTCGTGTGCGTGTTCCGGGATGGTTGTGAAACAGGAATACTGCGCGCGATCATGGGATCTAATGCGCACGACCACTGGTCGTGCGCCCCTGATCGTGCGCACTACTCTACATTTTCTAGAATCAGCCTGGGGTATGCGCACGACCACTGGACATACTACGCACGACCACCGGTCATGCTCCACTGATCGTGTGCATTGATTCCTCATTTCTGGAGTCCTGTTTGGGTAATCGCACGATCATTAGACTTAGTGTGCATGACCACTGGTCGTGCGCCACTACTCGTGCGCATTATCCCAGTTCTTCTTCCTGATATTCCATGCCAGTGCGCACGAGCACAGGACATAGTGCGCACGACCACTGGTCGTGCGCCTGTGATCGTGCACATTGTTCATTTCTGTTTTTGTATAAATAGTGCAGGTCTCGCCCTAATCGAAAGATCCGGAGATCGCTCATTTTCCTCCACCGTTTTCCACCTTCTCCGCCGTTCCCCTTCATCTTCCACCCTAGGGAGGAGCTCCGGGCAAGCTTTCACCGCCAAATCCAAGCCGGAGCTTCCTCTCGGCCTTCTCCTTCATCCGTGAGCTTCAAGTAGGTTTTAACGCCATAGCCATCAAGCAAAGGAAAGCTAGCAAACTTCGTCCGCTATCGTGAGACGAAGAAGACGGGCCATTGGAAGGTGGTGACAGCCCTTCTCTACCCCGAACGCAGTTGAGTACCGAGCTTGGACGCGGAATGACAACCCGATGATTCCAACCGTGAATCCTCAGCAAGACTTCGGATTCGGTCGATCTCTTGACTTGTACTTGCTTTATTATTGAATATTGGTGTTTTTAAACCTATTTATTTTGATGAAGTGCACTGTGGTTGTTTATGTTATGTGTTTCATGTCTATGTGATTCCTATTTCATATTACTGCCTAAGTTGATTGAGTTGCGCCTTATATTCCATCCACCATCCATCCACCCTTGCCGCACTAGCAGTTGCTAGTGGCGTGCGTTGTGAAGAGGTGCTTACGACCCTCATTCCGCCATTCTCACCACCTCATCCGCGAGCCTACTCTTCCATCCGCCTAGCGATTCGGTGCATAGCAGCCTGACTAGTCTTCAATCCCGCCTGGCGAAGCATCGCATAGCGGCGTTGCATAGGAGTAGTTGATAGTCTTTTATTTTCTATTTCCGCAACATCAAAACCCCCCTTAGTTAGCTCCGACCTGAGGACTTCAATCTCAAGTCCTCCTCGAAATTAACTCCACCTTACTGTGTTCCTTGTGAGATCGATACTTGGGAAAAGCCCCATTTTATATTACTTGTGCGACCGGTTCACTGCCGTGATCTATAGCATCAAGTTTTTGGCGCCGTTGCCGGGGAACACAATCGTGTGAGTTTTTGGAGAGGGATATAGGAGATAGAAGCCCTTTTCCATTTGTATATTTCATCTTTCTTCTTTGTTTTAGTTTTTAGCATTTGTGTTTGTTTTTATTTGTTCCTATTCTAGTTTTAATTTTTCTGTAGCAGGCTGTCCTATTCTTTTATTTGTGGTGTGTAGTTAATTTTTGCTTAGAATATTTTTGTGGTGAATTCTTTCTTGTTGCACCATGTATTCTTATATGAATATTCGTTGCCGATGGTGCGGGGATTATAGGCATGGTAGTGATGAGTGCCCCACTGAAGATTGGGAGCATAATTCTCGTGGTTCTGTGTATGGAGCACTGTCTTCTTATGGTACTTCATACACCCAACCCAGGTCTTATGTTCACTCCTCTTCTACGCATTCATCTTTTTCTTATTCCTCTTCGGTCCCACCTGTACCGAGGAGTAATGGAAAACGATGTTTGTGTTGTCATAGCACCGACCACGTGTTGAAAGATTGCGCAGAATTTCAGTGCCAGTTGGAGGAGGATGATGAACCGGGTATCCGATTCATTCCATCCACCTCTCAATCGGCTGCCCCTTCTGATTCTGATGATATGTTCGCAGCACCACCTTATCTATGGGGGACTACTGCGGATATACCCATCAAACTTTCTGCTGATCGGTGTGACGACATTGTGGCACCGTCTCTCCCCATGCACTCTTCCCCTCTTGTTGATTCACCCCCGGAGGAACCTGCACATATTTTCTCTGATGCTGTTGTTCCTCCGCCTTCTTTGCAAGAATTATCTATCCCTATTTTTAGTGAGTCGGTTGATGATGTTCGGCCAGATTGTGATTCTGAGCCTGAGGATGTGCCCATGTTTGACGAGGATATTATTTTCATTAATGGACAGTATTACGTCTTGGAACATGTGGACGCACCGAGGTGTGTTGATGAGGAGATCCTCTTTGTTGAGGTAGTTTCCACTTCCTTGATGGATGAGGAGGTCTAAACCACCACCGAGGACCTCGAGCTTGTGGATTCCCCTCGCCATGACTCATATGACGCCGTCGATGATCTATGTCGGGATCCTGCTGGGAGTGAGACCGGGACCACTCCCCCTATTTCAGATTATTATAGTTCTTCTTCTCCTTTATTTCTTGATCCCCCTTCTTTATCTGAGCCTGGGCGTGTTAAGTCTCCGTAGGAGCTTCAGGAGAACTTGGAGCTTTCAGCTCGAGTCATCGATGGTAGCATCCTCTCTCGCGAGGAGGTTGATTCCTCCTCTGTTGAGAAAGCTCCATTGATTGCTTTCTCCTCCTTCTTTCTCCCTGTAGTAGACGATACCTTGATGGGCAAGGATTCATTTTGTGGTGAGAAGAGTGAGGACCAGCGCTCATTCTCTTCTTATTTCCTATTTCCTCTACCTGTGTTGGGCAGGTTTTACTATTTAGGTAGAGGGGTAACTATTCTATCGCCGTATCGGTACCCGTTCCCGAAACGGATATTGGAACAGTTAACTGTGCATTTTTCTTTTCATAGGCTCATTAGCTAGAACTGTATAGAATTTAATAAGTCGTGCTGGGATGATAATAACCCCAGTACTTATCTTTTATTTCCTACATTTTTATTTTCATGTCTATTTTAGTTTTAGCATTTCTTTGTATTTTCTATTTTTCTTTTTGTGCGGAGCTCACCCCTGCAGGTATTCATAGCAAATCGCATTGGCGGGGTTCTGATTCTTCGTATGGCTGGCCTACTTCAGGTTTCCACGCGTCTTCTGGTATGCTCACTAGCTGAGCATTGGGTAACCTCTTCCCTTAGCTCCTTATGATTTTAATTTCTATATCATTGCTGTGTAGTTTAGTTTAAGTCTGGGGGAGAGATCTGTTACCTATTGCACGTACACATTTCATGTGCATACTAGAAGCTTTTATTGTTTTATTTTGATTAGTTCATTGCATCACACACCACTGCACCCACATGAGCGCGTGCTTAGCTTTTTGTGTGCTGCGAGTTAAACTCATTTCTTCGTTAGATTTGGGAAAATTATGGTTCTGACATAGGATTGTGAGACGGAGTAAAATGTTGGCCTTGTTGTGATCCTAGTCAACTGCTCTCGTCTCGTGTAGAAATTTGAGTAGATTTAATTTTTCTGTATGCTTTTAGTTTTATATTTTTCTAATTGCGTAAATACTTTTTATTCTACTCAAAAGTTGGTGAATCCGGTGTGAATCCGACGGTAGCTTAGGGATGTGTGTAGACGGTCGTTAGTTTTGTATTGCTCGAGTCGGGAGGAGGGATAGTCTTTCTCGTTGGCTAAGAACTTGCCCCAAGCTATTCTTGAAGCATGGGTATAGGTTAGTCATGCATGAGCGTGATGTAGGCCATCATTTTGGCCCGGTTGAGCTTTGTACCGTTCCTAACATCTTGTCCTCGCTAGCCCCGTTGTGCCTACCCTTCTTTTGATTCAGCTCCACCTTCATTCACCAAAGCCTCATAGACGATCCTCGTCGCACACCCGAGTTGAGCTTTAGTATTTGCATTTTAATGTTGGAGTGTGATGTGGTGATTTTACTTGTGATTATGTGGATGTGGTCCAATGTTATATTTGCCGAAATTGCAAAAATAAAAAGATGATTTGAAAAAAAAAACCAAAAAAAGAGAGAACAATATATGTAAAGAAAAAGAAAAAAGAAAAAAAAAACAAGTGAAAAGGAAAAGTAAAATTGAAAATCATATTTGAGATGTGCTTATTTTTGGAGTAGGCGGTGCACACACCCATATGTTAAAAGTTTAGTTTGGGGGTGTTGTGTACCCGCATATATTTTGGTTAGCTGAGGGATTCCCTTCATACTAGCTCCTTTGGGTTAGGTGCATAGACTTCTTGTTTATCCTTGTTTACCTCACCGAAACCCAAACCCCATCTCTTCACCTAAAGTCCTACTGATTCGTGTGTGAACCAAACCAGTGCCGTGTAGAGAATGCGAAAAGGCAAGCATATGGTCACCGACATTGGTGGATTCCTTTGGAGGTTATCCGGAGCCCCGATCTTTGGCAATGCTCTCCTAGTGATTAGTCTAATTTCTCCCTACGCATGACCTGATGATTCACCGTGATTCCATTTTTGAGTAGTAATAAAATTTTGATACGCATTGTGAAAAGTATAAACTATTTTGTATACTTACAAATTTCTTCTATTATATTTTTACGCACGCGAGCATGCGACTTCGCATGGTACTTCGTATCGCAATTTCTTTGTTAACTAGTATTTTTCCCTATCTGCTTAGATTTTGTTTGCTCGGGACGCGCAAACAGTTAAGTCTGGGGGTGTGATGAGTCCACTTTATATACCTATTTTCGGACTCATCTGGGCTAGTTTTCACGCATTTGCACTTCACTTTTAGTTCATTATCATATATATTTCATCCTATCTTTATTTCCATAGGAAGTGCACATTTTAGCCCGTGGTTGTGTATTGTGTTATTCTTTTAGTCTGTACTCCTTTTTTGTGATAATCTGGAATGTCTGCACAGATTAGTGATTGGTTTTCCTTTCGGTACAGGGGTCGTGTGCGTGTTCCGGGATGGTTGTGAAACAGGAATACTACGCACGATCATGGGATCTAATGCGCACGACCACTGGTCGTGCGCCCCTAATCGTGCGCACTACTCTATGTTTTCTAGAATCAGCCTGGGGTAAGCGCACGACAACTGGACATACTGCGCACGACCACCGGTCGTGCGCCACTGATCGTGTGCATTGTTTCCTCATTTCTGGAGTCCTGTCTGGGTAATCGCACGATCATTAGACTTAGTGCGCACGACCACTGGTCGTGCGCACGACCACTGGTCGTGCGCCACTACTCGTGCGTATTATCCCAGTTCTTCTTCCTGATATTCCATGCCAGTGCGCACGAGCACAGGACATAGTGCGCACGACCACTAGTCGTGCGCCTGTGATCGTGCGCATTGTTCATTTCTGCTTTTGTATAAATAGTGCAGGTCTCGCCCTAATCGAAAGATCCGGAGATCGCTCGTTTTCCTCCGCCGTTTCCCGCCTTCTCCGCCGTTCCCCTTCATCTTCCACCCTAGGGAGGTGCTCCGGGCAAGCTTTCACCGCCAAATCCAAGCCGGAGCTTCCTCTCGGCCTTCTCCTTCATCCGTGAGCTTCAAGTAGGTTTTAACGCCATAGCCATCAAGCAAAGGAAAGCTAGAAAACTTCGTCCTCTATCGTGAGACGAAGAAGACGGGCCATTGGAAGGTGGTGATAGCCCTTCTCTACCCCGGATGCAGTTGAGGACCGAGCTTGGACGTGGAATGACAACCTGACGATTCCAACCGTGAATCCTCAGCAAGACTTCGGATTCAGTCGATCTCTTGACTTGTACTTGCTTTATTGTTGAATATTGGTTTTTTTAAAATTATTTATTTTGATGAAGTGCACTGTGGTTGTTTATGTTATGTGTTTCATGTCTATGTGATTCCTATTTCATATTAATGTCTAAGTTGCTTGAGTTGCGCCTTATATTCCATCCACCATCCATCCACCCTTGCCGCACTAGCAGTTGCTAGTGGCGTGCGTTGTGAAGAGGTGCTTACGAC
This sequence comes from Platanthera guangdongensis, assembly GCA_039583875.1. NCBI lineage: Eukaryota > Viridiplantae > Streptophyta > Magnoliopsida > Asparagales > Orchidaceae > Platanthera > Platanthera guangdongensis. Next base: position 14,437,418 of record CM077165.1, read on the forward strand.
CCTCATTCCGCCATTCTCACCACCTCATCCGCGAGCCTACTCTTCCATCCGCCTAGCGATTCGGTGCATAGCAGCCCGACTAGTCTTCCATCCCGCCTGGCGAAGCATCGCATAGCGGCGTTGCATAGGAGTAGTTGATAGTCTTTTATTTTCCGTTTCCGCAACATCAAAACCCCCCTTAGTTAGCTCCGACCTGAGGACTTCAATCTCAAGTCCTCCTCGAAATTAACTCCACCTTACTGTGTTCCTTGTGAGATCGATACTTGGGAAAACCCCCATTTTATATTACTTGTGCGACCGGTTCACTGCCGTGATCTATAACATCAATGTGAAGTTAACTTTCCTAAATGGTGACCTAAAGAAAGAAGTATATGTAGAATAATCATCAGGTTTTTTCAATCCAACCTTTCCTGATTCTGTTTATTTTCTTAAAAAAGCACTGTATGGGCTAAAGCAAGCTTCAAAAGCTTAGTATGAAATCCTGTCTACCTTCCTCATTAAGAATAAATTCTCAAAGAGGAAGATAGACAAAACATTATTCCTAAGAGAAGTAAAGGGCAAAAGTCTCCTAGTCCAAATATATGTTGATGACATCATAGTTGGATCTACAAATGATAAACTTTGTAGGAGGTTTACTAACTTGATATAAGGGGAATTTAAAATGAGCAACATAAGATAGCTTAATTATTTCTTATGTATCCAAGTGAAACAGTTTGAAGATGGAATTTTCATTTCCCATACTAAGTTCACCAGGGAGTTAATCAAGAAGTTTGGTATGGACAGTGCCTCCACCATAAAAACTCTCATGGGGTCAAATAAATCCCTTGATAAGAATGAGAAAGGGAAACCTTTTGATGAGGTCATGTACAAGTGTATAATTGGCCTCCTACTTTGCTTTACTACCAGTAGACCTGATATCATCTAAGCTACATATGTATGTGCTAGGTACCAGGCCTTCCCAAAGGAATCTCATTACTCAGGTGCAAAGAGAATTAAGATACCTTGAGGGCATACCATATCTTGGCATATGGTTCCCTAAGAATAATGATTTTGAACTAACATGTTATTTAGATGCAGATTATGTAGGGTGCAAAGACGACATGAAAAGTACCTCAGGAACATGTCAATTCCTTGGGATAAGGTTAGTTTCCTAGAGCATCAAGAAGCAAATAAGTGTTGTTATTTCAACAGCTAAATCTGAGTATATTTTTATTAGGAGTTGTTGTGCTCAACTGCTGTGGATATAACATCAATTACAAGATTTCAATTTTAAGCTAAGTAATACTCTAATGTTTTGTGATTCATCAATTTCAATCTCAATTGCTAAGAATCTTTTGTCACACAACAACACTAAGCATTTTTACATTAGGTATCACTTTATTAGTGAGTATGTTAAGAAGGAAGATATCTATCATGAGTTCGTCCCTACTAACAAGCAAGTAACAAATATCTTCACCAAGCCTCTGGATGATGCAAAATTTAACTTTTTCAAAATAGGACTGGGCATGCTTAACTTAGAATAAATCCCGCCAGTTAATTATGATCGTAAATGTTGGTTTTATGCCTATAAGTAGATGCTAGGACTCTAACCAAGCATACATGTGGCAATTTAGAAAGCTGCTAATGACACAAACATGATGTGTCAATGTTGTATTGTCAGTCAAGTTCTTAAAGAATATTGTTTTGTTCATAAAATGATATCATTGTGATAACACAATGATATTTTTGATTGTTTTTTTTCATCTTAACCCTTGGATCTAAAATGTATCACTTCTCTAAGTACATGCCTTCCAATATTCCAAATAGTATGTATATATTTAGGTCAAATGTCTTAAATATAGAACAAAAACTACATTTTCCCTAGTCAGTGTTGTAGGGGAGTGTGTCATAGTTGAGGGGGAGGTAGAGTTTAGGGCTTCACTAATCTAATATCCATATCAAGCCTATGGACATAGCAGTTCATGAGGATAAAAGTGTTGTTATCATTAATGTTGTGGGGAAGATTGCCTCAATTGAGCGGCAAACTGGGAAGAATCATCTAACATAACACAATAAAAATGTGTAGTGAGTGCTATTGCTGAGGGGGAGCCTCACATTGAGCTCCTAACTCAAGATGCTAAAATGGTTAGTGTGAGTCTAGAGGTTGAGGTTGCAACCTACATTGGGTTGGAATTCCAAAAGGACCTAGTAGAAATTTCTAAAAAAGAAATGGATGAGAGTAGAGTATCAAAGGCTACTCTTGAGCAGATAATCTTTGAGGAAGTCAGAAAGGGGGATAGAGTAAAGAAGGATAGTATGAATGAAGAAAGTAGAGAGGGAGAGTGTGAATGAAGAGAGTAGAGAGGGAGAGTGTGAATGAAGAGAGTAAAGAGGTAGAGTGTGAATGTCTTATGGTGGAGAGAGTGTGAAGTTGTATTAAGCTTTACAAGAATGGTGCAAATGTAGTCTTTTCTATATAAGTAATGAGTTTAGTTAATATCTTAGTCAATTATCATTAAATTTCTATATTATGTACTGTATCACTGAGTGGGTTTTGAATCCTTCAAATAAGTACATTACCCATAATGTTCCAGAATTGTTGGGAACATTGCCCATAATATTCCAGAATTGAAAAAGTCCTCCACTCAATAAAAAGTTCTTTTTGCATTTGATGATTATTTGTTGTGACACATATAGGAATAGTATAAACCCAGAATATATAGTTTCAGGACTCAAATTTGGTCTACGTACAATATCTTTGTGATAATTGTGATCACATAACAATATCATTATGTTAGCAGACTACACACAATGATATTACTGTGAACTCAATAGAAGGGGAAGAAACGTTTCTAAGTAAAATATTATTGTGATCATTGTGTTAACAAACAACACATAATGATATTATTATGTGAGCTCAAAAAAAGAAGAGGAAAACCTTCCAAGTCATATATTTGATGTGACATGAATAGGGATGTCAGAATAGGATACCACTCAACCATATTATGTCCAGGGATCAGAATAGATCAAGATTATACAAGTTCAGAAGTCAAGTCTAGTCCAAGTAAAATATTGTTATAATCGTCGTGTTAACATACCTCACACAATGATATTTTTGAAAGCTCAATAGAAGAATTAAAGTCAGTTGTATGAATATTAGAATTAGTAGATTTACAATATATCCCATCAAAACTATCTACCATCATGAAAAGAAAAAAGTTCTAAGATTGGGAGAACCAAGCTGAAGTCTAGCTCCAGAAAATTGGCCAAATATTGTACCTACCTCAAGTTGTTGTTGTAAAAGGAGATGATGAAGTAATAAGGAATGACATCTGTTGGTAAAAACCTTTATGATTTACCTTAACAAATTACTTTGACATGAAATGTCAACATCCATCGTCTAGAAGTCGGCGCAACTTCGACTAGAAATCGACACAACTTTGACTAAAAGTCGATACTACTTCGAGTACAAGTCAGAGTAACTGAACATGATAAGTCAACATTAATTAAAAGTTTAAATCGACACATACTTTGATATGATATTGACACGATGTCGATAGAACTTAATTGACAGATTGTTTGAATGAAGCCAGAACTCGGTGCTACGTTTATATGAACTCAACGTTGAGTCGAATATATTTCAGAACGAGAACTATTTTAAAAAAATCATTCAGAATTACTTCAAGAAAGGTTTGAATTGAAAAAATGATTTTTGAAGACATTAGAGTGTTTGTCTTATATATATATATATATAAGACAAAGATTGAAAGTGATGAACAACAACAATAATTCCAACGATCATTACACTTACATCAGATCAAAGTTTTCGAAGATTGATTTTGACAGAGAAGGATAGGAAGATTATCATATGTAATTGGAGTTCTTCCTTGAATCAGTCAATCATCATCTTTGATTCTGAGTCTGAAAAGAGAATTAGTTCTTCTTCTTCTCAAGGGCTTATCAATTGATGCATCAAATTCAGAGAAGTTTTAAGGATACACTGGATTAAGGGCTTATAATCCTTCTGATTTTAATATTCAAAGATTCATCTAAACACTAGATATCAATTCAAAAGTATCATATAGTACTCAGGATTCAGCCGAGAGGACTCAACAAGAAGATCACTAGGTCCTCTGGTCTTTTTTTCTATTTTCTGTTGAATTAAATTTTTAGTTTGTGAAAAGATTTTTGAGAATCACTCTTCAAAGGATTCAACAAGAGGTTTTGAGAGTCTCCTTAGGAAAAGACTCGGATTGTATTGGTTCAAGATCTCCTTATCAAAAGATCTGGTGATTGGTTCTAAAAGTCTCCTTATCAAAATACTCAGACATTGTGATAGTGAATTCCTACCAAGTGAGTAAAAGAGTGGATGTATGTAGATTTTGGGCAATCACTATACTTTTTGTGTCTTCTATGATTATGCTTTATTTTGTGATTTACTTTTTGTTTATGCTGTGATTTTAATTAGATGTTGTAATTAAGGTTAACAACCTGTGTATATGCAAATTCTATGAATTGTATAGTTAGGTTTTGACAAAACTTAAGGTGCCTCAACGGTCAGGCAGACAACATTGGCTGATAGATCTTGGTGGTTTGGCGGACAGCATTGGCGGATAGATCATGGCGATCAGGAGAACATATCGAGTGGACAATACTGATGGACAAAAAGTTTGTAGTAATGGCCTGTCCTTGGGAGCGTGGCAGTGTTGGAGCCGGTCAAAACCTGTGTTGTTAGGCTATCTAGCGGCTAGTACTGGAGAACAGGATTGGCGGTTTGAATAGGCAGACCGGTCTGGTTGTTTGCTGATGTTTCAAAGGTAGTTGTGTGGACTGCTGATGTCAGATCCATATGACGGTCGGGCGGTTAGATCCTGCCTAACCGCGTGAGGTGCTTCTATATTCTTCCCGTAGTTGTGCCCTTTGTTGATCAGTAGAGGCTTGACCGCACTTGATGTTAGAAGTTCTCAAGCAACATCTCTTGTGTGATCTGGCTGTTAGACTTTACCTAACCGCAACTTTATCTGGCAGTTAGGTTGTGCTAATTGCCACTAAAGTCCTGGAAGCGGGCAACTGCTCATTGGAGACGGACAAGCGACAAAGCTAGTATTGGAGTTTTGTAGTTATACAACTAGTCTTTTTTAACTGCATGTTCTGAGAGATTAAGTTTTTGTGTTACAACCTAGTCTCTTGTGACATGAATTGTTTATTATCTCTCTCTTCCCTTTTTTTCCTATAAATAGGGGCATACCCTTGTATGATGTATCTTTTTGGAGTAATAAAATTATGTTATTTACCTGTTTTCTCACATGGTATCAGAGCTTTCGATCTATTTTCTCCAGTTTATGTTTTTTGGGCAAGTGGTGGTATAAGTGGTTAATATTTCGTCTACACTTCTTCTCTTTTGCCACAGTTTCCTTAACAATGGTCTCCTCTTCTTCTCTCTTGCCACATTTTCCTTAATCATGGTTTCACTCCCTCCCTTTGCTTGTCATTCTTCTTGCAGCTTGTCGCCTGTGTTTGTGCGGCTTGCCTCTTGTTCTCAGCTTCCCTTCTTTAACCGCGCGATTTCTCTTCTTTAACCGTACGACTTGACTCTTTTTCTTGTCTTCTATTCTTTTATAAAGAACTCAGACTTCTCATCCTCTACTCTATCTTCTCCTCTGGTTCTACCTGCTCCTATCTCTGCCTCTGGCAATCTGGTACTTCATCCAAGCTCACTAGACTGAATTACCCCGATTGGAGTGTTTCATTTGTCTTTCTATTACGTTCTCAATGTAAGAATCATCATCTCAATGATGACCCGCTTGCCTATGGATCTATCGCTTTTGATTACTGGGATGTTAGTGATGCTTTGGTTAGAATGTGGCTTGCCAGCAGTTTGTCTGATGAGTGCCTTCCCATCATTCGACATGATGCGATGGTTAAGGCTGCCTGAAATCATCTTGCTGCCATGTACTCCAAAGGAGCTCAAACTACCCGCATATATACATTGTATGTGGATCTTTTTTCCCGACATGTCATGACTCATGTTGCTGCCTATCAGGAAGTGGAAGCTTTTGGCATCGATCTTCTTCAACATTGCCCCTTTTCTACTGATTTACCGAGCAACATAAGCACTTTCAGGAGCTTCTAGTTGTCTATTATTTTCTTATCTTGCCCGACTCTTATGATATAATGCGATAGTAAATTATTGGAGAATCTGATACTCCTACTCTAGATTCTACTATTGAGTGTATTTCAACTATTACTACTCTACTCCAGCAACCTTTGATTGCCTCTCCACCTCCTTCTGACATTATTGCTCATCAGGTATGTCTAATTATTCCTAATGGTCATGGAGGCCGCTCTGGTGGACGTGGTTTCTCTAGATATCTGTGTTCTCACTGTAGCAAGAATGGTCATCTTATTGATTGTTGTTGGGTTAGGCATCCTCATCTTCGTCTTGCTCTGGCTGATACTACTTCAAATAAGTCCACTTCTCTTGCTACCTCTTTGGGTAGTGCTAATGTGGCCATTATGGGTAGGTGTATTATTGATTCTGGTGCTATGAATTATATGACAGAGAATCCCCATCTCTTCTCTTGATTAAACAAGCAGAACCAGCTACCTCTGGTTTTTATTGCAAATGGTTTTCCCTCCCTTATGTGTGGCTCTGGAGTAGTGCATGTTACTTATTCTCTTCAACTTACAGACACTCTCTATGTCCCAACTTTTTTGTGCAATCTTCTTTATGTTACCTCTCTATATAAACAACTAAATTGCATGACTATTTTTACCTCATCTACTTGCTCTTTTCAAGGTCCTCAGTCCAAGGTGACGATTGCTACTAGGACTAAAAGTGGTGGATTATTCTACCTTGACATTGTGTCTACTTTTTCTGCCTACACTGCTCTTCTATAATGGCATCTTCGCCTTGGATATCCTCCGCTCGTCTTCTTTACCAACTCTTCCCTGATCTACCTCGTGGAGACTCTTATCTTCGTTGTGAAGCCTGTCAACATGGTAAACACCATCGTACATCTTTTCCAGCAAAACAAGGATGTCGCTCTTCTAATTCTTTTGAGATTATTTATTCTAACATTTTGTGTCCAGCTCCGACCAAATCTGTTGGGTGGGGTAGTCTATATTTTGCTACTTTTATTGATGATTTTTTTAGATGTACTTAGTTGTACCTATTGAAAGAACATTCTGAACATTTTCTATTTTTAGTACGTTTTATAATGAGGTGTGTAATCAGATTGATACCACTATTAGAATTTTATGCACAGATAATGCCAAAGAGTATCTTTCTATTTTGTTCTCCATGTATTATATGAATTGTGGCATTATACGTCAAACTACTTGTCCTTATACCTCCCAACAAAATGGAGTTGCTGAACGCAAAAAACATAATCTTCTTGATGTAGCTCGCTCCCTTCTCACTCATATAAGTGTTCCCCGATCCTATTAGGGACATGTCGTTCTTCTTTCTTATTATCCCATCAACTGAATCCCTTCTTCGGTTCTCCATAGCAAAACTCCTTTCTCCATTTTGTATCATGGCACGACACTATTTCTTTTCATCAACGTGTCTTCAGATGCACATCGTTTGTTCACTCTCCTTCTCCTAAACGTGAAAAAATCTTGCTTCGCTCATTTAAGTGCATCTTTCCGGGCTACAATCCAATATAGAAAGGATATCAGTGTTATGATCCTATTCTCCAAAAACAGTATGTTTCTGCAGACGTTACCTTCTTTGAAGATACTCCTTACTTTTCCCATATATTACGCTTCTACCTTCTGATGACTCATTTTCTCTGCCCATTATCTCTACTCCTCTGCTTGAATAGTTCTCTCTCCCTTCCATAACTATCTCTGAGTCAACTCCTTTTGTCCTGATTCTGCTTCTCTCCCTAAGCCACCACTAGCTTTTCCCAGGCCAGCCTTCTCTCCAACAGAAGGATTTGGTGCTACGGAGAAGTCAAATTTTGATCTTCCGATTACTCTTCAAAAATGCGTTCAGACATGCACTCAACATCCTATTCATGATGTTGTTTCCTATGCTCGTCTCTCTTCTTCCTCCAAGAGATTTGCACCCACTCTCTCAACAAATGTCCTCCCGGCTACCTATGGAGAGGCTCTTATTATTCCACAATGAAAAGTCGACATCGATGAAAAAAATGAAAAATCTGACTGAGCAGGGTACTTGTACTCTTATCCTTACCCCTCTAGGTGTTGATTTGGTTGGCTGTCGCTGGGTATTTGTGATCAAGTTTCTTCCTGATGGTACCATCGATCATTAGAAGTCTCGACATATGGCCAAGGGTTTTACTCAGATTTATGGTGTGGATTTCTTTGACACCTTGTCTCCTATTTCTCGGATTACCAAAATCCGTGTTATTTTTTGTGACTGTTAACAGAGAGTAGGAGATGTCTCAATTGGATGTCAAGAATGCCTTTCTTTATGGTGATTTAGAGGAGACAGTCTATATGGAGCAACCTCCTAGGTATATTGTTTAGGGAGAGTCTTAAGTGTGTAAATTAAGAAAGACAATCTATGGTCTTAAGCAAAGTTTCCAAGCCGGGTTTGAGAAGTTCAGCAAAATTATTTCTGTTATTGGGTTTGCTCAAAGTGTTGTAGATCACACCCTATTCATGTGTAAGGCCTCAGCATGGCTTGTTGTTCTTGCTGTTTAAGTGGATGATACTTTTCTTATGGGGGATGATAAAAAGGGAATTGACTTGTCAAAGAAGCATCTTCTTATGTCCTTTGATCCAAAAATATGGGGTCTCTAAAGTAATTTATGGGGATTGAGATCTCCCGAAAGCCCAATTCTATAGTTCTTTCATAATAGAAGTATGCCTTGGATCTTTTGAAAGAGACAAGTCTTCTTGGGGCTAAACCTTCTCGGAGTCCAATAGCTTTTGGTGATGACAAGTGCTAGAGGAGGATTCACCTCTCATTGTAAATGTCACCAAGTACAGACGGCTTGTCGGAATACTCATTTATTTGACATTCACAAGACCAGATATCTGTTATGATGTAGGAAGGGTGAGCTAGTTTATACAAGCTTCTAAGGAATGTCATCTACATTCAGTCTTAAAGATCTTGGAATATGTGAAAGGGTCTCCTAGAAAGTGATTTCTATTCCAGAAGAATGGTCATTTGAGAATTGAGGCATATTCTGATGCTAGTTATGTAGATAACAAGGAAGATAAGATATCTACGTCTAGTTTTTGTACCTTTGTGGGAGGCAATCTGGTCAGCTGGAAGAGCAAGAAACAGACTATAGTTTTAAGGTTAAGTGTTGAAGTCGAATACAGAAGCATGACTTGACAACCTGTCAGCTGAAGTGGTTGTGGACACTAATGCTTGATTTAGGAGAAGTTTATAATCATCCTCTATCAATGTTCTGTGATAATAATGCAACAATATATATTTCAAAGAATCTAGTCTTTCATGAAAGGGTGAAGAATATTGAAGCAGACTGTCATTTCATAAGAAAAGCGGTGTTGAAGAATTAGATTTGCTCTCCATTTATCAACTTTGACAAAGAGCTTGTTGATTTCTTTACCAAACCAATGTATTTCTTTTTAGATATCTATAACAAGTTGGGAATGGTTGATATATATGCTCTAACTTGAGGGGGAGTGTCAAAATATAAGGATTCTCAACGGTCAGGTGAATAATATTGACGGATAGATCTTGGCTTTCTGACAGTCAGCATTGGCAAATAGATCTTGACTGTTTGGCAGACATATCTGGTGGATAGTACTGACAGACAGACTGTCTGTAGTAACAACTTGCCCTTGACAGCTTGACATTGTTGGAGCTAGTCAAAACCTATGATGATAGGTGGTCTGACGACTAGCATTGGTGGACAGGATTGGCAATCTGAATAGTCAAACTGGATTGGCAGTTTGTTGATGTTTTTAAGATAGCTATGTGGCCTGTTGATGTCAGATCCAATTAATTATCAGGCGGTTAACTCCGGCCTAACTGCATGAGGTGCTTCTATATTCTTCCCGCAGTTATTCCCTCTGCGGATCAGCAGTGGCTTGACCGCAGTTGGTGTTCGCAGTTCTCAAGCAACATATCTTATGTGATGTGGTAATTAGACTTTGTCTAATAGTAACTTTATCTAGCAGTTAGGTTGTGCTAACCACTGCCATAGTCCTAGAAGCGAGCAACTGCTCATTGGAGGCGGACAAATGACAAAGCTAGCATCAGAGTTTTATAGTTGTATAACTAGTCTTTTCTAACTGCATGTTCTGAACGGTTAAGTTTTTATGTTACTGCCTAGTTGCTTGTGACATTTATTGTTTATTCTATCTCTTATTTTCTCTCTCTTTCCCTTTTTTCCTATGAATAGGGAGCATAACCTTGTATTATGCATCTTTTTAGAGCAATAAAGTTCTGTTATTTACCTATTTTCTCGCAGTTTTAAATAAATTTTAATCTCTATTCATCCCCATATAGAGAAATCTCAAAGGAATTAGTCAAATGTTCTCCCATTTCAATTGACATCAGACGGAGGTTGATCTTTAAAAGGTTAATATAGAGAAAGTTAATCAAGAAAAGGTTAAACACCTTAATCAAATAGATCATAACAGTTGCATTATTATATATTTTCTAAATTCATCAAAATATTCTTCCAGTATATTCAAAGGATTTGCAACTACAAGACCTCCAGTTTATAATCTTGAAAATTTTACACTATGGAAAATTAGAATTAGATTGTATATGAATTTTATTGATGAAGGTATTTTTGTTTCAATTTTGACAGGACCGCCTATGCCTTATAGGAAGGATGCTGAAGGAAATGTTACTTTAGAACTAGTACCAAGATATGAATGGACAGATGAATAAAAGAAAATAAAAGATTGGGATGCTAAAGCAATGATCATACTGGTCTCAACAATGTTAGATGATGTATTTCAGAAAGTTGTAGAACGTCAATCAGCTAAGGAAATTTGTGAATCATTATCAAGGATTGTTGATGGAAGTTTTTATGAAAGAAATGATAGAAGATCTCTCTTAATTTCTCAATACGAAAACTTCCAAAAGAAACCTGATGAATTTGTAGCTAAAAAATATGATAGATTAACATCATCAAAAATGAGTTGAGAGGTTTGAATAAAGATATATATCTCACTGAGATAAATAATAAATTACTCACGTGCTTTCCAAGCACGTGTGATTCAAGGATATGGGCTATCAAAGAAGCAACGTGTCATAGAGAAATTACAACATATGCTATGTTAGGAAAGCTCAATTTATAGGAACAACTCTTAAAAATAGAGCTGAAACAAAAGCAA